>JAIOJX010000028.1:231280778-231880778 GCA_022376925.1 Tragulus kanchil
ATTTCCCAGGCAAGAACAATGGAGTGGGTTGTCCTTTCCTTCCCGATCCAGGGATCGAACCTGGGCTTCCTGCTTGGCAAGCAGATTCTGTAACTGCTGAGCCACCTGGGAATCCCAGGGTTCCCCCTGCTTTACAATAAACTTTTGATGTTTATCTATTTTATATTTAATAAAATAAAAAAAAGAGTGTGAGCATGGTTCCTTACTTGGCCTGTGTCAAGTTCACCACCTCTAAAGTTTGGCACCCTGAGTTTTAATCAAGCCCATTGGGGAAGCTCAGGTCAGTGGGATACAGGCCAGGGCTTTAGGGCTTTACAACTAACCATCTCCTACCAATAGCCAGGCTCCCCGCCTTGCCCCTAGCACACCCTCCTGAACCAGGTCCTAGATTATATTAGCAAATATCTTTAGCAACCCAGGGGACACCTACAAATCTCCTTGAGTTCTCTTCTGAGAGTTCAGAGCCTTCGGAATCGTTTCCTTCTAAAACACCTTCTTCCTTGGCTAGGACAGATTTATCCAGGCGGTGGGGCTCTGAGGTTGACAAGGGGGCAAAGCAGTTTCTCCACTGGCGACCTTGTTCTCTGA
This sequence comes from Tragulus kanchil, assembly GCA_022376925.1. NCBI lineage: Eukaryota > Metazoa > Chordata > Mammalia > Artiodactyla > Tragulidae > Tragulus > Tragulus kanchil. Next base: position 231,281,367 of record JAIOJX010000028.1, read on the forward strand.
TTCAAGGGATAAATTCTCAGGTTTATCACAAGGAAATGGGCCAATAGAGCCATAATATTTCTACTGTCCGTTCCATGTTATATAAATAAATAGTAATAAAATAAACTTAACTAAAAACAGACAGAATAAGTGTATATATTGCCAAGGTGTTCTTTATAAGGCTCTTCATGAAATTTCAGCTTGGAAACAATGAACTTCAAAGGAGGTCACCAAGTTTGAGAATTCCCGTTTACTAAAATATTACTCCTCCCTCCCCAGAATAAAATTCCTTAGGAGGAAGCATGAAATGCGGGTCCTCTTTAGAATACCTCTGATCCAGCGATTTTACATGGTGTGTCCTACTTCTGCAGTCTCCCCGTCCCCATACTGGAGTCAAACTTCCTTGTCAAAGAATCAATTAGGACCGTCTCCAGAAGGTCGCTTAGCCAGGAGGCAGGAGATCGGAGGAGCTGAATGCAGTACTTTCCCTGCGCTATCACTCAGGGTCACGTGACCTCCTGATCATTTACCCATCAAGCACTAAAGCCCAGAAAAAGAGGTCCCCCACCTTCTCCTCAAAGCCAAGTTTCCTAGAACTGATCCAAGGAGCGAGGAAGGATGGCTGGCAAGGAGAGGGCAGACAGCGGTTTCTCCAAACCACTCTCCCTGCATGAGAATGGCCGTCAGTCACCTTGGAAATGACCAGCACTTCTGGGCATTTCCAAGCTGCCAGTTCAAGCCAGTTAAAGGGTGGCAGGGCCATCCCACTGTCCTGGATGGGGAATGACCCACCCCAGGTATAGAGAGGAGGAGGACAATGGCAGGAGGAAATGGGCCAGTTTCCTGAGGCCTGCCTGAAGCGCAGTGTGTATAATACGCTGTCTTCCTGTGGGAGATGAAAAGAAAAGACAAAAGGGGCCTAGTCCACTATCACTCAGGCTACCCTCTAGGTATTACCAGGGCCCCGATTTTTGAGGTTCAGAGCCTTGAATCGTTTCCTTCTAAAACACCTTCTTCCTTGGCTAGGACAGATTTATCCAGGCGGTGGGGCTCTGAGGTTGACAAGGGGGCAAAGCAGTTTCTCCACTGGCGACCTTGTTCTCTGATTCAAGGGATAAATTCTCAGGTTTATCACAAGGAAATGGGCCAATAGAGCCATAATATTTCTACTGTCCGTTCCATGTTATATAAATAAATAGTAATAAAATAAACTTAACTAAAAACAGACAGAATAAGTGTATATATTGCCAAGGTGTTCTTTATAAGGCTCTTCATGAAATTTCAGCTTGGAAACAATGAACTTCAAAGGAGGTCACCAAGTTTGAGAATTCCCGTTTACTAAAATATTACTCCTCCCTCCCCAGAATAAAATTCCTTAGGAGGAAGCATGAAATGCGGGTCCTCTTTAGAATACCTCTGATCCAGCGATTTTACATGGTGTGTCCTACTTCTGCAGTCTCCCCGTCCCCATACTGGAGTCAAACTTCCTTGTCAAAGAATCAATTAGGACCGTCTCCAGAAGGTCGCTTAGCCAGGAGGCAGGAGATCGGAGGAGCTGAATGCAGTACTTTCCCTGCGCTATCACTCAGGGTCACGTGACCTCCTGATCATTTACCCATCAAGCACTAAAGCCCAGAAAAAGAGGTCCCCCACCTTCTCCTCAAAGCCAAGTTTCCTAGAACTGATCCAAGGAGCGAGGAAGGATGGCTGGCAAGGAGAGGGCAGACAGCGGTTTCTCCAAACCACTCTCCCTGCATGAGAATGGCCGTCAGTCACCTTGGAAATGACCAGCACTTCTGGGCATTTCCAAGCTGCCAGTTCAAGCCAGTTAAAGGGTGGCAGGGCCATCCCACTGTCCTGGATGGGGAATGACCCACCCCAGGTATAGAGAGGAGGAGGACAATGGCAGGAGGAAATGGGCCAGTTTCCTGAGGCCTGCCTGAAGCGCAGTGTGTATAATACGCTGTCTTCCTGTGGGAGATGAAAAGAAAAGACAAAAAGAGGGGGTCAGCTTTTAAGTGCACACTATCAACTCAGGCTACCCAGCTGTTAAGGCTCTTCCTGTTATGCAACCACTGAAGGCAATTTCTATCTCAGGATGAGTTCAGAGTTCTAAAACTGTCCTTTGAGTCTGCCTGATGTCACACGTCCCACAGATTTAAAAGGGGTCAGGGTGGCCTAAAATCTTACAACCTTTAAGCTTTTCTGAGAAACACACACCCAAGGAACACACTCCGTAATTTCAGAGACCATCATATACAATGATAATCCCTTAAGGTCTCCGCCATCTCTCCTGCCTCCTTTTGAACAAACGCCGAAGAAGAAACATGCAAGAAGGTAAAGGCTTAGATGACTAAATCAGGTGCACTCAGTGTCCAAGTTCAGAGTTCAGTACATGACACAAAATCTATGTCAACAGACTGTGATATCAACATCAAACTATTAAAGGTTTGATTTGACTGTCGGTTATTCCTCCCCACGAACCCACTAAAAACATTTCTTATTTAAGAGGCAAGGAGGGCTGGGATGAACTGGGAGGCTAGTGACATATATCCACTACTCTGTATAAAACAGACAACTAGTGAGAACCCACTGTACAACGCAGGAAACTCTACTTATGCTCTGTGGTGACCTAAATGGGAAGGAAATCTAAAAAAGAGGGGATATATGCCTCCCCCCACACACATATCTGATTCACTTTGCTATACAGCAGAACTAACATAACATTGTAAAGCAACACTACTCCAATAAAAATTATATCGAAAAAGAGAGGCAACAATTGCCATAGGAACTCGCATACACAATATAGGTCAGCTGATGTTTAATCATTAACACGTGCCCTGAGCCGACACATAAATCCATTGCCTTCTTAAGCAAGTAGACAAAAAGTCAAAAGCACTGAAAACTTTATAGGAGACAAGCTGAGCATCCATCTCCGAGAAACGCTTGCTGAACACTTAGGCTACCTGACTGGGTGGTGGGGGAAGACATCACACCTATACCACAAACACACTCAAACTCTCAACATCCAAAAGAAAGAGGGAGCGATTCAAATGACAATTAGGAGTAATAACAATCCCTCTTTCCATCATTTAGAAATAAATAGACACGTGTAAAGATTCCAGGCAAACCTGACTTCCCACCAACTACTGATGCCCCACCCCCACGCTAAAATATACAATTCTCTAGCAACAAGGGGATCTAAAGGGCAGAAGGATGCAGGATGGGGACCTAAGAAAAGGAGCACCATCATTTGAACTGGGAAACAAATCAGCTAGAAATGCGTAACACCAACAAAGGCCAGCAAGACAGAATTCAAACGCTGCTCACCAGATGAAGCGTCCGATACACAGAGTCACTGGACTTGCCATTGTTTTCAGTTCTGGGCTTGCGCTTTATTTTCCACAAGGCAGACATCATCAGGAATGTATTCTTTTGATCATTCTACCTCCTGACACATTCGGCACAGACACCGAAGTTTCTTAAAATACTTGGAGAGCCCCGAATGCCTTCTGGATCCTGAGAGAGCATCCTGCATCCAGTCTGTCCATGCCGGCTCTGCCATGAGGACCTATCGCTGCATCTCTGCATAAAAGACAGCAGCAGCCCCGCTGGGCAGCAGCCCCTGGCTGCGACCCTAGGAGGGTGTCAAAGGCTAACCAACCGACGAGAGTGCTTTGATTTCACCCGGCTCAACAGCAGAAGTTCCGAAAACGGAGAGCCAAGAGGTAAGAAAACAATTGAAAAAAAAAAGAAAAGAACACGCCTCTCTGGCATGTGAGTATCTCTACTCTGTGGACTGAGATCAGCTGATTGGCCGGCATCCTGCACTGCACAGGAATACGAAACCCACCCGGCTCAAACAACTTTGAAGACACCCCTCCAAGAGTCCGGAGCAGGCACGAAAAACCACGTTATTTAAACAGAACAATTTATGTTTTCACATTTCCCCTGGACTTTGTTAGGAAAGCAAACATTTCCAAGCCAATAACACTTAGTGAAAAAGATAAAAGAAGGCTTTCCAATGGGAAACGCTCTGAAATGAATGATTCGCATACATTAGTTAAGTGGCAAACAAAATCGCAGCTGCCAGAGGTCTGGAATGCAGGACAGGACTGCCGAGAGCTAAGCAGCATTCATTTCAAGAGACAGGAGTTTTTTGATTAGAAGCAGGGAAACCACTTGGGGGGCAGAGGTGGTGGTGAGGAGGTCCTTTGAGGTTGTCACCCACAGTCACAAGAGGAAGCGGGCAGCTCACAAAGAGAAAGGCCGCCAGACTGTCCCTGCAGTGTGAAAGCCCCACCCCCACTCCGTGGAAGTGACACTCCCTTGTCACCACAGCTCAGCACCAAATCTCACAATTATCTACTCTCTCAATACCAAAAGAACATGTACAGCAAGAGCTGCCCTCTGAAAAATTTGTAAACACACATAAAACTCCAACATGCATTCTCCTTATCTGGCCCAATGTTCCATTAAAACAATTCCCTCAGGAAGAATAGCAAAAATAATAAAGAAAAATGAACAGCCTGCATGTATTTGGTCAGAATGAAAAAAAAAAAAGATTATTTGTTTTATTTGTTCTTTCTTTGTTTCTCTTTATTGTTATATTCTACACCCAGTATGGAGCATGCACATTAAGGCAAAATTATCCTTCCACCTTTAGGCAGCTTACAACTTAAATTTTGAGGCTTTTGAACTGTGGTGCTAGAGGAGACCTCTGAGAGCCCCTTGGACTGCAAGGAGATCCAACCAGTCGATCCTAAAGGAAATCAAGCCTCAGTATTCCTTGGAAGGACTGATGCTGAAGCTAAAACTCCAATACTTTGGGCGCCTGATGTGAAGACACGACTCACTGGAAAAGACCCTGATCCCGGGAAAGACTGAAGACAAAAGGAGAAAGGGCAGCAAAGGGGAAGCTGCTTAGATAGCATCATCCACTCAATGAGCATGGGTTGGAGCAAACTCCAGGAGACAGTGGAAGGCAGGGGAGCCTGGTGTGCTGCTCTCCATGGGGTTGCAGAGTTGGACACAACTGAGTGACTGAATAACCACTTACATATGAATTTTTTTCCTCAGGAAAAATGACATAATGATACAGGAACCATATTAAAAATATTTAACTTTAATCAAGAAACATAAAATATACATACGCTTGTTCTCACTTTAAATTATGAAAAATGACACTCACAAAGCTTAAGCATTAGAAAACTATTTAAGTGGCTAATGAGTATATAGCCGACTCCTGAACAACGGAGGGGTGAGAGGTGCCAAAGCCGTCAGAAATCTACACGTGACTTACTTTCCCTGCCACCCCATATGCGTAGTTCTTCCATATCCCTGTGGTTCCTCCACATCCAAGGTTCTGCATCCACAGACTGAACCCACCCCTCTCCGTGGAAGTGACACTCTTGTCACCACAGCTCAGCACCAAATCTCACAATTATCTACTCTCTCAATACCAAAAGAACATGTACAGCAAGAGCTGCCCTCTGAAAAATTTGTAAACACACATAAAACTCCAACATGCATTCTCCTTATCTGGCCCAATGTTCCATTAAAACAATTCCCTCAGGAAGAATAGCAAAAATAATAAAGAAAAATGAACAGCCTGCATGTATTTGGTCAGAATGAAAAAAAAAAAAGATTATTTGTTTTATTTGTTCTTTCTTTGTTTCTCTTTATTGTTATATTCTACACCCAGTATGGAGCATGCACATTAAGGCAAAATTATCCTTCCACCTTTAGGCAGCTTACAACTTAAATTTTGAGGCTTTTGAACTGTGGTGCTAGAGGAGACCTCTGAGAGCCCCTTGGACTGCAAGGAGATCCAACCAGTCGATCCTAAAGGAAATCAAGCCTCAGTATTCCTTGGAAGGACTGATGCTGAAGCTAAAACTCCAATACTTTGGGCGCCTGATGTGAAGACACGACTCACTGGAAAAGACCCTGATCCCGGGAAAGACTGAAGACAAAAGGAGAAAGGGCAGCAGAGGGGAAGCTGCTTAGATAGCATCATCCACTCAATGAGCATGGGTTGGAGCAAACTCCAGGAGACAGTGGAAGGCAGGGGAGCCTGGTGTGCTGCTCTCCATGGGGTTGCAGAGTTGGACACAACTGAGTGACTGAATAACCACTTACATATGAATTTTTTTCCTCAGGAAAAATGACATAATGATACAGGAACCATATTAAAAATATTTAACTTTAATCAAGAAACATAAAATATACATACGCTTGTTCTCACTTTAAATTATGAAAAATGACACTCACAAAGCTTAAGCATTAGAAAACTATTTAAGTGGCTAATGAGTATATAGCCGACTCCTGAACAACGGAGGGGTGAGAGGTGCCAAAGCCGTCAGAAATCTACACGTGACTTACTTTCCCTGCCACCCCCATATGCGTAGTTCTTCCATATCCCTGTGGTTCCTCCACATCCAAGGTTCTGCATCCACAGACTGAACCCACCACAGATTGGTAGTACTATTTACTCTTGGGGAAAATCCAGCTATAAGCAAACCCTTGCCATTCAACCGTATGTTAAGGTTCAACTGCATATCTAAATTGCCTTATACCTTCAGTAATTAATTATTTCCTTCATTTTTTGAAACCTGATATTTAATGTTAGACCTTAACCATCTGGCCATATGGTGGTTTTAGCAAAGCAGTGGACAACACAGAGTCTCGTTTTGCCACCTCAGAGCTGTGTGACCTTCAGTAAGCTGTTTAACCTCTCTGTTCCAGCATCATCATTTAAAACATAGGGGGAATAACACGATGTCTCTCTCAGGGATATGGTGAGAAGGAGATGGGTTAATATAGAACAACACCTAGTATACAAGATACTACAGACAGTAAAGAATCCACCTACAATGCAGAAGACCAGGGTTCAATTCCTGGGTGGGGAAGATCCCCTGGAGAAGGAAATGGCAACCCACTCCAGTATTCTTGCCTGGAGAATCCCATGCAGAGAGGAGCCTGGCAGTAGCGAAGAGTCGAACATGACTAAAAAACGAACACTAACAGACATATTAGCTCTCATTTATTACTAATAATAAAACTGTTCAAATAAAGAAGATAAAGTCTTAGTCCAATCATCACTAGGAAGGAGTATTTTTAAGTACAGAATGATGGCGCTCCTTACCCCAAACCCGGAAGAAAAGGACTATGATCATAACCCATGGGATCAATGAGGCCACTGTATGAGCTTAAAGATACTCAGATCATCACCCAAACTTGCCAATAATTCTGAAGAAATCCTCTTTTATGAGAGCCCAGCATGAATGTCTACAGTGGAGTCCAGGAATAGCATCATCTGCTCCTGTGTTTGACCCTGTCTGTTTCAGGCACGTTTCAGGGCCTTGTTCTCAGGAGAGAGAGCCATGAAATCAGAGAGGCACCTGGGATCAGGCAAGCACACGCTGGGGCCGCTCCCTTCCTCTCTGCTGCCGGAAGCTAACACTATAGAGGATCCTACTTAGGACTTCATGACTCAGTGAATTTTTTTTTTTTAAAGATTTATTTATTTATTTTTGGGCGGGGGTCGGGTTGGGGAGGGAGGGGAGCAGGCGGGCCACTTCTATTGGTCTTTCATTTCTCTATGTTCATCCATCTTTGTTCTTTGGCTCCTGTGGGCCTCCCATCGCGGTGGCCTCTGTTGTCGCAGAGCGCCGGCTCTGGGCGCATGCGCTCCAGAGCTCTGGCTCAGTAATTGGACACATCGGTCCAGCTGTTCCGCAGCACGTGGGATCTTCCCAGGCCAGGGATCGAACCGGCGCCCCTTGCAATGCGAGGCGGTGTCCTTACCCACTGGACCACCAGGGGAAGCCCCGGGGAAGCCCCCATGACTCCGTGTATTTAAGATGGAAACAATCTCTCAAAATCCACCATGAGAGGGAAACACTGGGCTATCGAAGTGAGGCAAAAATGATCCAAGTTGAAAAGTATTCAGAAATGAATGTCTTAGATTCAGGAAAAATCACTATACTCCCAACTCAAATTAGAAATGGAAAACAACCGTTTTAGTCAAGTAACAGAACAATTTAACCAATAGCCTTCACCATTATCTTACCTCCCATGGAAATACCTGCAGTAGCGAAGAGTCGAACATGACTAAAAAACGAACACTAACAGACATATTAGCTCTCATTTATTACTAATAATAAAACTGTTCAAATAAAGAAGATAAAGTCTTAGTCCAATCATCACTAGGAAGGAGTATTTTTAAGTACAGAATGATGGCGCTCCTTACCCCAAACCCGGAAGAAAAGGACTATGATCATAACCCATGGGATCAATGAGGCCACTGTATGAGCTTAAAGATACTCAGATCATCACCCAAACTTGCCAATAATTCTGAAGAAATCCTCTTTTATGAGAGCCCAGCATGAATGTCTACAGTGGAGTCCAGGAATAGCATCATCTGCTCCTGTGTTTGACCCTGTCTGTTTCAGGCACGTTTCAGGGCCTTGTTCTCAGGAGAGAGAGCCATGAAATCAGAGAGGCACCTGGGATCAGGCAAGCACACGCTGGGGCCGCTCCCTTCCTCTCTGCTGCCGGAAGCTAACACTATAGAGGATCCTACTTAGGACTTCATGACTCAGTGAATTTTTTTTTTTTAAAGATTTATTTATTTATTTTTGGGCGGGGGTCGGGTTGGGGAGGGAGGGGAGCGGGCGGGCCACTTCTATTGGTCTTTCATTTCTCTATGTTCATCCATCTTTGTTCTTTGGCTCCTGTGGGCCTCCCATCGCGGTGGCCTCTGTTGTCGCAGAGCGCCGGCTCTGGGCGCATGCGCTCCAGAGCTCTGGCTCAGTAATTGGACACATCGGTCCAGCTGTTCCGCAGCACGTGGGATCTTCCCAGGCCAGGGATCGAACCGGCGCCCCTTGCAATGCGAGGCGGTGTCCTTACCCACTGGACCACCAGGGGAAGCCCCGGGGAAGCCCCCATGACTCCGTGTATTTAAGATGGAAACAATCTCTCAAAATCCACCATGAGAGGGAAACACTGGGCTATCGAAGTGAGGCAAAAATGATCCAAGTTGAAAAGTATTCAGAAATGAATGTCTTAGATTCAGGAAAAATCACTATACTCCCAACTCAAATTAGAAATGGAAAACAACCGTTTTAGTCAAGTAACAGAACAATTTAACCAATAGCCTTCACCATTATCTTACCTCCCATGGAAATACCTGTTTCTCTAGAGGGCCACCACCCTCCCCCACCTTCCCAAGAGAGTAGGTCAAAGGCCACAAAGCCTTTGTTTGTGTTTTTCACTTTGAATGTAACATGTACATTTCCGTTAACTGGTTTTTTTTTTTTTTTTTTAATTTTGACCTCTTTTATTGGTTATTTATTTATTTCTTTATTTTCATTCATCTTTATTGTTCGGCCTGTGTGGGCCTCCCACGGCAGTGACCTCCCTCATTGCAGAGCACTGGCTCCGGGCGCATGTGCTCCAGAGCACTGGCTTGTAATTGGTCCAGCCATTCCGCAGCACGTGGGATCTTCCCAGGCTAGGAATCGAACCGGTGCCCCCTGCACTGCAAGGCGGACTCTCCATCCACTGGACCACCAGGGAAGCCCCAAACTGGCTTTTTAATTAATAATCAACAACATAAAGCCTTTTGGTCTGTAGATATTAAATTTACAAACATTAAAATTTTCAAATATTAAGTTTTAAACTGTGTTCAACTAAGACACTGAGACTAATGATGCTATGATGGCAAAAGAGAAACATGCGGGTAAAAGAGATGCTGAAGAGGATCAAGTACAGCCACTCAAGAACGTCCTACAAGATATATAAAGACAAAAACAGACGCACACAGAAATGCAGGTTTCTGAAACGATCATTCAGATTTGACGAGTCTAATTCCATTATCAATATCAGGTATACATTTGCACCCACCCCATCATCCAGTCTCCAGACAAGGGCAAGGATCACCCTGATGTTGTACATGAGAAAGCAAAAGGTATAATTTAAAGTTCCATGGTTTGCTCAGGTTATGTGGCTGGTAAATATCAAGCAAAAGGACAGAAGATACACGAGGGGACCAACATAAATATGTCGACCGCATTCTAAAAAAAAAAAAAAGATGAATAAATAGGGACATAATCGCACACGTGTTTTTGCTTTGGAGAGGTCTTTCGACTAAGCGGTTTCAAATTGTTACACTGGGATGAGAAGCGGTTATTGACACAGCCAGCTCTTTACTAAGTGGAATCAAAGCATGATCAGCTATGGAAAGCATATTCACAGTTGCCCCCACAAGTCAGGACAAGACCTTTGTCACAGTGCTTGACCCGCGGAGGCACATTGTATTTGGATGAACAGATGGTTTCTTTCCCTTTAGGTCAAAGGCCACAAAGCCTTTGTTTGTGTTTTCACATTCATGTACATTTCCGTTAACTTGTTTTTTTTTTTTTTTTTTTAATTTTGACCTCTTTTATTGGTTATTTATTTATTTCTTTATTTTCATTCATCTTTATTGTTCGGCCTGTGTGGGCCTCCCACGGCAGTGACCTCCCTCATTGCAGAGCACTGGCTCCGGGCGCATGTGCTCCAGAGCACTGGCTTGTAATTGGTCCAGCCATTCCGCAGCACGTGGGATCTTCCCAGGCTAGGAATCGAACCGGTGCCCCCTGCACTGCAAGGCGGACTCTCCATCCACTGGACCACCAGGGAAGCCCCAAACTGGCTTTTTAATTAATAATCAACAACATAAAGCCTTTTGGTCTGTAGATATTAAATTTACAAACATTAAAATTTTCAAATATTAAGTTTTAAACTGTGTTCAACTAAGACACTGAGACTAATGATGCTATGATGGCAAAAGAGAAACATGCGGGTAAAAGAGATGCTGAAGAGGATCAAGTACAGCCACTCAAGAACGTCCTACAAGATATATAAAGACAAAAACAGACGCACACAGAAATGCAGGTTTCTGAAACGATCATTCAGATTTGACGAGTCTAATTCCATTATCAATATCAGGTATACATTTGCACCCACCCCATCATCCAGTCTCCAGACAAGGGCAAGGATCACCCTGATGTTGTACATGAGAAAGCAAAAGGTATAATTTAAAGTTCCATGGTTTGCTCAGGTTATGTGGCTGGTAAATATCAAGCAAAAGGACAGAAGATACACGAGGGGACCAACATAAATATGTCGACCGCATTCTAAAAAAAAAAAAAAGATGAATAAATAGGGACATAATCGCACACGTGTTTTTGCTTTGGAGAGGTCTTTCGACTAAGCGGTTTCAAATTGTTACACTGGGATGAGAAGCGGTTATTGACACAGCCAGCTCTTTACTAAGTGGAATCAAAGCATGATCAGCTATGGAAAGCATATTCACAGTTGCCCCCACAAGTCAGGACAAGACCTTTGTCACAGTGCTTGACCCGCGGAGGCACATTGTATTTGGATGAACAGATGGTTTCTTTCCCTTTACGGTAAAAGATGTTCACCTTTCACAAGAGCAAAACAGCAATAATGCAAATGGAGTTCATTATAGAAACTACGAGTAGCGGCAAAAGTGTAACTGACCCAGCTGTGATCACTTAGGATGGCTTTATCATTGTACATAAAGGGAAGCTTAAGAAGGAAACAAGATGAACATAGACATCAATTCATTAACAGTGAGCTCTGCTCTATATTCTCACACAGGGGTTTGTTCTCAAAGCTCTCATTAGGATCTCCTACCCTGTTTAGTGACCTCTCAGAAGTAAAAACACCTGGGTCCCTTGGAGAGGCCTTCTAACCACACAGCGGGGCCGAGGCGACGTCGCGGCCGTGATTCTCTGGTGGTTCGGATGTGGGATGTGAAAATGGAAATCTCTCACCTTGCTGCTGTGATCCGTCTCATCTGAGGATTCCAAGTCTGGCCCTTCGGTCTCCTCCGGAGCAGCCTCGGTGCTGCTGCCCTGCTCGCTGCAGAGGCTGTGTCCTGCAAGAGGCAATGAGAAGAACACGTCGGTCAGCACGGACGGTCGCGGCTACAAGAGAGCAAGGGGCGTGGGGTCAGCCCAGTCGTGTCTGACTCTCTGCGGCCCTATGGACGGTCGCCACCAGGCTCCTCTGTCCGTGGAGTCTTGCAGGCAAGCATACTGGAGCAAGTCGCCACTTCCTACCCTAGGGGATTTTCCAGACACAGTGATCGAACCCATGCCTCCTGCATCTCCTGCACGGGCAGCCGGATTCTTCACCACTGAGCCCTGTGGGAAGCCTCAAGCCCCTGATGTGTCCATATGTTGCTAAACCCTCCAAGTATGTGCTCCATAATTTTGGTTCAATGAATATTAGTTTTATTGTCTTTGTTGTTCCCAATGTAATTATTACTTTATAATATAGTATATTTTTATTATTTATAGTATATCCTTTATAATAATAATAATTGCTATGGACTGAATGTTCATGTCCCCCACCAAGTTCATATGCTGAAGCCTTAGCTCCCAGTGGGAGTGTATTTGGAGATGAGGCATTTGGGAGCTAAGCAGGCTTCGATGAGGTCGTGAGGGTGGACCTCCAAGATGGGATTAGTGTCATTATAAGAGAAAGGAAACCACAGCTCCCCTCCTCTCCTGTGAGGATACAGGGGAAAAGCAGCCATCTGCAAGCCATGACATCTGCAAGCCCTCTGGAGGAAACCCAGTATTGGACTTCTGAGCCTCTAAAACTGTGACAAAAAAAAACCCTGTTCTTTAAGCCTCTCAGTCTATAGTATCTATCACAGCAGCCCCAGCTAAGGCAATAATGTATAATATACATAGTAAATAAAATTAAATCAGGTGATCTTATTGATTTATACTCAACAAGTCAATTGTTGAATCAATTACTTGCTAACATAACTGAATAAACCATTTTGAGAAGACCAATAAAAAATAATCCTCTCAGGGTTTCACTGGTGGCTCAGTGGTTAAGAATCCACCTGCCAATACAAGAGTCACAAGTTCAGTCCCTGGGCTGAGAGGATCCCAAATGCCTTAGAACAATCAAGCCTGCGCATCATGACTACTGAACCTGCTCTCTAGAGCACAGAAGTCGCAGTTACAGAGCCCACGTGCCAGAGCTATTGAATCCTGTGCTCCCCAGAGCCAGTGTTCCAGAGCAAAAGAAGCCACCACAATGGGAAGCCCATACACTACAACTAGAGAGTTGCCCCCACTCACTGCAACCAGAGAAAAGCCCGCAGATTAGTGAAGACACAGCACAGCCAAAAATAAATAAAATTATTATCATTTGTTTCGCAGAAATTATCTGGCCAACTTCAGACATCTTATAACACCTGCTCTTCCAGCCATATTCCATGCAAAAGTGCAGGCAACTTTCCCTCCTATTTCACCGAGTCCTTACTCCTGGGGTAGGCTACAGCGGTCCCTGCACCAGGGAAGAGAACAGTAAGGTTACTTTCCTCTGGGGGGCGGGGTCACTTCTCAGATTTAAAAAGCATCTGAACCACCTGGGGTTCATGTAAGCCGATCCAGATTCAATAGGTAAGGGTTAGAACTATGATTCCCCACCAAGTTCATATGCTGAAGCCTTAGCTCCCAGTGGGAGTGTATTTGGAGATGAGGCATTTGGGAGCTAAGCAGGCTTCGATGAGGTCGTGAGGGTGGACCTCCAAGATGGGATTAGTGTCATTATAAGAGAAAGGAAACCACAGCTCCCCTCCTCTCCTGTGAGGATACAGGGGAAAAGCAGCCATCTGCAAGCCATGACATCTGCAAGCCCTCGGGAGGAAACCCAGTATTGGACTTCTGAGCCTCTAAAACTGTGACAAAAAAACCCTGTTCTTTAAGCCTCTCAGTCTATAGTATCTATCACAGCAGCCCCAGCTAAGGCAATAATGTATAATATACATAGTAAATAAAATTAAATCAGGTGATCTTATTGATTTATACTCAACAAGTCAATTGTTGAATCAATTACTTGCTAACATAACTGAATAAACCATTTTGAGAAGACCAATAAAAAATAATCCTCTCAGGGTTTCACTGGTGGCTCAGTGGTTAAGAATCCACCTGCCAATACAAGAGTCACAAGTTCAGTCCCTGGGCTGAGAGGATCCCAAATGCCTTAGAACAATCAAGCCTGCGCATCATGACTACTGAACCTGCTCTCTAGAGCACAGAAGTCGCAGTTACAGAGCCCACGTGCCAGAGCTATTGAATCCTGTGCTCCCCAGAGCCAGTGTTCCAGAGCAAAAGAAGCCACCACAATGGGAAGCCCATACACTACAACTAGAGAGTTGCCCCCACTCACTGCAACCAGAGAAAAGCCCGCAGATTAGTGAAGACACAGCACAGCCAAAAATAAATAAAATTATTATCATTTGTTTCACAGAAATTATCTGGCCAACTTCAGACATCTTATAACACCTGCTCTTCCAGCCATATTCCATGCAAAAGTGCAGGCAACTTTCCCTCCTATTTCACCGAGTCCTTACTCCTGGGGTAGGCTACAGCGGTCCCTGCACCAGGGAAGAGAACAGTAAGGTTACTTTCCTCTGGGGGGCGGGGTCACTTCTCAGATTTAAAAAGCATCTGAACCACCTGGGGTTCATGTAAGCCGATCCAGATTCAATAGGTAAGGGGTTAGAACTATGATTCTGCTTTTCTTACAAACTCCAAGATGATATCCATCACCACTGCCGGGCCATGGGCCACTCTAGAAGTAACATGTCCCCCGGATATACACAAACCTCTAGGTAGTCTGATAAGATGGTAGTTTGATGACTATTCTCTCAGAATAGTCCGGGCACAAGGTCAGGGGCTACAGCATTATCACTATAACCAGATGAGAGAGAAGGGGAGAAAGAGAAGAAACAGAGGTAGAAAGAGCCACTTTCTGACTCCTCGGATGAAAGCGTCAGTCTGCAGAGAGGCCACCTTTTTTCAATGACACCATCATGGTCATATGCTTTGGGTTATCACAACTAACCTGATCAAATTCTAGGTTAGCTGGGAAACTAAGGGAAGAAGCCAGTCCCTGAGCAGACCTTGCTGCAGGGCTGCATCTGTATAGTCCTCCTCCCCTCTTTCGGAAGAAAGCGCCAATGAAGCACAAGTCCACCTTGTATGGTTCGTAAGTTTCTGTCTGTCCCCACCCCCGCACCCTGCCCTTGCTTCAGCTCTACAGTTTCCATGCACAAAAGAATGACTTGCTCCCTCTAGGAGCTTAGTGGGCTACAGTCCATGGAGTCACAAGAGTTGGACACAAGTTTGTGACTAAATCACCGCCACTCCATAATATGGTGGGAGCCGTCCAGGAAGCAAGTTCAGTTAACTTAGTGGACATGAATTAGGTCACACCGTCACTGCCAGAAGGGAGAAAAAAAAGTGATTGAATACTGTAAATGAGGGTAATGACTTAGGAGCTGGGGCTAGAAAGAAGGGGAAGATTTGAACAGCGTTAAGCTTTGAGAAGGCAGGAACCATGGCTCCCTCAGCAGTAAGTCCACAGCCAAGCTGTAAGGCACACAAGGCCACCTTCAGGCTGTAGTCTGCACAAGGTCGACCCTCATTCTGTACAGCCAGATGCTGTGGCCCTGCATATCTCCACAACATATCATAATGCCTGGCGTCTAGAGGATGCTCACAAAACAGTGGGAAAGTGAATGAAAGAATTTTCATGGTTAATAATGAAATTTCATTGTTAACATGTATCCTGGGCTTCCCTGGTGGTCCAGTGGGTAAGGACACTGCCTTGCAGTGCAAGGGGCGCCCGTTCAATCCCTGGCCTGGGAAGATCCCACGTGCCACGGAGCGGCTGGACCAATGTGTCCAATTACCGAGCCGGAGCTCTGGAGCGCATGTGACAACAGAGGCCACCGCGATGGGAGGCCCACACGGGCCAAAAGAACAAAAGATGGATGAAAATAGATAAATGAAAGACCAATAGAAGTGGCCCACCCGACCCCTCCCCCCCCCAACCCCCCCCCTCCAAAAAAAAAAAAAATTGTATCCTGAAAAGGAAGCAAAAAAAAAAAAAAACAAAGAGACCTCTAATTCTACAAAATATTTAGAAATACTAAGAAAAATAAACAAAATCCTTTTTATTTTATTTTTTATTATTACTTTTTGGTTATACAGCAGCGCATGGGTGGTTCCCCAACCAGGGATCGAACCCGAACTCCCTGCAGTGAAAGCCTGGAGTTTTAACCCCTGGACCACCAGGGGAGTCCCCTCAGAATCCTTTTGAAACATAAAGTTGAGCTCTAAGAGATCCCAGAACCCAAAATGAAGACAAAGGGGGCTGGAGCGGTGGGTCAGTTCCAAAGTCATGGCAGTGCTGAGTCATTCACCAGCTCCAGACTCCAAGCCCTAGAGCTGCATTTCCCAAAGGGAGCCAGACCATGTTGATGTCAGGAAGGGATAACATTTGGGAAGAAAATTGTATACGTGGAGCCATTATCTTCCCTGGGACCCTGGGCATTAGGTACCTTCAAGCCACTGTAATAATCAAAAAGACATCCCCACACAGTTCAACAGCAGAACCAGCCTTGCCTGGGAACACAGCCCTGGAGCCCTTGGATTTTCACTGTAAAGTCATGAGACAGAAAGAAAGTGTTGTTGGATCAGTATACGTTGAGGAGATAGAACCAAGTCTCCCACATGTATATGGTTCCCTTAAAGGGCTACACTTTGGCCCTGCATATCTCCACAACATATCATAATGCCTGGCGTCTAGAGGATGCTCACAAAACAGTGGGAAAGTGAATGAAAGAATTTTCATGGTTAATAATGAAATTTCATTGTTAACATGTATCCTGGGCTTCCCTGGTGGTCCAGTGGGTAAGGACACTGCCTTGCAGTGCAAGGGGCGCCCGTTCAATCCCTGGCCTGGGAAGATCCCACGTGCCACGGAGCGGCTGGACCAATGTGTCCAATTACCGAGCCGGAGCGCTGGAGCGCATGTGACAACAGAGGCCACCGCGATGGGACGCCCCCACCGGCCAAAAGAACAAAAGATGGATGAAAATAGATAAATGAAAGACCAATAGAAGTGGCCCACCCGACCCTCCCTCCCCAACCCGCCCCCTCCAAAAAAAAAAAAAATTGTATCCTGAAAAGGAAGCAAAAAAAAAAAAAAAACAAAGAGACCTCTAATTCTACAAAATATTTAGAAATACTAAGAAAAATAAACAAAATCCTTTTTATTTTATTTTTTATTATTACTTTTTGGTTATACAGCAGCGCATGGGTGGTTCCCCAACCAGGGATCGAACCCGAACTCCCTGCAGTGAAAGCCTGGAGTTTTAACCCCTGGACCACCAGGGGAGTCCCCTCAGAATCCTTTTGAAACATAAAGTTGAGCTCTAAGAGATCCCAGAACCCAAAATGAAGACAAAGGGGGCTGGAGCGGTGGGTCAGTTCCAAAGTCATGGCAGTGCTGAGTCATTCACCAGCTCCAGACTCCAAGCCCTAGAGCTGCATTTCCCAAAGGGAGCCAGACCATGTTGATGTCAGGAAGGGATAACATTTGGGAAGAAAATTGTATACGTGGAGGTCCACAGGCCATTATCTTCCCTGGGACCCTGGGCATTAGGTACCTTCAAGCCACTGTAATAATCAAAAAGACATCCCCACACAGTTCAACAGCAGAACCAGCCTTGCCTGGGAACACAGCCCTGGAGCCCTTGGATTTTCACTGTAAAGTCATGAGACAGAAAGAAAGTGTTGTTGGATCAGTATACGTTGAGGAGATAGAACCAAGTCTCCCACATGTATATGGTTCCCTTAAAGGGCTACACTTTCAGCCCCTAAAAGACATAAAAAGATTAAAAGAAAGAAAAGAAAACCTTACTGGCAAAAGATAAAAAAGAAAGAAAAGGAAGCTTCTCTAATTCTGCCTATACTCTGGGATAGAAGAGTGAGGAGGGAGCAAGAAGGGCTTCTTCTTGAAGATAAGCACCACAGGCTGACCACATGGGTGTTTGAGATTCAAATTTACACTAAGTTCTCTGTCCAGTTCAGTTTCATTGCTCAGTCGTGTCTGACTCTTTAAGACACCATGGACGGCAGCACGCCAGGTGTCCCTGTCCTTCACCATCTCGCGGAGCTTGCTCAAACTCCTGTCCACTGACTCAGTAATGCCATCCAACCATCGCGTCCTCTGTGGCCCCCTTCTCCTTTTGCCTTCTGTTTTCCCAACACCAGGGTCTTTTCCACTGGGCCGCTGTAAAAAGACCGCGGACTAGGTGGCTTTAAACAAACATTTATTTCTCTCAGGATTAGAGGCTGCAAACCAAAGATCAAGGTGCCAGCAAATTCCTTCCTGGGCCCCTTCCCTGTCTGGCAGGCAGCTGCCACCTCCCTGGTACCCAAACAACCTCTCTTTGTGTTTGTGAGGTGAGAGGGCTGAGTCCTGCTCTCTCTTCCTCTTCTTACAAGGACACTAATCCCATTATGGAAGCTCCAGTTTCTAACTTCATTTAAACCTAATTACCTCCCAATGGCCCCCAACTCCTAATGACCCTCACATCGGGGGAGGGGGGGTTAGGTCCTCAATGTAGGAATTTTGGCAGTACACAAACAATCAGTCTGTGATCCTCAAGATGAAAAATTGCCTTCAAGTCGTTCTAAATTTGTATTCCAAGGGCATCTGGCAGAAGGCAAAATATAAGTCTGCTCTGGAAGGAATCACCCTTAATGATAGCATCATATTAATGGTCATACATAATCTTGGTCCAACAAGAATCTGTATAATCCATTATCATACAACACAAGGAGAACCAGCTCCCCATTTGGGAGAGGCAGCAGCCACAGCAAGCAGAAGAATGAGATTCCCTACAAACAATACCGTAATCATCAGATGGACTGTCAAATAACTATGCTTTCAAAAGCGGAGGGAAGGATGGACAAGAAAAGGGAGACTTTCAGAAAAAGACCAAGTAGTAAAGGTTTTAGAAATGAGAACTATAGTCTGTGAAATTAACCACTCAGTGGATAAGAATAAAAGCTGAAGAAAGAAGACTGAAAGGCCTGGATGAAGACATTACCTCACTAGAGCACAGAAATCCTCAAATTCTCCAGCAGTGAATATAAAACTGTATTTCAAGTTAAAGAGCATTGAAGAAGAAAGATAGAGTAAAAACATCTGACAAAGAGTGAGAAGGCTTGTTGATAGAAAACTCTGCTAAAAAAATTCTCTTAAAAAAAAAAAAAAGCTCTAAAAAGGAGATCCTGCAGGGGTGCTGCGTGACGGTCTGGAGGGGTGGGATGGGGGGATATACATATGACTAATATGGAACATACATATCTGTAAACAACAAAACTTTGTAAAAGCTAAAAGCAAAATAAAAGTTTTAAAAAAAATAAGATAAAAAAAATTCTCTAAAAGCTGTACTTTGGATGGGAAAACACATATACACACACATGGACACGTGTATTATCCAGTATACAAGGTGAAATGCTCAATAAGAGCTGATATACACACAGGCAAGTTACAGTGTACAGAACAACACTCCACACACTCCAAAAGGCACGTGTTCCAAAAATACAAGATGAAACCAAAGCAACAGTGGGTGACTGTATTTAAATCATTGCATGATCCTTGTCTGCTTCAAGAGGGAAGTAAAAAGAATTGGGACTTGTTTGTTAAAATCATGCTAAAATTTTAAGGGAAAAAAAAAGTCAAGGCAGCCACTGAAAGAATAGAATTAGATTGTATAAGTTTAAAGGGAAAAGTACAATTTAGAAATTCAACCCCAAAGAGGACAGAAAGGGCAGGAAGAACAAGATCACTCTGGCAAGGAATATAAGTCTGCTCTGGAAGGAATCACCCTTAATGATAGCATCATATTAATGGTCATACATAATCTTGGTCCAACAAGAATCTGTATAATCCATTATCATACAACACAAGGAGAACCAGCTCCCCATTTGGGAGAGGCAGCAGCCACAGCAAGCAGAAGAATGAGATTCCCTACAAACAATACCGTAATCATCAGATGGACTGTCAAATAACTATGCTTTCAAAAGCGGAGGGAAGGATGGACAAGAAAAGGGAGACTTTCAGAAAAAGACCAAGTAGTAAAGGTTTTAGAAATGAGAACTATAGTCTGTGAAATTAACCACTCAGTGGATAAGAATAAAAGCTGAAGAAAGAAGACTGAAAGGCCTGGATGAAGACATTACCTCACTAGAGCACAGAAATCCTCAAATTCTCCAGCAGTGAATATAAAACTGTATTTCAAGTTAAAGAGCATTGAAGAAGAAAGATAGAGTAAAAACATCTGACAAAGAGTGAGAAGGCTTGTTGATAGAAAACTCTGCTAAAAAAATTCTCTTAAAAAAAAAAAAAAGCTCTAAAAAGGAGATCCTGCAGGGGTGCTGCGTGACGGTCTGGAGGGGTGGGATGGGGGGATATACATATGACTAATATGGAACATACATATCTGTAAACAACAAAACTTTGTAAAAGCTAAAAGCAAAATAAAAGTTTTAAAAAAAATAAGATAAAAAAAATTCTCTAAAAGCTGTACTTTGGATGGGAAAACACATATACACACACATGGACACGTGTATTATCCAGTATACAAGGTGAAATGCTCAATAAGAGCTGATATACACACAGGCAAGTTACAGTGTACAGAACAACACTCCACACACTCCAAAAGGCACGTGTTCCAAAAATACAAGATGAAACCAAAGCAACAGTGGGTGACTGTATTTAAATCATTGCATGATCCTTGTCTGCTTCAAGAGGGAAGTAAAAAGAATTGGGACTTGTTTGTTAAAATCATGCTAAAATTTTAAGGGAAAAAAAAAGTCAAGGCAGCCACTGAAAGAATAGAATTAGATTGTATAAGTTTAAAGGGAAAAGTACAATTTAGAAATTCAACCCCAAAGAGGACAGAAAGGGCAGGAAGAACAAGATCAAGACAGCAAAATACGCTGTGAGAAATGAGCCAAAATAGGTGGATCTTCTAAATAAATGGGATGTAGGCTAAACTCAATATTTACACTATTGTTTAGATAAAGACCAAAGTAATGTCATACAAAGCCTCACCTACATGCGATACATAAGAAATAGACTAAACAAAAAGACAAAGAAGACTGAAAGTCTAGGGACAGAACACTAGGCCAACATAAAGAAGGCTCTTCAAATGCCAGACAAAACAGACTTACTTAGTCAGACTACAGAACATGCAAGCTTCAAGAATTATTAAGCTTGATCCATGAATGTATTTTAAACCCTATTCACAAGAACTTGAGAATGTATGTTTTTTCCAAGGATTAGAAATTTATGCCAACAGGTCACATATGAGGCTATGATATAAATCTCAACAAATATCAAAGCCTCTAAATTCAGACAGCTCACACTGGCAGCATTATTTTTGGAACAAAATTTGTTATGAAAGAGCAAAAGGCCAGTGATACCAAAGACAGCTTTAGAAAAGCAAGCCTGGGATACTTTCCTTCCCAGATATCAGAAGGTATTTAAAGTTCCAGTAATAGAAAGCAGTGCAGAATTAGCAAGAAGACTGGCTAACAGAACAGGGAGTCCCAGAAACAGCCCCACCCATGTGTGGAAGTGTGATGCACAGCAGATGTGTCACTGCAGATCCGGAGGAAAAGAATGGAACATTTGATAATGTGGCTAAGACAGCAGATTATCCACATGGGGAAATAAAAAGCCAGAGCCTAACTCACATCATTCACAAGAATCAGTGCCAGTGAGGTATAAACCAGAAACTGAATAGTTCAAACCATAAGTCTTTCAGAAGGAAATAGAGAAGAAAATGTTTGTTACCGATGGGAGAGAGAAGAATTTCTTAAACAAGATATAAAAAGCACAAATCATACGAAATAGAAAATCAGATTTTACTAAAATTAAAAATTTTGTCAAAAGGCACCATGAGGACAACGAAAAAACTGAGAAACGTTATCTTCAACACATATAACTGGCACAAATATACATGTTTGGAATATAAAAGAAGTTCTATGAATTAATAAGTGTGGGTCTATCTGACTCTAAGGGCAGAGAACAGTCAAAGTGAGAAATGAGCCAAAATAGGTGGATCTTCTAAATAAATGGGATGTAGGCTAAACTCAATATTTACACTATTGTTTAGATAAAGACCAAAGTAATGTCATACAAAGCCTCACCTACATGCGATACATAAGAAATAGACTAAACAAAAAGACAAAGAAGACTGAAAGTCTAGGGACAGAACACTAGGCCAACATAAAGAAGGCTCTTCAAATGCCAGACAAAACAGACTTACTTAGTCAGACTACAGAACATGCAAGCTTCAAGAATTATTAAGCTTGATCCATGAATGTATTTTAAACCCTATTCACAAGAACTTGAGAATGTATGTTTTTTCCAAGGATTAGAAATTTATGCCAACAGGTCACATATGAGGCTATGATATAAATCTCAACAAATATCAAAGCCTCTAAATTCAGACAGCTCACACTGGCAGCATTATTTTTGGAACAAAATTTGTTATGAAAGAGCAAAAGGCCAGTGATACCAAAGACAGCTTTAGAAAAGCAAGCCTGGGATACTTTCCTTCCCAGATATCAGAAGGTATTTAAAGTTCCAGTAATAGAAAGCAGTGCAGAATTAGCAAGAAGACTGGCTAACAGAACAGGGAGTCCCAGAAACAGCCCCACCCATGTGTGGAAGTGTGATGCACAGCAGATGTGTCACTGCAGATCTGGAGGAAAAGAATGGAACATTTGATAATGTGGCTAAGACAGCAGATTATCCACATGGGGAAATAAAAAGCCAGAGCCTAACTCACATCATTCACAAGAATCAGTGCCAGTGAGGTATAAACCAGAAACTGAATAGTTCAAACCATAAGTCTTTCAGAAGGAAATAGAGAAGAAAATGTTTGTTACCGATGGGAGAGAGAAGAATTTCTTAAACAAGATATAAAAAGCACAAATCATACGAAATAGAAAATCAGATTTTACTAAAATTAAAAAATTTTGTCAAAAGGCACCATGAGGACAACAAGACAAATTATAGACTGAGAAACGTTATCTTCAACACATATAACTGGCACAAATATACATATTTGGAATATAAAAGAAGTTCTATGAATTAATAAGTGTGGGTCTATCTGACTCTAAAACATATATTGTTTTTTACCCTGTTGGCTATGCTTCTGCCCTTAAGTGAAGATAAAAATTAATAAAATAGGAGAGAAAGACGAAAAGCAATGTAGCTGTAATCTCATGATGATTCTTCCTGTTCCTTTAAGCACAGATCTTTGTGTCTATTTCCAAACCCTATGAATTTGGGTTGGTCTTATAACTTAATTTAAAACATCAGAATGTGACAGAAGTGCTGATATAAGAATTCTGAGCTAAGATCTCAAGCGGCTTTATAGTTTCTGGTCTGATCCCCCCAGGAATGCTGGATCACCATACCATGAAACCCCACGTTAGCTCCTTGAGAATGAAAGACCTCAAGGAAAGAGAAGTCCAGCCAGCCAGTCACCAAATACATGAGTGAGGCTATCTGAAACCAGCCTCAGGCAAGCCCAGATGGCACTCTCCCAAGAGTGAGTGAGGCACGGAGAGCAGAACAACCACCCAACTGAGCCTGGCCCCAAATGCTGACGAGAGGCAGTGAGCAAGACGAATGGCTGTTTGAGGTGGTTGATTACAAGGCAGTAGATGACCAATGGTTAGGGGAGCTTATGTCATCAAAGAAAGCCAGAGAGGCAGGAATTGACAGCAGTGCCCTTCAGGAGAGATACTCGGATGGACGAAATAGGGACTCCAGACCAGGAACAGTCATGTTCTCACTCCCACACTTCAAGGCCCTCTCTGAACACCTCCCACAGGAATGTACACTATCTGTAAACAACAAAACTCTGTAAAAGTTAAAAGTAAAATAAAGGTTCAAAAAAACACAAAAAACAAAAAACACCTCCCAGAGGAAGAGTCTTATAAAACACCATTGTTGAGTTTCTATGGAAAACCATACAAACACAACTTTGCAACTTCCTACTCTATCTTCCTTCACCACAAGAGACTTTCCTCTAACAACAGTCACTGAAAGAATTATATTCTTTGTCCCCATTTACTTGCCAGTGAACATGCAGAAAACTCCAGATAACTGAAGACAGGTTAAGAGTGAACTGAGGAAGCAATAATATCAGGACACTGCCTGTCCCACCTCCACTCTTTCCAGCACTTAGCACATTACCATGTGACATTAAAGAGGTACCAGTGACACCTGGCACCACAGAAAGGGATCAGGACCAAAACCAAAGAGACCAAGGAAGAGCAGGGATAGGCAATGGAGAATTAGAATTACTCAGCCATGAAAACAAAGGAAATCTACTGTTTGTAACAACATGGATGGACTTAGGGCATTATGCTGAGTGAAATAAGTCTGAGAAAGAAAGGACTGTATGACTTCACTCATACGTGAAAGCTAAGGACAAAGCAGAAAAACCCAGATAGAGGGCTTCCCTCATGGCTCAGTGGTAAAGAGTTCACCTGCCAATGCAGGAGACACAGGTTTGATCCCTGACCAGGGAAGATCCCACATTCTGTGGAGCAACTAAGCCCATGAGCCACAACTATTGAGCCTGTACTCTAGAGCCCCGAGTTACAACTATGGAACCCATGTGCCTCAACTACTAAAGCCCATGTGCCCTAGAGCCCGAGTTCCACAACAAGTCAAGTCACTGCAACAAGAAGCCTGCTCACCTCAACTAGAGAGTAGCCCCCACTCCTTGCAACTAGAGAAGAGCCTGTGTCAGCTGTGAAAACCCAGAATAGTCAAAAATAAATACATAAGTAAAATTAAAACAAAAAAAATGCTTGAAACAAAAACCCTGATAGACACAGAGAACAGACTGGTGATTGCCAGAAGTAGCATCTGGTGGGGCAGGTAGATGAAATGGCTAAAAAGGTAAAAATTTATACTGACAAAATTAATAAGTCGTGGAGAGGGACAACATTTGTTGTTTAGTCGCTAAGTCCGTGTCCAACATTTTTGTGGCCCCATGGACTTGAGCCCACCGGGCACCCCTGTCCATGGGATTTCCCAGGCAAGAATACTAGAGTGGATTCCCATTACCTTCTCCAGGGAACTTCCAGACCCAGGGATCCAGCCCACGTCTCCTGTGTCTCCAACACTGCACATGACCTCTTTACCACTGAGTCACTGGGAAGCCCGATGTACAACATGACGACACTACTATAGAATACTACTGTATTTTATTTTTAAAAAGTAAATCTCAAAAGTTCTCATCATCAAAAAAAAAAAAATGTAACCATGTATCCTGGTGGATGCAAACAAGACTGCTGATCATATAGCAATATATACAAATCTAGAATCATCATGATGTATACCTGAAACAAATGGCATACGTCAATTATACCCCCAGCTTAAAAAAAAATAAAAAGAAGGGTATGCAGGGGGTGGGCAGTCTCAGAGAATGAGGAACCTCAGGGGAGGGCTGAGCCCAGCAGGACAGGATCCACAGGCTATCACAAAAGCTGCCATAAATAACATTCATTGTTATGAACAGGTGTGATCATTTCTCTGCTTCTTAAAATTATTTTCTCATCATAATGGAGCTGTTTTTGTAACCGAGGAAACCTATGCTGCTAGCACGTCCCACTCACCATTATCAGAACAGAAAACAATGAGGTTAGAAGCAGTACAAACACACGCACGTAAGCTTACATTTCAATTTATCTTTGATTTACTTGGATGAGGTACATTCATTCAGGTTCCATTTGAACCCATTAGAGACTTAAGTTTAACAAAGGAAGGGGAAAACAATCTTTGCCTTATGAGATATAGTAAGAATGTTTGTTAAACTAGCAGATACTCCAATTCTAACATTTCCAAAGAGGAGCCCATCATAAATGACATTTTAAAGGTCCTTATTAACACCTGAGTTTAACTCTCTTGAGTGAAAAACAACCAAGGGAAAGGGAGCACAAAAGCTAGACGTGGTCAGTGAAGACACAGGGGCTTCCCAGGTCGCTCAGTGGTAAAGAATCCACCTGCCAATGCAGGAGGCACTGGAGACATGGGGTCGATCCCTGAGTTGGGAAATGGCAACACACTCTAGTATTCTCACCTGGAAAATTCCATGGACAAAGGAGCCTGGGGCTACAGTCCATGGGGTCGCAAGACTCAGACACGACTGAGCACATGTACACATAAATAGAGACACAGAGTTTGAATTCAATCATTAGGCTATGGTTTTGTTTTGCTTTCCAACCATTTTACTGTCATAAAGATTCCATAGGAACACTCATCAAGTATAAGATCAGTAACTCCCCTCCCCCAAGCCAAGAAAACAAAATCGAAACAATTATAAAGGAAAAAAACCCCAGGGGAACTAAATATATACTCGGTGGTGGCGGGTGGGGGGGCGGATGAACCCTACAATTTTAACTTGGAAGACAAATAATTTCTTTCCAACCACATTTCACAAAATCCCAAGTGTCTGTTTCTCTACAGAGAACACTTTTTTAATCCATAAAAACTGTAGATTTAGTCCTCCCTGAGCCTATCAGCTTGTTGTGAAAGTCCAAGTGTTTTCTGGAACAGGTGGGGGGATCAATGGTGCTGAGCCCAGCAGGACAGGATCCACAGGCTATCACAAAAGCTGCCATAAATAACATTCATTGTTATGAACAGGTGTGATCATTTCTCTGCTTCTTAAAATTATTTTCTCATCATAATGGAGCTGTTTTTGTAACCGAGGAAACCTATGCTGCTAGCACGTCCCACTCACCATTATCAGAACAGAAAACAATGAGGTTAGAAGCAGTACAAACACACGCACGTAAGCTTACATTTCAATTTATCTTTGATTTACTTGGATGAGGTACATTCATTCAGGTTCCATTTGAACCCATTAGAGACTTAAGTTTAACAAAGGAAGGGGAAAACAATCTTTGCCTTATGAGATATAGTAAGAATGTTTGTTAAACTAGCAGATACTCCAATTCTAACATTTCCAAAGAGGAGCCCATCATAAATGACATTTTAAAGGTCCTTATTAACACCTGAGTTTAACTCTCTTGAGTGAAAAACAACCAAGGGAAAGG
This sequence comes from Tragulus kanchil, assembly GCA_022376925.1. Lineage (NCBI taxonomy): Eukaryota > Metazoa > Chordata > Mammalia > Artiodactyla > Tragulidae > Tragulus > Tragulus kanchil. The sequence goes on from JAIOJX010000028.1 coordinate 231,308,405, forward strand.
GAGCACAAAAGCTAGACGTGGTCAGTGAAGACACAGGGGCTTCCCAGGTCGCTCAGTGGTAAAGAATCCACCTGCCAATGCAGGAGGCACTGGAGACATGGGGTCGATCCCTGAGTTGGGAAATGGCAACACACTCTAGTATTCTCACCTGGAAAATTCCATGGACAAAGGAGCCTGGGGCTACAGTCCATGGGGTCGCAAGACTCAGACACGACTGAGCACATGTACACATAAATAGAGACACAGAGTTTGAATTCAATCATTAGGCTATGGTTTTGTTTTGCTTTCCAACCATTTTACTGTCATAAAGATTCCATAGGAACACTCATCAAGTATAAGATCAGTAACTCCCCTCCCCCAAGCCAAGAAAACAAAATCGAAACAATTATAAAGGAAAAAAACCCCAGGGGAACTAAATATATACTCGGTGGTGGCGGGTGGGGGGGCGGATGAACCCTACAATTTTAACTTGGAAGACAAATAATTTCTTTCCAACCACATTTCACAAAATCCCAAGTGTCTGTTTCTCTACAGAGAACACTTTTTTAATCCATAAAAACTGTAGATTTAGTCCTCCCTGAGCCTATCAGCTTGTTGTGAAAGTCAAACTAGAATCCATTAGTGTTCTTTAAAACTATACAAATGAAGGCTCTTAATCTCTGAAGCAACATTTTTTTTTTTTTTTCCACACACAGGCTTTGACGGGTGTCATTAATCAAAACCAGCCGGAAGTCAGGACTAGGCGTTGGGGTTTCCCCCAGCAGGGCCCACGGAAGCGGGCCATGTGCTGGGTGACAATCGGCATCGCCCATAGACAGTTTACAGATCGCACATGGCTCCACATTTTATCAACAAACAACTAGAAGGCCATGTGCTGCTGTGTGTGTGAGCCTCCAGCCAATATGGAGAACGGGACTGCACCTGTCTGTAGGAAGATAAATCTGTGTAGTTCCTCTTTCTTTGCTGCCCCTCCCTGCTGCCTGGTTGTCTTCTGTTTGCTGAAGGGAGCTCCAGATAATGAGCGTGGAACATCAGCCAGAAACAGAACCTTGCATTTCACGGGCACAGTGGGGAAGCATGCACTGCCCAGAAAATCAAAGGATGCTAACAGCTTCCTCATTCTGATCAAGACACCTGGACTCTCCAGGTGGTCACAGGAATCCTTTCCCTGTTACAACAAAGACTGCTTAATCTACTTCCTGCAGGAGGGCTGGGGGTGCTCACCACAGAGTGCAATCTTCCACTCAGCATCAGAGAGTTGTGTTTGAGGAAGATCTAGGGGGATGACTCTCCAAACCCAAAGCTGACCCTAATGGTCTTTAACGGGTAAGGGCCAGAGCTGGTCACAGCCTCTTAATCCACCCAGTCCAACTTCTGGAAAGACCACCTTTCAAATTCAAGGCAACGTTAGTTCAGTGAGCCTTCACTGTAACTGTTGATTAGTTGCTTAGTCTGATGCCGTGCAGCCCTGTGGACTGTAGCCCACCAGGTTCCTTTGTTTATGGAGATTCTCCAGGCAAGAATATTGGAGTGGGTTGCCATTCCCTTCTCTAGGGGATCTTCCTGACCCAGGGGTTGAACCTGTGTCTCCTGCACTGGCAGGAGGATTCTTTACCACCGAGCCTCCACGGAAGCCCTTCATTGTAATACCACACACTATTTGCAGTTTTAACCAAGGGCAACTGCTTTGCCCCAGCGGGTCAAGTGAATTTTAGGGAAAATAAAGTCAAGCTGCCTCCGTCACAAAGGTCAAATGTACTTGAACCTTTGGAACTTAAAGTGAAAGAGACAGACAGATGTTTCAAAGCCTTAGAAAGACATCATGGACGCCCTCTGAATTCTTCTATTCTTATAATAATTCTTATATTCTTATGATTCTTATAACTTGTATAAAATCAGAGGTACTGGTTTTATCAAACTTTAAAAATTATTTTATATCTAGATTTGCTTTCCTATATTGACGTTCATGTAATCCTTCGCTAACTGAGGAGTGTAAGTATACATTCTGATAAATCAGGCCGCTGGTTTAACTGGAGACATTTTGTCCTTGGGGGGACATTTAGTGATGTCTGAAGATTATTTCTGATAGACACAATCTGGAGGAGGGTCACTAGCTGACAGCGTTTTGTAGGAAAACAGCTAACAGGAGCTCCAGTGGCGGACAGTGGGAAGCATGCACTGCCCAGAAAATCAAAGGATGCTAACAGCTTCCTCATTCTGATCAAGACACCTGGACTCTCCAGGTGGTCACAGGAATCCTTTCCCTGTTACAACAAAGACTGCTTAATCTACTTCCTGCAGGAGGGCTGGGGGTGCTCACCACAGAGTGCAATCTTCCACTCAGCATCAGAGAGTTGTGTTTGAGGAAGATCTAGGGGGATGACTCTCCAAACCCAAAGCTGACCCTAATGGTCTTTAACGGGTAAGGGCCAGAGCTGGTCACAGCCTCTTAATCCACCCAGTCCAACTTCTGGAAAGACCACCTTTCAAATTCAAGGCAACGTTAGTTCAGTGAGCCTTCACTGTAACTGTTGATTAGTTGCTTAGTCTGATGCCGTGCAGCCCTGTGGACTGTAGCCCACCAGGTTCCTTTGTTTATGGAGATTCTCCAGGCAAGAATATTGGAGTGGGTTGCCATTCCCTTCTCTAGGGGATCTTCCTGACCCAGGGGTTGAACCTGTGTCTCCTGCACTGGCAGGAGGATTCTTTACCACCGAGCCTCCACGGAAGCCCTTCATTGTAATACCACACACTATTTGCAGTTTTAACCAAGGGCAACTGCTTTGCCCCAGCGGGTCAAGTGAATTTTAGGGAAAATAAAGTCAAGCTGCCTCCGTCACAAAGGTCAAATGTACTTGAACCTTTGGAACTTAAAGTGAAAGAGACAGACAGATGTTTCAAAGCCTTAGAAAGACATCATGGACGCCCTCTGAATTCTTCTATTCTTATAATAATTCTTATATTCTTATGATTCTTATAACTTGTATAAAATCAGAGGTACTGGTTTTATCAAACTTTAAAAATTATTTTATATCTAGATTTGCTTTCCTATATTGACGTTCATGTAATCCTTCGCTAACTGAGGAGTGTAAGTATACATTCTGATAAATCAGGCCGCTGGTTTAACTGGAGACATTTTGTCCTTGGGGGGACATTTAGTGATGTCTGAAGATTATTTCTGATAGACACAATCTGGAGGAGGGGTCACTAGCTGACAGCGTTTTGTAGGAAAACAGCTAACAGCAAGGCTGAGGACGGGCCCCAAAACAAAGGACTTTCTGGTCCAAAATGGCAGTAGCATCAGATGAGATCAGTATTCAGAATAAATCACACAGGAACATGAGAGAAACTTTCTGGAAAGCATAAAGAAACAAGAGTTTTGTAACTTCCTAGGCCTGCTTCCCTTTCACTTCAAGGTTCTTTCTAAAACAACAGGCACTGAAGGAATGGACCTTCTTTCCCCATCTTCTTACCCGTATGCACCTAAACAACTGCTGAAAAAACAAAAAAGAACAGCCTTGGACAGATATCAACAAGGACCCTTGGATGACTAATGACCAACAATGCAAACCGAATGTTAGAGAGAAGCCTGAGGATGGACTCTATTCTCCAATCCCTGACTTTCCAAGCCAACACAGCGAGACAGCCACCATGGATCCTTCCCACACTGAGGAGGAGGAGGATAAAGAAGATCACCTACCAGGTTGCTGTTACAAAAATCTCAAGGAGGCAGACCACAGAATGCTGTCCACAAACACCCCTCTAGATGGTCCACCTGGGACCACAATGTTCCAATCATCTTACCCTTCCACCCAGACAAAAAAGGGGGATTAATAACAAAGAAAAGTCAGTGATCTTAGAGAATAGCTTCCCATCTTGATTGCACAAGAGAATCACCTAAAGATTGTTAAGCAACCACGCAGCCCAACAAATGCACACCCAGACCCCGGCCCAGACCAAGGGAATCATCATATTTGAAAAAAAGCCCAGGGGTTTCAGCGTCTAGCGTGTAGAAGCTACTTCCTTCTACCCAGGGAAGGAAACTCCTTTAAGTACATTTCATAAACTCAGTTCTCGGGCAATCCTCCTGGGGTCGACTGAGATGGAGTTGAGGGCAGTGAGCAGGAAAAAACAAGCAGTCCCTGCTTACAAGTCAGAGAATCTTTCCGTCACCATAAGACACTGTGCTTTGCATGTATGACATTTATCAAGTACCTCCTAGGGCCTATTCTAAACACTTTGATCACTCGATTATTCCTCACAACAACCTTGTGTGGCAAGGTTCCCATTTTCTACACGAGATCACAGGGCACAGAGATATTAATCATAATATGTTCAAATTCATGAAGCTCATAAACATACCCAACGAGACTCATTCACAAGGAACCTGGTTCCACAGCCTCCTTGAGCCACGAGGCAGGGATACTTTCACATCAAGAAAACAAATCTCTTCAGGAAAAAGGATTCAGAGAGGAAGTTAATCATATATGTCAATCAGAATTCTCAGGGCGGGATCAGGGCCAAGCTTGCAGACTAGGACTGGTTAGAAGGGGCAATTCACTGGGCCAGCCTTCTGAAGACGGGCACCAGCTGGGGTGCCTGTGCACGTGGCCAGGTCCTCCGTCCAGGGGCCTCACTTCCACTATGACCACCCTGAGATGGTCCCTGCATCAAACCTCAAATAAGTCACTCAGGATGCTTCTTATTTTTAGCTACTTCTATATTTAGATGAAGGCTATGTCCAGCATGCCCATTGTACACAGTTTCTCGGTTGTTTTCTATTGTCACTGCAGCAGTCTCTAGACACCGTTTTATCTATGCCTCATTACGGGACCATCTTTCAGGTCATTTTATCCTGTTTACTTGCCCCCTCTTTTATCTTTCCCTGTGAAATGTGAACAAGGAAATGGTAACAGCCAGAATGCAAACAGGTTGGGACCGAAGTGGGGAGCCTGACTGCCTTGCTTCCTCCGCCCGGTGGGATGGAGCCGCCGCTGCTGAGGGCATGGGAGAAAGCTTCTGGAACTCAGTCATGCTGAAACCATCTTAGAAACCTTCGGAAAACCCACTCCCTGACTTCACTTTCATGCTACATTCTTGAACCAGGTTGATTGTCTAGCTTGACCAAGCACACTTGGTTCTGAAGGATTTTTAGATCATTCCAATTTAGGAAAAGATGAAGAACGACTACACTAGAATGTGAAGAATGAGGACAGAATCATGTCATAGTCATCATTACAACTTTCAGCATCCAGCTAATTATTAAGAGCACATAGGAAAAGCAAATCCTAAGAAATGTCAGTTCCAAGTTGTGATTGGTTTTAAAAAGTCAATCACCTATTCTAAACACTTTGATCACTCGATTATTCCTCACAACAACCTTGTGTGGCAAGGTTCCCATTTTCTACGAGATCACAGGGCACAGAGATATTAATCATAATATGTTCAAATTCATGAAGCTCATAAACATACCCAACGAGACTCATTCACAAGGAACCTGGTTCCACAGCCTCCTTGAGCCACGAGGCAGGGATACTTTCACATCAAGAAAACAAATCTCTTCAGGAAAAAGGATTCAGAGAGGAAGTTAATCATATATGTCAATCAGAATTCTCAGGGCGGGATCAGGGCCAAGCTTGCAGACTAGGACTGGTTAGAAGGGGCAATTCACTGGGCCAGCCTTCTGAAGACGGGCACCAGCTGGGGTGCCTGTGCACGTGGCCAGGTCCTCCGTCCAGGGGCCTCACTTCCACTATGACCACCCTGAGATGGTCCCTGCATCAAACCTCAAATAAGTCACTCAGGATGCTTCTTATTTTTAGCTACTTCTATATTTAGATGAAGGCTATGTCCAGCATGCCCATTGTACACAGTTTCTCGGTTGTTTTCTATTGTCACTGCAGCAGTCTCTAGACACCGTTTTATCTATGCCTCATTACGGGACCATCTTTCAGGTCATTTTATCCTGTTTACTTGCCCCCTCTTTTATCTTTCCCTGTGAAATGTGAACAAGGAAATGGTAACAGCCAGAATGCAAACAGGTTGGGACCGAAGTGGGGAGCCTGACTGCCTTGCTTCCCTCCGGCCGGTGTGATGGAGCCGCCGCTGCTGAGGGCATGGGAGAAAGCTTCTGGAACTCAGTCATGCTGAAACCATCTTAGAAACCTTCGGAAAACCCACTCCCTGACTTCACTTTCATGCTACATTCTTGAACCAGGTTGATTGTCTAGCTTGACCAAGCACACTTGGTTCTGAAGGATTTTTAGATCATTCCAATTTAGGAAAAGATGAAGAACGACTACACTAGAATGTGAAGAATGAGGACAGAATCATGTCATAGTCATCATTACAACTTTCAGCATCCAGCTAATTATTAAGAGCACATAGGAAAAGCAAATCCTAAGAAATGTCAGTTCCAAGTTGTGATTTGGAAGCAAACAAATATACCATCTAAGGATGATTCCAAAGTAAAAACTTTAAATGTGGCCTAACACAGTAGGTTCAGCGTATTTAGCACATAGATTTCAAAGGTGTCTGGTCTAAAGGAAGGTGTCAGGTGAAGACAGGATATGGCTGTGTACACAGAATATACCCTGATATTCTCTAGCAGACATGGAGGTACAAACAAGTTTGTTAAGTCAAAAAGGGCACAATAAAGAAGTCTTAAAACTCTGTAAACTGTGCATACACACACACACACACACACACACACACACACACACACACACACACACACACCTTTTCGCAAAAGAAAGAAATACATCAAAACAGTGACTGCGTATAAAGGAACAAATCATGAGCAACTTCAAGCACATTTTGTATCAGGGATCTGTAAAGGACCAGACAGTAGTATTTTCAGCTTTGCAGTCCATGAGTCCCATGCATAACTACTCCAGCCTGCCATTGCAATGGGAAAGCAGTCAGAGACAAAAAACATCAGTGAACTGGTGTGGTTGCATTCTAATAAACCTTTATTTATAAAAAGAGGCCTTGGGCTTCCCTGGTGGTCCGGTGGGCAAAGACGCCACCTTGCAGTGCAAGTGGCACTGGTTCGATCCCTGGCCTGGGAAGATCCAACGTGCTGTGGAGCGGCTGGACCCGTGTGCCCAATTATAGGCCAGTGCTCTGGAGCGCGTGCGCCCAGAGCCAGTGCTCTACAATGAGAGACGCCACAGCAATGGGAGGCCCACACAGGTCAGAGAATAAAGATGGATGAAAGTAAATAAATATAAAACCTATAAAAGAGACCAAAAATTAAAAAAAGAAAAAGAGGCCTTAGCCTGGAGGATATGGTCAGTGGGTCTTAGCTTGCCGAGTCTTACTTTATATCTGTAACCCACAGGGCTCAGAAAGGGAAAAAAAATTCAAAAAACGATTGAGCATTGTTTGTAGTATGTATAGCCAGACCTTAAAAAATTCTTTCAATAACCTAATCTAACCCAACACACCTCACAGTCAGTCATTTTAGAGAAACCACTGTGAACTGAGTTTTACGGGGTCGAGCCTGCCATCTTGTGGTCACAATAAAGAACAGCCTTCAGGGTATCCATCCCCTATCATTAAGCATACACAGCTCCGAAACAGAAAGACAAATACCATATGATATCACTTATATGCGGAATCTAAATATGACACAAATGAACCTACCTAAGAAACAGAAACAACATCAGGGAAAGAGAACAGGCTGGTGGTTACCGATGGGGAGGAGGGCGGGAGAGGGGAGGAGAGAAGTTTGGGATTCGCAGGTGCAAACTGGCACATGTAGAAGAGATAAAGAGTAAGGCCCTCCTGTACAGCACAGGGAACCATATTCAATATCCCAGGGTAAAACATAATGCAAAAGAATATGAAAAAGAACATACACATATATATGTGTGTGTATATGTACAGTGGAGTTACTTTTTGGACAGCGGTTAGGAACACAACATTGTAATTCAACTATACTTTAATTAAAACAAAAAAGGTACACAGCTCCCTGGAGTCCTTTCCTATAGATATGATGGGCGCATGGGTACTACAATGACAAAATGAGTCAGGAATCAATAGTAACTTAGTGTGGTTAATTCTCTCAGGACTCAATTTGTCCAATTCTCCCAGGGAATCACCCCACAAAAGGATGAACTGCCACCAGGCATCTGCTCGTGATCTATTCTTATCTAGCCGAGCTTCAGAAGGACTTTGAAAAAACAAGAATACTCAAAGTCCCTACACGCAGATGTGGAAAATGAAGACTTTTTTAACCCAACTTTAAAAAACACGTCCCCAGCTCCAGCTTGCTCAAGCCACCACGGCTCTAGGAGGAGGTCACGCAAAGTAAATAAATATAAAACCTATAAAAGAGACCAAAAATTAAAAAAAGAAAAAGAGGCCTTAGCCTGGAGGATATGGTCAGTGGGTCTTAGCTTGCCGAGTCTTACTTTATATCTGTAACCCACAGGGCTCAGAAAGGGAAAAAAAATTCAAAAAACGATTGAGCATTGTTTGTAGTATGTATAGCCAGACCTTAAAAAATTCTTTCAATAACCTAATCTAACCCAACACACCTCACAGTCAGTCATTTTAGAGAAACCACTGTGAACTGAGTTTTACGGGGTCGAGCCTGCCATCTTGTGGTCACAATAAAGAACAGCCTTCAGGGTATCCATCCCCTATCATTAAGCATACACAGCTCCGAAACAGAAAGACAAATACCATATGATATCACTTATATGCGGAATCTAAATATGACACAAATGAACCTACCTAAGAAACAGAAACAACATCAGGGAAAGAGAACAGGCTGGTGGTTACCGATGGGGAGGAGGGCGGGAGAGGGGAGGAGAGAAGTTTGGGATTCGCAGGTGCAAACTGGCACATGTAGAAGAGATAAAGAGTAAGGCCCTCCTGTACAGCACAGGGAACCATATTCAATATCCCAGGGTAAAACATAATGCAAAAGAATATGAAAAAGAACATACACATATATATGTGTGTGTATATGTACAGTGGAGTTACTTTTTGGACAGCGGTTAGGAACACAACATTGTAATTCAACTATACTTTAATTAAAACAAAAAAGGTACACAGCTCCCTGGAGTCCTTTCCTATAGATATGATGGGCGCATGGGTACTACAATGACAAAATGAGTCAGGAATCAATAGTAACTTAGTGTGGTTAATTCTCTCAGGACTCAATTTGTCCAATTCTCCCAGGGAATCACCCCACAAAAGGATGAACTGCCACCAGGCATCTGCTCGTGATCTATTCTTATCTAGCCGAGCTTCAGAAGGACTTTGAAAAAACAAGAATACTCAAAGTCCCTACACGCAGATGTGGAAAATGAAGACTTTTTTAACCCAACTTTAAAAAACACGTCCCCAGCTCCAGCTTGCTCAAGCCACCACGGCTCTAGGAGGAGGTCACGCAAGGTAAGTGAGGGCAGTCTTTCTTCACCTGAGGGCTTGTTCCTGGATTCTCCTGCTGAACAAGAATGGGCACCTAGGTGGGAAAGTGAAGAAACTCTAAGCCCAGGCACAGGCAACAAATTCAGGCGATGGAGAGACATGAACAAGAACAGTGGAACAGGAAGAGAGCCCACATGAAAGATGTATGGGGAACCAGAGGGTGGAGCTCAAGGGGGTCCCAGGAAGGCTTCCCGGGGCAGGGAGCGTTCGAGCTGCTCCTTTTAGAATGAGCATAAAGTTGTCAGAGGGAGTGGAAGGAAAGCAGGAAACAGGAAAAGCAGCAGATGGGGCAGGGCAGGGGATTCTGCCAACAGGCTCATGTCTGGACTCAAGGTCCGGAGAGGCCCAGAGAAAAGTGGGCCAAACACCCGCTTCTGGGCATCTCACGCCACATCCGCCTCTTCCACACGAAGAACCACAGGGCTGCGTGGTTCCAGGGACGGTGCCGTGTAAGCCGGGCAAGGACCGAAGCCCCAGCATCTCAGGCGACTCCTGGCCCTTCTGTGTCTCTAAATCTCCGCCCACGGTCAAGAGACGGTGGCCTCAATCTACGTATCTTTCTCCCAAAGGACACACAGCAGCAGCACGACAGCGCTTCCCGCTGCCGTCAGACAGCACTTTCACCAACACACACCTTCCTGGCCCCCTTGATGCTCAGACAGGAAGATCAGCAAATCGTGCATCTTACTCACGCATCTTATCGGACCTGCCAGAGGCAGGAAATCCACAGAAACATGCAAGCCAGCTGGGCGACGCCTCCCAGGGCAGCCCAGGGCACAGCCGTACCTGTGCTGCTGGAGAGAAAGGCGAGGGGGCTCTCGCTGAGGTCCGTGGGGCCGTCCAGCCGATGGGGCGGGCTCTCTAGGAGCTCCTCTCCCGCCGCCAGCTCAGGACAGGTCCTCACCAGGAGGCCCAGGGACGGCTGCGTGAGGAAATCCTTGAGCACAGAGGAGTTCAGGCTGCCCGCAGCACGATGATTGATCTCGAGAATCTCATCCCCCGCTTTCAGGCCTGCCAATGCGAGATGGAAAATGTTGAATTTCGCACACACATAAAAGCAGCGGCAGCATCGAATCAGATCACGGCCTATGAGCGTCTCTGCTTCTAAAGGGCAGGGCGAGCTCGCTTGTGAGACCAGCTGCTGCCAACAGGCTGGAGAGCTCAAAGGGGATCATCGGGTCATCATGTGAGCTTCGGTTCTGGAAGGTTCTAGACTGGGAGGTTACAGCAGCCCTATCCGATCCTTGAATACACCGACCAAACAAACATACTCCTTGAATCTTTGTACTCCAGCATTAGTCCCTCAGTCCTGTCTGACTCTTTGAGACCCCATGGGCGTAGTCCACCAGGTTCCTCTGTCCATGGGATTCTCCAGGCAAGAATACTGGAGTGGGTGGACAGGCCCTCCTACAGGGGATCTTCCCAACCCAGGGATCGAACCTGGGTCTTCTACATTGCAGCCACATTCTTTACAGTCTGAGCCATAAGGAAGCCCATGTACTCTAAGCAGCTGCCGCTTTCTGCTCGCAAGCCCATGTGCTCTAAGTAGCTGCCGCTTTCTGCTCGCAAATGCTAATCCTGTTGTATGGTTGTGTCACTTCGAGGGGAAAAATGGCAGCGCTTTCTGACTGCGGCAACCCCCGCGTCATGTCCATGCTTTGCTACAAGGGACACGTGTGCACAGCCAGCCAAAGTCTATCCATTGTTTCTATGGAAACAAAATACAAGAGTCTCCTCAGCTACAATACCTGAGGTCATCTCATTCCAAACACATTCAGGGATGAGAGTTTACAGAACCAAGCGCAAGCATATTTGCCCCATACCCTCCAGGCTTCCCAGGTGGGGCTAGTGGTAAAGACTTTGCCTGCCAATCAATTCGCCTGCAGAGACTTGGGTTCTGTCCCTGAGCTGGGACAATCCCCTGGAAGAGTAAATGGCCACCCACTCCAGCATCCTTGCCTGGAGAATCCTATGGACAGAGGAGTCTGGTGGGCTACAGTCCACGGGGCTGCAGCGTCAAACACGTTTGAGTGACTGAACCATCTCCACCTTTTACGTAAAACTACATCAGGTCCTTGGGGTGAATGGCCTTCTGAAGGTCCCCAAAGGCTCTCTTACTTTCACAAAGCAAGCTGGGGAGCTGCCAAAGCTCAGGACCCAGGGGAGTAGCCGTGAACCTGCCCCGCCTCGGAGAACAAGAACTTGGGACTGACCCGGGCAGGTCCACCTGACATTAAAAGAACATTCCAGCAGTTTGACAAAGGGAGAGGTTAGGAAAGAACAGGAGACAAAACAAGGGTTCCTTACGGCTAAGAAGAAGAATAGAGTCTGATTTGTATTTTCTAGACTAATGCGTAGAAATTTGTAAAAAGGAATGGCTGAGGGGCAAAGACAAAGGATGATCTGTCAAACGTGAAGCTACACAGCCCCTTAGACATCCACAGGACTCACTCTGATTCCACAGAAAAATGGTTCCACAGAGAAGTTCTCCCTTTCCAACGTCACCAGATCATACCTCTAGGCTGGCTTTACTCAGGTTTCCAGTATACTTGAAACCAACTTGCTGTCATGAAATATTCAAAGAAACATCATGGGTGGGAACGAATGGGAGAGAAACGAGGCTTTTCTCCACGTCAGAGACAGAATTCTAGCAGACGAACCATTTTTAGGTGGAAGATTTTGGCATCGCAACATTTGAATTGAAAATAAAAGGGACTGCCCTGGTAGTCGAGTGGTTAACTCTGTGCTTCTAATGCAGGGGGCCCAGGTTTGATCCCCGCCAGGGAACTAGATCCTACATGCCACAACTAAGATCCAGTGCAGCCAAATTAAGATAAATAAAGCAATAATTAAAAAAAAAAAAAAAAGAAAATACAAAACATCCCCATGTGAAAGGCAGTTATTTCTTAAGTCTTCTCTTAGAGACAACTCCTTTGGCTATATAAGAAGCAAAAGAAGAAAACACAAAAACTAAAAACCTCTGCAAGTTTTGTTTTGCCTTTTTAAAAAAAGAATCTCCAGGTTTGCTGGAGTTCCCTGGTGAGGCAGTGATTAGCACCCAAGCTCTCTCACTGCCGAGGGCCTGGGTTCAATCCCTCGTCGAGGAACCAAATCCCACAAGCCTTGTGGCCCAAAAAAGTAATTCTTAAAATAATTTTTTTAAAAAAAAGGATGTCTAGGTTTTCTATGATTGATTGAATGTAAATGTACAGGGGTTGAAGGGTGGCCCCCAAAAGACGTGTCCATGTCCCAGAACCTGGGCACAGGACCTTGTCTGGGAACAGGATCTCTGCAGCTGTAATTCAGTAACAGCTCAAGACCCGATCACGCTGGATTCTCTGATGGGTCCTAAGCCCACTGACAACTGTCCTTGTAGAAAGATGGCTGGATCCTTAAAAGAACATTCCAGCAGTTTGACAAAGGGAGAGGTTAGGAAAGAACAGGAGACAAAACAAGGGTTCCTTACGGCTAAGAAGAAGAATAGAGTCTGATTTGTATTTTCTAGACTAATGCGTAGAAATTTGTAAAAAGGAATGGCTGAGGGGCAAAGACAAAGGATGATCTGTCAAACGTGAAGCTACACAGCCCCTTAGACATCCACAGGACTCACTCTGATTCCACAGAAAAATGGTTCCACAGAGAAGTTCTCCCTTTCCAACGTCACCAGATCATACCTCTAGGCTGGCTTTACTCAGGTTTCCAGTATACTTGAAACCAACTTGCTGTCATGAAATATTCAAAGAAACATCATGGGTGGGAACGAATGGGAGAGAAACGAGGCTTTTCTCCACGTCAGAGACAGAATTCTAGCAGACGAACCATTTTTAGGTGGAAGATTTTGGCATCGCAACATTTGAATTGAAAATAAAAGGGACTGCCCTGGTAGTCGAGTGGTTAACTCTGTGCTTCTAATGCAGGGGGCCCAGGTTTGATCCCCGCCAGGGAACTAGATCCTACATGCCACAACTAAGATCCAGTGCAGCCAAATTAAGATAAATAAAGCAATAATTAAAAAAAAAAAAAAAAGAAAATACAAAACATCCCCATGTGAAAGGCAGTTATTTCTTAAGTCTTCTCTTAGAGACAACTCCTTTGGCTATATAAGAAGCAAAAGAAGAAAACACAAAAACTAAAAACCTCTGCAAGTTTTGTTTTGCCTTTTTAAAAAAAGAATCTCCAGGTTTGCTGGAGTTCCCTGGTGAGGCAGTGATTAGCACCCAAGCTCTCTCACTGCCGAGGGCCTGGGTTCAATCCCTCGTCGAGGAACCAAATCCCACAAGCCTTGTGGCCCAAAAAAGTAATTCTTAAAATAATTTTTTTTAAAAAAAAAGGATGTCTAGGTTTTCTATGATTGATTGAATGTAAATGTACAGGGGTTGAAGGGTGGCCCCCAAAAGACGTGTCCATGTCCCAGAACCTGGGCACAGGACCTTGTCTGGGAACAGGATCTCTGCAGCTGTAATTCAGTAACAGCTCAAGACCCGATCACGCTGGATTCTCTGATGGGTCCTAAGCCCACTGACAACTGTCCTTGTAGGAGAGACACAAGAGAAACCAAAAGTCATGTGAGGACAGAGACTGAGATTAAATGGATGCTGGCTGGCCAAGAGCCAACCAACATCAGAGGAAGGAAGAGGCCAGAAAAGACCCCCCCTCTCCTAGAGCCTTCCAGGGACCCACCCCTGCAGACACCCTGGCTTTGGGCTTGTCCTCAGAACTGTAGCAGGAGACAGTTCTGTTTCTTAAGCCACCCCATCTATGGTAATTCATCATGGCGACACTAGGAATCTAATGAAGGGACCATCTGAGTGAGGTGCTCTCAGCATCGGTGAGTGAGAGGAGGGTTCAGCCATGGTGGGGATGAACCGCCTCAGCGGGGTCCTCCTCTCACAACCCACCACGTGACAGCTCTGAGACCATGGGCTTATAACTGACTCTCTTCCACACTGGGTTTCCTCGTATTTAAGAGGGTATAGCTTAAATGATGCTAAGGAAAAAAAATCCCTATAAAACTCTTCACATAGCGCTTGGCATGTGAAAGATATTTGAAAGAGATTAACTCTCATTACTAATCTTTGGTAACAGAAAGAGGTAGACATTTTTTCTTTTTTTTTTTTTTTTTTCATTTTGAGCCTACTCATAAATAATTGCCACCTGCCCACAGTAAAAGTTGTGAACTAGCCAATCTGTCTAGAGAGGTATCGCACAGGGCTGTCTCCACCAAGCTCTGTCCTGTGGAGCCACAAGCAGGACACTTAGAGGACAGCAAAACAGGAGCCTGAAGATTCTAAGAGCAGAACAATGAGCTGAACAGCCCCAAGAGAAACAGAGACTCATGCAAACACACCTCGGTTCCAAAAGTCAACTCAACAAGGGCAGCCAGCGCGAGATCCAAACAAAGCAGAGGGTGAGAGAGAGGGAATGGGACTATGTGGGAATTAGTCATCAGTCCGTCCAGCCCCAAAGCCCGCGGTGGCTAACACCATCCAGTGTAGGCTCAATGAGTGCAGCAGAATATTTGGTTCTACCTGGGCGGCGTGCCACCAGAGGTCCCTGCGTGCACCACTTTCAGGTCATTTTAAGAAACACGGGCATCTGGACAGTGTCCATAAGACAATGACCAGAATTTATGCTGCATTCCAATCCATTGCTGAAGGATCTGCAAGTGTTGAATGTGGAAAAGACTTAGCAGTTGTAACACAATGAATACCGTGAATTCCTACGGCTGGCTGTAAAGGAGATGAAGGAGAAGCCTGTTGTGCTCTTCACATAGAGCCTATGTTTGACATCGAATATCCCAAATAGGATCACGCACTCAATGAGCATGAATTTGAGCAAACTCCAGGAGACAGTGGAGGACAGAGGAGCCCAGCAAGCTGCAGCCCATGGGGCTGCAAAGAGCCCGACAGACCTAGTGACTGAACAACCACCACAATGCCAAATCTCCCTCTCAACACAGCCCTCTGCTGGCCAGGTGCTGGGAGATTTTGCCACCTAAGTGGACAAATGGACACCACTCTTGCACCTGTAGAGAACAGTGCTGCATGGGGCAACGGGGTGGGAGCACAGAGCTGTTTGTTTTTATCTAACAGCAGGGCTCTTGGATTCAAAGGACTCAAACAGGATGTGACTAAAACCAGGGCAGCGTATTTCCCCACCCCTGCACCCAGCACACTCACTGCTGAGCTGAAAGAGATAAAAATCAGTTTGGGTTTTAAAGGGGAATAAACTTCACCACCTAGGCTCTAAGCTGAGACACCTTCAGTAACTGCATCAAGCTCTGACTGCCTTTGGACTCCAGTAAGAAAATGAAGGAAAGTTCACATGCATGGCAGTTAGCAATGGATACATTACTCGGACTATATTTCCCACAATGCACACCTTTGTCACCTCAGTGGGGAGGCAAGTCAGCAGGTAGCGCTTCCCTGATATTAACAGCTCAGGGAGAAGTCCACAGCACAGGGAGCCTGTAAGCTGAACACCCAGAACCAAGCGGCCCCAGAACATGGGATCTGTGCTCAGTCGTGTCCGACTGAGATCCCACGGACTGTAGTCTACCAGGCTTCACTGTCCATGGGATTCTCGAGGCAAGAATACTGGAGTAGATTGCCATGCCCTCTTTCAGGGGATCTTCCCCACCCAGGGATCGAGTCTGCATCTCTTGCATCTCTTGCATTGACAGGTGGATTCTTTACCAGCTGAGCCACAGTGATAGGAGGTAGGAAAGGTGGGCCTGGATCCCATGCTTTCCCAGCTGCTCCTTTCAGCCATCCCCTAGCAGAACTAGACACAGGTGCCACATCCAGGCAGAACTGACCAACACACATTGAGCTATTACATGCAGTGAATTCCTACGGCTGGCTGTAAAGGAGATGAAGGAGAAGCCTGTTGTGCTCTTCACATAGAGCCTATGTTTGACATCGAATATCCCAAATAGGAGCACTCAATGAGCAGGAATTTGAGCAAACTCCAGGAGACAGTGGAGGACAGAGGAGCCCAGCAAGCTGCAGCCCATGGGGCTGCAAAGAGCCCGACAGACCTAGTGACTGAACAACCACCACAATGCCAAATCTCCCTCTCAACACAGCCCTCTGCTGGCCAGGTGCTGGGAGATTTTGCCACCTAAGTGGACAAATGGACACCACTCTTGCACCTGTAGAGAACAGTGCTGCATGGGGCAACGGGGTGGGAGCACAGAGCTGTTTGTTTTTATCTAACAGCAGGGCTCTTGGATTCAAAGGACTCAAACAGGATGTGACTAAAACCAGGGCAGCGTATTTCCCCACCCCTGCACCCAGCACACTCACTGCTGAGCTGAAAGAGATAAAAATCAGTTTGGGTTTTAAAGGGGAATAAACTTCACCACCTAGGCTCTAAGCTGAGACACCTTCAGTAACTGCATCAAGCTCTGACTGCCTTTGGACTCCAGTAAGAAAATGAAGGAAAGTTCACATGCATGGCAGTTAGCAATGGATACATTACTCGGACTATATTTCCCACAATGCACACCTTTGTCACCTCAGTGGGGAGGCAAGTCAGCAGGTAGCGCTTCCCTGATATTAACAGCTCAGGGAGAAGTCCACAGCACAGGGAGCCTGTAAGCTGAACACCCAGAACCAAGCGGCCCCAGAACATGGGATCTGTGCTCAGTCGTGTCCGACTGAGATCCCACGGACTGTAGTCTACCAGGCTTCACTGTCCATGGGATTCTCGAGGCAAGAATACTGGAGTAGATTGCCATGCCCTCTTTCAGGGGATCTTCCCCACCCAGGGATCGAGTCTGCATCTCTTGCATCTCTTGCATTGACAGGTGGATTCTTTACCAGCTGAGCCACAGTGATAGGAGGTAGGAAAGGTGGGCCTGGATCCCATGCTTTCCCAGCTGCTCCTTTCAGCCATCCCCTAGCAGAACTAGACACAGGTGCCACATCCAGGCAGAACTGACCAACACACATTGAGCTATTACATGCAGTGGGTATGATTTTGCCACCGCCTGGATGAAGCTAAGATTCCATAGCAAAAAGAATGAAATGCAGGTGAATTTTAAGCCCGACCTACCTGACCAATTCATCCACAATGAGTCTGGTGATTTGAAGAATGTCTCCTTCAAAACCATGTCTACCTAGAACATGATCTTATTTGGAGACAGGGTCTCTGCAGAAGTCATCCTGACTTCAGCCTACACCCACTGACTGGTGAATGCCATGGAAAGGTAGAGAGACACACAGGAAAGAAGTCCACGTGTGGACAGAGGCAGAAATCAGACCAATGCAGCGAAAAGCCAAGGACGCCATGGGCTGTTAGCAGCCAGCAGAGTCTAGAAAGAACCATGGAAGATTCTTCCTGCAGAGGCTCAGAAGGAAGCCCTGCCAACACCTTGACTTCAAATCTCCAGCCTTCAGATCTCTGGGAGAATACAGTTCTGCTGTTCTGAATCATCCCGTTTGTGGCAATTTGTTACTGCAGCCCTAGGGAACTAACAGTAATTTGCTACTGCAGCCCAAAAAAGTCTAGGTTGAAAAGATTTTCTCAGAGTAGAAAAAGGATGGAGCGCTAGGGTTCCACAAGTAGCCCAGACAGGCAGCACTCTGAACTCCTGCAGGACTGCAGGCAGGTAGCCAAGAGCTCTCTAAGGAGGACAGGAAGTCTGGATCCTGAACCCCAAGGTTCTCTCCTTCTACCAAGATTCCTCCATGAATGGCAGCAGCAGATCACAAAGGATCTTTACAAGCTCAGGTGAAGGCCAACGCCAGCTTTGATCTCTGCAGCTCAAAGCACAAAGCGCCCTTCCCGAAGAAGCACCTCCATCCAGACCGAAGACCCCCATTCCGACCCAAGACCTCCATTCCATCCCAAATGGTAGAGAAGGACAACCACTTCTGATTCAAAGCGAATTTCCCACCCATCCTATGGAAATAGGCTCAGAATTAGATTTAAAATCCAAGAAGGCAACATTCCTTGCACAACTGAGTAGACGGAAAAAATACTCGTATTCCCTGGAAGTGTTTCCAATGAGACAACATTTAAAATACCCTTCAGAAATGAACATTTGGGGTGTATTTTTCTCATTCACTAACTAGAGAAGCCAAAGGGAAATTTAAGTCGAGACAAGAGAAGACAGTAGCTCACCTTTCTTGGAAGCTAACCCAGTTTGCTTCACACTATTCACATAGAGTCTTCGAACACCATCCTCTTCCACAGAAGAAAGTGAAAACCCTGGGAAACACAGAGAAGCAGGTGAGACTCATATCCTCTGGGTATTGAGCAAACAATGGGGAGAATCCGCTGTGAAGGAGGTATGTTCACTAGGATTATAGTTTTTCCTTGTTTGTGCTGTTTCACAAAGCAGAAAAATGTATTTTTAGATCACTCTTTCTAAAAGAAGTCACAATAAAAGTTGGGGCTTCCCTGGTGGTCCAGTGGGTAAAGAGCCCGTTGGCCTGAGAAGATCCCACGTACCGTGGAGCGGCTGAACCAGTGTGTCCAATTACGAGCCAGCGCTCTGGAGCACATGCGCCCAGTGCCAGTGCTCTGCAATGAGAGAGGCCACTGCAATGGGAGACTCATACAGGCCAAAGAATAAAGATGGATAAAAATAAATACATTAAAAAAATAAATAAAAGAGGCCAAAATTAACAAAAAAAAATTACCAAGTACATCTATGGCCATATAACCAACTATCAACTCAAATGGAAGACAATGATTTTGTGCTACGTTGCTTGCTAGTGAATGTCATAGCTTTGCTTTTTTCTTTTTTTTTTTTTTTAACTGTTCCCTCCCTAGAACAAAAGAGAAGCAGTTAGCTTACCTCATCTGGGTTCCCTGGACTTTTTTCAGCAAATCTATGTCCTAGGGCAAGTGAGAACAGAACAACTATATGGTGTGTGTTCACCTATGCATTGCTTGTGTGGACACTGCTTTAATTGGACACAAATTCTGCAAACAGGGATAAGTAGCAACACATTTTACAAATCCTCCTCATATTGAAAATGATGGATCGCTCATCTCCTAGTGTCAGATCATAAGATTATCTTTCAGTTGTCTAGGCTTCCGGAGCTCAAAGTCCATTAGTTAATTAACCTAGGGGTTTGCTACATTCTGCAGAAAATAAGCAGATCAAGGCCTGATGTTCTAAGTGTTCTCAATCCCATAGCAACAAGCCTTGGTCACCTCTGCTTTTCATGTAAAATTCTTTCTGATCAAGCAGTGGAATGTCCACAGCCAATACCTACTTTCCCTCAGGACAAAATACTTGGGCAGTTAAGGGCAATGGGAATTCATACAATTGTAAAGATCTGACAATGATTTCAACTCTGGGAGAAAAATAAGGCTGAGGCAGAGAAACAACATAGTGGTTTAAAAATACAAACAGGCAACGAACATCAAAATAGAATAATTAATTCAAGGACTGGGTCCAGTGATTCACTGAGACTTTTCAGGCTGTGTCATAAAGAACATGTGTTTTTTTGTACCATTGACAGAACCAGGAAATAGATACCCACACAAAGGCAAAACTGTGAAATGCCATCACCCACTACGGTAACATAACTCCCTCAGATAGAGAACAGTACAAGCTCACCCCCTGAGGACTTTCCAGAATCTTTATTTTATTCTCTTGTTTTAAATTCCATACTTACAGCAACTTCTAACTTTCAGAATTCTCTTCAAGAAGTCCCACGCGGGGCTTCCCCTTGGCCATTTAGTGGTTAAGAATTCACCTTGCAATGCTGGGGACATAGGTCCAATCCCTGGTCAAGGAAGACCCCACATGCCTCGGGGCAAGGAAGCCCAGGAGTCGCAAGTACTGAAACTGGAGCCTCAAGAGCCTGTCCTTCAATACAGGAGAAGCCCTCCCACCCTGCGTCACCACTAGAAAGCAGTCCGGCTCTCCACAACTAGAGAAAGCACAGCGGTGAAGACCCAACACAGTCAAACAAGAAGAAATAATTATTAAACAAAAAAGTCCCACTCAAATGAAAAACATTTTAGAATGAACTATTTAAATGATATTCGCCTTAACATAGTCGTATTGATCTGCATTTCAATAGAGATTTTCTTTCTTTTAACTGTTAACATAGATACAGAATCAAGGACTACATCAGGAAAAGGATGAGTAGGATGCATTAACATAGAGGCATTTCCTTTCTAAAAGGCTATCATTTTATAAAATTCTGACAGCCTTTTTTTTTTTTTTAATTTTGGTCTTTCATTTATTTCTTTTTCATCCATCTTTGTTCTTTGGCCTGTGTGGGCCTCCCATTGCAGGGGCCTCTCCTGTAGCAAAGCACCGCCTCCAGGCGCATGTGCTCCAGAGCGTTGGCTCGTAATTGGACCCACTGCACTCCTAGGCATGTGGGATCTCCCCAGACCAGGGATCGAACCAGTACCCCTTGCACTACAAGGCGGACTCTTTACCCACTGGACCACCAGGGAAGCCCTAGAGTTTTCATTTTTTCCAGATACATAACCAGGAGTGGAATTGCTAGATCTATTTTTAGGTTTTTAAGGATAACAATAAAATAATTCCAAGCAAGCACAGGTAATACAGTCCAAAATGACTGCCATAGGAAACAGAGGAGATAGATTTGATAAATGTCAGAAGGTTGAGAATTACAAAGACTGTGAAATGCCATCACCCACTACGGTAACATAACTCCCTCAGATAGAGAACAGTACAAGCTCACCCCCTGAGGACTTTCCAGAATCTTTATTTTATTCTCTTGTTTTAAATTCCATACTTACAGCAACTTCTAACTTTCAGAATTCTCTTCAAGAAGTCCCACGCGGGGCTTCCCCTTGGCCATTTAGTGGTTAAGAATTCACCTTGCAATGCTGGGGACATAGGTCCAATCCCTGGTCAAGGAAGACCCCACATGCCTCGGGGCAAGGAAGCCCAGGAGTCGCAAGTACTGAAACTGGAGCCTCAAGAGCCTGTCCTTCAATACAGGAGAAGCCCTCCCACCCTGCGTCACCACTAGAAAGCAGTCCGGCTCTCCACAACTAGAGAAAGCACAGCGGTGAAGACCCAACACAGTCAAACAAGAAGAAATAATTATTAAACAAAAAAGTCCCACTCAAATGAAAAACATTTTAGAATGAACTATTTAAATGATATTCGCCTTAACATAGTCGTATTGATCTGCATTTCAATAGAGATTTTCTTTCTTTTAACTGTTAACATAGATACAGAATCAAGGACTACATCAGGAAAAGGATGAGTAGGATGCATTAACATAGAGGCATTTCCTTTCTAAAAGGCTATCATTTTATAAAATTCTGACAGCCTTTTTTTTTTTTTTAATTTTGGTCTTTCATTTATTTCTTTTTCATCCATCTTTGTTCTTTGGCCTGTGTGGGCCTCCCATTGCAGGGGCCTCTCCTGTAGCAAAGCACCGCCTCCAGGCGCATGTGCTCCAGAGCGTTGGCTCGTAATTGGACCCACTGCACTCCTAGGCATGTGGGATCTCCCCAGACCAGGGATCGAACCAGTACCCCTTGCACTACAAGGCGGACTCTTTACCCACTGGACCACCAGGGAAGCCCTAGAGTTTTCATTTTTTCCAGATACATAACCAGGAGTGGAATTGCTAGATCTATTTTTAGGTTTTTAAGGATAACAATAAAATAATTCCAAGCAAGCACAGGTAATACAGTCCAAAATGACTGCCATAGGAAACAGAGGGAGATAGATTTGATAGAAACCTGTGCACCCACTCCATCAGAAGGTTGAGAATTACAAAGACTGGAAGGTACCATGAGAGGCAAATAATCATGAAAATGAAGGAAGTGATGAAGTGAAGAAACTCAGAAGATAGATTCATATGTTGAATAACCAGAAGCTTCCTCATACTGAAATTGATGACCAAAAAAATCATGACAACACAGTAAACAAAACAGACGTACTCAAAATCAGAGTCTGAGACACAGTGAAATCGGGAAAGTGAGAAAAATGCAAACACCTCTGACACGGAAGGGGCTTCCCAAGTGGCTCAGTGGTAGAAGAATCTGCTAGAGACAACTGGTTTGATCACCAGGTCATGAAGATCCCCTGGAGGAGGAAATGGCAACCCACGCCAGTATTCCTGCCTGGGAAATCCGTCCATGGGGTCATATTCTTGCCTACCCCCAGCTCCTCTGTCCATGGAGTTGGAAAGAGTTGGACGCAATTTAAAAACTGAGCAGGCATGCATAGTGACAGAGAGGGTTGGCATAGAGGGGGCATAAGAACAAATATCTAATAGTCTAAGAAGTCCCCAAAGAAAAACAAATACTCAGTTGCTGAAAAGATGCATTCTTTCACTTCAAGGCAGCCTAGACGATCATGCTTGGTCTATTTCAAATGTGAGCTAACTTCACCAAAAAAGTCTGAGAGAGTCCTGAGGGCTGAGGTGGAGGGAGAGGCAAGAGAGGGCAATTAGGCAAGTGCTCAGTCTTTCCGCTTGTTTCGTCAGTGGGATTATTCAGTCATATTTTCCTCCCTGAAGGGTTCTACAATAGAGAGCAGTCGCTGGTTTGTAGTCAGATCTGTGTATGCTGATGAATGCTAATAACTTACAAAGACTGAAATTGATGTACAGCAGGAAGCTGCTCTTAGGCACCAATGTCAGAGGAAGACGGGCTGACTTCAGAATCCTTAGCACCTTTTGAGGTCAGAGACTATTAGGTCTCTTAGGACTGGGGGACTTCTTTGACTTCTGTGGGAACACCTCTGCCAACATGAACTGGGCACTGAGAATAAATGGTTTAGCTGAGCCTGTCAGCTATGCACGGAGGCTTAAGATGAAATACAAGAACTACTACAGGAACTACTACAGACAGGATGCAAGTGACAGCGGTGTAAATAAGGAAAGCGAGATTCAGCACCAAGAACTCCTCGATGACCCTGCCACAAGCTCCAAGCACGGGACTGCATCATTTACAGAAGCATGGACGGTCCATGACAGGACTCCCACTTCTTTATGTCAGGTCCACGTGAGAAGCTGAACTGGCAATACCTTCTGGATTGATACCTGATGCCTGAAACACCTCCAGTGTGGAAACGGAAACAGGTCCTGTGACTCCTTCAGTCACTTTAATAAAAAGCATAGGGACTTCCCTGGCAGTCCAGTGGTTAGGACTCTGTGCTCCAACTACAAGGGGTGAAAGTTTGATCTTGGTCAGGAAACTGAGATCCCACATGCCGTGGAGCACAGCCAAAAATAAATAAATAAATAAATAAAATAAAATAAAATAAAATAAACACTATAAAAATTGGGCTTCCCTGGTGGCTTAGAAGTAAAGAACCTGCCTGCCAATCCAGGAGATGTGGGTTTGATTCCTGGATTGGGAAGATCCCTTGGAGAAGAAAATGACAGCCCACTACTCCTGCATTCTTGCCTAGAGAATCCCATGGACAGAGGAGCCTGGTGGGCTACAGTCCGTGGGGTCACAGTGAGTCGGACACAACTTACAAACTGAACACCACCAATAACAATAGCATACAAATACAGCAATTTTATGCTCAGTTTCTATTTCTGGGGCCCCAAATCAGTCCATCTTGTAATTTGATTCCAAAAACTTTGAAACTCAGCTCTCTTGCTTCTTGCTGTTTTCCCCTTATTCGAGAGAAATTAAATAAGCCAGAGAGCAAAGAGTAACCGACATGGTACATTTCCGTTCAGAGGACCCAGATGCTTATTTGTAGCCCCGCTGCCAATTACCGCTTTAATTACTGAGGTCACGCTTCTGCTGCATAATAAGCCTTTCAGACATATTTATCCTTAGCCATCAAAAACATCCTCTGGCTTGATGATGTCTTTCGTTTTAAGGTCAAGAAGTAGACAGCATGGAGGTATAACTCAAGAGGCTGGAAGCTGGAAGGTAGGTTTTCTTCATTAGGACAAAGCACTCCAGAGAGCAATCTGAGAGGCTTCGGTAAGTCCCTGCCTGCAGGAGAGGCCGCAGAAGGAAGAGTGAAAGTGCTGCTGTCTAGTAAGGGGTCTGAAGATTTTCAACTGCTAAAAAGCCTAGTAAGCCAATTCAGAGAAAAATGGTAACCAAGCAAATGCAGTAACGTTTGTACCTTTTCACCAGGTATTCTGCTATTGTTCAGTCCCTAAGCCATGTCTAACTCTTTGAGACGCCATGGACTATAGTATGCCAAGCTCCTCTGTCCTTCACTATCTCCTGGAGTTTGCTCAAATTCCTGTTCATTGAGCCAGTGACGCCATCCAACCATCTTATTCTCTGTCGCCCCATCTCCTCTTGCCCTCAATCTTCCCCAGCATCAAGGTCTTTTCCAATGAGTTGACTCTTTGCATCAGGTGGTTCAAATACTGAAGCTTAGCTTCAGCATCAGTTCTTTCAGTGAATATGCAGGGTCGATTTTCTTTAGGATTGACTGGTTAGATCTATTGCTGTCCAAAAGACTCTTAAAAGTCTTCTTCAGCACCATAGGTAAAAAGGATCAGTTCTTCAATGCTTAGCCTTTTTATGGGTTTTTAGTTTTCTTTTTCTTTAAAAAAAAAAAATGTATTTATTTATTTGGCTGCATTGAGTCTTTGTTGCAGCATGTGGGCCCCATAGTTGCGGCAAACAGGCTTAGTTGCTCTGTGGCATGTGGGACCTTAGTTCCCTGACCAGGGATCAAACTGGTGTCCTCTGCATTGCAAGGAGGATTCTTAACCACTAGAACACCCAGGGAAATCCCCTCAGTTCTCCTTCTTTCCAGCACCCAGTGGTCCAACACTTCATATACCCACCTGCCCACCTGCTCCAGTCACTTGCTCTGATAAGTGAACCAGGAGTAAGCAGTGCCTGATTCGTCACCTCCCCTCTTTCTCCTCTGCCAAGAGACAATGTCCCAGGTGGCAGCTGCTCCAGGTCTCGGTCCTGGAGCAAGGACAACAGAAAGAAAGAGTCCCAGCCAACCAACAGAGGATGCAGGGTGCATAGGAGAAAGAATTCCACCGTTTGGAGCCAGTGAGCTTTGGTGACTGTCATTGCCTCAGCTAACCTTCCCCCTCCCAACTAATCTAGCCCCAATAGGGTGTGGGATTCCCTGTGTATTGTCCTCAAGCAGAAACTCAACCACTGTCCAAGCCATACAGTATAATGTGGTATCGTGTTGACTCTGTGGATAGGATTGCATCTTTAACTACACCAGAGTTAGACAACTGTATAGGAAAGCCCTAACAGCAGGCGTGACTGCTGCTCTTTGAAAAATGTCTGCTTGCAAGTTTGGCTCCTGCTTGGCATCTGGGAACTTGGATTTTGGGAGAGTTCCCAACACCCTAATGGGGCTCATTGTGTCTCAAATCTGTACAGACAATGTGGTTTATGCTGAACACCTGCTTTCCCGCTGGGAGGCTGGAGTTTTGGTACATGCTAGGCAGAGGTACCTACGTGATCAGCCTGCTAATAATAAGAACCCCGGGCACAGAATCATGGACAAATGTCCTACCAAACAATGTAATTCACGTGCATTGTCACGGCTTGCTGCCGGGAGAATGGTGGACTTCCTGTGTGACTGGGGAGGGCTTTGGGAAGTTTGCACCTGGTGGCCGCCCACCTCATCCCGTGGGCTTCTCCCTTTTACTGATGCTATTTTGTGTAGTTTTGCCGTAATAGATTGCGGTCATGAACAAGACAATAAGCCCAGTGGGTCTTCTTAGTGAATCGGTGAACTTAGGGTTGGTCTAGGGGACACCAATTCACATCAAAATATGTTCCTTTAACATCACCTGTGAGGGAAAGAGAATAATACACATATCTGGGGGAGAGTGGTGTGAAAGGATCATTTCTTCATTACTTGTTTAGTTGCTCAGTCGTGTCCGACTCTTTGTAACCCAATGGACTGTAAGGCTTCTCGGTCCATGGGATTTCCCAGGCAGGAATACTGGAGCGGGCTGCCATTTCCTTCTCCAGGAGATCTTCTTGACTCCGCATCAAATCCATATCTTTTGTGTTTCCTGCCTTGCAGGTGGATTCTTTACCACTGAGCTACCTAGGAAGCCCTTCCTCATTACTAGGTTACATCATAATATAAAATAATCTATTCTTAATAGATCCATCCCTTTTTTTTTTTTAATTTTTTTTTGCAGGGGGCGGGTTCAGGGGCGGCGGGGGCAGGCAGGCCACTTCTATTGGTCTTTCATTTATCGTTTTTCATCCATCTCTGTTCTTTGGCCCGTGTGGGTCTCCCATCACGGTGGCCGCTGTTGTCGCAGAGCACTGGCTACAGGCGCATGCGCTCCAGAGCTCCGGCTTGGTAACTGGACACATCGGTCCAGCCGCTCCGCGGCACGTGGGATCTTCCCAGGCCAGGGATTGAACCGGCGCCCCTTGCACTGCAAGGCAGTGTCCTTACCCACTGGACTACCAGGGAAGCCCCCATTCCTTTTTTATGACAGGAAAACCCCGAAGATTAAAGCTACAAATTTTGAAACTAAAGTCTTCAACATACCCAGGATAATTTTTTTTTCCCTTGAGTCTGGGTGAGCTATAGAGCACAGAAGCCAGATGGACTACCTGTGTTAAATTGACCCCAAAGGCATTTTAGTGAATTGTGAATAAGTGTGTGTTTACAGAGGAACTGTTTTCACATGAAAAACACCAAAGATCAAAGAAAAATAAACATACCGTAATTATCACCGGCTGTATCTGACTTCTCAATCTGAAGGTTTTGAGTGACTTTTGGACAAATTTCAATTTCTTTGTACAGCTGAAAATGACAAAGAGAAACCTAATTAGGACTACAGTATAAATAACTTATTAGAAACAGTCATCAATTTGTAATCTATTTTTTCATGACTGACACTTGAAATCAAATTCTCATCACATCCCAAGATTTTTCTTGAACTGACCTCATTAAGACTTAAAGTGGAAACTTTTTTTTGAAAGTTTTCATATTCCCAAATTTAGCTACAGTTCCAGTTTCTAAATAATTCTTTTTATATCTATTACAGACCTAAAAAATAATGCTAAGGTAATCAAAAAAAACTCCAGTTCTAGGGGGAAAAAGTTATTAACATCAAGAAGAGCTTATAAAGATCTTGGTATGGGATCCACAGAAACAGGATGAATCTCTGTGTTTCTGTTCATATATCATATTTGCTTTGAAAGTCCACAATAGTATGAATGCGCAGAGAACAATTACTAGCATTGAAACAGACAACAAATTATATAAATGACAATACTGTCTTCTGGTCACTGAATTATACAAAAGTACTCGAAAAACGTAAGTACATAAAGCTGTCAACTCTCCCAGAAGCCCAAGAAAACATGGGGAAAAAAAGAGAAATTGCTAGTTTACAGAGAAATTTTATTTCAATTAGCTTAAAATTGACACTTCGGGCTTCCCTGGGGGTCCAGTGGGTAAAGCATCCGCCTTGCAGTGCAAGGGGACACAGGTTCGATCCCCGGCCTGGGAAGATCCCATGTGCCGCGGAGTGGCTGGACAGGTGTATTCAGTTACAGCCAGCGCTCTGGAGTGCATGTGCCCAGAGCCCATGCTCTGCAACGAAGAGAGGCCACTGCAATGGGAGGCCCACAAGCCAAAGAATAAAGATGGATGAAAACAAACAAATAAAGAAAACAATAAAAGAGGCCAAGGGCTTCCCCTGGTGGTCCAGTGGGTAAGGACACCGCCTTGCAGTGCAAGGGACGCCGGTTTGATCCCTGGCCTGGGAAGATCCCACGTGCCGCGGAGCGGCTGGACCGATGTGTCCAATCACCGAGCCGGAGCTCTGGAGCGCATGCGCCCAGAGCCAGCGCTCTGCAGCAACAGACGCCACCGCGATGGGAGGCCCACACGGGCCAAAGAACAAAGATGGATGAAAACAGACAAATGAAAGACCAGTGGAGGTGGCCTGCCTGCTCCCCTCCCTCCCCAACCCAACCCCCGCCCAAAATAAATGAATAAATAAATCTTAAAAAAAAAAAAAAAAAGAGGCCAACATTTAAAAAATAAAATCGACACTTCATGTTTTGATGTCTGGACTGAGCATCATCATGGACCATAATTTATGAAGGTTTTATTTTGCATCTGTTCTCCTCCTTCACATGCTCTCTGTGAGATAAATGTGATCCCCATCTCACAAAGAAAGAGAAAAAGGCTGCAGAGAAAGTACTTGCCTAAGATCAAAAAGCCAGCCTGGACAAGAGGTGGGATTTGAACCCAGATTTCAGGGGCTTCCACACTGACCTTCTCCCACTACACTATAATGCCTGCCAGACTGCCTCCTAGTGGAATTTTTCCACAGAAACAGGATGAATCTCTGTGTTTCTGTTCATATATCATATTTGCTTTGAAAGTCCACAATAGTATGAATGCGAGAGAACAATTACTAGCATTGAAACAGACAACAAATTATATAAATGACAATACTGTCTTCTGGTCACTGAATTATACAAAAGTACTCGAAAAACGTAAGTACATAAAGCTGTCAACTCTCCCAGAAGCCCAAGAAAACATGGGGAAAAAAAGAGAAATTGCTAGTTTACAGAGAAATTTTATTTCAATTAGCTTAAAATTGACACTTCGGGCTTCCCTGGGGGTCCAGTGGGTAAAGCATCCGCCTTGCAGTGCAAGGGGACACAGGTTCGATCCCTGGCCTGGGAAGATCCCATGTGCCGCGGAGTGGCTGGACAGGTGTATTCAGTTACAGCCAGCGCTCTGGAGTGCATGTGCCCAGAGCCCATGCTCTGCAACGAAGAGAGGCCACTGCAATGGGAGGCCCACAAGCCAAAGAATAAAGATGGATGAAAACAAACAAATAAAGAAAACAATAAAAGAGGCCAAGGGCTTCCCCTGGTGGTCCAGTGGGTAAGGACACCGCCTTGCAGTGCAAGGGACGCCGGTTTGATCCCTGGCCTGGGAAGATCCCACGTGCCGCGGAGCGGCTGGACCGATGTGTCCAATCACCGAGCCGGAGCTCTGGAGCGCATGCGCCCAGAGCCAGCGCTCTGCAGCAACAGACGCCACCGCGATGGGAGGCCCACACGGGCCAAAGAACAAAGATGGATGAAAACAGACAAATGAAAGACCAGTGGAGGTGGCCTGCCTGCTCCCCTCCCTCCCCAACCCAACCCCCGCCCAAAATAAATGAATAAATAAATCTTAAAAAAAAAAAAAAAAAGAGGCCAACATTTAAAAAATAAAATCGACACTTCATGTTTTGATGTCTGGACTGAGCATCATCATGGACCATAATTTATGAAGGTTTTATTTTGCATCTGTTCTCCTCCTTCACATGCTCTCTGTGAGATAAATGTGATCCCCATCTCACAAAGAAAGAGAAAAAGGCTGCAGAGAAAGTACTTGCCTAAGATCAAAAAGCCAGCCTGGACAAGAGGTGGGATTTGAACCCAGATTTCAGGGGCTTCCACACTGACCTTCTCCCCACTACACTATAATGCCTGCCAGACTGCCTCCTAGTGGAACTCAGCGGTACCACTGTCGAAGGTATAAGCTTTACTTCTGTGGAAGGAATTGGGAGAGGAGTGTTGACATAGGTCCACAGAATTGTGTAACAAAGACAGCCAGTGGGAAGCTGCTATAAGGCACAGGGCGCTCAGCTCAGTGCTCTGTGTGGACAGAGAGGCGGGATGAGAGGCTGGGTGGGAGGGAGGTTCAAGAGGGTGAGGATATGCATACATAAAGCTGATGCACTTTGTCGTAGAGAAGAAACTAACAACACTGTAAAGCGGATATACTCCAAAGGAAAAAAGACCTTACTTCTTAGGTAAGTAAGCCAAACACCATTTCCCAAATTTATGAGAGAAATTCTAAAACAAATAAATGTGTCAGAGGCTCAACAGAATTTTAAAACTGTCATTTAATTTCAAAATGAAAATCAATTTTGAGCCAAAGTCAGTAACAGAAAGCTCTTCCTGAGCACGTAAGAGAAGTCTCAGGGATTATTTAAACTTGTCCCCAGCTTAGTCATTCATTCAACAATAATTTTATTCAGGAAAGTAGGAGAAAAATGCAGGTTTCTCTCTCTTCACTTTCTTAGGGCAGCTGATAGTTGGGAGAAGTGGGCAGAAAGAATGGCTAGAATTCAGAAGCCTGGAAACTGGCTAAACCCCAACCCCTTAATGAGGAGTTTCACCTTCCAAGGGGGTGGGGTAGGGGAGGTGCTAGAAATGTCTGAACATCCTAATTTAATGGAACTTCTACCAAATGCAATGTGCTGAGGGCATAACTTAATATCGTTTTCTTTCTATACTTCAGAAAATGTATTCTGAATTTAGAAGACATCCATTCTAATACTGTTCTTTAGAAAATACAGCCACCAAAATTATACACACCAATATAATCAACGCTATGATATATTTTACAACATCACGTAATGCTCAATAAAAAAGTCATGAAATGGATTCACTGCAGCTTCTTTGGAATCTTGTTTTTTTCAATTTTCTTGGAAGCCAAACTCTCCCCCTAGGTGGCAGTATATCACCATTTGTTCTAATCATCTCCAGAAAGTTCCAAATGGTTTCCATAGATGCAGTGGAAATTTAGCTTTGAAAATAAGCTTTCCTATTCTTTCATAATATTGCCTCCTACTCTTCTTGGTAATTGGTGCAAAAGTCTCAGACAATAACTTCATATAAGACAGACAGGACCCTTGGCTGCGTTCCTTCAGCCGGGTGGACAAACACTGCCTTCCGGTAAAAACCTTTAAAGACTGTAAAATTTCAAGAAGGTTATGCACTTTAAAATATATTTTTGATGCGATCAGAATATCTGACACCAGAAATTTTGAGAGGCTGGGTGGGAGGGAGGTTCAAGAGGGTGAGGATATGCATACATAAAGCTGATGCACTTTGTCGTAGAGAAGAAACTAACAACACTGTAAAGCGGATATACTCCAAAGGAAAAAAGACCTTACTTCTTAGGTAAGTAAGCCAAACACCATTTCCCAAATTTATGAGAGAAATTCTAAAACAAATAAATGTGTCAGAGGCTCAACAGAATTTTAAAACTGTCATTTAATTTCAAAATGAAAATCAATTTTGAGCCAAAGTCAGTAACAGAAAGCTCTTCCTGAGCACGTAAGAGAAGTCTCAGGGATTATTTAAACTTGTCCCCAGCTTAGTCATTCATTCAACAATAATTTTATTCAGGAAAGTAGGAGAAAAATGCAGGTTTCTCTCTCTTCACTTTCTTAGGGCAGCTGATAGTTGGGAGAAGTGGGCAGAAAGAATGGCTAGAATTCAGAAGCCTGGAAACTGGCTAAACCCCAACCCCTTAATGAGGAGTTTCACCTTCCAAGGGGGTGGGGTAGGGGAGGTGCTAGAAATGTCTGAACATCCTAATTTAATGGAACTTCTACCAAATGCAATGTGCTGAGGGCATAACTTAATATCGTTTTCTTTCTATACTTCAGAAAATGTATTCTGAATTTAGAAGACATCCATTCTAATACTGTTCTTTAGAAAATACAGCCACCAAAATTATACACACCAATATAATCAACGCTATGATATATTTTACAACATCACGTAATGCTCAATAAAAATGTCATGAAATGGATTCACTTCAGCTTCTTTGGAATCTTGTTTTTTTCAATTTTCTTGGAAGCCAAACTCTCCCCCTAGGTGGCAGTATATCACCATTTGTTCTAATCATCTCCAGAAAGTTCCAAATGGTTTCCATAGATGCAGTGGAAATTTAGCTTTGAAAATAAGCTTTCCTATTCTTTCATAATATTGCCTCCTACTCTTCTTGGTAATTGGTGCAAAAGTCTCAGACAATAACTTCATATAAGACAGACAGGACCCTTGGCTGCGTTCCTTCAGCCGGGTGGACAAACACTGCCTTCCGGTAAAAACCTTTAAAGACTGTAAAATTTCAAGAAGGTTATGCACTTTAAAATATATTTTTGATGCGATCAGAATATCTGACACCAGAAATTTTGAAATTTCAGTTTCAAACATATCTTTAGCAAAAAATATGACACATATCCCCTATGCTATTAAATCAGTGATGATGCATAGTTTCCTTCTTCTCAAAAACCAGATTAAAGACCATCAGATGCTAAGAAACAATCTGATTACCCTGGCACTTCAGTTGTCACGAAGTCACATTCACTTCTTACCTTGTCTCTTGGGGTGCCTTGTCCAAGCCACCGTCATGCATTGCCTGAATAACGGCTCACCAGCCTCCTGCCTGCTTTCCCAGCCCTTCCCTAAGGTTCATGGGCCACACACTAGCCAGAGAGAGCCTATTAAGACAGGAGCCATACAAAGCCCTTCCTCTGGGGTTTCACCTCTCACTTGGAGCCGACAAGCCCGCCTGGCTCCACTCCTCCCTCACCTCCTGCATTCAACCACCAATCCCCACTCACCCTTCCCACTGATCCTCCTCCAACATGAGTAAACCACCTCCACCACCAGCTGCCTTCCCCTGCCAGGCCTAACCCAGCTTTGCTCCCTGACCCTAGAACACTTTCCTCCAAAATACCTCTATGACTCACTGTCTCACCTCACTCGCCACCCTGTCCAAACATCATGTCTACAAGGAACAGCATGAACACTTGCAGATGCCCATTTTTCTCTGCTGATCCTAACGTTTTCTTTCTCAGCACTTAACATCCCTGTAAATAGTACACATTTACTTGTTTCTGTTAAAAATATTTCCATGTTTTTATATCTGTCTCCACAAACTTGAACGTATTTTCCCTAAACAGTAGAGACGTTCTGTGCCTCTCAGTGGCTAGAACAGCTAGCATGGTGCCAGGCACATAATAACTGCTAAATAAATATTTGCTGGATGAATCGATCAATAGATCAGTGTTTTTGCAAACTCTATGCCCCTCCCCTTTTTTTAAGTTTTGGCCACTTTTACCGGTCTTTCATTTTTATGTATTTTCATCCATCTTTGTTCTTTGGCCCGTGTGGGCCTCCGATCACAGTGGCCTCTCTCGCTGCAGAGCACCGGCTCTGGGCGCATGCGCTCCAGAGCTCCGGCTCGGTAATTGGACACACGGGTCCATCCGCTCCGCGGGTTGTGGGATCTTCTCAGGCCAGGGATCAAACCGGCGCCCCTTGCACTGCAAGGCGGACTCTACTCACTGGACCACCAGTGTAGCCCCTCATCTGTCTTTTTAAGAGCCCAATGCCTCCATATTCATTATCATGCTATAGCTTGGACCCAATAACCAACTAATCATGAGAAAGTAACCAAACAGTATTGCTTATATTAACATATAATTAACAAAGTGGATAAGTATAATATTTAGGTAAAAGAGTAACTCTTCACGGTCTTTCATAAGTAAAAGAATCCACAGTCCCATAAAATAATCTGCTAGCCCCTCAAAAAAAGATCTTTAAAATATAGTGCATGCTCTTGCTAATAACTAATGATCTTCTTACTCAAGAATACTTGACAAAACAATAGCAGAGAGTAAAATGTTTGGGGACAGTCATCCATGAAGGAGCCATTTTTCAGAGCAAGACTTTAAACGTCCGTGAGTTTCGCTCATCCATCAGAAATAAAATCGAGACTGGCTATAGCAACCAATTACTGTGGTCTGATGCTGGTTCAGGGAGGGACAGTAAATCAGACATCTGTAAAATCTCAGAAAGCATCCAGAGCACAAACCCGCCTAAGAATTACTCAGCTGAATGGACAAAAGCAGCAATCATGTCTCAAGACTCCCTGCTGATCCTAACGTTTTCTTTCTCAGCACTTAACATCCCTGTAAATAGTACACATTTACTTGTTTCTGTTAAAAATATTTCCATGTTTTTATATCTGTCTCCACAAACTTGAACGTATTTTCCCTAAACAGTAGAGACGTTCTGTGCCTCTCAGTGGCTAGAACAGCTAGCATGGTGCCAGGCACATAATAACTGCTAAATAAATATTTGCTGGATGAATCGATCAATAGATCAGTGTTTTTGCAAACTCTATGCCCCTCCCCTTTTTTTAAGTTTTGGCCACTTTTACCGGTCTTTCATTTTTATGTATTTTCATCCATCTTTGTTCTTTGGCCCGTGTGGGCCTCCGATCACAGTGGCCTCTCTCGCTGCAGAGCACCGGCTCTGGGCGCATGCGCTCCAGAGCTCCGGCTCGGTAATTGGACACACGGGTCCATCCGCTCCGCGGGTTGTGGGATCTTCTCAGGCCAGGGATCAAACCGGCGCCCCTTGCACTGCAAGGCGGACTCTACTCACTGGACCACCAGTGTAGCCCCTCATCTGTCTTTTTAAGAGCCCAATGCCTCCATATTCATTATCATGCTATAGCTTGGACCCAATAACCAACTAATCATGAGAAAGTAACCAAACAGTATTGCTTATATTAACATATAATTAACAAAGTGGATAAGTATAATATTTAGGTAAAAGAGTAACTCTTCACGGTCTTTCATAAGTAAAAGAATCCACAGTCCCATAAAATAATCTGCTAGCCCCTCAAAAAAAGATCTTTAAAATATAGTGCATGCTCTTGCTAATAACTAATGATCTTCTTACTCAAGAATACTTGACAAAACAATAGCAGAGAGTAAAATGTTTGGGGACAGTCATCCATGAAGGAGCCATTTTTCAGAGCAAGACTTTAAACGTCCGTGAGTTTCGCTCATCCATCAGAAATAAAATCGAGACTGGCTATAGCAACCAATTACTGTGGTCTGATGCTGGTTCAGGGAGGGACAGTAAATCAGACATCTGTAAAATCTCAGAAAGCATCCAGAGCACTGTGTGTTTAGAATCCCCTGCCCTGAATGACATTTCACTCAGCTGAATGGACAAAAGCAGCAACTGAAATCCATTGATGTGTGGCTCCAATTCAAGCTGGTCTGTGAACCGGGATGGTAAAAAGCCTGAAATCTTTAGATTCACTAACCTGTAACTGAAACTTAGCATTTTCTTCAATTACAAATGAACGAAAGCAACAAACACAGCAATATGAGCTGTGTCTGTGACCTTGTCACAACCAGAAATCACAGCTATTTTTATACCACATTCTAGTCGCCACTGATATCTCGAAATACCATTTATGCTCATCAGTATTGCAAAACAGCGGCAGGTGTCACACATACCACTGTGGCTTATTATTTAATGTGCTATTAAGTAAGTATGTAGATTATCTATAATTTTTTAAATATCACTGATAACTAATTCAACACAATTAGGCCATGGTAATCCTGTGTATTCCATTTCATGCAACTTAGAACATTATTCTGAGATGGGATCCAGAGGCTGTACCAGCCTGCCAAAGATACACTAAGACCAAAAACGTTTAGGGCTTCTCTGGTGGTCCAGTGAGTAGAGAGTCTGCCTAGCAGTGCAAGGGACATGGGCTCGATCCCTAGCCTGGGAAGATCCCATGTTCTGCGGAGCGGCTGGATTGGTGTGCTCAATTACAGCCAGCGCTCTGGAGCGCATGCGCTCAGAGCCAGTGATCTGCAACGAGAGAAGCCACTGCGATGGGAGGCCCACACATGCCAGAAAGAATAAAGATCAATGAAAAACAAATGATGACTTAAAGGCCAAAAAAAAATTTTTAATTTTGGTAAAAATAGAGGTGCCTAATAATAATATTCACTCACAATCTGAACAATAAAGTGAGTAAGACTATGGCATTTACTTCCTCAGGAATCTCAGAGTTGGAGACCTTCTACAACACAGCAAGAAAGAATATCATGATCTCCCTGTATTTCAGATTTTTAAAAAATATTATAATTATCATATGTATATAATAGCTGTAGATAACAGTGTAAGCTTGGCACACTGTAGTCTCCTATAACAGATGAGACCACATCAGCAAACTGAATCCATTGAATGTGTGACATTTCACTCAGCTGAATGGACAAAAGCAGCAACTGAAATCCATTGATGTGTGGCTCCAATTCAAGCTGGTCTGTGAACCGGGATGGTAAAAAGCCTGAAATCTTTAGATTCACTAACCTGTAACTGAAACTTAGCATTTTCTTCAATTACAAATGAACGAAAGCAACAAACACAGCAATATGAGCTGTGTCTGTGACCTTGTCACAACCAGAAATCACAGCTATTTTTATACCACATTCTAGTCGCCACTGATATCTCGAAATACCATTTATGCTCATCAGTATTGCAAAACAGCGGCAGGTGTCACACATACCACTGTGGCTTATTATTTAATGTGCTATTAAGTAAGTATGTAGATTATCTATAATTTTTTAAATATCACTGATAACTAATTCAACACAATTAGGCCATGGTAATCCTGTGTATTCCATTTCATGCAACTTAGAACATTATTCTGAGATGGGATCCAGAGGCTGTACCAGCCTGCCAAAGATACACTAAGACCAAAAACGTTTAGGGCTTCTCTGGTGGTCCAGTGAGTAGAGAGTCTGCCTAGCAGTGTAAGGGACATGGGCTCGACCCCTAGCCTGGGAAGATCCCATGTTCTGCGGAGCGGCTGGATTGGTGTGCTCAATTACAGCCAGCGCTCTGGAGCGCATGCGCTCAGAGCCAGTGATCTGCAACGAGAGAAGCCACTGCGATGGGAGGCCCACACATGCCAGAAAGAATAAAGATCAATGAAAAACAAATGATGACTTAAAGGCCAAAAAAAAATTTTTAATTTTGGTAAAAATAGAGGTGCCTAATAATAATATTCACTCACAATCTGAACAATAAAGTGAGTAAGACTATGGCATTTACTTCCTCAGGAATCTCAGAGTTGGAGACCTTCTACAACACAGCAAGAAAGAATATCATGATCTCCCTGTATTTCAGATTTTTAAAAAATATTATAATTATCATATGTATATAATAGCTGTAGATAACAGTGTAAGCTTGGCACACTGTAGTCTCCTATAACAGATGAGACCACACAGTGGCCAAGACTTAATAATAACAAGGGTGTCTGACAAGGACGTTGCTTAGACTTGATCTCTGTCATTTGGGATATAAAGGATTCACTAACTCCCAACATGCAAACTACATGATCTAATAGCAAGCTCTTTTCTTTCATAAGTATGAAAAAGGGTTTTCTTTCCTCTACTCACAGAGCACAAAGTCAGGGCTTTTCCCATGCCAGAAAAAAAAATAAATCAGCCATTGTTAAAAGTACCTTTCTCGTGCTTCCCTGGTGGTCCAGTGGGTAAGGACACCACCTTGCAGTGCAAGGGGCGCCGATTGAATTCCTGGCCTGGGAAGATCCCACATGCTGCGGAGCAGCTGGACCAATGTGTCCAACTACCGAGCCGGAGCTCTGGAGCACACGTGCCCAGAGCCGGTGCTCTGCAGCAAGAGAGGCCCTGAGATGGGAGGTCCACACAGGCCAAAGAACAAAGATGAATGAAAATAGATAAATGAGAGACCAAGAGAAGTGGCCAAAAAGAAAAAAAAAAGTACCTTTCTCTGCGTTAAACTTAATGATTTAAGTGATCATTGAAAATGGTCAATTTGTTCTTCTATTTCATGACATGATAAAGAGTGTTATAAAAAGTACACCCTCTCTTCTATTTCATTAAAAACACTGAAAGGGACACAAAGGAAGTTTTTAAGATGATAGAAATGGTCTAAATTATGACTTTGGTGGTGGAAATACATCAGTCTGTATATATTTGCCAAAACTCATCAAACTGTGTGCTCAAAGTTGTTTTTGTAGAGGAAGTAAACCTCACGAAAAGTTGATTAGAAACACAATTCCCTACTAAATTTTAAATCATGCTTCCCTTTTTCGAAAACACCTTTTGGGTTGAAATTTTCAGTTCTGTTTTCCATGGTGAAAGGCTGTCTGAAGTCATACTGTTATCATTCACAGATCCATGGCAAGCAGTGGCCCCCAGAGGAATGACTAAGTGCAGGAAAGAAGAACAAACTCCAAGAGAAGGGGGCCTTGCTCCCAAAATGTTTCTTTCCTGGAACTGAAAAAAACTACCTTTTGGCTAATGAAAAAGGGAACTTGTCATTATTTTACTGTGTTACCATGACAACCATTTGTTGAGCATCTATTATGTGACCTGTTATCGCTAATCTTTGCAAAATCCTAGAAAGTATTATCATCTCATTTCCCTGCCCCCAAGACCACATAATTAGTAAGCAACAGAGCCAATATAAAAATCCAGATCCAGTTCAGAATCCAAATCCAATAGTGAAACTCAAACCTACATAAGTATGCCCAAGAGTCTAGCAAATACAATTCCAAAAGGCTAGGACATAAGTATAATTAATTAGGAGCTTTTCTACCTAACAGGATTTGACCCATCAATTTCAACATGCAGGGGGAAGTCATGGAGAACTGGAGCTAGTCCTTTTTATCTGACAACAGCCAGCTCATCTTTGAGTCACCCCTTTAAAACAAAAGACTGTCGAAACTGCAAGGAAAGCTAGGAATAATAATGAAAATTCTCTCTGAGAGTCAGTTCTGGATTTCAATTTTTCATGATAGCACAGCACTGCTCCCTGCATAAACGAAGGTGGCATTTCCACTCTGCAAAAAATAGGGTGATATGTGAGGCCATCTCCAAAAACCTTAAGAGTGCGGAATGAGGCTCAATTATTTTAGAATTTGTTCCACTCCACCAACCACAATTAGCATGAGCATACACATAATTTAAAAATAATCTCCTACAGAATGTACTTGGACAATAGTCATAAACATTACCAGTTCGTAAATGTCCTCCTCAGGCTTTGGCACGTAGTGCTGCATTTTGTTTTCTATCAGAAATTTCAGGCGCAGGTAATGAGCAGAATGATCCAGTTTATGTGCCTGGGACCAAAAATTTAAGAAAAAATGAAGAAGAAGGGAAGAGAAAATATCTGTTCAATAGTAAATATACATCATTAGTTCTCCCCTGGCATATTTTAAAATATTTCTGAGAATAACAGGAATTCATTACTGGATGGGATGTACTATTTCTGTATTTATTAAAAGGCTTCTATCCCAAACCCAAATTATATTCATTGAACATACTAATAACATCCCATGAGGGGCAAGCATTTTTGGCCCCAATGACTAAGTGCAGGAAAGAAGAACAAACTCCAAGAGAAGGGGGCCTTGCTCCCAAAATGTTTCTTTCCTGGAACTGAAAAACTACCTTTGGCTAATGAAAAAGGGAACTTGTCATTATTTTACTGTGTTACCATGACAACCATTTGTTGAGCATCTATTATGTGACCTGTTATCGCTAATCTTTGCAAAATCCTAGAAAGTATTATCATCTCATTTCCCTGCCCCCAAGACCACATAATTAGTAAGCAACAGAGCCAATATAAAAATCCAGATCCAGTTCAGAATCCAAATCCAATAGTGAAACTCAAACCTACATAAGTATGCCCAAGAGTCTAGCAAATACAATTCCAAAAGGCTAGGACATAAGTATAATTAATTAGGAGCTTTTCTACCTAACAGGATTTGACCCATCAATTTCAACATGCAGGGGGAAGTCATGGAGAACTGGAGCTAGTCCTTTTTATCTGACAACAGCCAGCTCATCTTTGAGTCCCCCCTTTAAAACAAAAGACTGTCGAAACTGCAAGGAAAGCTAGGAATAATAATGAAAATTCTCTCTGAGAGTCAGTTCTGGATTTCAATTTTTCATGATAGCACAGCACTGCTCCCTGCATAAACGAAGGTGGCATTTCCACTCTGCAAAAAATAGGGTGATATGTGAGGCCATCTCCAAAAACCTTAAGAGTGCGGAATGAGGCTCAATTATTTTAGAATTTGTTCCACTCCACCAACCACAATTAGCATGAGCATACACATAATTTAAAAATAATCTCCTACAGAATGTACTTGGACAATAGTCATAAACATTACCAGTTCGTAAATGTCCTCCTCAGGCTTTGGCACGTAGTGCTGCATTTTGTTTTCTATCAGAAATTTCAGGCGCAGGTAATGAGCAGAATGATCCAGTTTATGTGCCTGGGACCAAAAATTTAAGAAAAAATGAAGAAGAAGGGAAGAGAAAATATCTGTTCAATAGTAAATATACATCATTAGTTCTCCCCTGGCATATTTTAAAATATTTCTGAGAATAACAGGAATTCATTACTGGATGGGATGTACTATTTCTGTATTTATTAAAAGGCTTCTATCCCAAACCCAAATTATATTCATTGAACATACTAATAACATCCCATGAGTACCTTACATTCAATGGAAACAAAATAAGCCACATGTTCACTTCAGCTTATCTGATTCATTATGCTCTTTAACGCTGGGTTTGCAAGAAAATCTATCAGATCCAAAAGGCTGTTAAACATAATTTCCAACACATAGAGGTGATTAGAGAAGAAAAGTAACAAGAAAGGCAAGGCAGGATTTACAGTGACAGAAGAAAGCTGTGCCCAGGCAAAGTTGTTTTCTTAGCCACACGGGGATGCTGGGGATAGTTAACAGTTCATTTGCAAGCGAGTCAGTGTATAGACAAGGCATTTCGTTGGATTTGGTCTTATTTATATACAGCCCAAGTGAGACTCCCTCCAGGCACTGAAGACAGGCATGCGTCCAACTCTGGAAAACACTCTGAATGACTTGCCCAAAGAAAACAACTCTAAAGCAGTCAAGGATCGAAATTTCTAGGCCTTCTGCACTGGTCAGGGTGGGCCAAATCATTTTTTCTATCTAGAAAAGTCATTCGTGAATGAACTTTGTGAAAAAGGCAACAGTAGCTGCATAGTTTTATAAGTAACATCCTCACTTGACATTTAAGAAGATGGAAAGGAAAAGAGGGGAAAACGTTCTTCAAAAGCTACATGACAACATGAAAATGCATTGCTAGAGAGAAAACACTCCCATCAAGTCTTTCTGTTTTAAAGTATCTTTATGTTTTAGAGATTCATTTGAAAGTATTACTAGTGGACAAAGATATGATGTCTGGAATTTACTTCTTAAACCAGCCAGAGCAGGAGGTAGGAGTGAGTGAATGAATGAAATGTACTTTCACATTCTAGAACCTTGGCGATGGTGGCCCAAGAGGTTACTACATGACTGGCAACTCTTCCCTAAGCTTGAAATTTTCCATAAATATAAAATCTCTTCACCAAAAAACTCAACCAAGAAGATTTGTTTCAAAATCAGTGAAATTATTTTTTCACTGGCTTAATACTCTACCTTCTCTCCCAACCAAAACTGTAGGGTCAAAGTCAGAACATTCTAATATCTATTCCAATAAATATTCAATTACACCTCACAAACTCAGAAGTGTGCCAGACACGGCAGAAAGCACTCCTAATAGATAAATTAATAAACCATAAATGCAGTCATCA
Organism: Tragulus kanchil; assembly: GCA_022376925.1. Lineage (NCBI taxonomy): Eukaryota > Metazoa > Chordata > Mammalia > Artiodactyla > Tragulidae > Tragulus > Tragulus kanchil. Next base: position 231,350,051 of record JAIOJX010000028.1, read on the forward strand.
GGAGTGTGGCAAGGGGCGAGCAGAACATAGGAGCGGGGAGCCATGGTGCCTTTGCTTCGTAAATAAATATACACGCAAGACAGGGATCCTGCGTCATAGAGAAAGCACAGTTACAGTAGAAGGGACTTTGTTCTAGATGCCTAGAAGAGTGACAAGAAGTTCTCCATACTGATTCTTGGGAACCTCCAATGTGTATCTTCTTGGTAATAATGTGATAGTTTGAACCCTCAGTCTGAACATAAGCACCATTAAGCCAACATCTTCTGTTTACTGCTTTTGGGCTTTTGCGTGAAAACCAAATGCTCAATGACTATCAGACTCAGACCATTCTTGCAAAATACCCAGGGTATACGGGTAAACTTGGGAAGCAAAAGCAGAGAAGTTTCCAAGTGTGTTACTTCCTCCTCCTCAGACAGCCATTGAGACAAACAACAAATGAATAATACTTAGGGTGCTAGGATATGAAAGAAAAGTTTCCCTCACAGAGAGAGAGGCTGCACATGCTTCCCATGGACTTAGGCATCCACTGAAATCTTTAATTAAAAACAAAATATTTTGTTTCACCATCTGTTTCCAACAGAGGTGGGCGGGGAAGAGAAATGCAATGTTAAAGGCTTCCCTGGTGGTCCACTGGGTAAAGCGTCTGCCATGCAGTGCCAGGGGCACCAGTTCAACCCCTGGCCCGGGAAGATCCCACATGCCACAGACCGGCTGGACCAGTGTGTCCAATTATGAGCCAGTGCTCTGGAGTGTATGTGCCGGGAGCCAGTGCTCTGCAGCGAGAGAGGCCACTGCAATGGGAGCCCACACAGGCCAAAGAATAAAGATGGATGAAAATAAATAAATAAATAACCAATGAAAGAGGCAAAAAAAAAAAAGAAATGAAACATCATGCGGTCTTGGTCAACAGGAACAAAACCACTGGGAAACCTTATTGTCATCATTAATAAATATTCTGTGGACATTCCCAATGGAGCTGCCACTTTGAGAGACTTCTGGAAACCAGACCCAAGTAGCAACCTCAGTTAAGACTCCTGAAACCTCAGTGAGAGAGACAGAGACAGCCCACGGGCAGATGGCAAAGGTCTTAAGGTGGTTCTGACGAAGACACCATGCCTTAAATGCCACCATACAGGAAACATTTACACAGATGCACAGAGAACAATAAACAGCAGCCTACACCCTGAAGTGTTGAATAAAGCCAAGAGAACAGAACAATGGTTATAGGGTGGTTATTACATCTTCCCTCCACCACCATATTTTCAAATTTAGTTGCAACAGTGTCTTGATAACTTAGAAAAATAAAAATGAGCAGGTGCAACAAACATAAAAACGATCATGGTCTTACTCGTAACCCAAGAGTCTGTGGTTTGGTCAGTAAAATAGGTTACCCTTTTTAAAATGGGAAAACTCACCCTCCTCCAAAAAGCAAAAGCAGAAAAAAGGTTTCCAAAAAGAGAGATTGTGTTACTTCCTCCTCCTCAGACAGCCATTGAGACAAACAACAAATGAATAATACTTAGGGTGCTAGGATATGAAAGAAAAGTTTCCCTCACAGAGAGAGGCTGCACATGCTTCCCATGGACTTAGGCATCCACTGAAATCTTTAATTAAAAACAAAATATTTTGTTTCACCATCTGTTTCCAACAGAGGTGGGCGGGGAAGAGAAATGCAATGTTAAAGGCTTCCCTGGTGGTCCACTGGGTAAAGCGTCTGCCATGCAGTGCCAGGGGCACCAGTTCAACCCCTGGCCCGGGAAGATCCCACATGCCACAGACCGGCTGGACCAGTGTGTCCAATTATGAGCCAGTGCTCTGGAGTGTATGTGCCGGGAGCCAGTGCTCTGCAGCGAGAGAGGCCACTGCAATGGGAGCCCACACAGGCCAAAGAATAAAGATGGATGAAAATAAATAAATAAATAACCAATGAAAGAGGCAAAAAAAAAAAAGAAATGAAACATCATGCGGTCTTGGTCAACAGGAACAAAACCACTGGGAAACCTTATTGTCATCATTAATAAATATTCTGTGGACATTCCCAATGGAGCTGCCACTTTGAGAGACTTCTGGAAACCAGACCCAAGTAGCAACCTCAGTTAAGACTCCTGAAACCTCAGTGAGAGAGACAGAGACAGCCCACGGGCAGATGGCAAAGGTCTTAAGGTGGTTCTGACGAAGACACCATGCCTTAAATGCCACCATACAGGAAACATTTACACAGATGCACAGAGAACAATAAACAGCAGCCTACACCCTGAAGTGTTGAATAAAGCCAAGAGAACAGAACAATGGTTATAGGGTGGTTATTACATCTTCCCTCCACCACCATATTTTCAAATTTAGTTGCAACAGTGTCTTGATAACTTAGAAAAATAAAAATGAGCAGGTGCAACAAACATAAAAACGATCATGGTCTTACTCGTAACCCAAGAGTCTGTGGTTTGGTCAGTAAATAGTTACCCTAAAAATGGGAATCTGGACCAAAATACCAGCATGTCTTATCATTTTGGTAAATGTTTCTCACTTATGAGTCATGGCTGTTCTCATATAACTTAATCCTAATGAATTAAGATCATCAGAACTCTCAAGAATTTCACCCTCCTCCACTATCCACAAGTCAATATCAAGGCAGGATTTAAAAAAGAAAAATTATCATGTTCACCATACATCTATGTACAAGAAGAATTCCAAATATTAATGAATATTTTAAGACAGTAATTCTAAGATTTGGCCCACATTATTTGTTGTTGTTCAGTCGCTCAGCCATGTCCTGTATCATACTCATAAAATTTTCAAGAGATTTCCTAACGCAAGAGAAATTCAGACGGGAAAATACTTGAACAGTCCAAATTTGTTTTTCAATGTTCATTTAGCATTTGATTCACTTTGAGACAATGAAGCCACAACTTGTATCATAAAACAACTATTATCTAGTTTAGTTGTCATACTTCTTCAAAATATGCATATTCTTATGACTCCTTCAAAGGATGAAACAGTAAAACATAATGTAGGTCTTTTCAATAAGTGGCCTGAGCCCATTAAAACAGGTGCCATAATCTTCAAATCCATCAATGTTCTGCTCTTTTCTGCTCATATTGTTCCAGTTTTACCAATCTTCTTCAGAAAACATAAATGCATGCTGGGACATACATAGGACATACATAGATCCATGCACATACCTACACAGTGCTACTGCAGAGTTTCCAAAGATATTTATTGCCCTTCAGGATGATTTTTTTTTTTAATCGAGCATGTTCATTAAGAAAAACCCACAGGTCTACATAGACAAGCCAAGAAACAGATACCCATTGTCCCACATGAATAATAACAGTGAGTACGAATGAATGAATTTCTTTGCAATTGCTTTAGCAATTGCAATGATCAGAAAATATCCACACCCCACAGGCCAACATGCTTACTGCCATATTTAGTAACAATCACTCTCATCACATTCAGAACATGAACTGCACATGAAACGTAGAGCTTGAAACAGTTACTATACCAGAACTTGACTGGTGCTCGGATGGCAGATGACAAACTGATGTGAAATGATGTGGATCAGACAGAATAGGAAAGAGAATGAGCTGAATGCAAGAGACAGAAGAAAAAGATTGATTATTAAATAGCAGCGCAAGCACCCATCACCAACACTGAGAACGGCAATAAAAAAAAAAAAAATAAAAGAAACAAAAGACAGACATTCTGACGATCATCATTGTTTTCAGACCCTCCTCTAAGGAGGGGCGGCGGGGGGAGAATCACTGAACATTAACTAGATCATGAATAATATGTGGCACTGTTTTCCCGACTATCTCTGGCCTTCTGAACAATAAAATCGGCTCCACTAATTACAATAAAGTGCCTTCTAAAGAAGCACTCAGTTTTAGAAGGCACCTGGCTCCCAGCACACTATATAATTTATCCTACACAAGTGCTTTTCTGGGGACCATCAATGTCTTAAAGTACACACCAAAGTTTTCTGATTTTAAACTCAAGTGATGTAAGCCTGTTCCACACCATATTGTTTTTGTCTCCAGGTCTATGTTTCGGTGAGGGGAAGAAAATCTGAGGATTCAGGCAAAACTGGGCAGGATGACCTTTTATTGTTAGAGACAGGGATGGATGTCATATGATACCATGAAAATCCCAGTGGGTTATAAACCCTTTCTAAGGGCAGCTGATCTAACTCATTACCTAAAGACAGTTGCCCTACCAGTATTATGCCTTCCTCATCCCCTTAGTTTCTATCAAAGCAAAAGCTTGAAAAGTACCTATAAATTTCCCCACTCACTGTTCAGTTTCCCATCAATGTTTATTGCTGAACTCTGACGTACCCTTCAATTCCTGATGGGTCTAAAGCCAGTGTACACAGGAGGCGTCAGATCAATGCCACTTCTCGGAAGGACCCTCCAGAATTCGGTTTATACCCCCAAAAAACAAAAAAAAACCCACCCAGAGTCCTACTTCTGACACCTTCAGCTGCAGTTCTGAGAATAACTCCCACAGCTCTGCAGAATATTAATGGGCGTCTAAAGAATCGTGCTCCTCTATAAATAAAAGAATGCAGAAATCCTCAATAGACCAATTTCGTTAAGTAATTAAAATGAAAAATGTGAACAGAAATACCATTATCTTTAAAAAACTAGGATTCGTGCACATGAAGGAGTCAAAGTATGTAATGGTGTATCATTTATTTTTAACACACATGTGGGGGCTGATGTTTAGCTTTGTCCTGAAACAAAGGGTCCTTCTACTTCTCCTCCACAGAAGATGATCCCATAGCCTTATTTGAGCTAGAGTGTTCTATTTCTCCTTCACATATTTTTCGTTATCAAAGTCCTAGTGATTTGTACTACTTTTTTAAGTTCAAAAATTGCTGATCGCAGAAGAACTGAGGTACGAGTTGAGATAGTAAAAGTTATTCCATGTTTACAAACCACTGTGTTGAATGAGGAGGTCCAGAAACATCCATGTATTCACCCAGCTGCTTCTAAGATAAAATTATAATAGAAAAGGTTTCCACTTTCTCTTTAGTGACCTCAGAGAGGACCATTTCAAACTCCTATGAATATCTTCTAGGCTCTTCCACCCCTTACGGATCATCCTTTCTGATGACTGACAGTTCTTACAACCGCCTGCTTGGCACGAAGGAAACCATTCAATTTTGGAGTGGCCAGATATAAATGTAAAAACCTCCTTTGTGGCCTTCCATGGTGGCCATGGGTAAAGAATCCACCTGCCAATGCAGGAGATATTGGTTGAATCCCTGATCTGGGAAGATCGCACATGCTACGGACCAACAAAGCCCATGTGCCACAACTACTGAGCCTGTGCTCTGCACCAAGAGAAGCTCCTGCCATAAGAAGCCTGTGCGCCATAACTAAAGGGTAGACTCTGCTTGCTGCAACCAGAGAAAAGTCCACGCAGCAGTGAAGACCCAGCACAGTCAAAAGTAAATCAATGAATAAAAAATATTTCTTAAATAAAAGAAAACTTCCTTTGCAAGAGACCATGACTGTGATGTGAGCTCAGGGCTTTCTGAGCCTCACCTTCTCATCTGTGCAACAGAGATCAATCATTTCTTCTCAGACTTGATATGATGACTCATTAAGAATATTAATGCTATGAACTAGGTAAAATGAAAAACAGACATGTAAGGAAAGCTCCTTTCTTTCCTCTTGCCCTTCTCTCACTCAAGGCAATCCAGTTCATCCAGCTGTCACTCAGGGAGGAGGAAAAGAAAGATGAAACTGGGCTTACCTTGAAAAAGATCAAGAAGTTTCTATAACTTAGGGTTTAAGTAGAGGAAGTTAGCTCAAACATTTACCACTTTAAAGGAAACAAAGAGGCTAATTGTGTGTTCACAGGTAGGGGAATTTCTCATCATGGAGATCATATCTACATTTATTTCAGTTTCCCTACCCTAAAGATGCCCATGGTATATCAGTACAGCACACCTAATAAAGTGTTACATTATTCGCTCAGTCATGTCCAACTCTTTGCAAGCCTGCCAGGCTCCTCTGTCCGTGGCGTTCTCTAGGCAAGAAAACTGGAGTGGGGTGCCATTCCCTCCTCCAGGGGATCTTCCCAACCCAGGGATCGAACCTGGGTCTCCTGTACTGCATTACCATCGAACGGCCAGGGAAGCTCCATGCACATAATGTGATGCCACTGAGTACACCTGTGTGTGTGTGTAGGAAACACAGCGCAGGGATGAGCAACAAAATGTTCACAGAGGTGACTTCTGTGAACAAGGGTGCCTTAATTTTCTGCTTTGTTGTTAATATAAGTGTGCCAAAAATTGTGCAATGAGCATGTAACAGGCTTCTTATGAATCTATCAAGAACACATGTCACAAGAAGCTACATAAAAGAACTCCCCCTTCCTCTCAGGACTGAAGAATTCCCGTCCATTCATTATGCACATTATCCAAAGCTGCTCTGAAATGAAATGAAGGTGTGCTTTAAAGTACCCTCCTCTGCCACCCCCTTGTGAGTGCCTGTCAGAGATTCCTCCATCACATCCCCTTCTTCTCAACCAAACAGCCCCAAGTGGCCTCATACCTTGCAGATCATTTCCAGGGTGTCCCGGGCCGTGTCCCCTGGCCGGACGACCGTCAGGGCTGGCTGATTATTTGGCAGACAGAACCAGGAGGGGGTGAAATACTCGTGGACCCAAATGTCACAGTCAGGATTGTGCTGGTGGACGGTGGGTAAGACCATTTCTTTCTCCCTCTAAGAAAAGAAATAATGTTAGCAGAGCAGCTAGTCAGTCTCCACGATCTTAGATCCCCTGATAGGACACAGGGATCATCTATTCCAGTGAAAAGGGCCCAGGGCAGGAGAGATGGCAGTCGTGAAGGACAGAGGGGACTCCTCAGAGAGAGGAAGAAATTACAGAGAAGGGAGCTTTCTGCAGGTGGGCAAGATGTCTCAGATAAGAGGCAGATACCCCACCCGATCCATGGCTTCCACAGGTGGACGCTGCATGATTGAGTAGGTATCAACTTTTGGAAGGAAAGCAAAGAAATCATCCATTCATTCAGTTCAGCATTCTTGCTATGACTTCTTCCCACAAAGCCGTTTCAAATTTAGAGCTGAGAGCTCTCTGGCAAGCCTGTCTACCCTGTGAGCTGTAAGTTTCAAAAGCAACCATGGGGCTCCAAGGACATTCTTCAAGAAAATACGATGTTCCAGCACTGCCTATTGACAAGCATCATTTCTGGGCTCAGATTTGACCTCTGGCTCAGCACTGGGAGAGAGAGAGAGAGAGACACAGCACACGCTCCATTTCCCTCGTGAGGTTCTGAGAGCATCAGATATGAGATTTCTGCCTTTTCTCAGGCTGTTGCCAGCCCTCCATCCTCTGGGTCAGGGAAGAGCACTGAGTTCCTGAAAGTGGGAAGAGTCATGTCTTGCATATGTGCTCAGCAACTGGGCTATATCTAAGCCAGCTAAACAGCTAAAGGAAAAAACACTCCATAGATCGAGGAAATATTAGGTGCCTAATCTCTCTGGAATAAGCAAAGAAATCATCTGTTCAATTTTAGCAATGCAAAATAATACTGATGCTCAATAGGTGGTAAGTAATAAGCCTTGATTATAGATTTATATCCACAAATTGGTAAATATGTATCCATAGACTCCTGAAAATGTGCTGCCATCAGCAGATTATAAGAAGAAACAAGTTTCCAAGCGAAGGCTGAGAGGTGGTAACGTAACACATTCTGTATGTAAAAAGAACAGATCCCAGAATGGGGGAAATATATTTGTAAAGGCTGCGAAATTAAATTCAATTGAGGAGACAATTTCAGCTCTGTCTTTGAATTGGTGTGGCTTTCACAGATAAATTGAACCCCAGGGGAAAACACTGTCAAAATGCAATCAACTTGCCCAAATCCCATAGGACACAGGGATCATCTATTCCAGTGAAAAGGGCCCAGGGCAGGAGAGATGGCAGTCGTGAAGGACAGAGGGGACTCCTCAGAGAGAGGAAGAAATTACAGAGAAGGGAGCTTTCTGCAGGTGGGCAAGATGTCTCAGATAAGAGGCAGATACCCCACCCGATCCATGGCTTCCACAGGTGGACGCTGCATGATTGAGTAGGTATCAACTTTTGGAAGGAAAGCAAAGAAATCATCCTTTCCCATTCAGTTCAGCATTCTTGCTATGACTTCTTCCCACAAAGCCGTTTCAAATTTAGAGCTGAGAGCTCTCTGGCAAGCCTGTCTACCCTGTGAGCTGTAAGTTTCAAAAGCAACCATGGGGCTCCAAGGACATTCTTCAAGAAAATACGATGTTCCAGCACTGCCTATTGACAAGCATCATTTCTGGGCTCAGATTTGACCTCTGGCTCAGCACTGGGAGAGAGAGAGAGAGAGACACAGCACACGCTCCATTTCCCTCGTGAGGTTCTGAGAGCATCAGATATGAGATTTCTGCCTTTTCTCAGGCTGTTGCCAGCCCTCCATCCTCTGGGTCAGGGAAGAGCACTGAGTTCCTGAAAGTGGGAAGAGTCATGTCTTGCATATGTGCTCAGCAACTGGGCTATATCTAAGCCAGCTAAACAGCTAAAGGAAAAAACACTCCATAGATCGAGGAAATATTAGGTGCCTAATCTCTCTGGAATAAGCAAAGAAATCATCTGTTCAATTTTAGCAATGCAAAAATAATACTGATGCTCAATAGGTGGTAAGTAATAAGCCTTGATTATAGATTTATATCCACAAATTGGTAAATATGTATCCATAGACTCCTGAAAATGTGCTGCCATCAGCAGATTATAAGAAGAAACAAGTTTCCAAGCGAAGGCTGAGAGGTGGTAACGTAACACATTCTGTATGTAAAAAGAACAGATCCCAGAATGGGGGAAATATATTTGTAAAGGCTGCGAAATTAAATTCAATTGAGGAGACAATTTCAGCTCTGTCTTTGAATTGGTGTGGCTTTCACAGATAAATTGAACCCCAGGGAAAGCACTGTCAAAATGCAATCAACTTGCCCAAATCCCATTAACTATAATTGGAATCTTCCCACTCTGTCCCCACGTGCCACCTTAAAGAAGGGGCCTTAGCACTAGACTAGCCCGAATTGTGTATCTAAACTGTTTTTTGAGCACAAGGTATTCCAGCCCAAGACTCAGACAAAGAGGTATCTTAGAAAAATGAAAAGAGTGACATAGAAATCCAGCGGAACAACTTTTGCAGTTTTCCAGGATCTGTGTGCCAGGGGAAGATATCCCTACATTCAAAGGGTGCTGGTAATGGAATTCAAGATGAATTGTCTAACTTCAGAAATGAATACATGAACACAAAAACTGTGCTTGGATTGCATATAAGGACAGCAATTTAATTTTTATCAGATTTCATCAGAAACAGTGTTATCGATGAGTATTTCCAAGGGCAGCCATCTCTGTACCCACAATGACACAATCCAGGAGTAGTGGAAGTATCACAAGGGGAACCAGGTCCCTCCACGGCCGCACCTCTCCCCACTCCCTGCAGTAGCCAGAACTCCCTCTGATGCCGGAGGCTTGGCTCCATCTAGAACGTGGGGCAAGCCACTGCTTGGTTGCATGGCAACCGAAAGCTGGACTCTGTCATATTGATTCTGAGGATCATAGCAAGGTCACATTATCCACATCAGAACCCCCACTGCTGTCCCCAACAAACAGGCTGTTGGTATCACCATTAGGGTCTTTAAAATGAGGGATGTCCGTTTATTCAGAGGCTGAAAATAGCAGCCTAGGGAAAAAAAATCAATATTCTTTATGGGCTTTCAATCAGAGCGGTTTGAAAGACCCTTTTAAATCCAAGCACAAGGTTTTGAACCCGGTCTGGGGAGTTTTTAATTGAATGCTTGTCTTGGAAGGCAAATGCATTTTTTAAAAAGAAGAACAGACTATTAGAACAGTTCTTCAAAATTAATCGAAGCAAACCAGCATGTGTGAGTAGAGGGAAACCAGTAAGAACCCACCTCTTGGGAAGGAAGTGGTTTATAAGAGACATTGACAATGGGATAAAATATTTTGCTCCCCAAAACCCCAATTTCCTCTCATATTCTAGATGGAAACGAACATTCAAATGATCATTCTTGAACATGTTATGTTAGCAGGTGAAGGACATACTGTAATCAAGTGTTTGATTTCTTCCCAACCTGTTACATAGTTTTTAAGGGCTGATCACTTCGGTCTTTAATTCTGAGCCGACTTCATTTCGGGATCCCGAGAAACCACTGCACTGGGTATTGCTGATGCATTGGTGGCACTTTTAAAACAGGAACATGTGTTTATTTTTACCTTGCCATCTGGAACAGTGTCATCAAATATTCCCTCTAAAGATTTCTTTACAGCCTCAGTTCCCTCACCGAACACCTGCACATACAGAAAGTATCATCTTAAAAAGGAATTTGCGCAAAAGGGCCAATGAAGCGCGAGAAGCAGGGATGGAAATGGGCAGGACTATTGCAAAACATTTCAAAAGTTTCGTACACTTTTACATCAAATCGTAAAGTAGGCAAAATAATTTACAAACTAGCAGACTATGAAAACCATTTTTCTATCTGGATCACATCACTTATTCCGGACAGTTTTTAAAAACGGCTTTTAGAGCTAGATAATTCACCCAAATTTAAAGAAAATAAACTTAAAAATAAAATGGACTGGATTCATTCACAATGAAAAATTTCAGCTACAGTGCCCCATACCTAATCAGATATTTATCAATAATTACTTTATGCTTTTTTCATTAGTTTACTTTTTAATCCTCAGAACTAAGGGGACTTTTCCTGACAATCCAGTGGTTAAGACTCCAAGCTTCCAATGCAGGGGGCACAGATCTGATCCGTGGGTCTGGGAACTAAGATCCTATATACCGCAAGGTGTGACCAAAAAAATTCAAGAATAAACAAATGAACATTTAAGTAAAACTTTTTAAAATCCTCAAAACCTAAGAACATACATGTATAATTATATTACCACAACACCATGGGAACATTTCTTATTTAAAAAATGGAAATTTGTCTATTCTTGGAAATTTAATGAATCCTATAGACATAAAGATATGACTATGAATTGGGAGATGAGGTTTGACATAAATACCATGTGTAAAATACATAGCTAGTGGGAAACTGGTGCAAAGTCCAGGGAGCTCAGGTCAGTGCTCAGTAATAACCTAGCAAGGTGGGATGGGCAATGGATGGGGGGGAGGTCCAAGAGGGAGGGATATCAGCATACATACAGCTGATTCACAGCAGAAACTAATACAACACTGTAAAACAATTATGCTCCAATTTAAAAAATACACGACTCAATCCACATCAGGTTACCCACACCACTAGGTAGTCAAAACCTGAACATGTGAAAATGAGAAATGTTATATGCCGGCTCTTAACTGATGGTATACTGTTATAATGCATGTGATGAAGGTAAAGTCCAATACAAATGAGATATATAGAAACATACAATGTTTATCTGTTTCAAAGTACTAAGTAAGTAAATTTCTATTGGTATGCTTATGGCTAAGAGGTTTTTAAAAATTCTTACTATAGGAGAGAATGACAAAAATTATTTATATAATATTGCATGATCATCCTGATTAAAATTAAAAGTTCAAACTCCTTTTGGATTCATTTAAATTCCGGCATCTATTTCAGCAGCCATGGACTAGAACATAAGTGAGCCCCATAAAGTAGAAGTATATGAATGAACCAAAGCTTCTTTTTTTTTAGCACACTTTTTATTTATTTGTATTTTGGCTGCTTCATGTGGCATGTGGGATCTTAGTTCCCCAAACAGGGATCGAACCTGTTCCCCCTGAAGCAGAAATGCAGAGTCTTGACCACTGGACCGCCAAGTGAGCCCCTGATCTCAAACAAAAAAAAAAGGATCGAACCTAAGGTTCCCCCTGACTCCAAGCTTCCAATGCAGGGGGCACAGATCTGATCCGTGGGTCTGGGAACTAAGATCCTATATACCGCAAGGTGTGACCAAAAAAATTCAAGAATAAACAAATGAACATTTAAGTAAAACTTTTTAAAATCCTCAAAACCTAAGAACATACATGTATAATTATATTACCACAACACCATGGGAACATTTCTTATTTAAAAAATGGAAATTTGTCTATTCTTGGAAATTTAATGAATCCTATAGACATAAAGATATGACTATGAATTGGGAGATGAGGTTTGACATAAATACCATGTGTAAAATACATAGCTAGTGGGAAACTGGTGCAAAGTCCAGGGAGCTCAGGTCAGTGCTCAGTAATAACCTAGCAAGGTGGGATGGGCAATGGATGGGGGGGAGGTCCAAGAGGGAGGGATATCAGCATACATACAGCTGATTCACAGCAGAAACTAATACAACACTGTAAAACAATTATGCTCCAATTTAAAAAATACACGACTCAATCCACATCAGGTTACCCACACCACTAGGTAGTCAAAACCTGAACATGTGAAAATGAGAAATGTTATATGCCGGCTCTTAACTGATGGTATACTGTTATAATGCATGTGATGAAGGTAAAGTCCAATACAAATGAGATATATAGAAACATACAATGTTTATCTGTTTCAAAGTACTAAGTAAGTAAATTTCTATTGGTATGCTTATGGCTAAGAGGTTTTTAAAAATTCTTACTATAGGAGAGAATGACAAAAATTATTTATATAATATTGCATGATCATCTGATTAAAATTAAAAGTTAAAACTCCTTTTGGATTCATTTAAATTCCGGCATCTATTTCAGCAGCCATGGACTAGAACATAAGTGAGCCCCATAAAGTAGAAGTATATGAATGAACCAAAGCTTCTTTTTTTTTAGCACACTTTTTATTTATTTGTATTTTGGCTGCTTCATGTGGCATGTGGGATCTTAGTTCCCCAAACAGGGATCGAACCTGTTCCCCCTGAAGCAGAAATGCAGAGTCTTGACCACTGGACCGCCAAGTGAGCCCCTGATCTCAGGCTTTGAACAGAAGAAAAACACAACCCAACTAACACAAAGCCAACTGCAAAAAATAACATAGATTTATAGTGATGGTCTGAGTCACTTGCAAGGCCAATGGATGCACACAAAACAAGACCGCCACCTCCCAAAACACGTGAAAGTGAAAGTCGCTCAGTCGTGTCCAACTCATTGAGACCCCAGGGACGAGCCATGGAATTCTCCAGCAAGAATACTGGAGTGGATAGCCGTTCCTTCTTCAGGGGATCTTCCCAACCCGGGGGCAGAACCCAGGTCTCCCACACTGCAGGTGGATTCTTTAAGGCCTGAGCCACCAGGTAAGTCCAAAACGAGGAAAGAAATGCTGTTAATCCCAGTTTTCTGCAAGTTTAATCAAGAGCTATCACCTCTTGTGTGATTTTTTCTGATGAAATACTGACTTTACTCCATACAGTTTATTCTTAGAATTTACACAAAAGGAAACCCCAGGCAGCAAACCTGATGCTCTCCTCTCCCAGAAGACCAGAGAACAAGGAGTATGAATGCTCAGGCTCTCCCGATTTGCTCATCTGAACTCCTACAAGTTCCAACAAGGATCCAGACACCCCAGGTAGAAGCCATGAGTGCGGTGGCCAGCTAAGAACTTAGTACATTAGATTTCAGCACTAACTTCTTGTTTAAATGCCGTTCAAACTAAACGGCTGAACTAATCACACAAGTAATGAGATTTTCTGTTTTTCCTGAGTCAGTCAATGAAGTTCTTCTCACTTAGCATAACGGTTCAGAGGGAACAACTCAAACTGGCAACCCAAGTCATGACCTCCAAGTGATCAAGGTGTCTGCAGCCCATGGACTGGACATTCTCCTCCTCTCCCAAGTTCCTTTCATGCCTGTAATCTGAAGCAGCTTCCGAGTCACTTGTTTTTCAAAGCCAAAGGAGGACGATGACGACAAAAGATTTTCCCAGAAGTACTTCCAGCAGGAAAGTGGTCTTAGCTAGTAAACATTCAAATAATGAGGCCCAGAGTATTTGGTTAGCAGAGACCCAGCAACACCCTAGATGGCACCACTCAGGCTGCACTGAGATAGGTCCCCTTCAAACCGGCAACCCAGGTAGAAGGGAGACATGGTGGTGAGTGAGCACTCTCAGACCCCAGGTTCCTCATATTGGTAGGCACTCAAGTAATGTCAACCCCCAAAACTCAAGGAATAGAAATAATCAGATTGCCCTGAAGGCTGCCTTTGATCCAACACCAGAGGAAGCTTAAAAGACTGCTCAGGTGCCCACTTGGCTTCAGCATCAAGCCCTGTTTTTTCGCTGAAGACTCAGGAAGAAGAGTGCTTTCAGCATCTCTGTAATTAACCAGGGGTTGGAAAGGATGCAGGTTGGGGACTGGAGCTTGGTGATAGACTAATAGTAGAGCTCAATGTCAAGGATGTACGTTATCTATTTAAAGCATCTAGCCCAACTAACTTTGTGTCAACTAGTTGATGTGGGATAACACTGGGTATCAATCAAGGAACAACACACACACAAACACATATGCGCACGCCCATCCCAAAGTGACGTGTCCATGGAAGGAATCTACGTGTGCTTTCTCATCCACCCTGGGACCTACCTGATTGATGCTTGGGCGCCCCTGCTTCTTCTTGGAGGTAGTGTCCAGACCCCAAAGAGAAGAAAACCTGCTCCGTCTCTTGCTTGCAGATCTGGACATGGCCTGAGTACGTCTTCTGACTCCAGTTTCACCAGTGCGGGCAGCCACCTGAGGACAGCAAGAGGGAACATCAACAAGAGTGATGTGGGGACCATTCACCTGCTCCCTAAACTGCCCACCAAGTCCCACCCTCCAAAAGCCCCTCCTCTCTCAGGTCAGCGAACACTGAGCCCACCAGCTAAAGCATTTCACTCATGACTCACACATATGGGAACTTTGAGGGCCCTTTCTAGACTGAAAATATCAATGAAAGGATGGCAAACTCAGTCGCTATCTGAATTAATCAGTTGTTGTTCAGTCACTCAGTTACGTCCAACTCTTTGCAACCCCATGGACTGCAGCATGTCAGGTTTCCCTGACCTTCATTACCTCCAGGAGTTTGCTCAGACTCATGGCCATTGAGTTGGTGATGCCATTCAACTATCTCATCCTCTGTAGCCCCCTTCTCCTCCTGCCTTCAGTCTTTCCCAGTATCAGGGTCTTTTCCAATAAGTCAGCTCAGTAAAAACATATAAAATAATCAAAGAATGGATGCCAGCTTTTCCAAGAATTAGATGTCCTTCTGGTCATAGTCCTAAAGTCTAGTACCAAGTTAAACTAACTGTATTTTGAGAAAAAAATTGTCCCTACACGTTAACAAAAAGTGATGCCTGAGTATCAGCAAAATAGTTGGCTGCCTTTGATCCAACACCAGAGGAAGCTTAAAAGACTGCTCAGGTGCCCACTTGGCTTCAGCATCAAGCCCTGTTTTTTCGCTGAAGACTCAGGAAGAAGAGTGCTTTCAGCATCTCTGTAATTAACCAGGGGTTGGAAAGGATGCAGGTTGGGGACTGGAGCTTGGTGATAGACTAATAGTAGAGCTCAATGTCAAGGATGTACGTTATCTATTTAAAGCATCTAGCCCAACTAACTTTGTGTCAACTAGTTGATGTGGGATAACACTGGGTATCAATCAAGGAACAACACACACACAAACACATATGCGCACGCCCATCCCAAAGTGACGTGTCCATGGAAGGAATCTACGTGTGCTTTCTCATCCACCCTGGGACCTACCTGATTGATGCTTGGGCGCCCCTGCTTCTTCTTGGAGGTAGTGTCCAGACCCCAAAGAGAAGAAAACCTGCTCCGTCTCTTGCTTGCAGATCTGGACATGGCCTGAGTACGTCTTCTGACTCCAGTTTCACCAGTGCGGGCAGCCACCTGAGGACAGCAAGAGGGAACATCAACAAGAGTGATGTGGGGACCATTCACCTGCTCCCTAAACTGCCCACCAAGTCCCACCCTCCAAAAGCCCCTCCTCTCTCAGGTCAGCGAACACTGAGCCCACCAGCTAAAGCATTTCACTCATGACTCACACATATGGGAACTTTGAGGGCCCTTTCTAGACTGAAAATATCAATGAAAGGATGGCAAACTCAGTCGCTATCTGAATTAATCAGTTGTTGTTCAGTCACTCAGTTACGTCCAACTCTTTGCAACCCCATGGACTGCAGCATGTCAGGTTTCCCTGACCTTCATTACCTCCAGGAGTTTGCTCAGACTCATGGCCATTGAGTTGGTGATGCCATTCAACTATCTCATCCTCTGTAGCCCCCTTCTCCTCCTGCCTTCAGTCTTTCCCAGTATCAGGGTCTTTTCCAATAAGTCAGCTCAGTAAAAACATATAAAATAATCAAAGAATGGATGCCAGCTTTTCCAAGAATTAGATGTCCTTCTGGTCATAGTCCTAAAGTCTAGTACCAAGTTAAACTAACTGTATTTTGAGATTCTCTATAAATAATACAGAATTGTCCCTACACGTTAACAAAAAGTGATGCCTGAGTATCAGCAAAAATAGTTAAAACAGCACATTTTGGTGCCTGTGATTCCATACTGAATTTAAATTTACCTACCGCTTCTATTTTGTTTTCTCAGAATTCTATAAAATTACTTTCTTTATTAAGTAAGTGATGGATGCCCCCCAGTAGCAATCACCCTTCAGCCTCAGATAGAGAAATCTCAAATAAAACTGAGCATCTGGCTGCCCAAAATGGACTTATTTTCCCTGTAGCAGGGCATGGGCTTGTGATGAAGTTCTGGTCAAGGGGAAATAGAAAGGTTCTTTATAATTTCCAGGATAGGTCCTCAAAAAGAGGGCTTTTTCCATTATCCTTCACTCTCCTCTCCTTCCTGAAAGGTCATGATAGCTAGTTTAGGACATTTGGATAGAAGCCTTTATAAGGATTGCAGAATGAGACAGAAGGTACCCAGGTCTATGAAAACTGGTGAAACTACATTATGAGCCTTGCCTGTCCTATGTTTAGGTCTAAGGGGAATTTGTTTTTCAGTTGCTAAGTCACATCCAACTTTTGGGACCCCATGAACTGCAGCACATCAGGCTTCCCTGTCTTTCTCTATCTCCCAGAGTTTGCTCAAACTCATGTCCACTGACTCAATGATGCCATCCAACTAGCTCATCTTCTGTCTTCCCCTTCTCCTCCTACCCTCAATCTTTCCCAGCATCAGGGTCTTTTCCAATGGGTCAGCTCTTCCCATCAGGCAGCCAAAGTACTGGAGCCTCAGCTTACTTCAGCATCAGCATCAGTGCTCCAATGAATATTTACGGTTGATTTCCTTTAGGATTGACTAGTTTGATCTCCTTGTTCTCCATGGGATTCTCAAAGGTCCTCTCCAGAATCACAGTTAAATAAAAGTTGTATTTTTTCAGTTGTGATTTTATAAAATATTTAATTTCAAATATGCATGAAAAAGGCCAGAAGACATTTTCCTCTTTAGTTTTGTAGTACATATTTATTTATTTATTTATTTATTTATTTACTTACTTACTTACTTACTTACTTATTTTTAAACTGGAATGCTTGATTTTTGTTGTTGTTGTTGTTGTTGTTTTAAATTTTGGCCTCTTGTCTTGGTTTTCATTTATTTATTTTCATCCATCTCCACCCTTGGCCTGCTGTGGGCCTCCCACTACAGCGGCCCCTCTCGCTGCAGAGCACCTGCTCTGGGTGCATGCACTCCAGAGCGCTGGCTCACAATAGGACACACCAGTCCAGCCACTCCATGGCACGGGGGTCTTCCTGGGCCAGGGATCAAACCAGTGCCCCTTGCATTGCAAGGTGAACTCTTTACCCACTGAACCATCAGAGAAGCCCAGTACACATTTATTTTAGATAGCAAAGTAGACCAAAAAAGTTTTCCCCCAAATAGGAAAACTACCACTATTAATATTTGGTTACATCCATTCACACTTTATTTACAAGCAAATATCTATATAACCTTTTTAGAAAAATGGAAATGTACCAAATATATTTGACAATTCTATCATCTTCACTTAAAATATACTCATCTTTTTATTAAAACAAATTTTAACTTTGTGCGTGTGGGGGGGTATTTTTTTGAAAGAAAGAAGCTAAACTCTGCTGAGATATTTACAAGGTTCCAGTGTGTGTGCTTGGTGGATCAGTTGTGTCCGATTCTTTGTGACCCCCATAGACTGTAGCCCACCAGGCTTCTCTGCCCATGATATTTTCCACCAAGAATACTGCAGTGAGTTGCCATTTCCTCTTCCAGGGACCTTTTCCACACAGGGATGGAAGCCTCATTTCCTTCATCTCCTGCACTGGAGCTAGACTCTTTACCCTTGACCTACCACCAGGAACCCTGACAACTATTTCAATATTCCAGAAGGGACCATGTCAAATCTAAATCTGTCACTGTGGTCACCTGCATCAAGCAGATGCAGGAGCTCTGAGGACTCCATAAAGTCTTCGCAGGCAATCCTTCAAGCTTGAACTTTATCCCACAGCAAAGTCCCAGGAACTTGAGGGAACTTCTGCCAGGAGGTCTCAATAGGCCACCCACAGCTCCTTTCAAAAGAGGGAGTGCCAGGAGGTACAGCGAGTTGGACTTGAAATGAAACTTCCCCACCCACTCTTTGTTGCTGGAGGTAAATATCTCAGAACCTACTTGTCATAGATTCCCACACAGGCAACTCCCAACGTGATGGCTGCCAACTGGCAGCCTTCTCGTGGATGAATACTATTGGGTAACACCCACCCACCTCCCCGCAACAGTCAGTACTTTGGTTACAAGGCACACCTTTCTGAGGTTTTCAGTATTGACAGGGTAAACACCCTGGAAGTCCCATGAGCGGCTTGGCAAAGACCCCCACATCCATCTAAAACAGGAATCAAAACAGCTTCTTTGCAAAGGTATTAGGGGGAAGGTTTTGGTCTCAAACAAAAATAAGAGGAAGAAACGGAGAGGCCTTGTATTTTCTCAGCTTAGGACATATGAAAATAGGGGTATGTGAAAATGTGGTACCCAAGACAAAGGCGGGAAAACTCTCCTCAAAAGAAATCTCATCACAACTGTACTCAAGGTGTTAGGCGAGCAAGAATCACACAACAGAAGGGCACCTTTTTATGTTAAATATGTAAACATTTTCTCTTCTCCATTCCATCACCTTCTAAGCTAAAGGTAAAGAACAGCTGTAAAAGGACTAAATGATAATGTACTAACACACATAGATGCTCACATAACTATGTCAAAATCAGGCTTATCGTCACAAAATGAGACTAAGAACCACTGAATAAATGGTATTACAGGTGAAAATTCTAGAGAAAAAAGTACACATAGTCTTATATTTATAAATAGATATATATATGCACATATACAGGCAAATCACCAAACACACACACACACACACACACACACACACACACCTCTGTACATCAATATCGATGGGGATTGGTTCTAGAACCCCCCAAGGAACCCAAGGCCTCCCATGCCCAAGACCTCATATAAAATGGCATCAGTCCAACTCAGTCACTCAGTCATGTCTGACTCTGGGACCCCAGTAAAATGGCATAGCATTTACACATAACCTACATACAATCTCCCGGGTATTTTAGATCATCTCTAGCTTACTTATAATACCTAAAAGAATGCAAATTCTACGTAAATAGTTGTAAGTGCAATGTAAATGCTATTTAAATAGCTGAGAAAATTTGTTTCACTTTTTGGAACTTCCTGGAATTTATTTTTTTGAATATTTTCAATCCACGGTTGGTTGAATCCCCAGATGCAGAACCTGTGGAAATGAATGCTCAAGTCTCTGTCTGTCTGTCTGTCTGTCTCTCTTTTTCTCTCTCTGTGTGTGTGTGTGTGTGTGTGTGTGTGTGTGTGTAGCACACATCCATCAATATCTGAACTTTTTGTGTTTACCTCGTGTTGCTATTTTATTTCTTTTTGAAAGGGTATAGATATTTATTTAACCCTGTTTCCTTTTGGATTGAGAGGTGAGGAAAAACATTGGATGGGGGGGTGAGATAGTTTGTCCAGGCCCTTTACAACCTGGGATGGGCCTCAGGGAGCCCTCTGATGGCTGCAGTTGGGCCGGGGGGGCGAGGGGGGCAGCCGGGGGGGCACTGGCCAGATCTCCTGTAGTAGAAGCAAAAGGCACCCAGTAAGCTCCTGTCCCCTCCACAGAGGCCAGGCATGCTGTTGCTATTTAGTCGCTAAGTCACTTACAAACCCCATGAACTGTAGCCCACCAGGCTCCTCTGTCTATGGACTTTCCCAGGCAAAAATAACTGGAATCAGTTGTCATTTCCTTCTGCAGAGGATCTTCCTGACCCAGGGATGGAACCTGTGACTCTTGTATCTCCCGCACTGCAGGCAGATTCTTTACTGCTGAGCCAACAGGAAAGCCCTCGTGTTTACCTGATTGCTTACTTATTATCCATTTCTCCCACAAGAATACAAGCTCCAATAGGACAAGAACTCTAGAGTCAGTCACTAAAACCCTAATCATGGGACAGTAACTGGCATATGCCTGCCACATTTATTTGTTGATTGAACAAATAAATAAACAAACAAACATGGAAAAGCAGAAGCAGAGATCTTCCATAATAGAGTTACAACAGTTACACAGTAACTCTAGTTTGTCATTTTAGAAAAGCAGAGTCCAGGAGAGAAACTCAAACAACCATAAATATTCTCAGTTACTAGCTGACCAGTAATTTAAATCTGTTTAACAAATGGACTGTTTTGTTTAAGGTTCTGATAGCATCTGTTCGGGACCTTGTAAACCACAAAAGTTACTGCTACTCCCAAGACAATAATGACTCAAAATGAGCAAAGAGATTTAGAAAGGGGAAAAAAAAAAAGCTGGCAAAAGAACTGTTGGACAAGAGCTCAAGAGTTTCTCAATGATTTCTGCCCAGACAATGCCTTTCTTTGTGGCCGGAACTTGATTACTCTATCATTCTGCTCATCTGTGCAAACAAGAACAATGATAACCTTCTTTCAAAAAGTACAGTGGGGACCCTTCAGTTAATTATGGCAAGTCACTGAGCTCAATGAGAAGCCCTCCTGGTCAATGGTACTTAAACTGTGCTCGAATCGCCTCCCCTGGCCCAGCTGCCCTGACACCTCCTCCTCCCATACTCCCTGCTCAAAAGAAGAAAAAGAAGAAGAAAAAAGTCTGGACAAAGGCTAAATTGAAGAATGTTTCAACCCCAAGGGGAAAAATATTCTCCAGGGCCAAACAACAAGGAGAGAAGGAAAAAATAAGTAGCCAATAAAATGAATAGTCAAATCTCCCTGCTCAAAATCTTCTACAGAAGGTACAGCAATAAATAGCAACAGACACTCAAAAGGCTTGCTTAACTTATTCCATCTCACGGACACCTCTCACAGGAAAGAGAAGTTTCCAAGGACACAGAGATACCCAGATACGTGT
Source organism: Tragulus kanchil (assembly GCA_022376925.1). Classification (NCBI taxonomy): domain Eukaryota; kingdom Metazoa; phylum Chordata; class Mammalia; order Artiodactyla; family Tragulidae; genus Tragulus; species Tragulus kanchil. The sequence continues at coordinate 231,371,466 of JAIOJX010000028.1, forward strand.
TACAGATGCAGCTAGCAAAAAGAAAAAAAAAAAGAACAAAGGAACAGAGAGTGGCACATATGGCATTAAACATTTTAATTTAAAATCACGGACCAAATAAACCTAAAAGAGTTATTAACCCTCCCACCTCGATCATCAGCTGGTCAGATTTTTAAGAGCCTGCCCATCAAAAGAAAAGTACACAGAAATCATAGATACTGAGATACAGGAGATTAGAAGGTCTGGAGATAACAAATAAACTAAATTATTACGCAGGTTGATATAGAGTTAACAATAAAAAAAAGGAAAAGCAGAGAGATCTTCCATAATAGAGTTACAACAGTTACACAGTAACTCTAGTTTGTCATTTTAGAAAAGCAGAGTCCAGGAGAGAAACTCAAACAACCATAAATATTCTCAGTTACTAGCTGACCAGTAATTTAAATCTGTTTAACAAATGGACTGTTTTGTTTAAGGTTCTGATAGCATCTGTTCGGGACCTTGTAAACCACAAAAGTTACTGCTACTCCCAAGACAATAATGACTCAAAATGAGCAAAGAGATTTAGAAAGGGGGAAAAAAAAAAGCTGGCAAAAGAACTGTTGGACAAGAGCTCAAGAGTTTCTCAATGATTTCTGCCCAGACAATGCCTTTCTTTGTGGCCGGAACTTGATTACTCTATCATTCTGCTCATCTGTGCAAACAAGAACAATGATAACCTTCTTTCAAAAAGTACAGTGGGGACCCTTCAGTTAATTATGGCAAGTCACTGAGCTCAATGAGAAGCCCTCCTGGTCAATGGTACTTAAACTGTGCTCGAATCGCCTCCCCTGGCCCAGCTGCCCTGACACCTCCTCCTCCCATACTCCCTGCTCAAAAGAAGAAAAAGAAGAAGAAAAAAGTCTGGACAAAGGCTAAATTGAAGAATGTTTCAACCCCAAGGGGAAAAATATTCTCCAGGGCCAAACAACAAGGAGAGAAGGAAAAAATAAGTAGCCAATAAAATGAATAGTCAAATCTCCCTGCCCAAAATCTTCTACAGAAGGTACAGCAATAAATAGCAACAGACACTCAAAAGGCTTGCTTAACTTGTTCCATCTCACGGACACCTCTCACAGGAAAGAGAAGTTTCCAAGGACACAGAGATACCCAGATACGTGTTACAGATGCAGCTAGCAAAAAGAAAAAAAAAAGAACAAAGGAACAGAGAGTGGCACATATGGCATTAAACATTTTACTTTAAAATCACGGACCAAATAAACCTAAAAGAGTTATTAACCCTCCCACCTCGATCATCAGCTGGTCAGATTTTTAAGAGCCTGCCCATCAAAAGAAAAGTACACAGAAATCATAGATACTGAGATACAGGAGATTAGAAGGTCTGGAGATAAATTACAGCAGGGTAATTTAGTCGCTTTTATTTTTTCAACTCATCTCAAAGGGGCTTCCCAGGTGACACTAGTGGTAAAAAATCCGGCTGTCAATGCAGGAGACGCAAGAGACGCAGGTTTGATCCCTGTGTCAGGAATATCCCCTGGAGAAGACAATGGCAACCCACCCCACTATTTTGGCCTGGAAAAGTCCACAGACAAGAGGAGTTAGGCAAGCTATAGTCCATGGGGTCACAAAGAGTTGGGCATGACTGAACACACATAGACAAACATGAGAGGTTAGCGCCAGTGGTTTTTAAGAAAATAATAAAAGCATAGAAGCTGTAGGTAGACAACAAAATTATTTTCTCCAAAGTCTATCAAGCCCAGGAGAAGGAAACAGCCATTTGGATGTCTTGGGATTTATAGTATTGCACTGGCCAAAAATTCCTTTTGGGCTTTCCCCATAAGAAACCAAGTGAACATTTTGGCCAACCCAATAACAACACTGATACCACATCATGGGTATCATAAGCTTCCTTAATAAGAATGCCCCCTCCCCTGGGATTTCCCTGGCGTTCCAGTGGTTAAGACTTCTCCTTCCAGTGTTGGGAGTGTGGGTTCGACTCCTGGTTGGGTAGCTAGAATCCCACATGCTTCATGGCCCAAAGAACAAAACATAAAACAGAAGCACTACTATAACAAAATCAAGAAAGACTTCTAAAGAAAATTTTTTTTTTCTTTTTAAAAGAACGCTCTCTCAATGGACAACATTCTCACAATGTGGTAAGCAAGAATTTTGCTTCCAAATTATTTTGCAGAACAGGCAAACTAAGATCTGGTTAAGTTACGAAGTGGTATCCAGGTCTCACAGAAAAAGACCAAGAGCTACCAACTGAAAACCATTTGCAAGGTTTATTTGTCACAGCACTCGGATCCATCGCTACTAAAAAATGAGACTTAATAGCTGTATGGAGAGGTGGTAGCCAGGGAGACCAAGAGCTGAGCTGTAATTAGTAGAACAAATCAGGATGCCAGTTCTAATAACTCCAGAAATTGGTTTAAGATTTCTTTAAAAATGTAAATCTACCCTAATTATCTGAATGATGATGCTAATCTATTTATACAGAACACAAACGCCTCTGAGTGAATTACAGCTCTGAATTCAACTGAAGGGCCCAGCTAACAGGGCAAGCTGAGAGCTTCACAGTGAAGGTTCTCCAAGGCAGTTTCGGGAACCTGGGACTTAACATCTAATTTCACAGCAAATGTGCTAAGGTGCAGTACATTTTAAGTGGGTGTTGATTTGGAGAGGCTAACGCTTTGTTGCTCACACAGCAATTTTTGAAAAGAAAGGAACCCCAAGTACACAAAGCTGTTCACAATTTAGCAAGTACATGAAATTACAGAGTGCAAACATACGACTACACAATCTGCCGCTCTGGAGGTCAGATGAAAATTCTCTTCCCCAAGCAACTATCTATGTTGGCTAATACACAAGAAGATCTTGGCCTTCTTCAAATGAATCAGGTATTTATGGTCATCCAAACTATGATGGGGCTTCCTGGGTGGCTTAGATGGTAAAGAATCTGCCTGCAAAGTGGGAAACCTGGGTTCGCTCCTATGGGTTGGACAGATACCATGGGTTGGACAGTTCCCCCTTGAGAAGGGAACAGCTACCCACTCCAGTATTCTTGCCTGGAGAATTCCATGGACAGAGAATGCTGGCAGGCTACAGTCCACAGGGAGGCAAAGAGTTGGGCGCGACTGAGCGACTATCACAAATAATTATGAAAAATAAAGTGCAAAGGAAGATCTCCAAAGAGATCTATTCAGTATATGGTATATGTATTTTCATGTGGGCACGAGAGAGAAACACAATGATGTTTGAGAGAAGGAGCTCACTACTTGCAATTTCCATAGGTTAATAGAAGAAATGTGTACTGAAGTTGAAAACAGGATACCACCTAAAAATGCATTATCCACCAGCACCACATGCAAAGAACTCTAAAGGTAATACCTTTCATATTTTTTCATGCAATAATTTAGGGCCCATCAAGAGAGACTTATGCAATAAATGTCAACAGAGATTCAAATGAAGATTTGTATCCACAGCTGAGAGAGAATATATCAGAAAGCCACACAAAGCAGCAAACTAGAAAACCACCTCTGAGACTCTTGTCAAGTAGTGCTCAGGATTAATAGTCAAGATGAATATTTATCAAAAACACATTAGCTTCTACTAACCAGGGCATGAAAAGATGATACGGAAAAGATTCCAAGACGGCCCATTGCCACTTTGGTCGGTCGACTTGCAAAGGCGAGTAGCCTTTTAGGGTTGGGTAGCTCCCCACCCTGGAGGCTGGCTAAGTAACAGCGGTAGCGAAATAGGTCCATTTGGAACTGCTCAAGATTCTGCTCCCAGACAAAGATCTACAGTGGTGAAAACATGAGAACAGCAAGGGAAGAAAAAGAGAAAACAAATGTTAACAATTTATCTCACACAAATGTTACGAATCCATCAAAGACATTAATTTTGCTCCCAAGAAGCAAACAACAGCTACCATAATTTCTTACATAACAACAAATCCAGTATTATTGTTTCCATAGCTTACATGTTTTTCTGCAAATATCTATATTCATACATGCGGTATGATATACAGAACATATAGCTTTAGTTGCTCTGTTTCCACCATCATAGATTTCATGTTTGCAGCCATGACCGGTCCATCACCTCTAGGCTCTGAACTACAAACTTGAGGCAGAAGAAGTAAAAAAGTAAAGGATTTCCAGCCTGGAGAATGATATGACTTACCAAGGGGTGGTTTTTATAGGAAGATATAGAAGAAGAAAAGTGAGGTGGTTTCAAAATCAGAGACGAACAGGCCAAGAGTGTTGGGCAGAGGTGGGTGGTGGAAGAGTGGAAGATACTAGGTGGTGGAGACCCACACTCTGGAATGCCCGGTGTCAACCACAGGATCAAGCCAAGCCATTTCCACATCTTTCAAAGTGGCAAAATAATACCCACTTGGGTTGATGTGAGGGTTGCAGAAGATAATGCAAGCATAAGACTAGGAACAGCTATATTGTGAAGGCTCAGAGTCATTGGCTATGATGTGAATATTAATCAGTGGTTGACATCTACCTTATAACTATACAGAGGTTGTGGTTCCTCAACATTACAAATGTACTAAATGCCACTGAATTGTATGCTTTCAAGTGGTCAGTTTTGTGTTATGTGAATTTCACCTCTGTTTAAAAACAAATATAGTACTAAGTTATAAAGGAAAGAAGAGAAAGGAATATGGAAAGATCCCATGCTGGTCAATTATTTAAATAGTATTTTAATATTTTGTATACGGAAAAGATTCCAAGACGGCCCATTGCCACTTTGGTCGGTCGACTTGCAAAGGCGAGTAGCCTTTAGGGTTGGTAGCTCCCACCCTGGAGGCTGGCTAAGTAACAGCGGTAGCGAAATAGGTCCATTTGGAACTGCTCAAGATTCTGCTCCCAGACAAAGATCTACAGTGGTGAAAACATGAGAACAGCAAGGGAAGAAAAAGAGAAAACAAATGTTAACAATTTATCTCACACAAATGTTACGAATCCATCAAAGACATTAATTTTGCTCCCAAGAAGCAAACAACAGCTACCATAATTTCTTACATAACAACAAATCCAGTATTATTGTTTCCATAGCTTACATGTTTTTCTGCAAATATCTATATTCATACATGCGGTATGATATACAGAACATATAGCTTTAGTTGCTCTGTTTCCACCATCATAGATTTCATGTTTGCAGCCATGACCGGTCCATCACCTCTAGGCTCTGAACTACAAACTTGAGGCAGAAGAAGTAAAAAAGTAAAGGATTTCCAGCCTGGAGAATGATATGACTTACCAAGGGGTGGTTTTTATAGGAAGATATAGAAGAAGAAAAGTGAGGTGGTTTCAAAATCAGAGACGAACAGGCCAAGAGTGTTGGGCAGAGGTGGGTGGTGGAAGAGTGGAAGATACTAGGTGGTGGAGACCCACACTCTGGAATGCCCGGTGTCAACCACAGGATCAAGCCAAGCCATTTCCACATCTTTCAAAGTGGCAAAATAATACCCACTTGGGTTGATGTGAGGGTTGCAGAAGATAATGCAAGCATAAGACTAGGAACAGCTATATTGTGAAGGCTCAGAGTCATTGGCTATGATGTGAATATTAATCAGTGGTTGACATCTACCTTATAACTATACAGAGGTTGTGGTTCCTCAACATTACAAATGTACTAAATGCCACTGAATTGTATGCTTTCAAGTGGTCAGTTTTGTGTTATGTGAATTTCACCTCTGTTTAAAAACAAATATAGTACTAAGTTATAAAGGGAAAGAAGAGAAAGGAATATGGAAAGATCCCATGCTGGTCAATTATTTAAATAGTATTTATTCACACAATTATTTCCTACAGACTAGGTAAAATGTCAAAACATTGCTAAGTAGCCATCACTGACTTTAATTTTTTTAATTTTTTCAGCCACACCACATGGCATGAGGGATCTTAGTTCCCTGAACAGGAATCAAACCTGTGCCCCCTGCAATGAAAGGGCAGAGTCTTAACCCTGGACCTCCAGGGAAGTCCCTATCACTGACTTTAAAACAATTAACTAGAAGGCAAAAATGTCCTCTGTTATCTCAGTAAATCTTCCCTTTTGGGCGTGAAATATACTTATGTACACATACATCAATTATAGACATTTTTAAAACACTTTCTACCTTTACTAAATTTAGAAATTTAAATTTATTGAGGAGTCAGGAATGAATCACCATCACCATTAGGCACCAAGTCAACCTGATAACACAGGCAACAAAATCGCAGACTTGCCAATTACACAGATCCCCAAGAACAGCACGCCACCAGTGGCAGCGGGAGGTCTCCTCTGTTAGATTTCTGTCTTTCATTCAATGTAATATCGTTCCCTTTGGCTCATAACAACCAACTGTGAGCAATAGGCGAAGAGAACTGACAGTCAAAATAAGGCACTGAGCAGCCTGGCTGACAGGCTGACAAGGAGATAACCAAGGCTATGTCTCGATTCCAAGACAGCAGAAAAATTTTTGAGACCTAAGGATTGCCCACATCCCAACACAGAAAGACGATTACCTGATCTAATATAGTTTTCTTCTTCTTTGAATCAGTAACTGAAGACAGCTGCATTTCACCCATTTTCTTCATCTTTTCATCCATATCAATCTTCTGTTCCAGTTTTTTGATTTCTGACTTCAGCAGTCGGAGCGTGTCTTCTTTGTGATGGTGCCGTGCGACAGCGGCCGCGCACGCAGAATGGATGGCAGTGATCCAGTTCTCCAGCTCCGTCTGGCTGGTGGTCTGTAAGAGTGAAGGTGGGCGCCAAGAAGAAACAGCCACCACTGAGGTTATCAGAGATGAACCAGTACACTTTCAGACAAGCCATGGTTGGGAGTCAAGGAGATGGGACTAGGCACCCCATGGCGAAGGCTAACCTTTCTGATCTCCTCCTTCGGAGAACAGATAAATGTCTTAGGTCAGACATTATTCCACTCATCCCTAGCTCCCAAGGGCTGTCCGGAAGGAGACCGCCATGTCTGCTCACCCAAATGGTCTTCTTTCACTCACTTGTTGCAGTGGACTGAACGGCTGTCTCCAGCCCCCTTCTTCGAACTCAAACATTGAAATCTTAAATCCCAGTGTGATGGTATTAAGAGGTAATTAGGTCATGGAGGTGGAGGCTTCATATAGTGGATTGCTGTCCTTATAGAAAGAAGCCAAGGAGCTACCTAGCTCGTTTCCACCATGTAGAGGACAGAGCAAGAAGACAGCCATCTATGAATCAGGGAACAAGCCCGACCAGAGCCCACCCATGGCCCCTAATCTCAGACTTTCAGCCTCCAGAGATTTATAAGGCACCCAGTCTTGGGTAGTTTGTGATAGCAGCTTGAACGAAGACACTAGTATATGCGACAATCCTATTTGCTATTGTTGTTCAGTGGCTACGTTGTATCCAACTTTCTGAGACCCCATGGACTGGAGCACAACAGGCTCCTCTGTCTTTCATGATCTCTCAGAGTTTGTTCAAATTCATGTCTCTTGAGTCAATGGATGATCCTATACAGACAGCTTACTTTCTAACGGAGGGTTGCTATGACACAAAGGTCAGTTTCCAGAGATGACAATAAAGCTAAAGGATATTACGGCCAAGGAAGATGCAACAACTCTGCTCCCAGAGAACTGCAGTGACCCCAAACCACAGGTCCCCTTGACTGAGCCAAGCAGTCATGACATACTAAGACCTGGACGGGAGTTCAAGGAGCCAGAAGTAATACTATCTAAAGAGGGAACATGACGTGTGCTGAGGAATAGCGACCACCCAGGAGCACCCTAGTCACTAAGAACAACCAGGTCAAATGGAGTTTAAAGACCACGTTAGGAAACATTCGCCAATAAGGAGCTAACCTCAGAGTGGGCTTGCTGTAATTCTTGGTGCTCCAAAAGGCAGAAGTTGTGGGAACAGATCCTGTGCCATCATATTTTATGTTAATTCTTTAGGAACTCAATCAGTGAGTATCCTTCAAACATAGAGGAGGTGAGTCAATGCTCAGAAGTCAGCTGATCTGAACAAATGCTCTTAAGTAGCATGAGTTCCTGAGATGGACTGGCACCCCATGGCGAAGGCTAACCTTTCTGATCTCCTCCTTCGAGAACAGATAAATGTCTTAGGTCAGACATTATTCCACTCATCCCTAGCTCCCAAGGGCTGTCCGGAAGGAGACCGCCATGTCTGCTCACCCAAATGGTCTTCTTTCACTCACTTGTTGCAGTGGACTGAACGGCTGTCTCCAGCCCCCTTCTTCGAACTCAAACATTGAAATCTTAAATCCCAGTGTGATGGTATTAAGAGGTAATTAGGTCATGGAGGTGGAGGCTTCATATAGTGGATTGCTGTCCTTATAGAAAGAAGCCAAGGAGCTACCTAGCTCGTTTCCACCATGTAGAGGACAGAGCAAGAAGACAGCCATCTATGAATCAGGGAACAAGCCCGACCAGAGCCCACCCATGGCCCCTAATCTCAGACTTTCAGCCTCCAGAGATTTATAAGGCACCCAGTCTTGGGTAGTTTGTGATAGCAGCTTGAACGAAGACACTAGTATATGCGACAATCCTATTTGCTATTGTTGTTCAGTGGCTACGTTGTATCCAACTTTCTGAGACCCCATGGACTGGAGCACAACAGGCTCCTCTGTCTTTCATGATCTCTCAGAGTTTGTTCAAATTCATGTCTCTTGAGTCAATGGATGATCCTATACAGACAGCTTACTTTCTAACGGAGGGTTGCTATGACACAAAGGTCAGTTTCCAGAGATGACAATAAAGCTAAAGGATATTACGGCCAAGGAAGATGCAACAACTCTGCTCCCAGAGAACTGCAGTGACCCCAAACCACAGGTCCCCTTGACTGAGCCAAGCAGTCATGACATACTAAGACCTGGACGGGAGTTCAAGGAGCCAGAAGTAATACTATCTAAAGAGGGAACATGACGTGTGCTGAGGAATAGCGACCACCCAGGAGCACCCTAGTCACTAAGAACAACCAGGTCAAATGGAGTTTAAAGACCACGTTAGGAAACATTCGCCAATAAGGAGCTAACCTCAGAGTGGGCTTGCTGTAATTCTTGGTGCTCCAAAAGGCAGAAGTTGTGGGAACAGATCCTGTGCCATCATATTTTATGTTAATTCTTTAGGAACTCAATCAGTGAGTATCCTTCAAACATAGAGGAGGTGAGTCAATGCTCAGAAGTCAGCTGATCTGAACAAAGGCTCTTCTGGCTCCTTTAGCAGTAAGCTAGCTGATGACATCATTTTTCATGCACAAAACACTGGTATTTTTTGTTTTCCTCTGATGCATTCTAGTTTTCTCACTCATTTGAGCCATGGTTTGCAATCAGAATTCTACTCCCAGAACCCCACTCACGTCACTGAAATTTAATTGAAGGCACCACTTGCAGGGGTCCATATTATTTCTGAATTTCATCAGATTTGTATTCTACAAAAGAAACTGCATTAAATATTACAAATGATGTCTGCCAGCAGAAACCCCACACAGCAGACAAACCTAGACAGCCTGGCAGTTGTTATGCTTAGAACAGAACAGTTGCCTGTTTCTAAAGAAGACTTCAATAAGCCAGACATTCTCCTAAAGAAACAGAAGATACAGCATGTGATAAAGCAAATGGAATCATTACATGAGGCCTGAGTGGGAAAAGAAGAGATAAAGACATTGGAAGCTGAAGGTAAATACCTGTAGGCAGAGAACATTAGGAAAAGTATGATGTACATGTATGAAATTCATTTTTTTTCCACTACATACCTAGGACTTAATCACATTCCAGCGGAAGTTTATAACTGACTACCTTTATCCATTTCACCCCCCCATCCCTCCTTTAATTCCTTCATAGTGAAAGACTCAGTTCCAGAGATGACAATAAAGCTAAAGGATATTACGGCCAAGAAGTAACTGCTCCAAAACTGCAGTGACCCCAAACCACAGGTCCCCTTGACTGAGCCAAGCAGTCATGACATACTAAGACCTGGACGGGAGTTCAAGGAGCCAGAAGTAATACTATCTAAAGAGGGAACATGACGTGTGCTGAGGAATAGCGACCACCCAGGAGCACCCTAGTCACTAAGAACAACCAGGTCAAATGGAGTTTAAAGACCACGTTAGGAAACATTCGCCAATAAGGAGCTAACCTCAGAGTGGGCTTGCTGTAATTCTTGGTGCTCCAAAAGGCAGAAGTTGTGGGAACAGATCCTGTGCCATCATATTTTATGTTAATTCTTTAGGAACTCAATCAGTGAGTATCCTTCAAACATAGAGGAGGTGAGTCAATGCTCAGAAGTCAGCTGATCTGAACAAAGGCTCTTCTGGCTCCTTTAGCAGTAAGCTAGCTGATGACATCATTTTTCATGCACAAAACACTGGTATTTTTTGTTTTCCTCTGATGCATTCTAGTTTTCTCACTCATTTGAGCCATGGTTTGCAATCAGAATTCTACTCCCAGAACCCCACTCATGCCACTGAAATTTAATTGAAGGCACCACTTGCAGGGGTCCATATTATTTCTGAATTTCATCAGATTTGTATTCTACAAAAGAAACTGCATTAAATATTACAAATGATGTCTGCCAGCAGAAACCCCACACAGCAGACAAACCTAGACAGCCTGGCAGTTGTTATGCTTAGAACAGAACAGTTGCCTGTTTCTAAAGAAGACTTCAATAAGCCAGACATTCTCCTAAAGAAACAGAAGATACAGCATGTGATAAAGCAAATGGAATCATTACATGAGGCCTGAGTGGGAAAAGAAGAGATAAAGACATTGGAAGCTGAAGGTAAATACCTGTAGGCAGAGAACATTAGGAAAAAGTATGATGTACATGTATGAAATTCATTTTTTTTCCACTACATACCTAGGACTTAATCACATTCCAGCGGAAGTTTATAACTGACTACCTTTATCCATTTCACCCCCCCATCCCTCCTTTAATTCCTTCATAGTGAAAGACTCAGCTTTAAATGTTTAATATTTAATATCTCCTCTTGGAAAGTAATCATGCAGCTCTTTAAAGTTATTCCAGAGTTTAAAATCTCTCCCATGTATAAAACCACCAGGCTTCATCCTGCCTAGGGCAACTAAAATGTTTGCCCTCTCTCAGTGCCGCAACATCAGAGGGCAATTCGCTACGTGCAGTTATTCCCCCTCCACCCCATCTTAAAAAGGAAGGAGTCAGTTCAGACAGGAAAGCAATCCAGGATTCTTTTCTCAAAGCAAAACTTCCAAGAAGAAAATACCAAGTGTTGGCGAAGATATGGAACAACCAGCACAGTCTTATGAGCTGCTGGACAGTGAACTGGTGTAAGTGCATTGAAAACTACTGGGCACCACCTCCTAGAGCGAAACGTTTGCACACTGTGTGACCCCCAGAATGCACTCGTGGGTATGTTCTCAACAGAAATGCACTCCTGTGCTCACCTACAGATACATCCTGAAATATTCGCGACAATACAATTGCTACGGACAAAACCAGAAACCATCCCAACATCTGTCAACAGCAGAATGAATGAATAATGTGCATAATAACACAGCACACAGCAATGAGAAGACCAGTAGCGACACAATTGTAATATGGAGAAGCCTTACACACCTGATATTAAGGAAAAGAGGCCAAACATGGACTATAAGACTCTATTTATATCAAACACAGGCAAAAGTAAGGTACACTGTTAGAAGAGTTGTTTGATGGGAACTGGGGGGCAGGGGCAGCATCTCGAAGGAAACACAGGGGTGTCTCTGGGGTGCTGGCCATGTTCTGCTTCTTGATCTGGGTGCTGGATATGTTAGTGTCTGTCATGAGCATGCCCATGAAACATCATCAAGATGTACACTTTCCTGTGCAGATGTTATAGTTTAACAGAGAGGTTTTACAAGATCCTTCCAAGATACACTGCCCTAATGTTGAAGTGTAATTTTTCTATAACTATCCTAAAAATACTATCCTTTAGATTCTATTTTTCAGGAAAAAGTGTTGCTGGAAGGTTATAATAGAAGTTCCTAACAGCATGACCCTTTCCAGCCTCACTTCTTTGTCCTCCCAAGCGCCTGGCAGCATCTGATAAACAGCTAGTCCCTTGAGCCAAAATATGCTTTCTCCCTTTGTACACACAGCTCAACAGAGACAAGGCGCTTTCAGATGTGATGGGGGCTGGTGTTTTCACCCATATGAAAGGGACACTGTGGGGGTGTTTCAGATGGAATCCTTGCAGAGGTAGCATGAGTCACTAAGGAGGAGAGTACGGGCCTCCAGTACAAACAGCGGGTGCATCAGGGCTCCGGAAAGGTCAGCATCTCCTCCCTCAAGACGATCCTCATTCATCTCAGCCTCCCCTCCCCTCCCCGACCCCATCCCAGGGGAAGGAAAGTAAATTCTTACAACCCTGACATCACAGAAAGAGCTTAAAATTCCTGATACAAACTCTGCTAAATCAAGTTACAAATGTAAGTTTTTAAATAAATATATTCATCAAGAAGGGGTCCAGGGCATTCCTATACACAAACAATGAAAAATCAGAAAATGAAATCAAAGAGGCAATCCCCTTCACCATCGCAACCAAAACAATCAAATATCTAGGAATAAACCTACCCAAAGAAACAAAAGAACTGTACACAGAAAAGTAAAAGACACTCATGAGAGACATTAAAGAAGACTTGAACAGATGGAGAGATATTCCATGTTCCTGGGTCGGAAGAATCAATATTGTGAAAATGACTATACTACCAAATGTCATCTATAGATTCAGTGTGATCCCTATCAAACTACCAATGACATTCTTCATAGAACTAGACCAAAGAATAACACAGTTCATATAGAAACACAAATAGACCTCGAATAGCCAAAGCAATCCTAAGGAAGAAGAACAGAGCTGAAGCGATCAGCCTCCCTAACTTCAGACTCTACCCAAAGCAACAGTCATCAAGACAGTATGGTACTGGCACAAAAACAGAAATATCGACCAATGGAACAAGATCAAGAACCCAGAGATAAACCCACGCACCTATGGGTACCTTATTTTTGACAAAGGAGGCGAAACTATAAAATGGGACAAAGAAAGCCTCTTCAACAAATGGTGCTGGGAAAATTGGACAGCTACATGCAAAAAAAATTAAGTTGGAACATTCCCTGACACCATGCACAAAGATCAACTCAAAATGGATTAAAGACCTAAATGTAAGACCAGAAACCATCAAACTCTTAGAGGAGAATATAGGCAAAACCCTCAAGGACATAAATCAAAGCAAGATCTTCTCTGACCCACCTACTAGAATAGGGGAACTAAAAAGACAAATGAACACGTGGGATCTAATGAAACTTAAAAGCTTTTGTACAGCAAAAGAAATCACAAAACAGCTGAATAGACAGCCCACAGAATGGGAGATAATCATAGCAAATGAAACAACAGACAAAGAATTAATCTCCAAAATCTACAAGCAACTCAGACAACTCAGCACCGGAAAAATGAACAACCCAATCAAAAAATGGGAAAAGGACCTAAACAGACACCTCTCCAAAGACGACATACAAATGGCCCAAAAGCACATGAAACGATGCTCAACTTCACTTATAATTAGAGACACAGGGGAAAGGATTTTCCTGCTCCCTCTGAAGTTAGGTGTGGCCATGTCACTTGGCTGCCGCCAATGAATCTGAGTAGAAGTGACGCCGTGTTCAAGCCTCCGTGCCTTTGTCTTCTTTTTTAAAAAAATTGGAGGATAACTGGTTTACACTATTGTGCTTGTTTCTGCCACACATCCACAGGAATCAGCCACAGGTGTACACGTGTCCCCTTCCTCTAGAACCTCCCTCCCACTCCCACCCCCGTCTCCCCTCCAGGTTGTCACCGAGCAGTGGGCTGGGCTCGCTGTGTCACACAGCAGCTTCCCACTGGCCATGCATTCTACGTACCGTAATGTATGTTTCATGCTACTCTCTCAACAGGGCCCACCCTCTCCAGAGTAAAGTAAGTCAGAAAGAGAAGGGCAATGAGTGTCTGTTAACATGTGCATGGAATCTGGAGGAGGGCACGGCAGCCCAATCCTGTGTTCTTGCTGGAGAATTCCATGGACAGAGGAGCCTGGAGGGCTGCGGTCCATGGGGTCGCCCAGAGTCAGACAGGACTGGAGTGAATAAGCAGCAGCATCATGGCATTCACAAAAGATAATCCCTGGTGAACCTAGTTAAAAGGGTAGCCATAGAGAACAGACGCCCTTGTCTTTTGACGTAAAATGCTGACTCAAGAGGTAGCAATTGGGAAAGACGAAAATGTAGAAACAAAGAATAGCTGTTGGGCTGGGGAACTGGTAACCATTTAGAGTAAAATTCTGCCACAGGGCAGGATCATCCAACTCCCAGTTCCCTGAAAGATAGAGATAAAGGCCCGACCCACATTCCTAAGTTGTTTTTACAGGAAGCAGAGCCCACCCTCCCAACCTGCCCCAAAACTGCTGACACAATAACACAGACCCAAGACTGGTTGAATCCAGAAGGCTGATGACGCTTGAAACTTCACCTTGCTACCAACCTGGCTGAGAACTGTCCACGAGCTGATCCCCCACTGCCCCTTGAACACTAAAAGACTCCTCATTGCCTGCTCAAGAGTGGGTTCCACAGACTTGAGGGAATTAGCCCCCAGTGGCCCCTTTGGCAAAGCAATCAAAGCTACTCTTTTTCTACTTAGCCCAAAACTCTGCTTCAGTATTTTCTATTTGGTACTGAGTGAACTGAGGCTGAGTTTTGGCAACCAAAGCAACATGTGTTACTAGTAAACAAAAGCCTGATTCACCCTCTTCTGGTCTCTTTGCTTACAGTTCTGGAAGTGAGGAGCAGGATGTAGCTTCTGTCAGCCAGGGTCCCTAAGCGTCTAAGAGGAGAACAGTTTCACACCCAATGTCTTATCAGACATAAAGCAAGAATAAAACGGGGTGGTAAGCCTCAGAGATGTGAGGGCTGCTCCTTCCTGCAGCAGAACCTAACCCATCCAGACTGATACACTAGCAAAGTAAGACTTTCATTTCAAAATCAGTGATGCTTTATATTTAAAAAAATTATTATTGGAGCACCGTTGCTTTACAATGTTGCGTTGGCTTCTACTGTCCGACAACGTGCATCAGCTCTACATATACATATATCCCCCTTTTCTTGGATTTCCCTCCTGTGCATATCACCACAAGCCCTGAGTAGGGCACTCTGAGCTATATGGTAGGTTCTCATTGGTCATTTGTTTTATACCTAGTATCAACAGTGCACATAGGTCAGCCCCAATGCTTTTAAAAAAAAGACTGTACAACACACTCCAAGAGAAGCCATAAGCTGAGAGGTTCCACAGAACAGCAGCTTCTCACTCTCTTCACTTCATGAAAAGAGAATCCCGTCTCCCTTTCATGTGTGAGATTCTCCATCAAACTCAGTCAAGGGCAACAACACTCCAGTGAGTTTACGTTCACTTCCCAGTACTAATCTAGGAACATACATATCTGTAAACAACAAAACTCTGTGGAAGTTAAAAGCAAAATAAAGGTTTAAGAAAAAAAAAAAAGAAGTGGAAATGAAGGAAATATACCAAACGAGGAAGCTAAACATCCTTTGAGAGGTGTGTGTTTAATTTTAACAAAGCAGTTATCCTGGAGTTGATTCATTTAAAAGAACAGAAGACAGTGGTTGCCAAGGGTTCGGGGAAGTGGCAGATGGGGAGTTGAGTGGGTCCAGAGTTTCAGTTCTGCAAAATGAAAAGAGTTCTGGAAATGGATGGTGGTAACCATTGCACAACATGGTCAATTACGTAATGCTGCTGAACCCGCCACTTGGAAACAGTTGGTATGTTCTGTATACTTTATCACAACCTAAAACTTTTAAGTAACATAAAATAAAAAGAAGGGGTAGGGGGGACCAACCAAGTCTCACAACCTAGAGAACTACATTTGGAAAATGCAATCGCAGCTTTATGAAAAATTTAGCAAGCAGCCCTTTTAACTACTAAGGATGCCCAAGCCGCCACGCACGTTTAAAAGCTGTCAGAGACCGAAGGCAGTTCCGTTAGAAAGAATGCTTGCTCCTGCTGTCTTGTCTAAACAAAACAGCAGTCCCTGCCATTCTCTATCACTAGGACAAAGCAGTTTCTAAGAGGGACAATTCACTCAATGAGCTTTTCTGCAGAGGCTGTCCTTTGGCCGTGGCACACCCAGGGCTACCTGTGGACGAGAGGGTGGGCACAGACCCCACGGACTGCTGTCAACAGCAGGTTGAGTGCAGACAATTCTTGGAACAGCTCCTGGCGGGATTACAGGACGAACACGTTTGAGCAGATCACAGCCGACCACTCACACGATACAATGTTTTCCTGAGTGGCCACGCCAGGACTTCAACTCTGACATCCTAGAAAAAGCTTCCCAAAGCAGCTCACCTTGCATCACCTTCCTGAACCAGGCAAGTTCAATTAGGAACACCAGGTCCACTCAAGGGCCCTCCATGAGCATCCAGCAGTCAAGAAGGCAGGAGGAGAGCCCACCCGGGGGGCACCCTCTCAACTTCCTCCAGTCTCATCACCTCCAATTAATCAAACAGCAGGCGGACAAGGTAGAAAGAAACAGTGGAAATGAAGGAAATATACCAAACGAGGAAGCTAAACATCCTTTGAGAGGTGTGTGTTTAATTTTAACAAAGCAGTTATCCTGGAGTTGATTCATTTAAAAGAACAGAAGACAGTGGTTGCCAAGGGTTCGGGGAAGTGGCAGATGGGGAGTTGAGTGGGTCCAGAGTTTCAGTTCTGCAAAATGAAAAGAGTTCTGGAAATGGATGGTGGTAACCATTGCACAACATGGTCAATTACGTAATGCTGCTGAACCCGCCACTTGGAAACAGTTGGTATGTTCTGTATACTTTATCACAACCTAAAACTTTTAAGTAACATAAAATAAAAAGAAGGGGTAGGGGGGACCAACCAAGTCTCACAACCTAGAGAACTACATTTGGAAAATGCAATCGCAGCTTTATGAAAAATTTAGCAAGCAGCCCTTTTAACTACTAAGGATGCCCAAGCCGCCACGCACGTTTAAAAGCTGTCAGAGACCGAAGGCAGTTCCGTTAGAAAGAATGCTTGCTCCTGCTGTCTTGTCTAAACAAAACAGCAGTCCCTGCCATTCTCTATCACTAGGACAAAGCAGTTTCTAAGAGGGACAATTCACTCAATGAGCTTTTCTGCAGAGGCTGTCCTTTGGCCGTGGCACACCCAGGGCTACCTGTGGACGAGAGGGTGGGCACAGACCCCACGGACTGCTGTCAACAGCAGGTTGAGTGCAGACAATTCTTGGAACAGCTCCTGGCGGGATTACAGGACGAACACGTTTGAGCAGATCACAGCCGACCACTCACACGATACAATGTTTTCCTGAGTGGCCACGCCAGGACTTCAACTCTGACATCCTAGAAAAAGCTTCCCAAAGCAGC
This sequence comes from Tragulus kanchil, assembly GCA_022376925.1. NCBI lineage: Eukaryota > Metazoa > Chordata > Mammalia > Artiodactyla > Tragulidae > Tragulus > Tragulus kanchil. Next base: position 231,388,898 of record JAIOJX010000028.1, read on the forward strand.
TCACCTTGCATCACCTTCCTGAACCAGGCAAGTTCAATTAGGAACACCAGGTCCACTCAAGGGCCCTCCATGAGCATCCAGCAGTCAAGAAGGCAGGAGGAGAGCCCACCCGGGGGGCACCCTCTCAACTTCCTCCAGTCTCATCACCTCCAATTAATCAAACAGCAGCGGACAGGTAGAGACAGTGAATGGGGGATTTCTACCTTCGCCTGCCAGGGATGCTATAAATACTGTATAAAGTTCAGTGAAGGGAATACGCGGAGTTCTTGCCAGCTGAGGAATCTAATCAGCAAAAAATGCATTCTGCATAAGAGCCCCTTTGAGCACAGAGTTAAGATGAAGCTCAGAGCTTCATTATGTATTTAAATAGATCTGGCTTCAATTATCCAGCTGAATGGAGGTTACTTTGTGATTTCAGATAATCAATGGTTTATGTGAGTGGCAGGAAAAGGGAAATTCATTTGAAACAAGAGAAGTATTAGAGAATACATGCCAGGTCTAAGAAACTAACATTTCAGATAATTTGAGTTTACAGAAGCACAGGAATAACTGCGAAGTAGGTTGAACCCTTTTCTATTTCAAAACAAAAAGGAAAAAGAATAAAGTTATATATATATTTTAAGAGGCTGGCTGGGAATGAAGTTCCTATGTGAGTTTCTGAAAAATCTATATTGAGTATCTGTTTAACACATTTTAGAGTTCTATTTATATAAGAATTAAACTGTCACTGTTAATACCTATAAAAAGAATTAGATATCGTCCCATAATAGTAACCTGGGTCTCCTCTCATCAACTGGCCAAAGTCACGTAACTGGGTACCCTCCCGCCCTCACCTCCCGACCCCTCAAGGTGAATTCTTTACAGAAGCAAGGCTCCAGACTTCAGAAAACCAGACCCAGAAGAAGGAGGAACTGCTTACTGCAACAAAGGAATACATGCCAGCCTGACCACAGCCATGGCAGCATCCACCTCTGGCAAGCTAGGAACCCAGAAAAGGCCAGCAAATACGGTAGGAACTTGGCCTTACACTACGAACACGTTTGAGCAGATCACAGCCGACCACTCACACGATACAATGTTTTCCTGAGTGGCCACGCCAGGACTTCAACTCTGACATCCTAGAAAAAGCTTCCCAAAGCAGCTCACCTTGCATCACCTTCCTGAACCAGGCAAGTTCAATTAGGAACACCAGGTCCACTCAAGGGCCCTCCATGAGCATCCAGCAGTCAAGAAGGCAGGAGGAGAGCCCACCCGGGGGGCACCCTCTCAACTTCCTCCAGTCTCATCACCTCCAATTAATCAAACAGCAGCGGACAGGTAGAGACAGTGAATGGGGGATTTCTACCTTCGCCTGCCAGGGATGCTATAAATACTGTATAAAGTTCAGTGAAGGGAATACGCGGAGTTCTTGCCAGCTGAGGAATCTAATCAGCAAAAAATGCATTCTGCATAAGAGCCCCTTTGAGCACAGAGTTAAGATGAAGCTCAGAGCTTCATTATGTATTTAAATAGATCTGGCTTCAATTATCCAGCTGAATGGAGGTTACTTTGTGATTTCAGATAATCAATGGTTTATGTGAGTGGCAGGAAAAGGAAATTCATTTGAAACAAGAGAAGTATTAGAGAATACATGCCAGGTCTAAGAAACTAACATTTCAGATAATTTGAGTTTACAGAAGCACAGGAATAACTGCGAAGTAGGTTGAACCCTTTTCTATTTCAAAACAAAAAGGAAAAAGAATAAAGTTATATATATATTTTAAGAGGCTGGCTGGGAATGAAGTTCCTATGTGAGTTTCTGAAAAATCTATATTGAGTATCTGTTTAACACATTTTAGAGTTCTATTTATATAAGAATTAAACTGTCACTGTTAATACCTATAAAAAGAATTAGATATCGTCCCATAATAGTAACCTGGGTCTCCTCTCATCAACTGGCCAAAGTCACGTAACTGGGTACCCCTCCCGCCCTCACCTCCCGACCCCTCAAGGTGAATTCTTTACAGAAGCAAGGCTCCAGACTTCAGAAAACCAGACCCAGAAGAAGGAGGAACTGCTTACTGCAACAAAGGAATACATGCCAGCCTGACCACAGCCATGGCAGCATCCACCTCTGGCAAAGCTGAGGAACCCCCAGAAAAGGCCAGCAAATACTGTCCTCTGGGCCCCTCAGCAGGAGGCTTCCCCATCTGTTCACGCCACGAGAGCCTCCAGCAGATGTCAACATCCGCAGATGAGTTCCAAGCACTTCCTTGGTATCTCATATTTAAATGTGATCAGACAACCAAGGATCACCAGACAGGGGATGAGAGCTCCCAGCACGAGAGGCATTCACCAGGGCACGTGGGAGAGTTCACACGGTGAGTGTTGGGCCTGAGGCCTGGAAAGAGACAAAACTGGAGCAAAAGGACGCAGAGCCAGGGAGGGCACGCTCCAGGGGACACCACAGCAGGTACTCAATGAGCTCATAAACCGGAGACTTCAGAAACACGGTCAAGAAACCAAAAATAAGCAAATTAAGCAGCACAAAAGACAGTCATGAACTAGAGGTAAATAAATACATACATAAAATGATAGTACACTATTTGGCTCAGCAGGTAATATTATGTATAGGGTTATAGAGCATGGGAACATCAAAACAGTGTAATAGCAACTGCTGATTTAATCCTAAATGTTCACCTAACTATATAGAAGATGAAGAAAGGAGTATTTGTATGAAACACAGCTAAATATTCATCTGTCATAACAAAATTAGTTGTTAATGCCTAAGGTCAGTTAAGAAACGGTACTGAGATGGCTGGGACCTGGGCCCGTCTGTAATGGTGCTTGCACTTGGACAAACATCTCCTTGAGCAACAGAATACAAAGTAACTTTAAGGGACTAGAAATAACTGTATACATGTACAGTTGGGGCCATTTATGAACAACAAGATAACAAAAAGACCAAAACCCAATTGTCACTTTTGAGGTGACAGGATCAGAAGCAGGGTACTGCACATGACCCCTGAATATGACATTACCAAGGCAGTGGGTAGATCACCAAAGCCACCCCTCTGACCTGACCCATCAATCCACCCCTACCTTCACTCTATTTAAGGGACCAGCTTGCCCCTCAACAAAGAAAGCGCAAGGGAACCTGTTACTTGGTTTTACTCACCCTTGCTGCAGCCGGCGTCTCAGTAAGCCTTGCCTGAACTTCTCACCTGGCCTCTTATCAATGTCTGACCGAAAACCCTGGTCAGTAACAGTGTAAGCATATTGATGAGAAATAGCTGAGTAAAGTTGCTTTAGGGGAGGGGTAAGGAAGGATGAAAAGAGAATTTCACTGTAAGTCTTTCAAGGCTAGCTGAATTCTTTGAAAATACGTGTTCAAAACAGGAACAGACTCACAGACATAGAAAACAAACTCATGGTTTATCAAAGGGGAAAGGCAAGGTGGAGGGGGAGAATCAATCAGGAGTTTGGGATACAGACTATTATATATATAAACTATCTCCATAAAACAGATAAACAACAAGGTTCTACTGAATACAATAAGAAACTATATTCCACATCCTGTAATAACCTATAATGGAAAAGAATCTGAAAAAGAATATACACACACACACACATATGGATACCTTGATCACTTTCCTGTGCACCAGAAATAAATAAATCATTAAATCATTGTAAATTAAACCATACTTCAAATAACTAAATAAAATGATCTGTTCACATGAACTTAATACACATTTAAAATATTGTATAAAGAAAGAGGAATACGGTCAGTAACATATCATTTCAATGATACATAACAGTACACTACAAGTACACTGTGCAAGAAGACAACACTGAGGGTCTGAGAGACCACAGCCTCAACTGTACCTCCGCACTGTATCACTCCCATCTGTGGAGAGACCTCTGATGGCACAAACAATAGGGCCTGCACTGTAAACAATGACCAGCCCCGTGCTCTCACTTTGCACTTCAACGCCCATACTCTCCAACAATGCTCTCCTTAGAGCAGAGCTAATGGGTCCTGGTGCTTTGAAAGGGCCCCCTCTGGTGCATAAAATGGGCAGGGTCCAGGAGGGACCCCATCCAGGAGCTCTCTGATCCTCTATCCCAAGTGGGGCATTAATAAGACGCCCTAAGGAGCTCCCAGACATAAGGCTATGGCTCACGGATCATAACTGCTATTTCTCACCAGCTTGCATGAGACTGAGCCGCCAGAATGACGCTGACAAGCGTCTCAGGGTTGAGTCCAATTCCTTCCAGAGATTAAAAAATTTGGCCTGGGGCTCCACACAGGCTAGAAGTGATCTTTCTTCACACCTCATCTATGCCAAAACCAAAAGGAGACATTCCTAAAGGGGCTGACAAGAGGTAGATTTAAATAACCTGTGAGTGATAGAAAAGCAGGACTTAGCTAGAAACTAAGTCAACACTTGACAAAGAGAACAAAGACCAAAGTTTGAGTTCATCATATCTGCATATTTTAACTCAAAGTTAGGATCACAGTAGATCACACACACTGAGATGAAGACCTTGCCACCGAAGGTCTGACAGACCACAAGCTGGGTGTGGGTCAATAGCTTGTTGTGGTTTCCAATAAAATAAGGAATTGACACCAGCATCATGGAAGAAATGAGAGGAGTGGGAAGTGAAATGCAGGCAGCATAGGGCGGACCTCATGAGGATAGGGTGCTGGGCTCTGGCACAGTTACAACAGAGAACGTCCCACAGAGGAGCCAGATAATAGGGAGCCTGTCTCAGAAACCCCAGGCAGGGAGGCCCCAAAAGGAGACATGGCAGAGTGAAATGAGAGCAGTTTTCAGGTATTTAGAAGGTCATGAGAAAGAATAAGCAGGAAAGGCTTACTTTAAATTCTGGGTGGGGAGAAAACAGAAGCAAACTAAAATGGCAAAAGTCACCAGAAAGACATGCATCACGACATGCCTTAGAACTTTCTAGAACATGGAGCCAGCTGACCAAAGTATGAGCCCAGAGATGGAAGCTGTCCAGACTGACCACCCATCAGGAGCCTGTGGAGATGGTGCCAGCCTTGAGAAGGAGGCTGGACGCTAATCTACTCAAGTCCAAGTACAAAATCCCTTCTAAAGGCTTTTCTACCAAGTCCTCTTGATGCTCCATGTGAAGGATGATTTCGACCATTTTTACTAATCTGACTGCCCTTGTCTAGGGCATAGGCCAATGATCTTCACTGAGTCTGACACATAAAGCCAAATAGCGCACTATAACAGTAACTCTGGAGGTCGAGAAAACTCCTTTGCTCATAGAAGCTGTGCTCAACTTCTGTAAAGATGCTTATTTTACAGGAGCACAGGGAACTAGTCTCTTTTTCTTCTATTAAAATGCCAACTCTAACATTCACTGAGCCTTTGTCATCAGTCAGACACTTGAGATGCATTGCCACATCTAATCTCCAATTCAGCATAAAGGTGTAAATACTATTCTTTTTTTTTTGGCCACTTCTATTGTTCTGACAAGAGGTAGATTTAAATAACCTGTGAGTGATAGAAAAGCAGGACTTAGCTAGAAACTAAGTCAACACTTGACAAAGAGAACAAAGACCAAAGTTTGAGTTCATCATATCTGCATATTTTAACTCAAAGTTAGGATCACAGTAGATCACACACACTGAGATGAAGACCTTGCCACCGAAGGTCTGACAGACCACAAGCTGGGTGTGGGTCAATAGCTTGTTGTGGTTTCCAATAAAATAAGGAATTGACACCAGCATCATGGAAGAAATGAGAGGAGTGGGAAGTGAAATGCAGGCAGCATAGGGCGGACCTCATGAGGATAGGGTGCTGGGCTCTGGCACAGTTACAACAGAGAACGTCCCACAGAGGAGCCAGATAATAGGGAGCCTGTCTCAGAAACCCCAGGCAGGGAGGCCCCAAAAGGAGACATGGCAGAGTGAAATGAGAGCAGTTTTCAGGTATTTAGAAGGTCATGAGAAAGAATAAGCAGGAAAGGCTTACTTTAAATTCTGGGTGGGGAGAAAACAGAAGCAAACTAAAATGGCAAAAGTCACCAGAAAGACATGCATCACGACATGCCTTAGAACTTTCTAGAACATGGAGCCAGCTGACCAAAGTATGAGCCCAGAGATGGAAGCTGTCCAGACTGACCACCCATCAGGAGCCTTTGGAGATGGTGCCAGCCTTGAGAAGGAGGCTGGACGCTAATCTACTCAAGTCCAAGTACAAAATCCCTTCTAAAGGCTTTTCTACCAAGTCCTCTTGATGCTCCATGTGAAGGATGATTTCGACCATTTTTACTAATCTGACTGCCCTTGTCTAGGGCATAGGCCAATGATCTTCACTGAGTCTGACACATAAAGCCAAATAGCGCACTATAACAGTAACTCTGGAGGTCGAGAAAACTCCTTTGCTCATAGAAGCTGTGCTCAACTTCTGTAAAGATGCTTATTTTACAGGAGCACAGGGAACTAGTCTCTTTTTCTTCTATTAAAATGCCAACTCTAACATTCACTGAGCCTTTGTCATCAGTCAGACACTTGAGATGCATTGCCACATCTAATCTCCAATTCAGCATAAAGGTGTAAATACTATTCTTTTTTTTTTGGCCACTTCTATTGGTCTTTCATTTCCATCTTTGTTCTTTGGCCTGTGTGGGCCTCCCATCACAGTGGCCTCTGTTGTCACAGAGCACCACATCAGTCCAGCTGCTCCATGGCACCTGGCATCTTCCCAGGCCAGGGATCAAACCAGCACCCCTTGTACTATAAGGTGGTGTCCTGACCCACTGGACCACCAGGGAAGCCCCTTCTACACTTCTTTTGTTTACTTGTTTGATTTTTGTTTGCTTTTGGCTGTACTGGGTCTTCACTGCGGTGCACAGGGCTTCTCCAGTTGTGGCACGTGGGTTTAGTTGCCCCTCGACATATAAGTCTTAGCTCCTCACTAGGGACTGAACCCACCTTCCCTGCATCAGGAAGATCCCTTGAAGAAGGATATAGCAGACCACGCCAGTATTCTTGCCAGGAGAGTCCCGTGGCCAGTGGAGCCTGGCAGGCTACAGTTCATGGTGTCAAAAAGAGTCAAACACAACTGAGCACCCCTGCACTGGAAGGCAGTTTCTTAACCATTGGACCACTTCTGTAGACATATAATTCTAAACAATTTTCTACCTACTCAGGCCTCATTCTTACTCTGTCTAGTAACGATGTTCCCAAGATATTTAATACAGACATTAAAAACTAATATTAGGGTATGTTACCATAAAATAACTGAGATTTTTGCAACTGTATATAATATCTTCCAGTAAGTGCTGAAGAAAGGGCTGAGAGGAAACCGAACTTTGGAGGTGATAGTGCTAATTCCGGCTTGCAGTTGAGGGAAGAACACTAAAATAGTTGAACTGCAGAAGCTCTGGCTTCCCCTTTGCAAACAGCATAGCACTTCTCCTATATAAACCACTCTAATATTCACATCCATTCCCACCCCCACCCTGAACACAAAACCCCTTTTCTACTTCTGCTGGTAACATGAATCTCCTTTCCATGGGCAAATCTGAATAGCAGCATCAGATCGGCGGCATACAGGCTCTGGAAACTGTGTGCAATGAATTGAGCCTTGGGGCTGAAATAACCTCCAAATTATTTCCATAATCGTGCTTGATCTCCCTCGCGTTAGCCTCACCCCCTACACACACAGGTTCCTTTCAAATTCAGCCCCTCCAAAGTCATGTGGATTACAATAAGTAGAAGGTAGAAAATGCCCTCATGGATCCCAAAGAGCAGTAATTTCCTGTGAAAAGGTTCATTCTGTGCTCTATCCCACGTAAGCAGCATAAAAATTTCACCAAAACAAGAGGACACAGAGGTTTGCATGAATAAGGTCCTATGCTGCCACAGAAGAATTTTATTCAACGTGAGCAACAGGGTATTCAGATTCTAAAAGCAATTTTATAGCCAGGAAAGTCCTTTCAAAGGAAATTCCACATCAGGAGTATGTAGGTTAAGAGAAGAGCATGCTGAAATCAGCCAAGGTATCATCTAACTTGTGCAGGGAGGCAAGGATGCCAAAATAAAGTTACTATTTTCCGAATATTCCAAATAAGTGGCTTAATTTTATGAGAGAATAAGTCACTTTTTACTGTCATCACTGATTCCTGTCCATGTTCTTCTTAGGGTAAATTATAACAGTATGGGACAAGTAATACACTTGGACAATAAGGGGGCTTTGGGAAACAAGAGGCTTGGTTTGAATCCAGCTCCAACACTCAGGAACTATGACACGGTATTCAATTATCAGCCTTTGTAAACCTTCACTTCCCCAAAGCGGGTACACAACCTGTGTCAATTGGTTAAAATAAGAATACACAAGCCAACTCACAGATAGCTGTAAGAAATAAGTGGATGTGCACTGTGAAACACATGCAGTCTTGTGGCACACGATAGGGGTTCAGTAAAAGTTAACTGCTGATACAACAAGGATGTTATTATTGTTGTTATTGTTAGAGTAGTTAAGCATTTTCTTGTTTGCAGCATATTCAATTAATGAATAAAAAGCTATGCCAGATTCGGAAACACAATGGTTTATAAGTTATATAGAAGCATATGTTCATGAAACAGAGTACAGAGAATCTTTTAATAGGATACATAAAGCACTACCCAATAGTTCCTTTCCAACGTGAGAGCTGAGGCTACACTAAAATTAAAAAGTTTTGGCTTAACAAAGAATACCTTTAAGAGAGTAGAAAGCCAGCCACAAGGAGGAAAAAAGATATTTACGATGTATATAATTAACAAAGAGATGATGTACAAAACACCGAACACACTTCTATGAGTCATCAAGAGAAGACAGAAAACTCAATGGAAAAGTGGGCGGGAGACTTAAATAAAAACTTCATAAAAGATGATACTGAAATGGTCATGAAACCCCTAAAAATGTGCTCAACTTCACACTGATAGCTTAAAAAAAGAAAAGAAAAAGACGTGTGGACAAAGACAAAAAAGAACTGCAATTCTCCTAGGTTGCTGATGGGAAGGAACATAAATTAAATCACTCATTTTGGAAGCTGACTGTATTTAGCAAACCTGATTGTGTGTGTGTATATATCCTATGACCCAGCACTGCCACTCCTGGGTATATATCAAGAGATATCCAGACAAATGCATCCTGAGCATAGACACAAGAGACGTGGGTTCAATCCCTGGGATGGGAAGATCCCCTGGAGTAGGAAATGCCAATCTATTCCCAGTATTCTTGCCTGGAAAATTCCATGAACAGAGGAGCCTGGCAGACTACAGTCCAAGGGGCTGCAAAGAGAGGGACACCACTGAGCACACACCAGAAACATGGTGAAATAACCTGTTACTCTCTTCCATGCCTTTGTTTCAACTCTTTCTTTGGCATGGCACATCCTCACCATCAGTTTCACTCAATTCATCCCTACTCTTCCTTTCACACTCACTGTCAAGGTTTACCACATCATAAATATCCACTTAGTCCAGTGTCTGCCTTTTGTACTATATGCGAACACTTTCAAGCGCAGAAACTGTGTCAAAATCTTCTCGGTATTGTCAATATCACAACGTATATAGCACATAGGAAGCATGGAATAAAGGTTTGAGAATTCCTATATTATAAATAAAGAAAGTCTAAGGTGCATCACAGCTGACCTAAGCCAAAGAATTTTCTATATAAGCAAATGCTACCCCTGCAGTGATAAGGAGGTATTTTTTAATACAATTAACTCTCAAACATCAAGCACTTTGAATACAGGGTTTTGAAATGATGAGGAAGAAAAATTGGTTGGGAAGAGCCAGTCATTTCCAGGATGTCATAATTTTACTTTATGAGTAATATTAGCAGAGAACATCTTAGGATAAAAAATTGTGACAGCACAAATCATCCCTAAATTAAGGAATTCATGATCCTTTCTCTAAAGTGCTACAGAAATCCTATCCAGACGACAGTGAAAAATCCTTCAACCCACACCCCACCCTCGGGCTTCACCATGGAGACCTCTGGGTGAGTTTAATCGTTCCTGGAACACAGTGGAGAAGTTAATTTTGTCATTCCTTAATGGTTTCTATGATGTACAAAAGACCCCACAAAGGAAACTAGGATGAAATCCACAAGCTGGAGAGGGAGATACCTGATAAAAGATTTGAAATGCTCTGCAAGGAGGAGCCACCAACCTGGAAGAGGAAGGCATCACCCAGGGAATTGCTGAGGCAGAAGACGAAGTCCTTCTTCGGGTGCTCAGGCACGGCCTGCACGATGCTGTTCTCCACCCAGACCGCGTGCTTGGGGACGCTGTTGTGGTCTATCCCGGACCTGCCGTCGCCCTCGTAGAAAAAGAGCGTGCACCCTGAGGAGACAAAGCAGGGTCTGTGTGAGTACTTGGTGCTCGTGCAGCAAGAAGTCTGGAGGAAACCAGAGGCCTGGGCCACACTTACTACACTGTGAAATGAATGAGACAGCAGCACCTTGACCTGTTTGGCAATCCAGGTTCAACAGATCCTCTCCATCATGGCCTGCATGTGAAGGGCGCTTTATCAGCCCTGACTCGCTGAATACTTACTCTCAAGTCATCAAATTCAGTTTAATGGGAAGTCTGGGCCCAGCTTTCTAACTCTAACTTCAACAGAAGTCACTTGGTCAGCTTTCAGCATCTTCCTTACCACAAGCAAGGGCCACGGCTTATGCGAATCACAAAGCCTTTAAAGTAGCATCTCTTCAACTGCAATATGAACTTCTGCAAAGCAAATTTCTAATGGGCAATACAGAGGAATGGGAATCAATGAAAAAGTCACATGAGTGTGAAGGCCATGTTTCCTAGCCATTGATATTTCACAGGAAGGCTAACCTGATGGCTCAGAAGTAAAGAATTCAGCTGCCAATGCAGGAGACACAGGCTCAATCCCTGGTTTGGGAAGATACCCTACAGGAGGAAATGGCAAGTATTCTTGCCTGGGAAATCCCACGGACAGAGGAGCATAGAGGGCTACGGTCCTTGGGGTTGTAAAACAGTCAGACACGACTTAGGAAATCAACCTAACTAATACTTCGCAGGGGCATGCACCGGCCCAGCACAGAGGCACGCTGCTTTCAGGGTGTTTCCTTTGGCTCAGTCTGATCATGAGCTCTGCTGTAAAGTCTACAACATGGTGCTCCTGAACTTCACGATTTTATAATTGTTACCCATGTCGCCATAATCCAGGAGTTTCAATCCTTCCTCCAATCCATTCAAGCTATATTCACTTTTTCTTCCCTTGAAGGCAAAGTCCTATGTTTTCTATGATACTTATTGCTGGAAATTTAAAATGCTATGTAATTTTAGTATGGTTTTATTTTGTCTTTCATATTTTGGGGACTAAGCTGCATACATATAATTTAATTGAACCTGCTGCCCTAGCACTATTTTTTCTTATAATCCCACTTATTTTGAAGATCTCACATTTTTACAGGAACACAGAGGTCATATTCAAAATTATCTATACCTCCTCTTTTCATGTTGTAAGTTAGCAGAGATTCAGAAATAGAAAAGATGTGGAAAGAGGCTGGCATTTTGCTTCAAATCTGAGGCTCCCAAAGTGGGGCAATTTTGATGAATGAGGGACATTTGGTGAAGAATGGTTGCCACAGCTGGTAGATGGGGACCAGGAGGAGGTGGGTAATCAAGAGGTCCCCAATCCCTGGAATCTAATGCTAGATAACCGAAGGTGGAGCTGATGTAATAATAATAATAGAAATAAAGTGAGCAGTAAATCTAATGTGCTTGAATCAGTCACAGATCATCTACCCCACCTCTAGGTGGAAAAACTATCTTCCATTAAATTCAGTCCCTGGTGCCAAAATGTTGTAGACTGCCAACTAGACAAGGGTGCTACAAACATCCCACAATGCCCAGGACAAATCTCATGACACAATTATCCAAAAGATGTCAATAGTCCCTCTGTTGAGAAATATTGCTCTAAATAATCCTTAGGATAAATATCACACCAATGATGAATAGATTCTTAATAGAAAAGGAACAATGCAGCTTTACCATAGAACAGAGACCAAAGCCTGTTGATAATGGGCATTCACACATTGAACACTATATGTCTTCCAAAATTGTTGTTTTTATCATTTTTCAACTTTGGTTTACAATCACCCATGACAGCGGGTGGTTCAAAATCAGCTTTTCCTCAACAGTTGACATGTTCCAGTTTTAAGACTAGCAAGAAACAGCAAGTCTGGGTATCACGTGCTTCCTGGTAACAGACCATTTACCTTCATCTTGAATGTAATCTGTTTGCTTTTCAGTTGTGGATGGAGACACACCAGAGACTAATTCTACATAAAACTTTTAAAAAATTAATTATTCTGCTGAAAGTGAAAAAATCTCTGAAGAATCCTCTAGCCCATGGTTCCCAGGTACTCTGAGTTTTATTTCTCCATCTCTAAGCCCAAGTCAGCAGCGAGCCTTGCCTGTGAGTGGCAGGGACAAGCCCGGAGTTTGTCAATGTATAATGGGACCCGTCAGGAGTCAGAAGGAAAGGACTCAGCAGCTGTGTGTTCCAGGTCTGGATCCTGACAGATCGTGCCACTCAGATCTGGGTCACCAAGAAAGTTCAGGCTCCCTCCTCTAACAGGTGTGTGGGCTGGGCTTCTGAACACCCACATCCTGCCTTCCTTGATCATTTATTCTCTAAAGGAAGAACAGAAACAAAACAGCCCCCGCTTCCATGTCCCAAGTCAAAAATCACCTAATTATTTTCATCCCATGCCATTAACAGTATCATTCTCAAACTGAGTCTAAGAATCACTTGGGAAGCGTGTTTAAACCACAGGATGCGGGACGGGCATGGGCCGAAGTCTATCCTCCAAGTTCCTAGGCTGAAATCCTAACCCAGGACTTCAGAATATGGCTGTATTTGAGATAAGGTCTTTACCAAAAACAATTTGGCTAATTAACTCTTCCATTAAATTCAGTCCCTGGTGCCAAAATGTTGTAGACTGCCAACTAGACAAGGGTGCTACAAACATCCCACAATGCCCAGGACAAATCTCATGACACAATTATCCAAAAGATGTCAATAGTCCCTCTGTTGAGAAATATTGCTCTAAATAATCCTTAGGATAAATATCACACCAATGATGAATAGATTCTTAATAGAAAAGGAACAATGCAGCTTTACCATAGAACAGAGACCAAAGCCTGTTGATAATGGGCATTCACACATTGAACACTATATGTCTTCCAAAATTGTTGTTTTTATCATTTTTCAACTTTGGTTTACAATCACCCATGACAGCGGGTGGTTCAAAATCAGCTTTTCCTCAACAGTTGACATGTTCCAGTTTTAAGACTAGCAAGAAACAGCAAGTCTGGGTATCACGTGCTTCCTGGTAACAGACCATTTACCTTCATCTTGAATGTAATCTGTTTGCTTTTCAGTTGTGGATGGAGACACACCAGAGACTAATTCTACATAAAACTTTTAAAAAATTAATTATTCTGCTGAAAGTGAAAAAATCTCTGAAGAATCCTCTAGCCCATGGTTCCCAGGTACTCTGAGTTTTATTTCTCCATCTCTAAGCCCAAGTCAGCAGCGAGCCTTGCCTGTGAGTGGCAGGGACAAGCCCGGAGTTTGTCAATGTATAATGGGACCCGTCAGGAGTCAGAAGGAAAGGACTCAGCAGCTGTGTGTTCCAGGTCTGGATCCTGACAGATCGTGCCACTCAGATCTGGGTCACCAAGAAAGTTCAGGCTCCCTCCTCTAACAGGTGTGTGGGCTGGGCTTCTGAACACCCACATCCTGCCTTCCTTGATCATTTATTCTCTAAAGGAAGAACAGAAACAAAACAGCCCCCGCTTCCATGTCCCAAGTCAAAAATCACCTAATTATTTTCATCCCATGCCATTAACAGTATCATTCTCAAACTGAGTCTAAGAATCACTTGGGAAGCTTGTTTAAACCACAGGTTCTGGGACTGTCATGGGCCGAATTCTATCCCTCCAAGTTCCTAGGCTGAAATCCTAACCCAGGACTTCAGAATATGGCTGTATTTGAGATAAGGTCTTTACCATGGTAATTAAAATACAATGAGGTCCTTTGGGTGGGACCTAAGTCGCAATAACTACTGCCTTTATAAGGAGAGGGAATCTGGACAGTGACAGGTACCGAGGGAGGCCATGAGAGAACCCCAAGCCTGCTGACACCTTGATCTCAAACTTCTAGGCTCTAGGACTGTGAGACAATCAATTTTTGTGCTGAATCCACCCAGTCCGCGTTACTTGGCTATAGTAGGTCCAATACAGGCATTGATGCAGGGCCCCACCTCCAGACACTGAGGTTCAGCAGGTTATGTATATAAACCAGGAGGTGCCTCAGGTGACTGTGATGCAGGTGGACTGCCAATCCTGTGTTTAAAAACTCAACAGTAAGTAATAAAATGAGATAAGACAGGCTGTTAAAGGGAACTGAGGCTGCAGCGTCCAGTGGTGTGGGCCTTTGGGGGAAGAGCAGGAGGTGGAAGAAGAAGGTCTCTCTGCCTCAAGTCACCTCATCCCACACCCCTTGGACACGACCCTACAGTGCCTCTAAATTGAGCCAAGGCAGGTCCCACAAGAAAAGAACAGCAGCAGGTCTCCAAAATGGTCCCATGGGATGAACAACCGCGTTTCACAAGCAGAACCATGACATCAAGTAGCCTCTTCCTGATTTACAATGGAAAACAAAACCCAAAGTGTGCTTTGTGCATGTGTGTCAACTGATAAAATTATTCAAATTCAATATTCCTATTTCATATCTGTGTTTAAAACTTTGTATGCACTTTAGGTAGACTATACTATGGTATCTGACTTAGCATAGACAATAAAATTTCCAGTTCAGTATCTATTTCTTGTGGTTTTCCACAGCAGATACTATGGCTACCAGAAATCCCCACCTGTTCAAACTTTGAAACCATGAAGGCTGATTTGCAGAATGAGAAAAAGACATGAGAAAAGAAATTGACTCTTCCTAAGACATTCTTGGACATGGAGCATCATAATGTAATAACCAAGCGAGTCTTCAAAACTAAACATGAGGGAAAAGACAGTATCCCATAGTAAACGTGCAGTAACACTAGACACACAAGCTCCTGGCAATAGGGGAAACTTCCCTGCACTGGCTGACAAGTAAAAAGACTCCTCAATGAAACAGTTGTTTGTGCCCCAACATAACCAACCACCTTTCTTCTGCAGTAATAGAAACCCCTGGGCTCAGGTGGACCCATTCCTGCCTCCCTTGCAGCTAGGTCTGACTCATTTCTGGCCAATGCAATGGAAGCAGAAGAGATACAGGTAACTTTCAGGTTGTACCCTCAGTGTAGAGGGATACGCACCCCACTTCTCTGTTTTCCCGCTGGAACTGGACCTGCTAGTGAGCTCTCCTGATCAATCAGACTAACATAATGCTCTAGGGACAGTTAAGCAACAAAACAAAAGGAACTCTGGCTTCTAGATGACTTCACAGCACCCTAGCTCCCTTAGACTGTCTACCTCTGCTAGGTGGAAGGGAATTGAAGTTCTGTCTTCTTGAAGCATTGTCACTATGGGTCTCTGTGACATGCAACAAGACCAAGAGTCCCGTTAACATGCTCCCTTCCTGTTTCACCACATATTGAAGCAACAGTCAGCACCACTAGTAATGGGTGCAACCCAAACCTTGCTTGTCCCTGGGGGCTGGCCTGTGCATCACTGCACACAACTCCAGGCTGATGTGTCCCTCTCAGATTTGTCATTCCACACCAGACATAACTGGCGAAACCCCATGTGAGATGGTGTAAATGGGTGCACCACACCAAGAGAGTCCAGGCTTCATCCCCCTGGACACGTCCTCCATGCCTACCAACCTCTCCAACCTACTCTGCCATATATTAACCCTGCTTCACATCCAGTTTCTATCAAGGATTCTAAATGGGCTTGAGACGTGTTTCATCTTTTTAAGACACAGAGCTCACAGATGTGTCACAATTTCTACACTATCAAGACATGCCCATCCTTCTAAACTATGCAAAACAATAATGAATAGCAACACATCAAAGTATTACGCTTACTGATGAAAAGGCAGCAGTATATTCATGCATGTATATATCTATACACACACACTCAAATATTCAAAGTGTGACCACAAAACTGTGCTTTTTCACACACATAGATGGCTCAGACATCCCATTAAACACAGTTAAATCCTATGAAATTAACAATATTCCATCATTCTTTACACACAAAAAAAATCCTCAATGAAACAGTTGTTTGTGCCCCAACATAACCAACCACCTTTCTTCTGCAGTAATAGAAACCCCTGGGCTCAGGTGGACCCATTCCTGCCTCCCTTGCAGCTAGGTCTGACTCATTTCTGGCCAATGCAATGGAAGCAGAAGAGATACAGGTAACTTTCAGGTTGTACCCTCAGTGTAGAGGGATACGCACCCCACTTCTCTGTTTTCCCGCTGGAACTGGACCTGCTAGTGAGCTCTCCTGATCAATCAGACTAACATAATGCTCTAGGGACAGTTAAGCAACAAAACAAAAGGAACTCTGGCTTCTAGATGACTTCACAGCACCCTAGCTCCCTTAGACTGTCTACCTCTGCTAGGTGGAAGGGAATTGAAGTTCTGTCTTCTTGAAGCATTGTCACTATGGGTCTCTGTGACATGCAACAAGACCAAGAGTCCCGTTAACATGCTCCCTTCCTGTTTCACCACATATTGAAGCAACAGTCAGCACCACTAGTAATGGGTGCAACCCAAACCTTGCTTGTCCCTGGGGGCTGGCCTGTGCATCACTGCACACAACTCCAGGCTGATGTGTCCCTCTCAGATTTGTCATTCCACACCAGACATAACTGGCGAAACCCCATGTGAGATGGTGTAAATGGGTGCACCACACCAAGAGAGTCCAGGCTTCATCCCCCTGGACACGTCCTCCATGCCTACCAACCTCTCCAACCTACTCTGCCATATATTAACCCTGCTTCACATCCAGTTTCTATCAAGGATTCTAAATGGGCTTGAGACGTGTTTCATCTTTTTAAGACACAGAGCTCACAGATGTGTCACAATTTCTACACTATCAAGACATGCCCATCCTTCTAAACTATGCAAAACAATAATGAATAGCAACACATCAAAGTATTACGCTTACTGATGAAAAGGCAGCAGTATATTCATGCATGTATATATCTATACACACACACTCAAATATTCAAAGTGTGACCACAAAACTGTGCTTTTTCACACACATAGATGGCTCAGACATCCCATTAAACACGAAGTTAAATCCTATGAAATTAACAATATTCCATCATTCTTTACACACATAAAAAATGTTAATTTCATAAGATTCAAACTACTGATATTTCCCTCCAAAACTGGCACTTTGGGAGGCACATTTTTGGGGATGATTCCAAAAAAATATTTTTTGGAACTCACACCTTTGAAACTGTCACCAGAACCAGCTGTCCATAAGAAAACAAGACACGAGAGGCTCTAATAACTTAAATGTGAAAAAGTAAAGTCTATAAAACATTGGTGGGAAAAGGAAATGGGGTGTGACTATCAAGGGACATCAAGTTTCAGCTAAATAAGATGAATGCACTCTAGAAATGTGCTCTACAATCGCGTGCCTTAGTCACCAACAGCGTACCAGACACCTGAAAATATGCTAAGAGAAGAGCGTGTGTGTGTCCGTGCATGCATGCTCAGTCATGTCTGACTCTTTGCGACCCCATCAACTGTAGCCCATCAGGCTCCTCTGGCCATTGGATTTCCCAGGCAAGAATACTGGAGTGGGTTTCCCCTTCCTCTTCCAGAGAATGATTCCAAACCCAGGGATCGAACCTATGTCTCCTGTTTCTCCTGTGTTGGTAGGTAGGTTCTTTACCACCACGCCACCTGGGGAAGCCCAAGTGAGCATATCTCACCTTAAGGGCTCTTACCATCATAAAAGAACATTTTTGAAATTAGTACCAAATAGAACTTCCAAGTAATGAAGAAGCATCGCTTGCACGGGTGTACCATGGAGCACAGGGTTTACCCAGCACCTCAGGCAGGACACGCCCTCTCTCACCTTTCAAGGATACCCAGTAGTGTTTCCACTTCCTCCGGGTGGCCGACTCCACCTTCTTGTTCTTCTTGTGTACCAGGAAGTTCTTGACGGCCAGAGCCCCGGCCTTGCGCACCGTGCCCTGCGCAGCTGTGAGCAGGATGTCGGACTGGCCCGGGGAGCTCAGGGTACCGCTGCTCTGCTCATCGCTGTCGCAGAGCCGGCCTCCTCCAGGCTCTCGCTGTTGGTGGTGCTCATCTCCAGCTCCCGTCGAAAATTCTCATACACCCCCTGCCGGGCCGCATCCCCGGTGGAGCTGCTGCCGCTGTCGCTGCCCACAAAGGCACGGCCAGTTGGGGGTGAGTAGCTGGAGTTGGTGGCATTGGATCGCCTGGACAGGAGGTCCGTGTCGGTGGTGGCCCCTTCGATCCCACTGTCAGCAAACTCGCTACCCTCGCCCGCATTAACATCCTTGGGAGCCGAAAGGGAGAAAAAAGAAAACACGCATCACGCAGAGAAGTAACCCGGGGGTTCCTGTCGATCCAGCCTGGGGCCATGGAGCTGTAGACCGCCCACAGCGCCTCACTGCTCCCAACCTCTCAGGGACCAATTACCCCTCAGCCCCGCGGAAACCCAACCTGCCTGCTGAAGCAGCTCAGGAAAACCATAAAGTCGCCCCAGTAGGAATCCAACAATTTGGAATGTTCAAAAAACATTTAAAAAAAAAAAAAAAAGGCAAGAACATTTCAAAGAACATATCAATGATCTGACT
The DNA here is from genome assembly GCA_022376925.1 of Tragulus kanchil. Taxonomy (NCBI): domain Eukaryota; kingdom Metazoa; phylum Chordata; class Mammalia; order Artiodactyla; family Tragulidae; genus Tragulus; species Tragulus kanchil. Next base: position 231,407,730 of record JAIOJX010000028.1, read on the forward strand.
TAGATAATCAAGTCATTGGCAAATCAGTTATTCAGAGGCCCCTGATGTCCTACTGAGCGAACTCCGCACCCTCGTCCTCATCAGCCAGCCTTGAGCGGAAATTCTACCAATTTTAAGGGTTTAGGCCTTGTTGGTAGGTAGGTTCTTCACCACCACGCCACCTGGGGAAGCCCAAGTGAGCATATCTCACCTTAAGGGCTCTTACCATCATAAAAGAACATTTTTGAAATTAGTACCAAATAGAACTTCCAAGTAATGAAGAAGCATCGCTTGCACGGGTGTACCATGGAGCACAGGGTTTACCCAGCACCTCAGGCAGGACACGCCCTCTCTCACCTTTCAAGGATACCCAGTAGTGTTTCCACTTCCTCCGGGTGGCCGACTCCACCTTCTTGTTCTTCTTGTGTACCAGGAAGTTCTTGACGGCCAGAGCCCCGGCCTTGCGCACCGTGCCCTGCGCAGCTGTGAGCAGGATGTCGGACTGGCCCGGGGAGCTCAGGGTACCGCTGCTCTGCTCATCGCTGTGCGCAGAGCCGGCCTCCTCCAGGCTCTCGCTGTTGGTGGTGCTCATCTCCAGCTCCCGTCGAAAATTCTCATACACCCCCTGCCGGGCCGCATCCCCGGTGGAGCTGCTGCCGCTGTCGCTGCCCACAAAGGCACGGCCAGTTGGGGGTGAGTAGCTGGAGTTGGTGGCATTGGATCGCCTGGACAGGAGGTCCGTGTCGGTGGTGGCCCCTTCGATCCCACTGTCAGCAAACTCGCTACCCTCGCCCGCATTAACATCCTTGGGAGCCGAAAGGGAGAAAAAAGAAAACACGCATCACGCAGAGAAGTAACCCGGGGGTTCCTGTCGATCCAGCCTGGGGCCATGGAGCTGTAGACCGCCCACAGCGCCTCACTGCTCCCAACCTCTCAGGGACCAATTACCCCTCAGCCCCGCGGAAACCCAACCTGCCTGCTGAAGCAGCTCAGGAAAACCATAAAGTCGCCCCAGTAGGAATCCAACAATTTGGAATGTTCAAAAAACATTTAAAAAAAAAAAAAAAAGGCAAGAACATTTCAAAGAACATATCAATGATCTGACTTAGATAATCAAGTCATTGGCAAATCAGTTATTCAGAGGCCCCTGATGTCCTACTGAGCGAACTCCGCACCCTCGTCCTCATCAGCCAGCCTTGAGCGCCAGGAAATTCTACCAGCTGATTAGGTACTTCTTCCGGAAGGAGGGCGTTTCAAGGGATAACGAGGTCTGTATAGCTCATGCCTTTTCAAAATAACTAAGTAAATAAAGAGCCAGTTAGGAGTCTATTTTATAACCTGATGACCATAAAGATAAGGAGGACACCACCTCACCCACTCACCCAGCAAGAACCCACCGCCCAGGAGCAGGGAAGGCTCCTCATGCTCCAATCAGCTTTGCTTCTTGGGAACAAGCAGCCTCTCACTCTGCACTGAGGTGAAAACGTCTGTGGGGCCCACAGCTCCAGAGCAGGCTCTCCAATTACCCTGCCCTTTCAAAGCCGGGATGCTAGGAGCCTGAGCAAGCTACTCACTGCCCCGGGGCCAAGCGACAGGCTGGGGCAACTGCCAAGATGTGGGGGTTATTGATTCCCAGTTGAAAAACATTTGGAACTTCCAAAGCGCTGCCCCGCTCTCAGGCTCAGCAATGCCGGAACCCAGGCAGGTCTGTTCTTAAATCAGAATCTTAATTGCTCTGAAGTGTTATCGGTACTTCCATAAACAATAATTAAATGAGGGAAGTCCTCAAGGGAGAATAATGACAGCAGTATTTGACGGGACAGCTCAACAGTCTCAAGGATAAGAATTGAGTCTGGCTTTTCTCAAAGGCAGAGGATGGGAACGTGCATCTGACATACAGGTAATATATGGTTTGGAGACTTGACCGTGGTCTAAGCCTTTAGTCTCATAAATAGTGCGTCATGGAGCTGTAGACCGCCCACAGCGCCTCACTGCTCCCAACCTCTCAGGGACCAATTACCCCTCAGCCCCGCGGAAACCCAACCTGCCTGCTGAAGCAGCTCAGGAAAACCATAAAGTCGCCCCAGTAGGAATCCAACAATTTGGAATGTTCAAAAAACATTTAAAAAAAAAAAAAAAAGGCAAGAACATTTCAAAGAACATATCAATGATCTGACTTAGATAATCAAGTCATTGGCAAATCAGTTATTCAGAGGCCCCTGATGTCCTACTGAGCGAACTCCGCACCCTCGTCCTCATCAGCCAGCCTTGAGCGCCAGGAAATTCTACCAGCTGATTAGGTACTTCTTCCGGAAGGAGGGCGTTTCAAGGGATAACGAGGTCTGTATAGCTCATGCCTTTTCAAAATAACTAAGTAAATAAAGAGCCAGTTAGGAGTCTATTTTATAACCTGATGACCATAAAGATAAGGAGGACACCACCTCACCCACTCACCCAGCAAGAACCCACCGCCCAGGAGCAGGGAAGGCTCCTCATGCTCCAATCAGCTTTGCTTCTTGGGAACAAGCAGCCTCTCACTCTGCACTGAGGTGAAAACGTCTGTGGGGCCCACAGCTCCAGAGCAGGCTCTCCAATTACCCTGCCCTTTCAAAGCCGGGATGCTAGGAGCCTGAGCAAGCTACTCACTGCCCCGGGCCAAGCGACAGGCTGGGGCAACTGCCAAGATGTGGGGGTTATTGATTCCCAGTTGAAAAACATTTGGAACTTCCAAAGCGCTGCCCCGCTCTCAGGCTCAGCAATGCCGGAACCCAGGCAGGTCTGTTCTTAAATCAGAATCTTAATTGCTCTGAAGTGTTATCGGTACTTCCATAAACAATAATTAAATGAGGGAAGTCCTCAAGGGAGAATAATGACAGCAGTATTTGACGGGACAGCTCAACAGTCTCAAGGATAAGAATTGAGTCTGGCTTTTCTCAAAGGCAGAGGATGGGAACGTGCATCTGACATACAGGTAATATATGGTTTGGAGACTTGACCGTGGTCTAAGCCTTTAGTCTCATAAATAGTGCATCATGGTTTGAAAAATGTAGAAGCTAACAGGATATGCCGATTGCCATAAAAATGAATGCTTTGCTTTCAAATCTTTGCTGGGAGGCAATGGGTCAGAATGAATCAAGCCACAAACTACGGGGCTGGGCAAAAAAATTGTTCGGGTTTTTCATACAATGCTACGGCAAACCCCAAATGAGCTTTTATGCCAACCCAGTAATACTGTCCTACCTGAGGCCCAAGCACGTGTTGTGTCCACATCTCTACATATCTCACCTGGTCCATTCTAAGTTAAGGAGCTTAACTTAAATTCTGGGGACCTGATATATAGCCAGATGACTCTACATATAATGATACTGTACTGTATCCTTGAGTTTGCTAGGACAGTGGACCTGTTAAGTGTTCTCAACACACACACACACACACACACACACACACACACACAGAGAAAGGAACAGAGGAAGGAAGGAAGAGAGGAATCATGTGAGCAATGGATGGGTTAATTCACTTGATTGTGGTAATCATTTCACAGTATATACACAGATGAAACCATCACAGTGTAGATCTTCAAACATACAAAAAACACAAGGAGGTACAGTGTGCAAAGCATAGAGACTTGACTGTGGAGACACCTGCCAAGTACCACCTTGGCCAAGAGTTCAAGGTCAACTGGTTGTGGGGTATATGGGAACCCTTTCTACTATCTTTACAATGTTTCTATGACTCTAAAGCTGTTCTAAAACGAAAAGGTTCATTTAAAGAAAGAAAGAAAGAAAATGGGGAGGTAAGTAGGGAGACAGTAGCAGGAGGTGGTGAATCAGGTTTCTAAGGATCAAAGACATCTCCAATGGAGTTTAGGTCCCTAGGATACAGAGGGACTTAAGAGGATCAAAGAAACCATGGTTGCAGCTCAGAGGCAGGCACTATGGTGTTGGTCCTATCCCTTTGCTATCTGCTGTCTTGCTTGTTACCCACCACTGATGGTTAAGAACCCAGATCCAGTAGGCATGTGACATATATATTGTGATATTGAGTGAGCATGCATATTCAGTCGCTTCAGGTGTATCTGACTCTGTGACTCCATGGACCATAGCCCACCAGCCTCCTCTCTCATGGGATATTTCTGGCAAGAATACTGGAGTAGGTTGCCATGCCCCCCTCCAGGGGATCTTCCTGACTCAGGGATCCAGAAGGTAAAAGACCTCTATTCAAACAGGAGAGTGCTGTTACCAACCCCTGTTTCCCCTGGCAGGAACATTCACCATATGTCCCTTTTGATATAATACATAAAGCCATCACCAATTATTCAGGATAACCATGGGTGGTGGGCGATGAGTATTTTGTGCCCAAACTGGATCCATTTTCACCAAAAACTCAGTCCTTCTCTAAGAAGGAATAAATTCTGGGGACCTGATATATAGCCAGATGACTCTACGTATAATGATACTGTACTGTATCCTTGAGTTTGCTAGGACAGTGGACCTGTTAAGTGTTCTCAACACACACACACACACACACACACACACACACACACAGAGAAAGGAACAGAGGAAGGAAGGAAGAGAGGAATCATGTGAGCAATGGATGGGTTAATTCACTTGATTGTGGTAATCATTTCACAGTATATACACAGATGAAACCATCACAGTGTAGATCTTCAAACATACAAAAAACACAAGGAGGTACAGTGTGCAAAGCATAGAGACTTGACTGTGGAGACACCTGCCAAGTACCACCTTGGCCAAGAGTTCAAGGTCAACTGGTTGTGGGGTATATGGGAACCCTTTCTACTATCTTTACAATGTTTCTATGACTCTAAAGCTGTTCTAAAACGAAAAGGTTCATTTAAAGAAAGAAAGAAAGAAAATGGGGAGGTAAGTAGGGAGACAGTAGCAGGAGGTGGTGAATCAGGTTTCTAAGGATCAAAGACATCTCCAATGGAGTTTAGGTCCCTAGGATACAGAGGGACTTAAGAGGATCAAAGAAACCATGGTTGCAGCTCAGAGGCAGGCACTATGGTGTTGGTCCTATCCCTTTGCTATCTGCTGTCTTGCTTGTTACCCACCACTGATGGTTAAGAACCCAGATCCAGTAGGCATGTGACATATATATTGTGATATTGAGTGAGCATGCATATTCAGTCGCTTCAGGTGTATCTGACTCTGTGACTCCATGGACCATAGCCCACCAGCCTCCTCTCTCATGGGATATTTCTGGCAAGAATACTGGAGTAGGTTGCCATGCCCCCCTCCAGGGGATCTTCCTGACTCAGGGATCCAGAAGGTAAAAGACCTCTATTCAAACAGGAGAGTGCTGTTACCAACCCCTGTTTCCCCTGGCAGGAACATTCACCATATGTCCCTTTTGATATAATACATAAAGCCATCACCAATTATTCAGGATAACCATGGGTGGTGGGCGATGAGTATTTTGTGTGAACCTCCATAGTATCTGGATCCATTTTCACATCTCAGTCCTTCTCTGGAAGAAAGGATTAGCTACAACAAGATGAGCTACTTCTCTGTAAGACAGGGAAAGATCAGCTACACATGGATAACCTCCCTAGGTCATAAGAAAAAGATCTCAGAACGAAAAAGGAGAAACTGATGACAGTCATCTGAAAATTTCCAGTGCTAGAACAGGAAGGAACATTGCAAAACCATCCCCTTGACGAATGTCTGAGGACGCTGGGGCTCAGCAAGTTGTAAGCTCAGTGGGTGGCAGATTGGAGGTTGCAGCCCATGCCTCCAGTGTCCTTTTCCATTCTGACAAGAAGGCCACATGGCTCAGCTGCAGTGAGCGCCTGATGGGGTCTATCTCCATAGTCAACACCATGCCTGCCCATTTGTTTGCCACCAATGCCCCTTCTAGGTTTTCCCAACAAAACTGGGTGACTGGGCATCTATATGCCTTGACTTTCCGGCAAAGAGCTCAGACTCAAAAGTGGTGGGAAAGGGAAGGAGCAGATGAAAGAAGATGAGGGAAAGAGGCAGAGACTGTACAGGCATGTCTCTTAACAGTCTATGACATCCTCACAAATCCATGAACCCCTACAGAATGCCCTGACGTCTCTATGGGAACTAAGAGTTAAGGTCTCAATAGACACTCACCTCTTTGTCACACTTGGACATGTGCTCATGCCAGCTGAGGCTGCAGCTCTGCAACGGCTCAGGCTGTCTGTGTTCGACGCCGGGACAGTCACTAAACTGAGCAAAGAAGTGATTCCTCCAGGTCAAAGGCCTGCTGGTCCCAGCTGAGCTGGCATACGTTGGGAGTGTAACCACCGGGGAATGCTCCCCATCTGTCACCTAAGCCAGCTCCACCTTGTCTCACAGTGGTTAAGCAGGATCAGCAGCACACGTCCCCCCACTGTTACGTGACCCAGCCTGCCTGGAAACAGATGCTAGCCTGCCAAGCCCCAGCCTCTAGTTGGCCATAAAGCCTGGGATGCTCCCAAATACCCAGAAATCCTTGCTCCAGCACCATGGGAAATGATGTCTACCCAGTTAGAGGCATTGCTCAGGACCTGAATGGTCTAGTTGGCATCTTTACAACAGGAGTCATTGATATTCCTCCATAGGAAAATGGGTGGGCGATGAGTATTTTGTGTGAACCTCCATAGTATCTGGATCCATTTTCACATCTCAGTCCTTCTCTGGAAGAAAGGATTAGCTACAACAAGATGAGCTACTTCTCTGTAAGACAGGGAAAGATCAGCTACACATGGATAACCTCCCTAGGTCATAAGAAAAAGATCTCAGAACGAAAAAGGAGAAACTGATGACAGTCATCTGAAAATTTCCAGTGCTAGAACAGGAAGGAACATTGCAAAACCATCCCCTTGACGAATGTCTGAGGACGCTGGGGCTCAGCAAGTTGTAAGCTCAGTGGGTGGCAGATTGGAGGTTGCAGCCCATGCCTCCAGTGTCCTTTTCCATTCTGACAAGAAGGCCACATGGCTCAGCTGCAGTGAGCGCCTGATGGGGTCTATCTCCATAGTCAACACCATGCCTGCCCATTTGTTTGCCACCAATGCCCCTTCTAGGTTTTCCCAACAAAACTGGGTGACTGGGCATCTATATGCCTTGACTTTCCGGCAAAGAGCTCAGACTCAAAAGTGGTGGGAAAGGGAAGGAGCAGATGAAAGAAGATGAGGGAAAGAGGCAGAGACTGTACAGGCATGTCTCTTAACAGTCTATGACATCCTCACAAATCCATGAACCCCTACAGAATGCCCTGACGTCTCTATGGGAACTAAGAGTTAAGGTCTCAATAGACACTCACCTCTTTGTCACACTTGGACATGTGCTCATGCCAGCTGAGGCTGCAGCTCTGCAACGGCTCAGGCTGTCTGTGTTCGACGCCGGGACAGTCACTAAACTGAGCAAAGAAGTGATTCCTCCAGGTCAAAGGCCTGCTGGTCCCAGCTGAGCTGGCATACGTTGGGAGTGTAACCACCGGGGAATGCTCCCCATCTGTCACCTAAGCCAGTTCCACCTTGTCTCACAGTGGTTAAGCAGGATCAGCAGCACACGTCCCCCCACTGTTACGTGACCCAGCCTGCCTGGAAACAGATGCTAGCCTGCCAAGCCCCAGCCTCTAGTTGGCCATAAAGCCTGGGATGCTCCCAAATACCCAGAAATCCTTGCTCCAGCACCATGGGAAATGATGTCTACCCAGTTAGAGGCATTGCTCAGGACCTGAATGGTCAATAGGACTTCACATCCCCTAAACCAGCCACCTGCATCTTTACAACAGGAGTCATCTACGATGGGGCTCTTTTATCCAGACTGCTCCTTGGAAGAAAAGCTATGACAGACCTACACAGCGTATTAAAAAGCAGAGACATTACTTTGCCTACAAAGGTCTGTACAGTCAAAGCTATGGTTTTTCCAGCAGTCATGTATGGATGTGAGAGTTGGACCATGAAGAAGGCTGACCACCAAAGAACTGATGCTTTTGAATTGTGATTCTGGAGAAGACGCTTGAGAGTTTCTTGGACAGCAAAGATCTAACCAGTCAATCCTAAAGGAAATCAACCTGAATATTCAATGGAAGAAGTGATGTTGAAGCTGAAGCTCCAATACTTTAGCCATCAGATGCAAACAGCTGATTCACTGGGAAAATCCTGATGCTGGGAAAGACTGAGGGCAGAAGGAGACAGGAGCGACAGAGGATGAGATGGCTGATGGCATCACCAACTCAACAGAGATGAGTTTCAGCAGGCTCTGGGAGGTGGTGAAGGACAGGGAAGTCTGGTCTGCTTCAGTCCATGGCGATGGACACAACTTAGCAATTGAATAGCAAACAACAAAGCACCACACAACCATTATAATTTATAAGTCTCAGAATCTCTAGAAGAAACCAAAGCCAGATACAATGATATAGAGGCCCTAGGCTCATACTCTGAACGTCCACTCTGAGGCTGCATCCCAAATGCCCATCCTTCTCAAATGCCAGGATGCGTATCAGCAGCTCCAATAGATGGGGAAGGACAGGGAAGCCTGGCATGCTCAGGCTCTTGGGATCGCAAAGAGTAGGACACAACTGAGCAACTGAACAACAACATACCACTGTGGTGTGATTTCCCATCGCTCAGAAGAAAGACAGCAGCGCTGTGATGCAAACATTCCTGGTGCATTTTTTCAAAGGGCTCCTCCACCTACCACCTCCATCTCAAGGACACTCCACACTTGATAATCCACCCCCCACATCCAACACACACTCAAAAGTGCCTGTGAACAAGCTCACTCTTCCAAGGGTCAACCTCAGGGAAAAGTTCCATGGGAGTCCAACAGTCTTAACTGCAAACTCAAGGTATGCGCCTTCTTGTCTAGTCAGACATCTTAGCATATGGTCAGTCCTAGAATATCTAGCCAACTACTGAAATGTAAAGTCAAAGTTAGAGGAGATCAAGGGAAATCATAAGACCCTAGCTAAGCAGAGAATAACTCCCAACATGGTGTGTGGTCTGGTCAGAGATTTCCTGAAAATAGCTCAAAATAAATTCCCTGTATTAGAACCACTCTACTGAAGAGGCTTCCGATTATAAACAACATTCTTGGAATATAGGGGCTTTTAAGCCCTGCTCTCCCAGGACAGATCCTCCCAAGCAGATTTCTCGAGCACTCACCAGTTTCCCTTCCATTGGCTGTTTCTCAGCATAAGTGCACCCACTTCCCCACTGGATGCACAAGTGGCCAGCTGTCACCAAACCAGTCGACACCTGCCAGGCAAGAGTCTTCTTAGTCATTTCAGCTGGCTAACAAGGCTTAAATGAGCTCTGGTTCTAGAGTGGAGGCAGCAAGAGGCAAATTCAAAGCCTGTTTGCATGGCCTTGAAAACTGGAGGGTCACCCAGCATGAATACGGGCTAATGACATATTGTGCCAAAGCTCATGGCATTTTCACTGGGGACTCAGAAATACCCTAAGGAACAGGTTGGCTGTGTTAATGATGTGTGAACACAATTATGAAGAGGTAATCAGCCACAAAGCTTAAGAGCTCTGGGACAAGTCAAGACCATGAGGATCAACTGGCGACTTATCTTGAAAGTCGAATGCAGTTAGGAACTGTTAGGTTGGTCACTTTGTTTAATTTCCCTGATGAGTTCAGCTTTGCATCAACAGGCCTGGATAGAGGTATTAAATGCAGCAGAGGAAAGTCATGGGCTTTCAGTGACAGGAGGAGATTCTGACCTGTGGAAACCTTGAGTTAGAACAATTTTTGCCCTACTGAATTCTAAACTATTCCCCCTCTGGTTTATCATCTTCTTCTTATCCCTCAAATCTGAGTACCGCCCTCCCCAATACATGTACACATATGTACACTGCCTTTAGTTTTCAATGTTTTCTCCACAGTATTCTCAATATATTCTTAAAGTATATCTCAGTACAGCACATATCATGTCTAGACGTGCTATTCTGAACCAATCCATGCCTCAGTTTCCTCACCTGTATAATGAGGATGGCAACAATACCTACTTTGTTGGTAGGATACATTGTGAGATGTGATATTGAGTTAGTCCACGTTTCTAAAACTCTGCCCAGCATGCAGCAAATGCACAAGAGTGTTCACTGTAATCATGGTCATATCCGTCCTCAGCCTTAGTTACATCTCAGCCCAAGGAGGGAAGCCGCTGCCTGACTTTACTTCCTAGCTTCAGACAATAACACGAAAGAAAGGGCAATGCTGAGGAACGTGGGGAAAACAAGGTCTTATGGGGAAAAATACAGGCAGACCAAGGTTGGTATGAGCCCATGCAGTCCTTCTGAATGATTTCCATGTTCACAAAACTGCACAATAAACTAAGAAAGTGATGTTTCCTATATTTTAAGGCACTATTACTAATAACTGTCATTCCTGATTTACAGAAATATTACAGTTTCCATTTTCCATCATTGTAAGGTTTCCCCTCCCCTCTACACAAATGTCCAGTGCCTTTTTGACTTTGTGACTCTGAAGTTTGTCAGTTCGGCCTCCTGGGCTTCCTACCCTTAGCCCCTTTACCTGTGTCCCGGTTCCCTCTGAGACATTTCTAAAAACTGGCTCCATTTCCCTCCCAAGGCAAAGTCTCCACCCTCTTTCAAGTTTCCAGCACTCAGTTCTGTCCTCTGTAATGATTCCCAGTGGGAATGACTCAAACTTTCTCTCAATTACAACCCGCTGGAGCTGAAGTTTTTACTGCTGTTCACAAGGGACTCAGAAGGAAGTTGGCAGATGACTGAAATGCTGCTCCAGGTAACTTCAGACTGGAGACAGTGCTGTCTCCAGGCCAATGAATCATCTTCTCTCCTTCATCAGCTGTTCTGTGTGTGTCTCAGACTTGGTCGTCCCTCTTCCCCTCCTCATCACCTCAGGATAGACCCTATCCCTGGTCCCTCTTCTTCTTTCCCTAGTGCCACAGCCCTAGATCAGTCACCGACTCTGTTCTAACTCCTTCCATCAAGCCATCCTGCTGGGTAAGTCTCCCAGGAGCAAGGTGGAGGGCTCCGAGGCTGTCCATCCAGGTCCTTCACCCACGTCCAGCCACAGCACTGGACCTTAGGAGGCACACACACAACCGTGAAGCTGAAGAATGCCCGCCAGGGTACGCTCCTAGCCTTGCTTGCTTCCAGGAATTCCAGGAATACCGACCCTTCAAGGCTCAGCTCAAGTCTCTCTTCCACAGTTGGAATAGAGACTCTTCTCTTAATTTCTTCTGATCCCCGAGAAACTTCTCTCCAGCATCCCTCACCACCACCACTTCAGCTCCATTGGCCTCTCTGCTCTCCCTCCAAAGTGCAGGGCACGCTCTCACCTTCCAAATCAACGGCTGATTCCCATCTCCCCTTCCAACCCCTACTCAAGTCTGCCCTTCCCAAGGGGCCTGATGTGACCACCTGATCCAGAACTGCCACCACGTCCAGCTCTGCCCGGTCTTACCCACCTTGCTCTCTCTTCCCCACAGCATGCCACGCACTTGCTAAGCTAATTGTTTGCTGCAGACGCACTCCCACTTCACCCGTGAGCTCAAGGATCTTTTCTCGACGCATCCCAGGAGCCAAGAATAGTGCCTGGCACAGCGTAGGCACTTCAAAAAAAGAAAAAAAACATTGTTGAACAACTTAACTGCTGTTCATTTTCCACCCTTCTCTCAAAACAAGAAAACCATTTCTCGTGGAATACATTTTAGTCTGATTTAGAGGTCTAGTCATTTCCAGGCTGGGCCTATGGTTGACTCTGGCTGAGCCCTAACTGGAAAGCTTGACCTTGCCAGCTTCCAGCAAAGATCTGGGTTTATGGAGTCCTTTATGGAGACAACTGGAGCTCATTTAAATGTCTTTCTCTTTCATTTTTTTAAAAGGAGAGAAAGTGAGAAGGACGTACTGAGCTGTTTTATGGCCCACACTAGATATTCTGTCAATGGGAGGTTCAAAGCAAATCGGGCTCCAACCGCAGGGTGAAAAGCTGTGGGTGCTCCCTAGGATCTGCCCCGGGCTCCGTGGAGACGCTCCCAAGGCTGCACAGCAGGTTGGCTGGGAGGACTTCAAGTTCCCATCCCAGTGCTTCATCCTGCCCAGTTACACAGAGAAGCCAGTAATTACATATCATTGCAGGGCACGATTTACACTGAGGGACAAAGACTCTCCTCTCCTCATGGACTAAACGAAGAATGTGGTTTTCAAAGGTTTGGATTACCCCAGCTATATGAGTATAAATGAGCAGCCGTCCTACTATGGACCAGGGGTCCTTAAAAACTTTCGGGGGGCCACTAAAGCTCTCCCTTTTCTAACTACCTATTCAAAGGGAGGTTGTCCTCACAGAGTTCAACAAACCAGCATATCACAAAAGAGTGAATGCTGAGCAGCTACAAGAGTCTAGTCTCTTTTGATAAGTTAGAGATTGCAAAGACTTGCAAAAAATACACAACAGGACTTTCCTGGTGGCACAGTGGATAAGAATCTACCTGCCAGTGCAGGGGACACAGGTTTGATCCCGGGTCTAGGAAGATCCCACATGCCGGGGAGCAACTGAGCCTGTGAGCCGCAACTACTGAACCTGTGTACACAACTACTGAACCCAGGAACTGCAGCTACTGGGCCCAAGCGCCTAGAGACCCTACTCTGCAACAAGAGAACCCACCGCAATGAGAAGCCCATGCACCCAACAAAGAGTAGCCCCTGCTCACCACAACTAGAGAGAGCCTGTGCACAGCAACAAAGACCCAGAGAAACTAAAATAAAAAATTTTTAAATGCCCTTGTTGGTCTTTCTCTTAATTTCAGAAAGTAAAATTTAAAAATTAACATTATTTAGGTGAGCACATAATGGTGTACTGCTGCATTTTAAGATGAATTAACAAGTGTTTTTTAAATTTTTTTCATTATCACAAGTTTTTTATTTTGTGTTTTTGATATGACAGACTTTTATTGTTTATAGATATGCATAATTTCAATTTAATCATATGTATATCCCATTGCCCCCATCCCACCCCTCTAGCACATCACATAGCCCCCCTGTTTCAATTCCTCATGTTATAAATATTTATAGATAGAACACACATGAACAGAAGCCCTTTGGAGTCTGTAGTACTTTTCAAGAGTAGAAAGGAGTCTGAGAACTACTGATATAAGCCATCTCTCGGCTACCTCCTCACCCTCCCACTCCTCAAAAGAAGATCCTGGCAAAGGAGAGGAATATTCATGTTGAAATGGATGGGCTGTTTTTCAAAATAAATATCTCACTGCTTAACCTACGTGCCAGAAAAAGAAAGATCAAAAGGAAGACAGAGAAGAAGCACCAAAAAGGAGAAGTGACCCAGCTATATGAGTAATCGGTCCTACTATGGACCAGGGTCCTTAAAACTTGGGGCCACTAAAGCTCTCCCTTTTCTAACTACCTATTCAAAGGGAGGTTGTCCTCACAGAGTTCAACAAACCAGCATATCACAAAAGAGTGAATGCTGAGCAGCTACAAGAGTCTAGTCTCTTTTGATAAGTTAGAGATTGCAAAGACTTGCAAAAAATACACAACAGGACTTTCCTGGTGGCACAGTGGATAAGAATCTACCTGCCAGTGCAGGGGACACAGGTTTGATCCCGGGTCTAGGAAGATCCCACATGCCGGGGAGCAACTGAGCCTGTGAGCCGCAACTACTGAACCTGTGTACACAACTACTGAACCCAGGAACTGCAGCTACTGGGCCCAAGCGCCTAGAGACCCTACTCTGCAACAAGAGAACCCACCGCAATGAGAAGCCCATGCACCCAACAAAGAGTAGCCCCTGCTCACCACAACTAGAGAGAGCCTGTGCACAGCAACAAAGACCCAGAGAAACTAAAATAAAAAATTTTTAAATGCCCTTGTTGGTCTTTCTCTTAATTTCAGAAAGTAAAATTTAAAAATTAACATTATTTAGGTGAGCACATAATGGTGTACTGCTGCATTTTAAGATGAATTAACAAGTGTTTTTTAAATTTTTTTCATTATCACAAGTTTTTTATTTTGTGTTTTTGATATGACAGACTTTTATTGTTTATAGATATGCATAATTTCAATTTAATCATATGTATATCCCATTGCCCCCATCCCACCCCTCTAGCACATCACATAGCCCCCCTGTTTCAATTCCTCATGTTATAAATATTTATAGATAGAACACACATGAACAGAAGCCCTTTGGAGTCTGTAGTACTTTTCAAGAGTAGAAAGGAGTCTGAGAACTACTGATATAAGCCATCTCTCGGCTACCTCCTCACCCTCCCACTCCTCAAAAGAAGATCCTGGCAAAGGAGAGGAATATTCATGTTGAAATGGATGGGCTGTTTTTCAAAATAAATATCTCACTGCTTAACCTACGTGCCAGAAAAAGAAAGATCAAAAGGAAGACAGAGAAGAAGCACCAAAAAGGAGAAGTGATGGAAGAGAGGTTGTTAAAGTGGATTGTATATGAAAATATTTTGTTTCACGAAGAGTTAGCCTGCGGCTCTTAACCAGAAGCTTCTCAATGGACACTGAAGGATCCATGAATATCCTGAAATGATATGCAGAAGGGTGGTCCCTGTAATGATCTGAAAAGATTCAATTGTTTCAACTGATTCTCAAAGGAATCTGTGACCAGAGGTTAGGAATTTCTTGGAAGCTGATGTCAATTCTTTGTTCAGGGAACATATTTATCCCTGGACCACTGAAGCGAAGTATAAAACAAAACTTTAAACATCAACACACTTTTTACAGGAACTCAAGATCATCTTCTGACTATGTTGCACCTTTTATCTTGTTGAAATCACCAATCCTATTACCTGTTTATCCAAGCAAGAAAGTCGTCAGGGATAGAGCCTTCTAAAGTCATCTCTGGCATTTCTCCCCCCCAAAAGACACACAGATGGCCATCAGGCCCATGAGAAGAGACTCAATATCACTAATTTTAGAGAAATGCAAATCGAAACTGTAGTGAGATATGTACGACCTCACACCAGTCAGAATAGCCATCATGAAAATGTCTATAAATAACAAGTGCTAAAGAGGGTGTGGAGAAAAGGGGCCCCTCCTACACGACTGGTGGCAATGTAATGTCATGCAGCCACTATAATAAACAGTATGGAGGTGCCTCAAAAAACTAAAAATATAGCTACCGTATGGCCCAGCAATTCCACTCCTGGGCATATATTCAGTTAAAACTATAATTTGAAAAGATACATGCACCCCAGTTTCACAGTAGCACGATTCCCAACAGTCAAGACATGGGAACCACCTAAACATCCACTGACAGATGAACAGATAAAGATGTTACATGCATATAAAATGAAATACTATTCAGCCATAAAAAGGACAAAATCATGCTATTGTTGACAAAGCATACTAAACGAGCCCTTTGGAGTCTGTAGTACTTTTCAAGAGTAGAAAGGAGTCTGAGAACTACTGATATAAGCCATCTCTCGGCTACCTCCTCACCCTCCCACTCCTCAAAAGAAGATCCTGGCAAAGGAGAGGAATATTCATGTTGAAATGGATGGGCTGTTTTTCAAAATAAATATCTCACTGCTTAACCTACGTGCCAGAAAAAGAAAGATCAAAAGGAAGACAGAGAAGAAGCACCAAAAAGGAGAAGTGATGGAAGAGAGGTTGTTAAAGTGGATTGTATATGAAAATATTTTGTTTCACGAAGAGTTAGCCTGCGGCTCTTAACCAGAAGCTTCTCAATGGACACTGAAGGATCCATGAATATCCTGAAATGATATGCAGAAGGGTGGTCCCTGTAATGATCTGAAAAGATTCAATTGTTTCAACTGATTCTCAAAGGAATCTGTGACCAGAGGTTAGGAATTTCTTGGAAGCTGATGTCAATTCTTTGTTCAGGGAACATATTTATCCCTGGACCACTGAAGCGAAGTATAAAACAAAACTTTAAACATCAACACACTTTTTACAGGAACTCAAGATCATCTTCTGACTATGTTGCACCTTTTATCTTGTTGAAATCACCAATCCTATTACCTGTTTATCCAAGCAAGAAAGTCGTCAGGGATAGAGCCTTCTAAAGTCATCTCTGGCATTTCTCCCCCCCAAAAGACACACAGATGGCCATCAGGCCCATGAGAAGAGACTCAATATCACTAATTTTAGAGAAATGCAAATCGAAACTGTAGTGAGATATGTACGACCTCACACCAGTCAGAATAGCCATCATTAAAATGTCTATAAATAACAAGTGCTAAAGAGGGTGTGGAGAAAAGGGACCCCTCCTACACGACTGGTGGCAATGTAATGTCATGCAGCCACTATAATAAACAGTATGGAGGTGCCTCAAAAAACTAAAAATATAGCTACCGTATGGCCCAGCAATTCCACTCCTGGGCATATATTCAGTTAAAACTATAATTTGAAAAGATACATGCACCCCAGTTTCACAGTAGCACGATTCCCAACAGTCAAGACATGGGAACCACCTAAACATCCACTGACAGATGAACAGATAAAGATGTTACATGCATATAAAATGAAATACTATTCAGCCATAAAAAGGACAAAATCATGCTATTTGCAGCAACATGGATGGAACTAGAGATGATCATACTAAACGAAGTCAGGAAGAGAAAGACAAATAGTATGTGATCTACTTATATGTGGAGTCTAAAACACGACACAAAGAAACTGACCTACAAAACAGAAACACCCTCACAGACACAGAGAACAGACCTGTAGTCACTGAGGGGAAGGGGAAAGGGAGGGCAGGAGTGGCAGTTTGGGGTTAGCAATGCAAACTATTATATATAGGGCAGATAAACAAGGTCCTACTCTATAGGGAACTAGACTCAATTGCTGTTGTTCAGTCACTAAGTCGTGTCCGACCCTTTGTGACTCCATGAACTGCAGTACTCCAGGATTCCCCATGCTTCACTATCTCTGGGAGCTTGCTCAAACTCACGTTCATTGAGTCAGCGATGCTATCTAACTATCTCATCCTCTGTATTCAATAGTATGTGATAATCCATATGGAAAAGAATTTCCAAAAGTATATGTGTGTGTGTGTGTGTGTGTGTGTGTGTGTGTGTGTAACTGAATTACTTTGCTGCATAGCAGCAAAAAGTTAACACAACACTGTAAAGTCAACTTCAATTAAAAAATTAAAAGAATGTCCTTTTTGGTCATCCCTCTCAGGAACCACTCTTCTGGGTCATGGTAGTGGACGGTTACTATTTTCTTTTCAGCCCACCACCCTTTCAGGCTTGTGTACCAGCAGAGTGGGGGTGGATGTATTCCTGGAAGCCACTATCAGAACACGAGTGAGATCACTGACAACCAAACACACATGTGTATCCTACTAAATCGAAACAAACTGTCTTTCTCAACTTAGGTCCCATGTGCATTCCGGCACCAGCAGAAGGGAAAGCGTGAGGGAGGTAGCGTTGGGGTGGAGAGAAAATGAAGGACAGGAGCTGAAACCTGTTTGAACATGGGGAGGCAGTGTGGTGCGGGTCAGAAGACCTGGATGAGAATCTAGTTGTAAGCCCTTGTCACCTAGTCGCCTCAAATCAACTTCCTCCTCTGAAAAGTGATGGCGTGGAGAGAGAGATGATGGATGAGTTGGCAACTCAAAATCCAGCTGAAACGCACCACACAGCAGCCCTGAGGGGCCAGAGGCTCAAGTGGGCAGCTCTGTCCCCCGTTGATCGTACGCCACACACCCCAGTGTGAGGAGGGGCTCTGAAACCTGATCACCAGCACCACGTCCCCACAAAGAGCTCTGAAAGAGCCCCTTGCTCCCTCCCAAGGCGGACCCAGCCTCAGCACAGCACAGCTGCCTGCATTCTTTCATCTCCCAAGTTGATAAACAAAGTCCTCCTCACGGGTTATGCAGGACAGTTCCAAGCCAAAGCTTCCCTTTGAAACACAGAATGTGGCTCAAAGAGGCTCCATCAAATGGCAACGTTCTCTCTCCACCTCACCCACCCTTTGTGACTCCATGAACTGCAGTACTCCAGGATTCCCCATGCTTCACTATCTCTGGGAGCTTGCTCAAACTCACGTTCATTGAGTCAGCGATGCTATCTAACTATCTCATCCTCTGTATTCAATAGTATGTGATAATCCATATGGAAAAGAATTTCCAAAAGTATATGTGTGTGTGTGTGTGTGTGTGTGTGTGTGTGTAACTGAATTACTTTGCTGCATAGCAGCAAAAAGTTAACACAACACTGTAAAGTCAACTTCAATTAAAAAATTAAAAGAATGTCCTTTTTGGTCATCCCTCTCAGGAACCACTCTTCTGGGTCATGGTAGTGGACGGTTACTATTTTCTTTTCAGCCCACCACCCTTTCAGGCTTGTGTACCAGCAGAGTGGGGGTGGATGTATTCCTGGAAGCCACTATCAGAACACGAGTGAGATCACTGACAACCAAACACACATGTGTATCCTACTAAATCGAAACAAACTGTCTTTCTCAACTTAGGTCCCATGTGCATTCCGGCACCAGCAGAAGGGAAAGCGTGAGGGAGGTAGCGTTGGGGTGGAGAGAAAATGAAGGACAGGAGCTGAAACCTGTTTGAACATGGGGAGGCAGTGTGGTGCGGGTCAGAAGACCTGGATGAGAATCTAGTTGTAAGCCCTTGTCACCTAGTCGCCTCAAATCAACTTCCTCCTCTGAAAAGTGATGGCGTGGAGAGAGAGATGATGGATGAGTTGGCAACTCAAAATCCAGCTGAAACGCACCACACAGCAGCCCTGAGGGGCCAGAGGCTCAAGTGGGCAGCTCTGTCCCCCGTTGATCGTACGCCACACACCCCAGTGTGAGGAGGGGCTCTGAAACCTGATCACCAGCACCACGTCCCCACAAAGAGCTCTGAAAGAGCCCCTTGCTCCCTCCCAAGGCGGACCCAGCCTCAGCACAGCACAGCTGCCTGCATTCTTTCATCTCCCAAGTTGATAAACAAAGTCCTCCTCACGGGTTATGCAGGACAGTTCCAAGCCAAAGCTTCCCTTTGAAACACAGAATGTGGCTCAAAGAGGCTCCATCAAATGGCAACGTTCTCTCTCCACCTCACCCACTGATAGTCTTAGAAACATAGACCAGTTAAACGCTAGACTAGTAAGCCAAACTTTACCACCTCAACTGAAAACATTATTTATGGAGCATCTATCACATGTAAGACATTATGCCAGGAGTTCTACATTCATTTATGCGTGGAACCCTCCCATTAGCTGCATTCAAGAGGCACTGAGATCCTTCTAGGTTACCACAGGGAATAGGGTTCAAACTCACAAGCTCAGACCTGCTAGACTTCAGAATCTCTTCTTTGCATGACAGCAGGCTGCCCTCTCCTCTGTCCATTAACCATAGAACCACCAAGAGAGCAAAGCTTAGGCCAAGAAACCAATGAGGCATTCATTAAATCAAGAGGCAATCTATTGGGATTTCACAAAAGTCAATACCAATAAATACAGCTTTAAGTGGTCTGGGTAAGTGCTCCCAACAAATGAGCAGCAGATTGACTCTCAAAATAACATTTTATGCACAAGGCACACACACATACCCAAATACACTGAATTCAATACATATAATTCCTCAGCACTTACTGGGGAACAGACCAATAAAATGTGTCACTTTTTAAAACCAAAACGTGAACTCCACTGTCTTCATATTCACAGCCCAGTAACACGTCCAACAAATAAACAAAATAAACTAAAATAGGAAAAATGGTTCCAAACTCTTTCTTGATCACTTCCAAATAAAAAGATGTTGTCCATGTTTGTTCAGATAAAACACAGTTGCCAATCCAAATAAACAAAATAAACTAAAATAGGAAAAATGGTTAGAAACTTTCAATAAACAGCTGAAACGCACCACACAGCAGCCTGAGGGGCCAGAGGCTCAAGTGGGCAGCTCTGTCCCCCGTTGATCGTACGCCACACACCCCAGTGTGAGGAGGGGCTCTGAAACCTGATCACCAGCACCACGTCCCCACAAAGAGCTCTGAAAGAGCCCCTTGCTCCCTCCCAAGGCGGACCCAGCCTCAGCACAGCACAGCTGCCTGCATTCTTTCATCTCCCAAGTTGATAAACAAAGTCCTCCTCACGGGTTATGCAGGACAGTTCCAAGCCAAAGCTTCCCTTTGAAACACAGAATGTGGCTCAAAGAGGCTCCATCAAATGGCAACGTTCTCTCTCCACCTCACCCACTGATAGTCTTAGAAACATAGACCAGTTAAACGCTAGACTAGTAAGCCAAACTTTACCACCTCAACTGAAAACATTATTTATGGAGCATCTATCACATGTAAGACATTATGCCAGGAGTTCTACATTCATTTATGCGTGGAACCCTCCCATTAGCTGCATTCAAGAGGCACTGAGATCCTTCTAGGTTACCACAGGGAATAGGGTTCAAACTCACAAGCTCAGACCTGCTAGACTTCAGAATCTCTTCTTTGCATGACAGCAGGCTGCCCTCTCCTCTGTCCATTAACCATAGAACCACCAAGAGAGCAAAGCTTAGGCCAAGAAACCAATGAGGCATTCATTAAATCAAGAGGCAATCTATTGGGATTTCACAAAAGTCAATACCAATAAATACAGCTTTAAGTGGTCTGGGTAAGTGCTCCCAACAAATGAGCAGCAGATTGACTCTCAAAATAACATTTTATGCACAAGGCACACACACATACCCAAATACACTGAATTCAATACATATAATTCCTCAGCACTTACTGGGGAACAGACCAATAAAATGTGTCACTTTTTAAAACCAAAACGTGAACTCCACTGTCTTCATATTCACAGCCCAGTAACACGTCCAACAAATAAACAAAATAAACTAAAATAGGAAAAATGGTTCCAAACTCTTTCTTGATCACTTCCAAATAAAAAGATGTTGTCCATGTTTGTTCAGATAAAACATTGTCCCCCAGGCTCAGAGGCCAGGCCCTTGGACCAAATGCCTGCCAGGAACTCTTTTCTGGGAGTAAAACCGCTGACAGAACCATTACGGATTCAACTACATCACCAGGGCAGATGAGGAGACGTTTCTATCTATGATCCAAACTCATTGGAGAGGGCCCCTGGGTCAGAAACTTTCACCAACAAAAGAAAAGAACAAAAAATATTCTTTTCAAAGAAGCTTCCACACCCACTGTCTCTCAAAATACACTGTTTGGAACATAGTGGGTTCTCAAAAGATCGCGTTGGATGAACACGCCAAACTTAGACGAGGAAGCGTGGGTGGATGGATAGTGTTGTGCATAATTCCGGGGCTTGTTTCAAGTCATTAAAGATCCTCACTCAACACATAAAGTAGATACCAAAATAAGACTTCCGTTCACTTTATAGACTCTGTAGAAGGTGTCTATGTATGGAATCCCCCTTGGTTCTCCTAATGGCCCTGTCGGAGGCTGACATCACTCACCCAGGACAGAGAAGGAGCCATGGATGGAGTGACTCGTCCAAGAGCACTGGTCAGTAAGGGCTGAGCCAGATGCAAATGTACTTCTTAGGATTCTCGGTCTATCCCACTGTGCATTACATTAAGCTACCAGAGTGCTTTACGAGACGCTACTCTGAGATAATCTCACTTCCATACGTTAACAATTTCAGAAGGCGACAAGCCAAAGAATGAAAATGGCATACAACAAGTGCACGGGAGAACTTCCAGAGATAGTGGCTCCGCCCCCTCTTCTGGGGGCAGCCATGACTCAAAGGCTCACAGGCCCATCAGAGAAGGGTAGCAGGGAGCAGAGGTCCAATTGTCCCCCAGTGCTGGAGACAGAGAGCCAGACCACCTGCCAGCTCCGTCACATCTTCTATAGAATGTGTGCTAATTTTGCATTGTTTCAAGTAAAAGTGACAGGCGGAGGCAAGGTTCTTTCTTCAATAGTCTGTATCAATGGACCCTGACACAGCTGCTGAGACCATCTCTTTGAATCAGGCCTGCAAGGCCAATCTGCTGAGTCTAAAGGACAGAGCCGACAGCACCTTTCTGGTGATCCTTTAACAGGATATCCATCTCACCTGTGCCCTGACTTGCTAAGTTGCCAGTACAAGAAGAGTGTGCCCTGGGCAGGCCGAGAGACCTCAGTGTGACGGAGGAAGGGGGGAAGCCATTTCTATCATTGTAATCATCGTTCAGAAAAGAGAGTGGTCAGGACTTTCCTGGTGGTCCAGTGGCTAAGAATCTACCTGCCAATGCAGGCGACATGGGGACATGGGTTCGATTCCTAGTCCAGGAAGATCCCGCATGTCTCGGAGCTCCTAAGCCCATGTGCCACAACTACTGAAGTCCCTGTTCACAGTACCCAGAGGAAGTCTGTACACAGCAACAAAGACCCAGCATATCCAAAAATAAAGTCATTAATTAAAAATATTTTTTAAAAAGAGATGGGTCAAAATTCACAGAGGGCGTCTGAATGCAATATCCGTACTCACCTTCTCAAATGTCAGAATTAGACTGTTTAATGATTTTGTTTCCAAGACACAACCTGTGATATAAATACGCAGCTACCTGAGGTCCTCAAACTCCTACAACACCATTAAGGATCATGAAAATGACAAAAGACTGTCCCTTCCTGGTGGCTTCAGTACCAAGCACTGGGCTACACATCCCATTTGACCAGTGACAGAGACTGCCCTACTTCTTTTAGGATTCTCGGTCTATCCCACTGTGCATTACATTAAGCTACCAGAGTGCTTTACGAGACGCTACTCTGAGATAATCTCACTTCCATACGTTAACAATTTCAGAAGGCGACAAGCCAAAGAATGAAAATGGCATACAACAAGTGCACGGGAGAACTTCCAGAGATAGTGGCTCCGCCCCCTCTTCTGGGGGCAGCCATGACTCAAAGGCTCACAGGCCCATCAGAGAAGGGTAGCAGGGAGCAGAGGTCCAATTGTCCCCCAGTGCTGGAGACAGAGAGCCAGACCACCTGCCAGCTCCGTCACATCTTCTATAGAATGTGTGCTAATTTTGCATTGTTTCAAGTAAAAGTGACAGGCGGAGGCAAGGTTCTTTCTTCAATAGTCTGTATCAATGGACCCTGACACAGCTGCTGAGACCATCTCTTTGAATCAGGCCTGCAAGGCCAATCTGCTGAGTCTAAAGGACAGAGCCGACAGCACCTTTCTGGTGATCCTTTAACAGGATATCCATCTCACCTGTGCCCTGACTTGCTAAGTTGCCAGTACAAGAAGAGTGTGCCCTGGGCAGGCCGAGAGACCTCAGTGTGACGGAGGAAGGGGGGAAGCCATTTCTATCATTGTAATCATCGTTCAGAAAAGAGAGTGGTCAGGACTTTCCTGGTGGTCCAGTGGCTAAGAATCTACCTGCCAATGCAGGCGACATGGGGACATGGGTTCGATTCCTAGTCCAGGAAGATCCCGCATGTCTCGGAGCTCCTAAGCCCATGTGCCACAACTACTGAAGTCCCTGTTCACAGTACCCAGAGGAAGTCTGTACACAGCAACAAAGACCCAGCATATCCAAAAATAAAGTCATTAATTAAAAATATTTTTTAAAAAGAGATGGGTCAAAATTCACAGAGGGCGTCTGAATGCAATATCCGTACTCACCTTCTCAAATGTCAGAATTAGACTGTTTAATGATTTTGTTTCCAAGACACAACCTGTGATATAAATACGCAGCTACCTGAGGTCCTCAAACTCCTACAACACCATTAAGGATCATGAAAATGACAAAAGACTGTCCCCTTCCTGGTGGCTTCCGAAGTACCAAGCACTGGGCTACACATCCCATTTGCTCAAAGACTTTATTCTTCTGCCCATTTGACAGATGAAGAAACTAAGGCTTCAAGAGACATAAAAACTGTGCCCAACGTTACTCAGATAAGAAAAGGTGGAGCCAGGATACCTGGCTTGGACACCAGCCCACCTTGTCCTTCCACAGATGAACGGCGGGGGGTAGGGGGCAGGAGGTTGAAGCTCTGCTGGAATATAATTCAGCCTGAAAAGGAAGGAAACTCTGACTCAGGCTACAATGTGTGACCCCCGAGGATATTAACCTAAGTGGAATAGGCCCGTCACACAAAGACAAATACTGCATGATTCCACTTTAGATGAGGTCTCTGGCATCAAATTCATTGAGACAGAAAGTAGAATGGCGGTTGCCAGGGGCTGGGGAGACGGGGAGAGGAGAGCTACTGCTTCATGGAGACGGAATTCCAGTTCTACAAGATGAAAAGAAGACTCAATGCACTGACGGCTATGTGACAGTGTGATATACTTGATACCCTTCAACCTCACACGTAACAAAGGTCAGGATGGCCAATGTAATGGGTATATTTACCGAAATTCAAACTATTTTTTAAAAAGAGCAAGAAAAATCCAAACACAGACTCCTTTACCCTAAATCAACCCAGAGGCATATATAGTACATTTTTGATTATTCTAATATTGAAATCTAGATTGTCAAAAAAAAAAAATCTCTTTCCCTAGGTGACTTGTATATGGGGACTTAAAATTCCAAACTAAAATTAGATACCTGTGATGTTGCACACACACACACACACACACACACTCCTTGCTCTTAGGCAGGAACACAGACGGTCCAATGCCAATTTTCTTCACTACCCTTCCCAGGTTCTCTACCATCTGCCCATTATATTTGGACACCCTTCCCAAGACAAATGAACCTCCAAATACCCCTCTGACTTGCACGGAAGCTAGCCCAGAAGGTACAGCACCAGCCCTGGTGGCCAGGTCAGAGCACCCCTGCTGGCTTCCAGCTGACCTCAGGGGCATTCACTGGTCACCCTCAGGGTCAACATACCTTTCAAGGCAAAGGAGCCCAACCTAGTTGGATTCCAGATCTGAAACACTATCCTGAAAACTACCAACCCATCCTCAACACGAGCCAGGACTCCTGCAACTCTGCTACAGGGACAGCAAGAGCAGAAAGGGACGGACTGAGACAGGCAAGATCACTTGACCTGTCATTAGCCTCATGATAGTGGGTTGGTCAAAAAGTCTGTTCGGGGTTTGCAAACCATCAAATGGGGAGAATCCGAACGAACTTTTTGGCCAAGCCAATAATTATCATTAATGATTAAGGGAATGTGGGGCAGGGCCCTTCCTTTCATTACTAAAACACATTTGAAATCTTTGAAGATAGATCTTTCTCAGGCACACTGTCATGCCACAGACCCTGAAGCAGGTGGGCCGAGCATCTTTACGCCAGTGTTCAGAAAGCAACAAGAAGTCAGGGTTTGCCCAAGGTCAGAAGCTAGTTGGCTGCAAGGTAGAGCTGGAACCCACCCATGTGATTCTTTCTACAA
Organism: Tragulus kanchil; assembly: GCA_022376925.1. Lineage (NCBI taxonomy): Eukaryota > Metazoa > Chordata > Mammalia > Artiodactyla > Tragulidae > Tragulus > Tragulus kanchil. The sequence goes on from JAIOJX010000028.1 coordinate 231,432,980, forward strand.
CACCTCCCTCCGGAGAGAGAGCTGGCCAGCATTGCAAAGAACAGGAAATTGAAATGGCTCCTGGTAAGGCATTCAGCCTGCCAACCTCGGACAGAAGCTGATAAATGACCAGAGCCCGCCCGGAATCCAAAACACCTCCTCCAACAAGCAGTCTGCCGACTAACCTCTTCCCACCTGCGGCGCCGAAGAGAGACGCTGCCAGCGTCCACACCCCACCATGCCCATCTGTCCACGGAGCAAATCACGTTAGGAAGGAAGCTCCGAGGAAGTGAGATGCTGCTAAGAACTGGAGAGGCAGTTTCCCAATATGAACTTACCAGCTTTATTCCCACATCACCCACACACGGACACACTTTTTCCTGACTCCCCACCCGTTCACCAACAAAACTGCAAGAGGGGCGACGCAGAAGACAGACGACTCTTTAGAGAAGCGGCATCCGCTGCAGGACCCTACCCCCCAGGCACATTGGGTTAAAACGCAGCTAAAAGATGGGAATCTTACACACCCTCATGCACTTCAAGTCATGCATCCTTTCCAAAATACTGAAACCGATTCCAGTCACTTTACCTGAGTGGTTTTCGCTCTTCTGCCTTGCATGCTGTTGCTATGGCTAATTTGTGGGTTGGTGGCACCTTCAGAAAGACAGTGAGACTTCCTACAGGGAAGCGTGTTATAATTACTGTACGGAAGAGCCTCTTCAGCAGCAGCTGGTGGCATCTTATGGTTTGCAAGATCGGGAATATCCGACATCAAATTTCGACAGTAGCCTGCAAATTTGCTCCTCGGCCCCCCGTTTGCCGTCACCCCGGAGTTTTTCTGCGCGTACAAGTCCCCCAGGGAATTGGCACGGTGACAGGCGCTGAGCTGCAGCGGACTCGCCTGGGTTTCCATCGCCCGAGCCTCCTCGCAGTCTTTCTCTTCCGGAACCCAAGATCTCTTCGTTGCTTGTTAAATGTTCTTGGCTCAGATCAGAGAGTGAGAATTCCAGGCTGTCTTCCCGCCAGATGTCCAGATTTGAAGATAGTTTTCTAGGCACACTGTCATGCCACAGACCCTGAAGGGGCATGTGTTCAGAAAGCAACAAGAAGTCAGGGTTTGCCCAAGGTCAGAAGCTAGTTGGCTGCAAGGTAGAGCTGGAACCCACCCATGTGATTCTTTCTACAACACCTCCCTCCGGAGAGAGAGCTGGCCAGCATTGCAAAGAACAGGAAATTGAAATGGCTCCTGGTAAGGCATTCAGCCTGCCAACCTCGGACAGAAGCTGATAAATGACCAGAGCCCGCCCGGAATCCAAAACACCTCCTCCAACAAGCAGTCTGCCGACTAACCTCTTCCCACCTGCGGCGCCGAAGAGAGACGCTGCCAGCGTCCACACCCCACCATGCCCATCTGTCCACGGAGCAAATCACGTTAGGAAGGAAGCTCCGAGGAAGTGAGATGCTGCTAAGAACTGGAGAGGCAGTTTCCCAATATGAACTTACCAGCTTTATTCCCACATCACCCACACACGGACACACTTTTTCCTGACTCCCCACCCGTTCACCAACAAAACTGCAAGAGGGGCGACGCAGAAGACAGACGACTCTTTAGAGAAGCGGCATCCGCTGCAGGACCCTACCCCCCAGGCACATTGGGTTAAAACGCAGCTAAAAGATGGGAATCTTACACACCCTCATGCACTTCAAGTCATGCATCCTTTCCAAAATACTGAAACCGATTCCAGTCACTTTACCTGAGTGGTTTTCGCTCTTCTGCCTTGCATGCTGTTGCTATGGCTAATTTGTGGGTTGGTGGCACCTTCAGAAAGACAGTGAGACTTCCTACAGGGAAGCGTGTTATAATTACTGTACGGAAGAGCCTCTTCAGCAGCAGCTGGTGGCATCTTATGGTTTGCAAGATCGGGAATATCCGACATCAAATTTCGACAGTAGCCTGCAAATTTGCTCCTCGGCCCCCCGTTTGCCGTCACCCCGGAGTTTTTCTGCGCGTACAAGTCCCCCAGGGAATTGGCACGGTGACAGGCGCTGAGCTGCCGCGGACTCGCCTGGGTTTCCATCGCCCGAGCCTCCTCGCAGTCTTTCTCTTCCGCGGAACCCAAGATCTCTTCGTTGCTTGTTAAATGTTCTTGGCTCAGATCAGAGAGTGAGAATTCCAGGCTGTCTTCCCGCCAGATGTCCGCAGATTTGGAGCGTTTCTTCTTAAAGCTTGCCGTCTCCATGAACGCGGGTCCGTTGGATGTATAGGGGTGCTGCCTCCTGCCGCCCTCCGCCAAGTACGTCGCGTCATCCCCGTAAAGCCGGCTCTCTTCCGAGTCTGGCACGCTCTGCACCGAGGCTGCAGTGAGGACGATGCTGCTGTCGACGCTGGGAGTGACGGAAGAATCCGTGTAAGACACGGGTCTCAGGCCCATCTCCACTCGGTCCACCCAAATGGGGCTCCCAAAGTCCTCCAGGGTGCCTTCCTGGGAGAAGGGCTCCAGGCCGTTTTCGGCCAGGGACTGGGGGATGCTGGGGGTGCTGCTGGACCGCGTGCTCACTTCAGAGCTCCTGTGGATCACCTTGCCCGAGGAGGCGTGCCGGCTGCGCCGCGCCTTGTGGGACAGGCGCAGGGACCGCGACGTGTGCTTGCGCCCCAGGACGGCGTGCTTGTCACCGTAGAACTCGTGCACCACATTCTGACTTTCTGCGTTTCCCATGGTTTTATGGTCTGTAGCAAAGCAAAAACAAAAAAAAAAGGAGAGGATCATTGAGTCATCAGTGAGCTCGGGCAGTTAACAGGAAGCGCTCAGTATGCAGGGTGGGCACACAGCTTGGCAGGTAACAGCGTGCCCGTATGCACCTGCAAGATACCTGGGCTTTTACATGGTGGCAGGTGAGAATGAACATCATCTACGACTCCTGTAGAGATGTGAAATAAGAACATAAGCAAGACCACTGGAGAATGATCCTCGTCTCTTCCAGGAAGGTCACAGCCCACACAAAAGCGCACAGTGGCTCCCTAAAGCTGGCACCCCTGATTCTTCTCCCTAAAGTCTGTAGTTGTATGTGTAAAGCTCCATAAACTAAACACTCTAACAAATACAAACCAAGGTGTCTGCCAAATGAGTATAGTTTTCTGTTTGAAATAACATATTTCAAAAAAAAAAAACAAGCAAAACTCAGGTGTCCTGGATAAGGTCCCTTTCTCCACATGGTTTTCTGTTTACATTTCAAAATCAATCCAAAAAATGAGAAAGCTCAAGGAACTCTTGCTCATAAATCAAAGTCAAGCAGAAATGGGGCTTTATCTTTAATTTCACCACTTTCTGAAGACCTTGCTTGGGGAAGGGTTGGGGCGGGTTGGAGAGAGGGTGTGGGAGGGCAGAGGAGATGGGCAAACAAAGAGAAGCCCCACTCACTGCTTTAGGCATTTGGGCCCGAAAATCAAAAATGAGAAGCTGACGCTCTGCACCGAGCGAGTGAGGACGATGCTGCTGTCGACGCTGGGAGTGACGGAAGAATCCGTGTAAGACACGGGTCTCAGGCCCATCTCCACTCGGTCCACCCAAATGGGGCTCCCAAAGTCCTCCAGGGTGCCTTCCTGGGAGAAGGGCTCCAGGCCGTTTTCGGCCAGGGACTGGGGGATGCTGGGGGTGCTGCTGGACCGCGTGCTCACTTCAGAGCTCCTGTGGATCACCTTGCCCGAGGAGGCGTGCCGGCTGCGCCGCGCCTTGTGGGACAGGCGCAGGGACCGCGACGTGTGCTTGCGCCCCAGGACGGCGTGCTTGTCACCGTAGAACTCGTGCACCACATTCTGACTTTCTGCGTTTCCCATGGTTTTATGGTCTGTAGCAAAGCAAAAACAAAAAAAAAAGGAGAGGATCATTGAGTCATCAGTGAGCTCGGGCAGTTAACAGGAAGCGCTCAGTATGCAGGGTGGGCACACAGCTTGGCAGGTAACAGCGTGCCCGTATGCACCTGCAAGATACCTGGGCTTTTACATGGTGGCAGGTGAGAATGAACATCATCTACGACTCCTGTAGAGATGTGAAATAAGAACATAAGCAAGACCACTGGAGAATGATCCTCGTCTCTTCCAGGAAGGTCACAGCCCACACAAAAGCGCACAGTGGCTCCCCTAAAGCTGGCACCCCCTGATTCTTCTCCCTAAAGTCTGTAGTTGTATGTGTAAAGCTCCATAAACTAAACACTCTAACAAATACAAACCAAGGTGTCTGCCAAATGAGTATAGTTTTCTGTTTGAAATAACATATTTCAAAAAAAAAAAAAACAAGCAAAACTCAGGTGTCCTGGATAAGGTCCCTTTCTCCACATGGTTTTCTGTTTACATTTCAAAATCAATCCAAAAAATGAGAAAGCTCAAGGAACTCTTGCTCATAAATCAAAGTCAAGCAGAAATGGGGCTTTATCTTTAATTTCACCACTTTCTGAAGACCTTGCTTGGGGAAGGGTTGGGGCGGGTTGGAGAGAGGGTGTGGGAGGGGCAGAGGGAGATGGGCAAAACAAAAGAGAAGCCCCACTCACTGCTTAGGAGCAAACTAATGGGTTCATTTCTGGGAGCAAATCCAACCTGAGAACATTAATCTGGTACAGAGTGCCCTGCAAACAGAAATTCACAGAATGAAATCACTAAATGTGATTCAGCCTTTTGGAGCTACCCAGGTTAATTCAAGTCCTTTCCTTAACAGCTGTCCAGTCTCCCTTGTTGGCCTGAGGACCGTTATCCACAGTGGGAAATTAAAAATCCTCAGTGTTCGACCAGTGTGACTCCAACTAGCCTTATTCTCCTTGCTCTGTAGTAGGTTTCTCTAGACCATTTTAGGATACACACATGAAAATGGTCAGAAAGGAGAAAAGAAAAACAGCAGCTGGGCACATCCCTGAGCTGATCTGTATACTCATCTACGCGGTCATTCATTCACACAATATACACATAGAACTCCCCAAATGGTCCAGTGGCTAAGATTCCATGCTTCTAATGTAGGGGCCTGTTTGATCCTAGCTCTGGGAACCTGGTGGTTCAGATGGTAGAGAAGCTGCTGGAAATGCAGGAGACCCAGGTTTGACCCCTAGACCGGAAAAATCCCCTGAAAAAAGAAATGGCTACCCACTCCAGGATTCTTGTCTGGGGAATTCCATGAACAGAAAAGCCTGGCAGGTTACAGTCCACGGGGTGGTAAAGAATCTGACACGGGGCTTCCTTGGTAGCTCAGTGGTAAACAACCCACCTACCAATGCAGGAGACATGAGTTCGATCACTGCTCTGGGAGGATTCCACATGCTGCAGAGCGGGGCCATAAACTAAACACTCTAACAAATACAAACCAAGGTGTCTGCCAAATGAGTATAGTTTTCTGTTTGAAATAACATATTTCAAAAAAAAACAAGCAAAACTCAGGTGTCCTGGATAAGGTCCCTTTCTCCACATGGTTTTCTGTTTACATTTCAAAATCAATCCAAAAAATGAGAAAGCTCAAGGAACTCTTGCTCATAAATCAAAGTCAAGCAGAAATGGGGCTTTATCTTTAATTTCACCACTTTCTGAAGACCTTGCTTGGGGAAGGGTTGGGGCGGGTTGGAGAGAGGGTGTGGGAGGGGCAGAGGGAGATGGGCAAAACAAAAGAGAAGCCCCACTCACTGCTTAGGAGCAAACTAATGGGTTCATTTCTGGGAGCAAATCCAACCTGAGAACATTAATCTGGTACAGAGTGCCCTGCAAACAGAAATTCACAGGATGAAATCACTAAATGTGATTCAGCCTTTTGGAGCTACCCAGGTTAATTCAAGTCCTTTCCTTAACAGCTGTCCAGTCTCCCTTGTTGGCCTGAGGACCGTTATCCACAGTGGGAAATTAAAAATCCTCAGTGTTCGACCAGTGTGACTCCAACTAGCCTTATTCTCCTTGCTCTGTAGTAAGGTTTCTCTAGACCATTTTAGGATACACACATGAAAATGGTCAGAAAGGAGAAAAGAAAAACAGCAGCTGGGCACATCCCTGAGCTGATCTGTATACTCATCTACGCGGTCATTCATTCACACAATATACACATAGAACTCCCCAAATGGTCCAGTGGCTAAGATTCCATGCTTCTAATGTAGGGGCCTGTTTGATCCTAGCTCTGGGAACCTGGTGGTTCAGATGGTAGAGAAGCTGCTGGAAATGCAGGAGACCCAGGTTTGACCCCTAGACCGGAAAAATCCCCTGAAAAAAGAAATGGCTACCCACTCCAGGATTCTTGTCTGGGGAATTCCATGAACAGAAAAGCCTGGCAGGTTACAGTCCACGGGGTGGTAAAGAATCTGACACGGGGCTTCCTTGGTAGCTCAGTGGTAAACAACCCACCTACCAATGCAGGAGACATGAGTTCGATCACTGATCCGGGAAGATCTCACATGCTGTGGAGCAACTAAGCCCATGAGCCACAACTATTGAGCCTGCGCTCTAGACCTCGGAGCCACAACTACTGAGCCCATGGGCCACAACGACTGAAGTCCGTGTGCCCTAGAGCCCGAGTTCCACAACAAGAGATGTCACTGCAACAAGAAGCCTGATCACCTCAACTAAAAAATAGGCCCCTTCCCTGCAACTAGAGAAGAGCCTGTGGCACCAGTGAAAACCCACAACATCCAAAAATAAATAAATAAATAAAATTAAAAAAAAAAAAAAAAGAATCCGACACAACTGAGCAATTAATACTTTTACTTTCATAGAGAACTAGATTCTGCAGGTGACAATTAAGATGCCACATGCCAGCAACTAAAAGGTTCCAAGTGCCATAACCAAAGACTGGACGCAGTCAAATAAATAAATAAAAAGAGGTGAGGATGGAGTCTCGAGGCTCACAGCAGCTTCTTCCCTGACTGGCTGAGCAAGCTCGAAAACTGTTTAAAAGAAGAAAAAAGAAAGAAACTAAGAAAATAAATACTGAGCACCTACCATGTTCCAGAAGCCAGAGGCACAGCAGAGAACAAGAGATATATATTCTCCACTCTGATGAAATGGATACTCTAAGCCAAGAAAGAGATACAATAAACAAAAAAGAGGTACCGAGGAGACAAATTTATTGTAACCATTACAAGTTTGAAACTCCCTGTGTTATGATACACACTGCCACTGTTCCAGAACCACTCTGTAAGGCTACTCTTCAGTCGCAAAGGTTGCTTAAACTCCTGCAAGTGCATCTTTACTGAAATGAAATTTGTGGCAACAGGAAAGGAAAAACCTCCATTGAATGTTCCAATGAGTTCAGAGGTAACTCACACAGACAGCAGATGTGAAGCTATTCCCATACTGGAATATTCCCTACCAGGTCACACATCATATGATTCTGAGAGCAAAGTTTCCAAGAAAGAGAACTGTCCTTTTACTGCAAGTACACTTCAAAGCAGTAAGCTCATGCCTCTCTGGCTGGCGTCTTTAAGAAGCCAAGAAAAGATGCAGAAACTCAGTTCGGTATAGGGAAAATGAAAAGAGCTACTGTCCATGTGTGACCATGTGTATAATCTATACTCCTAAGACTATCACGCACTACATTTTTTTTTTGTAATTCTGGCCTCATTTTATTGAGTATTATTTATTTATTTATTTATTTATTTATTTATTTATTTTCACCCATCTTTATTCTGTGGCCTGTGTGGGCCTCCCTCTGCAGTGGCCTCTCTCGTTGCAGAGCACCAGCTCTGGGCGTGTGCGCTCTAGAGCACTGGCTCGTAATTGGACACACCAGTCCCGCTGCTCTGAGGCATGTGGGATCTTCCGGAGCCAGGGATCAAACCAGTACCGCTTGCACTGCAAGGCAGACTTTTTACCCATTGGACCACTAGGGAAGGCCCACATGACACATTTTTACAAATAAAATAAACAAGGACCTAAAGTAAGACTGACAGCCATGACCAACGTTTCAAGGTTCTTGATATTTTAAAGGTACATTAAAATACCTGAATGGGGACTTCTCCGGGGTTTGGTGGTTATGAATCTGCCTGCTAATACGGAGGGCAGGGGTTCCATCCCTGATGCAATAATTACGATTCCACATGCTGCAGGGAAACTAAGCCTGCATGCCACAACTACTGAAACCCAAGCACCTAGCACCCATGTTCTGAAACACGAAGCCACCACAATGAGAAGCTAGCGCACCGCAATGAAAAGCATTCCTGGCTTAACACAACTAGAGAAAGCCTGTACACAGTCTAACGAAGCTTAAAAAAAAGAAAAAAAAAAAAAGGACTATGTCTATGTATCTGTATGTATCGCCAGTGGGTAATTAAAAGTTAGAAGAAGCGTGAGCCACAGTCCCATTTAAGAATCACATAGAGGGCTTCCCTGGTGGTCCAGTGGGTAGGGACACTGCCTTGCAGTGCAAGGGGCTCTGGTTCAATCTCTGGCCTGGGAAGATACCACGTGCCACAGAGCGGCTGTACCGATGTGTCCAATTACCGAGCCGGAGCTGTGGAGCGCATGCGCCCAGAGCCGGTGCTCTGAGACAACAGAGGCCACTGCGATGGGAGGCCCACATGGGCCAAAGAACAAATATGGATGAAAAACGATAAATGAAAGACCAATAGAATTGGCCCACCCACCCCCTTCCCTCCCTAACCACCCTCCCCTGCAAAAAAAAAAAAAAAAAAATCACATAGATTTAAACTGAAAAGAGGGAAAGAATGAAAGTGACAGAAAGCGAGGTGCAGAAAGGCAAAACTGTCACCTCATACGTGCTAGTACAGCCCCTCCTAGGCCGTACACATCAAAAGTTTGCAAATACAAATTGAAAGACATATTCTCTGCAACAAACTTCTGGTTAGGCTTGTTTCTGCCAACAAAAAGCTAATCAACTTAAAAGCCTCAGGAGAGGTTTCCTAAAGCAAATGGCATCAACCTTTAAGAATTACAGCCTTCTCTGCATCGCTCGGACGGGTCTGTTATATTAATAGCATTTTTAGTAGCAAGATTCTTTTCAGCCAGCCAAGGTAGGAAAAAGGCCATTTTTATCTTCAGTACTAGAATTTAGAGATGAATGCCAAATCTCTTAAATCCTACCAAGAGAAATTCTCAGGGGATGCTCTACGTCGAGTCAGCAGGAAGTTTAAAGCAACGCAAGCTGGGAGAAAAATGTTCCTAGGGACTGTCGAAACACCCCTCCCTTTAAAAGCTTTTCCCCGAAAGATCAGTGAGACTCATGAAAGCCCATGTGGGGTCAGTGGGGGCCCCTGAAACAACACAAGCATGAAAAATGAAAACTGCTCGCTGCGAACAACAGACAATCTCCCCTTTCAAGGAGAGCCCCATCCCACAGGCCACCCCAGCACACGGGTGAATTGAGAGTCCTAATCCTTTCCACATCCAAATGGGAACTGCCAGCTATTTTCATCATCTTCTCTTCTTGCTCTCTCCTACTTCACCCTTATCATTTATTTTCATTACAAACAAAAAAAAATCTGGTTTGAATTTTACATTTAGACAGGCTTTGTTTGTCTGAGCCTGGAAGCGACTCTGGGCACACAGTGGCCTGCACTTCTTTTCTGTAGCCTCTACAGAGACTTGCAAGTGTTCTATACAATATTGACAAGAGTCAATAAATGCTCACGCACTTTAATAGCAAAAGCAAAAGGCAGTGATCAGTACCTAGTCAACATAATCATCACACACTCTAGGAAAGAGGGGAAAGATTAACGGGGCCAGAGGACAGGCTGAAATGCAAACACTGGGCTAGAAACTGAAAGACAGGGACTTCCCCAGTGGTCCAATGGTTAAGACGTTGCCTTCCAACAGAGGGGATGGGGATTTGGTCCTTGGGCATGGAGCTAAGATCCCACGTGCCTCACAGCCAAAAAAACCAAAACGAGAAACAGGAGCAATACTGTAACAAATTCAATAAAGACGCAAAAAATGGTCAAAATTAAAAAAAAATTAATGTGGGACATGAATAAGGACTTATGGCACTTGCATGTCACCATTTTTAACTCATAAAAGCCCTCAGGAGAGGTTTCCTAAAGCAAATGGCATCAACCTTTAAGAATTACAGCCTTCTCTGCATCGCTCGGACGGGTCTGTTATATTAATAGCATTTTTAGTAGCAAGATTCTTTTCAGCCAGCCAAGGTAGGAAAAAGGCCATTTTTATCTTCAGTACTAGAATTTAGAGATGAATGCCAAATCTCTTAAATCCTACCAAGAGAAATTCTCAGGGGATGCTCTACGTCGAGTCAGCAGGAAGTTTAAAGCAACGCAAGCTGGGAGAAAAATGTTCCTAGGGACTGTCGAAACACCCCTCCCTTTAAAAGCTTTTCCCCGAAAGATCAGTGAGACTCATGAAAGCCCATGTGGGGTCAGTGGGGGCCCCTGAAACAACACAAGCATGAAAAATGAAAACTGCTCGCTGCGAACAACAGACAATCTCCCCTTTCAAGGAAAGCCCCATCCCACAGGCCACCCCAGCACACGGGTGAATTGAGAGTCCTAATCCTTTCCACATCCAAATGGGAACTGCCAGCTATTTTCATCATCTTCTCTTCTTGCTCTCTCCTACTTCACCCTTATCAGTTATTTTCATTACAAACAAAAAAAAATCTGGTTTGAATTTTACATTTAGGCAGGCTTTGTTTGTCTGAGCCTGGAAGCGACTCTGGGCACACAGTGGCCTGCACTTCTTTTCTGTAGCCTCTACAGAGACTTGCAAGTGTTCTATACAATATTGACAAGAGTCAATAAATGCTCACGCACTTTAATAGCAAAAGCAAAAGGCAGTGATCAGTACCTAGTCAACATAATCATCACACACTCTAGGAAAGAGGGGAAAGATTAACGGGGCCAGAGGACAGGCTGAAATGCAAACACTGGGCTAGAAACTGAAAGACAGGGACTTCCCCAGTGGTCCAATGGTTAAGACGTTGCCTTCCAACAGAGGGGATGGGGATTTGGTCCTTGGGCATGGAGCTAAGATCCCACGTGCCTCACAGCCAAAAAAACCAAAACGAGAAACAGGAGCAATACTGTAACAAATTCAATAAAGACGCAAAAAATTGTCAAAATTAAAAAAAAATTAATTGACTGAAAAGCAGAGCATCAGAATATAGGTACTTGATGGCAACCTTGACAATGTCACCATTTTTTAACTCATAAAACTCCCTATTGACTTACTTATGGAGAATGTTAGTGGCCCCAAACACCTTGCACTTTCTGGGGGTAGTTAGTAGGAGGCCTATTGAGTGAGAGGTAGTGGGCAACACCATAACATAGGATAATTCTCCAAATTTAAACCTCAAGTCTCAAACTTTCTTTCCAGTGCTCTAAGATGTGGCTCTCTGGCTTCCCCAGGGCCTTTGCTCATGCTGTTTCCTTGGCTGGCAACGCTCCAGCTTTCGGGCATCTACACCTGGCTCACTCTTTTCAGATCATGACTCAGATGTCACCTTCTTGGAGAGGCTTTTCCTGGCATCTCTATCCAAAATGACAACCCCTCAGACCTCAACCATTCTTATCGCTCTTCTTTGCTTTTACCCCTCCTTAGCATTTGTGGTAACTGTCACACACACAAAAAAATTGTTTTTTTTACTTGTATTTTTTAATTCTCTATCCCTCCCCATTAGAACCCAAGCCCGGGGGGCAGGGGGTGGTGAGCGGGGGACTAAAAGTTTGCTTCTCTTTTTTATTGCTATATCCTCAGGGCTTAGAACATTGCCTGAAAGGTGGTAGGTGCTCAGTGGAAAAATAATGAATGAACGACAAAATAAACTTGAATCTAGGATCTAAAATCACATTTGCACACAACTGCAATAGAAAAGTGCTAAGAATGTTAGCACAGTGTGAACAAGGGAAAACACACACTGGCCTTAAACATGCCAGGTCTTCTATCAGAAAATGCCTAGAGAATGCACCAGTTTCCCGCGTGTGTGCTATTCTCTGGGTCCCGCCCACCTGCACCGTGTCAGTCCCTCACTCCAGGCCTTGCCCTTGGGATCACCCTGACCCACAACCTGAGTTGATGGGCTCAGCCTGCCCTGCTCCACTGTCCCTCCAGCTTTCAATAACCAGGGCAGAGAATTAAGGCCTTGCTTGGTCTCCTTTCACTTGATTCTCACGTTCTCCCTCCTTTAGGGGGATTGGAAAAGGGGTTTGGAATTGAGAGATTACCTTTCCTCCTTGTTGGGTAGACAGTTCGGGACTGCTCAGGCTGAGATGATCCAGAAAAAATACAGGCCAAGGAGGCATAGTGACGTGATGGGCAGTCGTCATGCGAAAATAGAAGGGGTCAGAAAACCAAGAGAGTCTCAAGGCCAGAGACCAAGGACATTAGAGGGAGCACGACTTTCCCATTCTTTCCAACACCTGATGTTTCTCTTTAAGTGGTAAGTGAAGCTTTCCACAGTAACTTCCTTTAAATCCCGTCAAATTAAGTACACGGTGAATGAGTCAGAAAAGAACTTTACCAGAAAGCACAGGTAGCACTATGTGCAACAGACAAGACAAGCAAGGAGCCTAAAAGTCTACTGATAGATGAACAGATAAAGAAGATGTGGTATATATGTACAATAGAATACTACGCGGCCATAAAAAAGCATGAAATAATGCCATCTGCAGCAATTTGGATGAACCTAGAGATTACCCTACTAAGTGAAGTAAGCCAAAGACAAATATCATGATATTGCTTATATGCTGAACCTGAAACATAAAAAAAGAAAATACAAATGAACTTATTTACAAAAGAGAAATAGACCCACAGACAGAAAATAGACCTATGGTTACCAAAGGGGAAAGGAGGGAAAAGATAAATTAGGAGTTTGGGATTAACATAGACATACTACTATATATAAAACAGACAACCAACCATGACCTACTGTATAGCCCAGAGAACTATACTTAATATATTGGTATAACCTACAAGGAGAAAGAATCTGAAAAAGATTACATATGTATAACTGAGCCATTGTGCTGCACACCTGAAACTAACACAATTAAAGTAACACAATTTTTTTAAAAAGTATAGTCATTAGGATGGTTCATAGATACATCAGATGGGCAGCTCCTTCGCAAGGACTTACTACTCAATCTACTACTCAAGTAGATTTATTAGCCTACTAAGTCTTCTGGAATAACATGACATAAAACTTTCACACACTTTGAAAAAAAGGCAACTCCTTGGCTTTGGTAGTTTGCTGTCATTATGTAAGCTGCAACCATGAGAGGAAAGTAGGTGAAGAGGATACTTAGAGTGGTCAATTTCCTGTGAATCTACAATTATTTCAGAATAAACTTAAAGCCTTAACTAACTGGAAGACTCTGGTTAAGTGAAGCTTTTGTTTAAAAGTGACAATTCAGCCAAATGAAGCAGTTTTGAATCCTCTTTTCCAACAGATCATCCAGTAAGAAAAGAAGCACATACTGGGCATTATCTAGCATAATATTATCAGGAAATAGAAAACAAAGACAATACAATGGTCCAAAGTGAGAGCCAATAGAGAAACAGAGTTGACTAATTAAGAACAGGGCTTACATCTTTAATACAGTAACTTCCTTTAAATCCCGTCAAATTAAGTACACGGTGAATGAGTCAGAAAAGAACTTTACCAGAAAGCACAGGTAGCACTATGTGCAACAGACAAGACAAGCAAGGAGCCTAAAAGTCTACTGATAGATGAACAGATAAAGAAGATGTGGTATATATGTACAATAGAATACTACGCGGCCATAAAAAAGCATGAAATAATGCCATCTGCAGCAATTTGGATGAACCTAGAGATTACCCTACTAAGTGAAGTAAGCCAAAGACAAATATCATGATATTGCTTATATGCTGAACCTGAAACATAAAAAAAGAAAATACAAATGAACTTATTTACAAAAGAGAAATAGACCCACAGACAGAAAATAGACCTATGGTTACCAAAGGGGAAAGGAGGGAAAAGATAAATTAGGAGTTTGGGATTAACATAGACATACTACTATATATAAAACAGACAACCAACCATGACCTACTGTATAGCCCAGAGAACTATACTTAATATATTGGTATAACCTACAAGGAGAAAGAATCTGAAAAAGATTACATATGTATAACTGAGCCATTGTGCTGCACACCTGAAACTAACACAATTAAAGTAACACAATTTTTTTAAAAAGTATAGTCATTAGGATGGTTCATACATACATCAGATGGGCAGTTCCTTCGCAAGGACTTACTACTCAATCTACTACTCAAGTAGATTTATTAGCCTACTAAGTCTTCTGGAATAACATGACATAAAACTTTCACACACTTTGAAAAAAAGGCAACTCCTTGGCTTTGGTAGTTTGCTGTCATTATGTAAGCTGCAACCATGAGAGGAAAGTAGGTGAAGAGGATACTTAGAGTGGTCAATTTCCTGTGAATCTACAATTATTTCAGAATAAACTTAAAGCCTTAACTAACTGGAAGACTCTGGTTAAGTGAAGCTTTTGTTTAAAAGTGACAATTCAGCCAAATGAAGCAGTTTTGAATCCTCTTTTCCAACAGATCATCCAGTAAGAAAAGAAGCACATACTGGGCATTATCTAGCATAATATTATCAGGAAATAGAAAACAAAGACAATACAATGGTCCAAAGTGAGAGCCAATAGAGAAACAGAGTTGACTAATTAAGAACAGGGCTTACATCTTTAATACAGTAGTAGACAAAACTGAAATACTATTAATGATATCTGGTGCTAGCCAAGATGAGGTAAGACAGCATAGTCAGTCTTTTTTCCAATGATAATGATTTAAAAACTCTGGACATAAAAAAAACCCCTCTGAACCAAAGTAAAAGTAAAAAACCACTACCTGAGGATTCCAAAGAGTAAGCAAAAGCAAGTACATTGGGGATGGGAGTCAAAACCTAAAGAAAAGCAGGGACATTCTGGTGGTCCAGTAGTTAAGGATCCACCTGCCAATGCAGGGAACATGGGCTCATACCCTGCTCTGGGGAGATCCCACATGCAGCAAGGCAACTAAGCCTGTGCGTCACAACTACTAAGCCAGCACTCTAAAGCCTGAGAGTCACAACTACGGAAGCCAGCACGCCACAACTAGAGAGGAAGCCCCAACCTGTGGAAACTATAAGACCCAGTGCACCAAAAATAAATAAACAAAACTGAAGAAGCCACTCTAAAGACTGAGTCTCACATTTCAGTTTTTATTATTCTAATTTCTCTTCCAACCTTGCATGGAGGGTGAGCACACTGTCCCCGTGCTGAGTGCTCAGTCACTTCAGTCGTGTCCAACTCTTTTCAACCCTGTGGACCTATGTAGCCCGCCAGGCTCCTCTGCCCATGGTATTTTCCAGGCAAGAATACTGGAGGAGGTTGCTGTGCCTTCCTCCAGGGGATCAAACCCACATCTGCCTGCGTCTCCTGAATTTCAGGCAGATTGTTTACCCATGGAGTCACCTGTGAAGCCCACGCATGACTGGGACTGACCCAAAACAAGACAGCAAAGGCTTGGAGAACTGAGCTATGATATAAACCACAGCTCACCTCCCAGTATAACTTCCAAGTCATTCATATGAGGGACAAACCCACAGCTTTGGAGTAAAGGCTTTGAAGACTCTGGTTAAGTGAAGCTTTTGTTTAAAAGTGACAATTCAGCCAAATGAAGCAGTTTTGAATCCTCTTTTCCAACAGATCATCCAGTAAGAAAAGAAGCACATACTGGGCATTATCTAGCATAATATTATCAGGAAATAGAAAACAAAGACAATACAATGGTCCAAAGTGAGAGCCAATAGAGAAACAGAGTTGACTAATTAAGAACAGGGCTTACATCTTTAATACAGTAGTAGACAAAACTGAAATACTATTAATGATATCTGGTGCTAGCCAAGATGAGGTAAGACAGCATAGCCAGTCTTTTTTCCAATGATAATGATTTAAAAACTCTGGACATAAAAAAACCCCCTCTGAACCAAAGTAAAAGTAAAAAACCACTACCTGAGGATTCCAAAGAGTAAGCAAAAGCAAGTACATTGGGGATGGGAGTCAAAACCTAAAGAAAAGCAGGGACATTCTGGTGGTCCAGTAGTTAAGGATCCACCTGCCAATGCAGGGAACATGGGCTCATACCCTGCTCTGGGGAGATCCCACATGCAGCAAGGCAACTAAGCCTGTGCGTCACAACTACTAAGCCAGCACTCTAAAGCCTGAGAGTCACAACTACGGAAGCCAGCACGCCACAACTAGAGAGGAAGCCCCAACCTGTGGAAACTATAAGACCCAGTGCACCAAAAATAAATAAACAAAACTGAAGAAGCCACTCTAAAGACTGAGTCTCACATTTCAGTTTTTATTATTCTAATTTCTCTTCCAACCTTGCATGGAGGGTGAGCACACTGTCCCCGTGCTGAGTGCTCAGTCACTTCAGTCGTGTCCAACTCTTTTCAACCCTGTGGACCTATGTAGCCCGCCAGGCTCCTCTGCCCATGGTATTTTCCAGGCAAGAATACTGGAGGAGGTTGCTGTGCCTTCCTCCAGGGGATCAAACCCACATCTGCCTGCGTCTCCTGAATTTCAGGCAGATTGTTTACCCATGGAGTCACCTGTGAAGCCCACGCATGACTGGGACTGACCCAAAACAAGACAGCAAAGGCTTGGAGAACTGAGCTATGATATAAACCACAGCTCACCTCCCAGTATAACTTCCAAGTCATTCATATGAAGGACAAACCCACAGCTTTGGAGTAAAGGCTTTGAAAACGGAACTGACATCAGAGCTACCACCAGGAGGTCAGACAGAACTTGCCACCTGAACCTAGTCAGGTTGACTGGTTACTGAAATAGCAAAAAAAATTAAATTCCACATTCTCCACATGATTGTAACAGGACCTAGATTCTCCCAACATAATTCTCAGAAGTGTCCACAATGTAGCCCAAAGAACCAGGAAAAATCTAATGAGTCTTCAGGGGAAAAGACAAGCAATAGATGCCAATCCCAAGGTCCCCAGATGTTGGAATTATTAAACTTTTTAATACTAGTATAACTAGTATTAACTGTGTTCTCTGAGTAACAGTAAACACTCTTGAAATAAATGAAAATTGTAATTGCTTGGAATATCTATGCAAGATCACTGTGAACATCCATTATTATACATAAGTGGAGAAATAGGTAAAATCTGTATGATCCAAAATACAACACATAAGCTGCATCTTTTAGTTATCAGATGTGATGTTTTCTCGCACGGCATGAGAAAACATCCCAGTTAATGGAAAGTCACCTGTGGTCAAAGTCTTTGGGCAGAGAGAACAAAGAAAAATACTCCTGGGGGCTTCCTTGGTGGCCCAGTGGGTAAGGACACCACCTTGCAGTGCAAGGGGCGCCGGTTCAATCCCTGGCCTGGGAAGATCCCACGTGCCGCAGAGCGGCTGGACCGATGTGTTTCCAGTTTTATTATTCTAATTTCTCTTCCAACCTTGCATGGAGGGTGAGCACACTGTCCACGTGCTGAGTGCTCAGTCACTTCAGTCGTGTCCAACTCTTTTCAACCCTGTGGACCTATGTAGCCCGCCAGGCTCCTCTGCCCATGGTATTTTCCAGGCAAGAATACTGGAGGAGGTTGCTGTGCCTTCCTCCAGGGGATCAAACCCACATCTGCCTGCGTCTCCTGAATTTCAGGCAGATTGTTTACCCATGGAGTCACCTGTGAAGCCCACGCATGACTGGGACTGACCCAAAACAAGACAGCAAAGGCTTGGAGAACTGAGCTATGATATAAACCACAGCTCACCTCCCAGTATAACTTCCAAGTCATTCATATGAGGGACAAACCCACAGCTTTGGAGTAAAGGCTTTGAAAACGGAACTGACATCAGAGCTACCACCAGGAGGTCAGACAGAACTTGCCACCTGAACCTAGTCAGGTTGACTGGTTACTGAAATAGCAAAAAAAATTAAATTCCACATTCTCCACATGATTGTAACAGGACCTAGATTCTCCCAACATAATTCTCAGAAGTGTCCACAATGTAGCCCAAAGAACCAGGAAAAATCTAATGAGTCTTCAGGGGAAAAGACAAGCAATAGATGCCAATCCCAAGGTCCCCAGATGTTGGAATTATTAAACTTTTTAATACTAGTATAACTAGTATTAACTGTGTTCTCTGAGTAACAGTAAACACTCTTGAAATAAATGAAAATTGTAATTGCTTGGAATATCTATGCAAGATCACTGTGAACATCCATTATTATACATAAGTGGAGAAATAGGTAAAATCTGTATGATCCAAAATACAACACATAAGCTGCATCTTTTAGTTATCAGATGTGATGTTTTCTCGGTACGGCATGAGAAAACATCCCAGTTAATGGAAAGTCACCTGTGGTCAAAGTCTTTGGGCAGAGAGAACAAAGAAAAATACTCCTGGGGGCTTCCTTGGTGGCCCAGTGGGTAAGGACACCACCTTGCAGTGCAAGGGGCGCCGGTTCAATCCCTGGCCTGGGAAGATCCCACGTGCCGCAGAGCGGCTGGACCGATGTGTCCAACTACTGAGCCAGAGCTCTGGAGCGCAAGCGCCCAGAGCTGGTGTTCTGCGACAAGAGAGGCCACTGTGATGGGAGGCCCACACGGGCCAAAGAACAAATATAAATAAAATGAAGGACCAACAGAAGTGGCCAAAAGAAAAGAAAAATACTCCTATAACTACAGATTGTTCAAAGGAAAAAAGAGGGGAAAGAAAGAAGATACAAGAGAAGTGAGAAATAACCTCATGAGAAATAACCTCATCACCTTGTAGACTAAGGAGTTATAATAATATTTTCACAGTTTAGGATGTCTAATTCTCTAGATGAGACCAGAAGTTCAAGCGGTTCTCCAAGCACAGCAAAATGCCCCACCCTTTAGCTGAAGAACAGGAAAAGCTCCACATGATTAAAGCCCAGCCTTGCGGTTCAGCCTGCCAGGGCTTGCCCTGTTCAGAAGTAGATCGTCAAAAAGATAATTCTATTATTAGGGTCATCATCTCTGGAGCAAAACTCTTCTTATTCTCAGGAAGTAAAAGCTATATTTGAGATGCACTTCCAAGATACTGACTTTGAGGAGATTAAAATTTTTATTAATATTTTACTTTCTCTCATACACACACACACACACACACACACACGCATACACACATGAAATGAAAAGGGAAAGAGAGAGAGAATATATAGACCTGTGTAAAAATTTTTAAAGTTAGCATCCTAGATAGAGGAATTATAGGTAAGTTTAATTTTGTAAAGTACGCTTTGCTTTTTGTATTTTCCAAAGTTACTACAATAAACCTATAGTTCATTTTATGATTTTGACCAGGCTGCATGTGGGATCTTAGTTCCCCTATCGGGGATTGAACTTGCATCCCTGCAGTGGAAGTACAGAGTCTTAATCACTGGACCTCCAGGGAAGTCCCTAGTCTGTAATTCACTTACAAGAAAGAAAAAAATAAGTGCTTTAAATGCCTAGGTTTATTGGATAATTGAAGAGAGTGAGGATGGGGACACCAGGCTGACACCACAACAAAGCAGCACCAAACCCAAACTTAAGACTGATGAGGGGCTTCCCTGGTGGTCCAGTGGGTAAAGAGCCCGCCTTGTTACGCAGGGGGCACCGGTTCGATCCCTGGCTGGAGAAGATCCCGCGTGCTGCGGAGCAGTTAGACGGATGTGTCTAATTACAAGCCAGCACTCAAGCGCAGGCACCCAGCGCCGGTGCTCTGCAACAAGAGGCCACTGTGATGGGAGGCCCACACAGGCCAAAGAATAAAGATGGATGAAAATAGATAAATAAAAAATCAGTCAGAGGACAAAATTTAAAAAAAAAAAAGATGACTCAGGAAAATTACCTAAGATAAAGAAAATACTACTGAGTTTGGATTTAACCACCCTTTCTTGACATTCCAATGGCGCGTTGCTTGACCTCCTCCCATCTCGTCTGTGCCATGGCTATATTTACCCTGACACACTCGTCTTATTTTGTCTGGATCCCTTTTTTATTTTATTACAATCTCTCAATGGCAGGGACCATGCCTCACTTGTCATTATACATCTAACTGAACTAAAGTTTTAGTACAGCTTTTCTCAATGAGAATAGTCATCTCCCGGATTTCCTGTAACAAGAATATTTTTTACATATAAAACAATAGAGCCCATCAGTGGTTACAAGATGACCTAACTTATATTCAAGTCAAAAGTTAGGTATTAAAGCAAGGTTTCTCTTGTTGGTAAGGGTGTTGTGGAATCTCAGCATAAGGCATCTAATGATGTATATAAATTATAATTATTAATAAAAATTTACACACCTCCAGAGGCATTTAAGAACTTATGAAAATAAACTTAATGATTACTCTTCTATGACTTGAAAAAGTAAAAGGGAAAAAAAGATTTTTAAGTTTAATTTTGAAAACGCTTTGCTTTTTGTATTTTCCAAAGTTACTACAATAAACCTATAGTTCATTTTATGAGTTTGACCGGGCGGCATGTGGGATCTTAGTTCCCCCATCGGGGATTGAACTTGCATCCCTGCAGCGGAAGTACAGAGTCTTAATCACTGGACCTCCAGGGAAGTCCCTAGTCTGTAATTCACTTACAAGAAAGAAAAAAATAAGTGCTTTAAATGCCTAGGTTTATTGGATAATTGAAGAGAGTGAGGATGGGGACACCAGGCTGACACCACAACAAAGCAGCACCAAACCCAAACTTAAGACTGATGAGGGGCTTCCCTGGTGGTCCAGTGGGTAAAGAGCCCGCCTTGTTACGCAGGGGGCACCGGTTCGATCCCTGGCTGGAGAAGATCCCGCGTGCTGCGGAGCAGTTAGACGGATGTGTCTAATTACAAGCCAGCACTCAAGCGCAGGCACCCAGCGCCGGTGCTCTGCAACAAGAGGCCACTGTGATGGGAGGCCCACACAGGCCAAAGAATAAAGATGGATGAAAATAGATAAATAAAAAATCAGTCAGAGGACAAAATTTAAAAAAAAAAAAGATGACTCAGGAAAATTACCTAAGATAAAGAAAATACTACTGAGTTTGGATTTAACCACCCTTTCTTGACATTCCAATGGCGCGTTGTTGACCTCCTCCCATCTCGTCTGTGCCATGGCTATATTTACCCTGACACACTCGTCTTATTTTGTCTGGATCCCTTTTTTATTTTATTACAATCTCTCAATGGCAGGGACCATGCCTCACTTGTCATTATACATCTAACTGAACTAAAGTTTTAGTACAGCTTTTCTCAATGAGAATAGTCATCTCCCGGATTTCCTGTAACAAGAATATTTTTTACATATAAAACAATAGAGCCCATCAGTGGTTACAAGATGACCTAACTTATATTCAAGTCAAAAGTTAGGTATTAAAGCAAGGTTTCTCTTGTTGGTAAGGGTGTTGTGGAATCTCAGCATAAGGCATCTAATGATGTATATAAATTATAATTATTAATAAAAATTTACACACCCTCCAGAGGCATTTAAGAACTTATGAAAATAAACTTAATGATTACTCTTCTATGACTTGAAAATAGACCTCCAAAACTGCAGGCAAAAGGATGAAATGTATTTATTTCAAAGTTAAATCTGAAGCAAAAATCACAAGACAACAGATTGCAAATTTAAAATTAGATTCTAGTGGGAGGGCTTGGTTTCAAGCCTGTTTTCTCCCTACTGGAGGCTGAGGCTGAAGACAGGATAGGAGGGTTGGGGGGAAGGGGGGAGAGCTAAGATTAAACTGAGACAAAGTTCTGAAACTTTTAGCTAAATCTTTACAAACCCATGAAAAGTATTTTGCCAAGTCACACACAAATACTCCTAACACAGGAGACTAAACAGGAAAGTTTTGCAACAAATAAAGGATGATCTTTGATTTAGACAGATTATTATTTTGACTATATTTATTTTGCTTTCTAAAAGATTATCCAAACCAGACACAGAACATATCATTGTTCTGAAGTAAGATTTTGAAGCTGCGTTTGCCTGTTTCAAACATAATCCCATCTAAAGATGGTTAAGCTCAGGAATAAATTTAAAAGATCCCGAGGGCAATTCACAGGGAGAAAGAGATAGGTACCTGTGTACCCGCTCTCTCTCTGGTTTTTTTTTTTTTTTTTCAGTTCTAATGCTAATACTTTTGAATTGTTAGATGGGCGTAAACTTAATCCATAAAGGTGAGTCCAGATTCTTTTTCCCACAAGCTACATCCATCATGGCAATGTCAATTAAACTAAACAGTATCTGTTTTCCCACCTCTGAAGCATTACCCTTAATTCATGGGGATACACACAGGCCCAAGGACACATACACAAACTTACCTTACAAGGCAACAACGGTTCCCAGCCCAGCCTGCCCCGAGAGCACTGTGGCATTTAGATGTGGAAGCCGGTAGAGATGTCAAGATGAAGAGGGGTGGGGGCTGGACGTGTATCAGCACCTGCCGCTCGGCGTGGCCATCACCGTCTCATCCGAGTCTACGCGACTCAGACACCTGGAGAGGGCAGAAAAAGAGGAAGCCGTTGTTCAGTCAGAACACAGGAAATAGGAACTTTCCATCAAATCCATTTATCCATTTACAGACATTCTCCAACGTCCATGTTGTGTGAAATGCCACACATATCCAAATCAAACCATGCAACCGTGACCTACAGGTGTAATATGACAGGCATAAACCAATAAATACAGGCCAACTTACATTGATGGTAATGAACACTTCTACAAACTCAGTTATGAGTGTTTTATTATTTTAGTCTATCTCTATAGACAAAGGGATCAGATAACAGAAACAGGTTCCTGTGGAATGACTTCCTGGTTCTCTCTTTTTCTTTTTAAATTCTCATGGGAGTAGAGCTGTGCTACAATGTTGTCTTCGTTTCTGCTGTATGACCATCATCAAAAACTTCTACAGGCAATAAAGGCTGGAGAGGGTGTGGAGAAAAGGGAACCTCTTGCACTTTTGGTGGGAATGTAGACTGGTGCAGCTGCTATGGAGGACTTTATGGAGGGAGGTTCCTTAGAAAACTAAAAATAGAACCACCGTCTGACCCAGCAATCCCACTCCTGGGCATACACTTGGAGAAAACCCTAACTCCAAAAGGCACATGCACCCCAGTGTTCACGAGCATGAGCTCATGCCCAGTAGTGTCAGACTCTCTGCAGTCTCATGGACTGTAGCCTGCCAGACTCGTCTATAGGATTCTCCAGACAAGAATATGGTTGTTTTCCTCTTAAGCTTTAAAAAATCTCAACAAAGATGAGTAAAAAGAAACATGGGGGAGCTTCCCTGGTGGCTCAGCGGTCAAGAGTTTGCCTGCCAATGCAGGAGACACGGGTTCGATCCCTGATTCAGGAAGATCTCACATGCTGCGGAACAACTAAGCACGTCAGCTACAACTATAGAGCCTGTGCTCTAGAGCCTCAGAGCTGCAACTATGGAGCCCGTGTGCCGCAACCACTGAAGCCCATGTGCCCTAGAGTCCAAGTTCCACCACAAGAGAAGTCACCACAACAAGAAGCCTGCTTACCTCAACTAGACAGTGGCCCCCACTCCCTACAACTAGAGAAGAGCCTGCAGCAACAGTGAAAACCCAGAATAGCCAAAAATAAATATAATAAATACATAAAAGGCATTTCTTTAAGACAAAAAGAAAAAGAAACATGGGCCTCTTGGTTCCTCTCAAAGCAGAGCTATAAGATAACACAGAAGTTGAAGAAGACCAAATTAAAGAAGAAGACCGTTAAACAGAAGACCAAGTCAATACATGGACTTTCTCATCATGTGTATGTTTTCAAAATAAGCTCCACAAACAAGCACTGTGAGGTCTTCTTTTCCTTTTTTTCCTAAACCCTGCCTTTAGGTCTGCAGTCACTAAGACAGAAACAGGTTCCTGTGGAATGACTTCCTGGTTCTCTCTTTTCTTTTAAATTCTCATGGGAGTAGAGCTGTGCTACAATGTTGTCTTCGTTTCTGCTGTATGACCATCATCAAAAACTTCTACAGGCAATAAAGGCTGGAGAGGGTGTGGAGAAAGGGAACCTCTTGCACTTTTGGTGGGAATGTAGACTGGTGCAGCTGCTATGGAGGACTTTATGGAGGGAGGTTCCTTAGAAAACTAAAAATAGAACCACCGTCTGACCCAGCAATCCCACTCCTGGGCATACACTTGGAGAAAACCCTAACTCCAAAAGGCACATGCACCCCAGTGTTCACGAGCATGAGCTCATGCCCAGTAGTGTCAGACTCTCTGCAGTCTCATGGACTGTAGCCTGCCAGACTCGTCTATAGGATTCTCCAGACAAGAATATGGTTGTTTTCCTCTTAAGCTTTAAAAAATCTCAACAAAGATGAGTAAAAAGAAACATGGGGGAGCTTCCCTGGTGGCTCAGCGGTCAAGAGTTTGCCTGCCAATGCAGGAGACACGGGTTCGATCCCTGATTCAGGAAGATCTCACATGCTGCGGAACAACTAAGCACGTCAGCTACAACTATAGAGCCTGTGCTCTAGAGCCTCAGAGCTGCAACTATGGAGCCCGTGTGCCGCAACCACTGAAGCCCGTGTGCCCTAGAGTCCAAGTTCCACCACAAGAGAAGTCACCACAACAAGAAGCCTGCTTACCTCAACTAGACAGTGGCCCCCACTCCCTACAACTAGAGAAGAGCCTGCAGCAACAGTGAAAACCCAGAATAGCCAAAAATAAATATAATAAATACATAAAAGGCATTTCTTTAAGACAAAAAGAAAAAGAAACATGGGCCTCTTGGTTCCTCTCAAAGCAGAGCTATAAGATAACACAGAAGTTGAAGAAGACCAAATTAAAGAAGAAGACCGTTAAACAGAAGACCAAGTCAATACATGGACTTTCTCATCATGTGTATGTTTTCAAAATAAGCTCCACAAACAAGCACTGTGAGGTCTTCTTTTCTTTTTTTCCTAAACCCTGCCTTTAGGTGAGACTGCAGTCACTAAGACAGGAGAAAGCCCTGAGGGCTTCTAGGAGGTGGCTGCCCCTCATTCCTCTCCCACAGGTCACTCCTGTGGGTCTGTCCACGACCAGCACCTATAATGGAGGGCTTCATTAAGGTGGAACTTGAGATGACAAACAACTTGCACAGGACCATGAAGAAAATTGCCTACTGTTGTGGAAGGCAGTCACATCATGACAGTAAATAAATAAATATCTACATCCACAGAGAAGAGCATATTAAGCGAAGCTATAGTTCTCCCTGTCTAGAAAAACATGCCACTTCACCGTGAACCTGGGGGCTCGTGCTCGCCAGGAGAGAAGCATGAATTCTCAGCTCAGCGCCCCGTTACTCCTCTACAGTCCATGTCCTTTCCAGAATTCTCCCACTGCTGGCCTGTTCCCTCTCTTTTCCCCAGGCATCCTCCTTAAGCACCTCTCTGCGAAGGTTCCGATTTTCAAAGCAGTTCCTGAATTGCTTAGGAACTGGCAGAAATTAATAAGCAACAGCCCATTTATACTGAAATGGACTCATTACGATGCCAGCTGCCAATGATTTCCAAAGGCTGGATTCTTGCTGGCAAACCAGGCCTGCAGGCGGCTGTCCTCCACCTGCACAACGGAGGCTGAGAATGCATTTTTTATGCTTTTTTTTAAAAGTACATATTCTACTACCAGAACTGAAATGTTTTTCTATTATATTCTTTATTCCCTGAGCAGAAAAGATCCACGGGAAAGAAAGTGAAATTTATCAGGCATTATTTATAAAATATGCAGGAAGACAAAAACCCAGTTTATTAGGGATCACTTTTTTTTTTTTTTCCTGATTCTGAATGAAAAAATATTTTGACCTGTGAGCCTAGCAATGGAACTGACCCCATGATGTAGATGGATGAATAGACACACACTTGTTCTTTGTGATCAGCAAATATCCTAAGGTTGCAACAGATTACCAAATACTCTATATGTATCAGATATTCACGGAGGGTTAACTCCGCCAAGGCCTTGTGAATGTACACCATGACAACCCGAGAATCACTAGGATTCCGGGCTTTCTTTAAGAGCCACAAAGAATCCACCTTCAACAGGAGGTAAATAGGCTCTGAAGTGGCTCAGTGGTAAAGAATCTGCCTGCCAGTGCAGGAGACACAAGTTCGATCCCTGGTCTGAGAAGATTTCCCATGCATCACAGTAACTGAGCCCCTGCGTCGAAACTGCTGAGCCTGTGCTCTAGAGCCCCGGAGCTGCAAATTGTAAAGCCCATATGCCCTACAGCCCGTGCTCCACAACTAGAGATATCACCACATTGAGAAGCCCACATACCACAAATGGAAAGTAGCACCTACTCACTGCAACTACAGAAAAGTCCACAAAGCAACAAAGACTTGGCACAGGCAAAAATAAACAAACAAACAAGAGGCAGGTAAGCACCAGACTCAGTGATGGGAGTTTGAGCCTGGAGTTCCACTACACACATCAGGTCAAAACTCAGCTTTGCCGCTCACTTGCCAGGTGATTTGAGGCAAACTCTACATATGCTTACCCCCTTTATAAATGGGGATAAGTCCTAAACCATTCTACTGAAATGAGCATTAAATGACATCATCTATGTTACATGGCTAGCTTACTGCCTACCCCTTGGTCCGTTCTCAGTAAATACCAAATTCTTTTATTACTCATCATTGATAACCCATAAGGAAGATGCTACAGAAGGGTCACTGTCATGGGGAATTCCTTAAAACATGGGACCTAACTCCTTGAAGCTGGGTCTGTGGTCTAAAGCAGATGAAACTGGTCGCCTCAAATGTGTCAGAAGACGATAGGGGAATTCACTAACCCAGCTGGACGATGCGATGGGCCTGATTGCCACAGTGCATGCTCACACAGAAACCACGCTGACAAAACCTGGCGGGACTGGCTGCGCGGCTTGCATTACATTAAGATGACCCCCAGAGAAGGGAAGGATAAACGTGCCAGGTTTTACAGTCTCCTGTGATTCATCTCAACTCATAAAGTCAATTTCTGCATCAGGTGTCAAATAACCAGTTTTCATAGGGAAGTGTGTCTGCTAGAAGAGGGTTAACTCCGCCAAGGCCTTGTGAATGTACACCATGACAACCCGAGAATCACTAGGATTCCGGGCTTTCTTTAAGAGCCACAAAGAATCCACCTTCAACAGGAGGTAAATAGGCTCTGAAGTGGCTCAGTGGTAAAGAATCTGCCTGCCAGTGCAGGAGACACAAGTTCGATCCCTGGTCTGAGAAGATTTCCCATGCATCACAGTAACTGAGCCCCTGCGTCGAAACTGCTGAGCCTGTGCTCTAGAGCCCCGGAGCTGCAAATTGTAAAGCCCATATGCCCTACAGCCCGTGCTCCACAACTAGAGATATCACCACATTGAGAAGCCCACATACCACAAATGGAAAGTAGCACCTACTCACTGCAACTACAGAAAAGTCCACAAAGCAACAAAGACTTGGCACAGGCAAAAATAAACAAACAAACAAGAGGCAGGTAAGCACCAGACTCAGTGATGGGAGTTTGAGCCTGGAGTTCCACTACACACATCAGGTCAAAACTCAGCTTTGCCGCTCACTTGCCAGGTGATTTGAGGCAAACTCTACATATGCTTACCCCCTTTATAAATGGGGATAAGTCCTAAACCATTCTACTGAAATGAGCATTAAATGACATCATCTATGTTACATGGCTAGCTTACTGCCTACCCCTTGGTCCGTTCTCAGTAAATACCAAATTCTTTTATTACTCATCATTGATAACCCATAAGGAAGATGCTACAGAAGGGTCACTGTCATGGGGAATTCCTTAAAACATGGGACCTAACTCCTTGAAGCTGGGTCTGTGGTCTAAAGCAGATGAAACTGGTCGCCTCAAATGTGTCAGAAGACGATAGGGGAATTCACTAACCCAGCTGGACGATGCGATGGGCCTGATTGCCACAGTGCATGCTCACACAGAAACCACGCTGACAAAACCTGGCGGGACTGGCTGCGCGGCTTGCATTACATTAAGATGACCCCTAGAGAAGGGAAGGATAAACGTGCCAGGTTTTACAGTCTCCCTGTGATTCATCTCAACTCATAAAGTCAATTTCTGCATCAGGTGTCAAATAACCAGTTTTCATAGGGAAGTGTGTCTGCTAGAAGAGGAGAGGGAATTACCAAAGCTACTTCCAGGCTTCAAATGCCTCGAAATTAGACAGGCTCACAAGTCCCATCACTCCAACCCAAGATGAAAACATGACAACAGTCAGAAATACTGCGTCCATGGCAGGTAATCCATGGCTTTTCCTAAAATGTCTGCCATGCCAGAACTTCCTTTTTCACCTTCAGAAAAGACCCATAAAAGGCATCCTGTTACTTGTAAGTCCTTCCAAGTTCCAGGAATCAAAGCATATAGAGAAAATATATTGTACCTGCCATCAAAATATCCACACAGTGCACCCCAAGCTGTATTCCTAACTTATGTGACTTTGGGCAAGCAAACTACACATGCCAAAACTTAAAAGGAAACATAAGGATGTGTAATATCATCTACTTTGCTTAATTAACATCTATGTGAAAAGGTTGTTATAAGACAGAAATTAGAGATTCAACAAGAAACACTATAAACTATAGAAGATTACAGAAGTATGTTCATTCTTAGTCTATTGACCATGGCTGAGTACCCCCAAAGTGTTCCATAATTAGTGAATTAATGAGAACCAGAAAATTTCCCTTCACCCTGAACCTTAAAGCGGGATAGGAGTGGTAGTGTTGGATCAAAACTCTAAACAACTCATAAATTTGGAATATTTTTCATATCCAATAAGCACAAAAAAAAATACAGAGTTTAGCATTCATAGTTAGTTCAAAAATCAGTCTTAGACAAATAGATGGGTGGATAAATCTAGGACACTGGAAAAATTTTTAACAGTGCAGAAATTAAGGTTAAAGAAAATTCTGTTTACTTATATTTTTTTGTTTTCTTTACTTATATTTTTAACCACTATTATAGTTAAGGAAGGACTTAGGAGTGCCTTCCAAAGATACATTATTTAAAATAGAATAGCAGAAATTCTCTAAAATGGAATAGGAGAACTTTTTACTGGAAAAATAAAAGGAACCCAACGATTAATATAAAGTGAAACGGGGACAGAATAAGGCTAATATTCCAGCTGGCTCAGTTTGACAGTAAGCTTTTGTAACAGCCAATTAAACATGGACAAGAGAGCAGCTGTAAAATTCACAAGGTCCTCATCAGCTGCTCAGAAGAAGGACATACGTTCTAGGTGCTAAGATCAGACAGGAATTTCCACCAGTGGTCCTTTGAGGCCACTGGGAGACAATAGCCCATAGTTTTTCGTTTCTTGGTTTTGGCTTCTTTTGGCTGTGTTGGGTCTTTAATGCAGCGTGCAGACTTTCTCTAGTTACAGCTTCTTGCTAGCTGCAGTGCACAGGCTTCTCTTGCTCTAGAGAGCACAGGCTCAGAAGCTGTTGCCCACGGGCTTAGCTGCCCTGCATCATGTGGGACCTTAATTCCCTTACCAGGGATTGAACCCTTGTCCCCTGCATTGGAAGGCGGATTCTTAACCACTGGACCACCACGGAAGTCCCTGAGTCATTTTTTTGAACCACAACCTTTCACATTGGCTCAATGAGAAATTTCGTATGGCTGTTTCTTGTCTTGATAATTGATTCAAGGGAAGAAAAAAAAGTTACCATTCAGGGACAGAAGGGCTGAAGAGGTATGATCTCGGTGAGTTGTAGAGACCGCTTACCCTCCAAGAAAATCTCTTGGAACGCTTGCTCGCTCTCCAGAGTGTTGGGCCACATGGCAGGAGTAACTTGAGTGAATAAGCCTCCATGCCCAAGTGTAGCTGGCTCCTGATACCACCTGGCCACACCTCATCTGGCATAAGGGGCAGTTCCACCAGGGGTGAGCTTGTCTGGCTTGTGTAAAAACTGAGACTGCGACAGGGACTCATGAACAGAGAAGTGGTCCCCACCTTCCCTATCAGGTAAGCTATGTGACTACCGAGGGCCCTGGAACAGGACCAGGATTCTCGGTGAAAAGTTGATCCCAGATCAACACAGATGGGGGGCTCCCCAGGTGGTGCAGCAGTAAAGAAGGCAAATGCCAATGCCAGATACTTGGGTTCAGTCTCTGGGTGGGGAAGATCCCCTGGAGGAGGGAACAGCAACCCACTCCAGTATTCTTGCCTGGAGAATCCCATGGACAGAGGAGCCTGGCGGGCTACAGTCCACATGGTCACCAGGAGTTGGACACAACTGCACGTGATGAATACACATTTCCTCCTCATCTTAACACGGATGAATGAGTTGTGACAAGGTTTCCAAATTCCTACTCCCTAAAGCAGGGATACAAGGGGTTTAGCCCAACAATGTTTTCCAAGGCAAGTAAAAATAGACACCCAAATCAGCCAAACAGAATTCCTGAAAGTTTCCCCTCTCCAAAGACTGCCCTGATTTTGAGCAACTGCTTAGCATATCCAAATGCATCCCAAGGTAACTGAGAAAATATGTTCATAAAAATATTCTTAAGCCAGCTAAGTCAGTCGAGAAATTTCTCCTAAAACGATAACTTTAATTTTAGAACAGTGAATCTTTGGCGATACTTAACCAACAAGTTCAGCTGCAACAGACATGACTGTGTTCCACAGGAGTCAAGTCAGTCCATCTCAAAGTGAAGTAATATATTCTCCCCCAGCTCAGGGAGATCTACCATTTATGGAATGCTTACTATCTGGTTGGCACCATGTAAGTGACTTTAGACCAAAATACTACTCTCTAAGTTTCCCTAGGTTCTTGGTGTTTATCATCTTGCAACTATACTTGGACACGGACAAATGCCAAAGCATACAACTCAACTCCAACACTGCATCACTCACTGTGAAGCATTTGGAAACCACCAGTCCCAAAGGGCTGAGTTACACAGCTGGCCTTCAGATCTCCCAAACACCCCCAGAGTCTGGCTCTGAAAAGGGCTCCAAGGAAGCCCCAGCTCACTGAAATGGATTTTATAGGTTTTTTCAGGACAGACAATGAGAATCATGCAATTCTTCAAGATTCTAAGCAGCAGCATCCCTCCACTGAAGCCATGATGCTACTGAACACTTGAGAATTCCACCCAACATTCCAAGAGGAGTAACCACACGATGGGAGAGCTCAACTCTGGGCTCTCAGCTCAATTTCAAGTCTGAATCACATCAAAAACGCATGCCCAAGTCATTGTAAGAGAGAATGGAACAACTGATCTCAAAAGAAAATGGAAATGGAGCTGATGGCAACCCACTCCAGTTCTTGCCTGGAGAATCCCATGGACAGAGGAGCCTGGCGGGCTACAGTCCACATGGTCACCAGGAGTTGGACACAACTGCACGTGATGAATACACATTTCCTCCTCATCTTAACACGGATGAATGAGTTGTGACAAGGTTTCCAAATTCCTACTCCCTAAAGCAGGGATACAAGGGGTTTAGCCCAACAATGTTTTCCAAGGCAAGTAAAAATAGACACCCAAATCAGCCAAACAGAATTCCTGAAAGTTTCCCCTCTCCAAAGACTGCCCTGATTTTGAGCAACTGCTTAGCATATCCAAATGCATCCCAAGGTAACTGAGAAAATATGTTCATAAAAATATTCTTAAGCCAGCTAAGTCAGTCGAGAAATTTCTCCTAAAACGATAACTTTAATTTTAGAACAGTGAATCTTTGGCGATACTTAACCAACAAGTTCAGCTGCAACAGACATGACTGTGTTCCACAGGAGTCAAGTCAGTCCATCTCAAAGTGAAGTAATATATTCTCCCCCAGCTCAGGGAGATCTACCATTTATGGAATGCTTACTATCTGGTTGGCACCATGTAAGTGACTTTAGACCAAAATACTACTCTCTAAGTTTCCCTAGGTTCTTGGTGTTTATCATCTTGCAACTATACTTGGACACGGACAAATGCCAAAGCATA
Organism: Tragulus kanchil; assembly: GCA_022376925.1. Classification (NCBI taxonomy): domain Eukaryota; kingdom Metazoa; phylum Chordata; class Mammalia; order Artiodactyla; family Tragulidae; genus Tragulus; species Tragulus kanchil. Next base: position 231,464,887 of record JAIOJX010000028.1, read on the forward strand.
CAACTCAACTCCAACACTGCATCACTCACTGTGAAGCATTTGGAAACCACCAGTCCCAAAGGGCTGAGTTACACAGCTGGCCTTCAGATCTCCCAAACACCCCCAGAGTCTGGCTCTGAAAAGGGCTCCAAGGAAGCCCCAGCTCACTGAAATGGATTTTATAGGTTTTTTCAGGACAGACAATGAGAATCATGCAATTCTTCAAGATTCTAAGCAGCAGCATCCCTCCACTGAAGCCATGATGCTACTGAACACTTGAGAATTCCACCCAACATTCCAAGAGGAGTAACCACACGATGGGAGAGCTCAACTCTGGGCTCTCAGCTCAATTTCAAGTCTGAATCACATCAAAAACGCATGCCCAAGTCATTGTAAGAGAGAATGGAACAACTGATCTCAAAAGAAAATGGAAATGGAGCTGATGGCAGTTAACTTCTGAAATCCTTCTTTTACGACTTCACCATGTCATGGCTTAAGAGTTCCGAGTGAGAGAACTAGGTTATCTAGGTCCCATAGAAGACAGTGAGAGGGGATGATACTCTGTGGAAACTGCTTCTGTAACTCCTGGGAGATCCAACAGAGGGCATCACCTTTAAACTGCACTCTAGAACTACCTTCTTGAAAATATACCAATGCCTTAGAAGAGATTTTAAAATACAATTATACAATTTCAAAATACAAAATACAATTTCAAAATACAATCGCGTCACCCAACATCTTTTCCAAGCCACTCCGGTCTCTTCCTTCAGCAGACCTGCCTCCCATCGCCACATGGTGCTCACCAGGCTCGGGAGGAGTCTCATCTCCGGAGACCCCTCACAAAACTGGGGGGAGGGCAGCACCTCTTTGCTGTCAAAGACTGAAGCTCAAGGGAGGGAATTTGGTTTTCACTCCCTTCCGCTTTCCACGACTGAACTTGAACCTTACATGAAGACAGGGGAGTCTCTAGTCTAAAGGACACAGCCTTGGGCTTGGGTCAGCCCTGAGAGGATGGGAACCGTAAGAGTAAGGATGCTCAGACCTGGCAGCTGCAGCCTGCCTCCAAGACCTTCCCCAAGCTCGACTAAGAGACCCCAAAGCATGAAACCTGCCATCTCCACAATGGTCTCCAGCCCCTATAACCAGGCCTCTCCCTTCACCTGTTCTTTCCTCAAGCAACCAAGGACTTGTTCATCCCAGCAATTTCATTCCTTTGCCATCACGCAAGCCACAGCTGCCTGCCCCAAGCCACCTTTCCACTCATAGTGGGAGGGCCACTCTGCGAATCCAGCAAGAGCTGCCTGGAGTGAGGCCAGGCATGCAGGTGGCCAGTGGGGTGACTCTGCCTGCCAGCACAGAGGGCTGGGACTGCCCGTGTCAGAGGACAGAGGGGTCACCGCACGTCCCTCTGGAGAGGCCACCAGGCTGGGGTGCATCAGATCCATGTTGCCGGTCCCTTGCCCTCTGAAGTTAAAGCCCATCAGAAGGAATCAGCCCCGGACGCCTGCTCCATCCTGTTCTTGACACTGTGGTATTTGTGTTGGCAGAAGGTATGTATGAGATGGCAACATTCTCCAGGAGAAATGCTTATAGAGCGCATTAGGTAGATTGAATACTAGGGAGGGAGAGGAAGGAAGAGAAGCTAGAAATGTTAAGCTTGTACATTATGTATGAATATCTGATAGCAAGTTGATTTAATAACCAAAAGTCAATGAGCAAGTACAGGAGCTGGAAAACACAGGTGCCCAACATAAAAAGTGAAGTTTTAATGGGGTCCTGACCAACACCATTGCTGGGGGAACATCAGGAACCTCAATTTCAGTATGGGTTTAAGAGGAGATTTTGTGGGGGAGGAGGATAACTGCTTTATAATGTTGTGTCACTTTCTGATGTCAAACAAAGTGAATCAGCAATATATTTACATACACCTCCTTCCTCTTGACCTCCCTCCCACCCCACTCCCTCGCTGCACCCGTCTAGGTCACCACAGAGCTCCCAGGGAGTGCCCTGTGCTCTATAGCAGGTGCCCATCAGCTACCTATTTCACATGTGGTAAAGTATCTATGTCAATACCAATCTCCCGATTCATCCCAGCCTCCCCTCTCCTAATATACCCAGAGGTACAGAGGAATCTATTTGCAAGGCAGGAAAAGAGACATAGAAAATGGACATGGAATGATAAGATTTTAATCAAATTTCAGTCTTAAGCTGAACCTTCCACTTTAAAAGTCAAATAAAATAATTTTTTTAAATATTAAAGGAATTCTTCCCAAAGCCTTTCAAAACAGGGATGATTCTTTACCTATAAGTCCACATCTTTTCAAAAAACAAAAACGAAAAAACAGACTAAGTCTCAGTCACACAACAGAGTGTCAGAACACCAGTTCCCAAGTCAATCCCTGGGTCCTTAGCCCCAAACACTCCTTTCCTCTCTCCTCATTTTAAAATGAAAACATCTTTAAAATGATCTCAACTTCATATTTGTCAATTCATTCAAATAGCTTTGTAGTTATACATTTAAGACTACAAGCTGTAATGGGTAAAACACAAGTCCTTATTTCATTGACTCCAACAAACATTTTTCATGTTGAACATCTCTAAGCTGACAATGGTGTGATGAAACTTAAGTCACAATGGTGTGATGAAACTTAGTACCATTTTCTTTCTTGCTTAGTGGTATGTAAGAATGGTGCATCTTAGAATGGCCAGCAAGTTATGAAAGAGGGTATATAAAAACAGATTTTTAAGTAGCTATGAATATCTAAAAACTGCTTGTGAATCATCTGAGTAAAGCAGAGTGTCTGCAGAGTAAGTGTAAGAACTTACCGTTAACAATTCAAGTCAACTTGACCATTATTTACTGAGCACCTACTTTATGTTTGGGATGAGGAAATTAGACTGCTTCCCTATGATGCCTACAGCCTAAGAAAATGATGGACGCTTACTTCTCCACTCTGAGACAGGGCTGGAAAGGCTAATCAGAAATAGCAAATGGTAGGGGAGGGGATAAATTGGAAATTTGGGATTAACAGATACGACTATATATAAAACAAACAACAAGAACTTACTATATAGCAGAGGTAACTATATTCAGTATCTTATAATAACTGATGATGGAAAAGAATCTGAAAAAGAACGCGTGTGTCTGTGTGTAACTGACTCATGGTGCTATACACCTGAAACACTGGGAATCATATGTCCTGTGCTCTGTCGTGTCTGACTCTTTATGACCCCACGGACTAGAGCCCACCAGGCTCCTATGTCTTGCTGAGATTGCCCAGCAAGACCATTAGAATGGGTTGCATTTCCTCCTCCACATAAATCAGCTAGACTTCAGTTTAAGAAATCATTTTTAAAAATAGTGAATGATGAGAAGAAATGGACAAATTCTGCCAGGGGAAGCTATCAGTCCAATCTGGTCCTGAAAGGATCGTTGGCTTTAGCTTGGCTTCTGAGGAAGGGAGGAAATGATGAACAGGGACAGGAGAGAGTTGGCAAAAAAAAAAAAAAAAGACGGGCTGATCATTTCAGGAAAAGAACAAAGGCTCTGAGCATGAAAGCATTAGTCCAACTTTACAAAGAAGTAAGTGCATGGAAAAGAGCTGGAGGTGATGAGGCTTTTAAAAACATGGGTTGGGTTATGGATGTGACACAGAGAAATTAAACGTCATGAAGTGTAATAGAGTCTGTTATGGGATTTGATTAGGAGAGGTGCATGATCAAACATGTTCTCCCCTGGCCCCACCCTGCCCTCTGGGGTAACGTGAAAGAGCAGGTGGGGGCTTGTTGCAACCAACACATTAGTCAGGGCCTGGAGGAGATAAGGAGTTGTTGTTCAGTCATTCATGTCTCTTTGTGACCCCGTGGGCTGAGGCAAGCCAGGCTTCCTAGCCATTCACTGTCTCCCCAGGTTTGCTCAGATTCTTGTCCATGAATCTGCGATGCAAGGTAACCATCTCAGTCTCTGCATCCCTCTTCCCCTCCTCCCTTCAGTCTTTTCCAGCATCAAGGTCGTTTCTAAGGAGCCAGCTCTTCGCATCAGGTGGCCATAGTATTGGAGCTTCAGCATCAGTCCTTCCAATGAATATTCAGAGTTGATTTCCTTTAAGATTCACTGGTGAGCCTTGGGGTAATAAGGCGGCCCTATGTTCCATTGTTCTGTCACTCTGTTCTGTGAGTGAGCAGGTGAAGTCACCAGGACTTAGGGATCACACATATACCTATGAGAAAGAAGGAAGGAAGGAAGGAGAAAAGAAGGAAGAGGTGCCTATGGCATTTCTAGTCTGGTAACGGACAAAACAGAAGGTGACAGTAACGCCTTCCACTATGAAGTCAAATGGAGCATCCAAGTCAAAAGCTGTACACCTGAGAGGCCAAAATTCCCTGCCAATGGTCCTACTGGAACCAACTTGGTGTCCATTTCCTCCTCCACATAAATCAGCTAGACTTCAGTTTAAGAAATCATTTTTAAAAATAGTGAATGATGAGAAGAAATGGACAAATTCTGCCAGGGAAGCTATCAGTCCAATCTGGTCCTGAAAGGATCGTTGGCTTTAGCTTGGCTTCTGAGGAAGGGAGGAAATGATGAACAGGGACAGGAGAGAGTTGGCAAAAAAAAAAAAAAAAGACGGGCTGATCATTTCAGGAAAAGAACAAAGGCTCTGAGCATGAAAGCATTAGTCCAACTTTACAAAGAAGTAAGTGCATGGAAAAGAGCTGGAGGTGATGAGGCTTTTAAAAACATGGGTTGGGTTATGGATGTGACACAGAGAAATTAAACGTCATGAAGTGTAATAGAGTCTGTTATGGGATTTGATTAGGAGAGGTGCATGATCAAACATGTTCTCCCCTGGCCCCACCCTGCCCTCTGGGGTAACGTGAAAGAGCAGGTGGGGGCTTGTTGCAACCAACACATTAGTCAGGGCCTGGAGGAGATAAGGAGTTGTTGTTCAGTCATTCATGTCTCTTTGTGACCCCGTGGGCTGAGGCAAGCCAGGCTTCCTAGCCATTCACTGTCTCCCCAGGTTTGCTCAGATTCTTGTCCATGAATCTGCGATGCAAGGTAACCATCTCAGTCTCTGCATCCCTCTTCCCCTCCTCCCTTCAGTCTTTTCCAGCATCAAGGTCGTTTCTAAGGAGCCAGCTCTTCGCATCAGGTGGCCATAGTATTGGAGCTTCAGCATCAGTCCTTCCAATGAATATTCAGAGTTGATTTCCTTTAAGATTCACTGGTGAGCCTTGGGGTAATAAGGCGGCCCTATGTTCCATTGTTCTGTCACTCTGTTCTGTGAGTGAGCAGGTGAAGTCACCAGGACTTAGGGATCACACATATACCTATGAGAAAGAAGGAAGGAAGGAAGGAGAAAAAGAAGGAAGAGGTGCCTATGGCATTTCTAGTCTGGTAACGGACAAAACAGAAGGTGACAGTAACGCCTTCCACTATGAAGTCAAATGGAGCATCCAAGTCAAAAGCTGTACACCTGAGAGGCCAAAATTCCCTGCCAATGGTCCTACTGGAACCAACTTGGTGTCCATTTCACACAAGGCCTCAGCCCAAAGGAACCCAATTTGGAACACACTAGCTCAGTCATGAAAGAAAGAAAGAAAGAAGGAAGGAAAAATATCCACCCCAAATGCTTAGATCAGAAAGGATGCCAAAATAGAGACACAAACATTAGCCAATGGTGGAATCAAAGAATTTAAAAAATAAACAAAAACCACACATCTCATCAAATATGAGAGGCCACAAGTTAAAAACACTATCTCAACTGTACTTTTATTGATCAAGCCAAGATCTGTAATAATAAATAGATTCACTACCATCGACAATTAACAAAAAAGTAAAAGCTTGGTGTTTCAGGTCCGGTGCCATATAATTAAAATGTAAATCAGGTTTGCAGCCCCCAAAACTTCCTAGGGCCACAGAACACCCGTTATGCTCCTTACTCGCACACTGGAATTGGGGTAATAATTTAAATAAGATCACGGATTGCAAGGCTGATGTTCCAAAGCCATACAAACCACAGTGGAATGCACCTGGACTGTATAAACAAGTGTGACTGAGCACCATGTCAAAGCAAAGGTAGCTTTTAAGGACAATCACTTCACCTTCCTGGGAGCAGGTGAAATGCAAAGGTGACAGCTGTGAAGATCAGCTAGATTTCAGGTGATGCTCCAAGTCAGTTATGCTCTGCGAGTGACCATGATAGGAATGTAGGAGTAGGGTATGTGGCAAAGGGGATGGAGAGATGCAGAGAAAGACAGACACTAAGTCCTTGTTGTTGTTCAGTCGCTAAGTCATGTCCAACTCTTCACAGCCCCATGGACTGCAGCACCCCAGGCTTCCCTGTCCTTCACCATCTCCCAGAGCTTGCTCAAACTCATTGGCCATAAAACCATCTCACACTCTGTCACTCCCTTCTTCTCCTGCCCTTAGTCTTCCCCAGCATCAGGGTTTTTCCAATGAATCAGCTCTTCATATCAGGTGGTCGAAGTATTGGAGCTTCAGCTTCAGCATCAGTCCTTCCAGTGAACTATGGGACCACTAACTATGGAACTCAACCTTACTAAGAGGATGGTCCGGAAGTTTCTATTGGTCACTACACTTGAAAAGAACTCCACAATTCTTTAGGTTGCTTAAGTCAAAACCCCTAAGTATCATAATGGGAATCATCAGGAGATTTTTCTCTACTGGGCATTCTTTTTATAGTAAATAGGTGATTCAATTAAGACAAAAAGTGCCACTGAGATAAACTCTGGAAATTCCAGATGGAAAATGAATTCTTACTTAATTTTTTTTTAAGATTCATTTATTTATTTTTTATTTTCTTTTTGGGGCTATGGTGGCTCTTCAGTGCTGCATGCAAGCTTTCTCTAGTTACAGCAAGCGAGGGCAACTCTCCAGTTGCAATGTGCACACTTCTCATTGCAGTGGCTTCTCTCGTTGAAAAGCCGTAGCTCTAGGGCTCGGGGGCTTCAGGAGTTGGAGCACGTGGGCCCATTAGCTGTGGCACACGGGCTCTAGACGGCTGGCTCAGTAGTTGTGGTGCAGGGACTTAGTTGCCCAATGGCAAGTGGGATCTTCCCAGACCAGGGATGGAACCCATGTCCCTTGCATTGCAAGGTGGAGTCTTAGTCATTGGACAACTAGGGAAGCCCTTCTTTCCGACTTTAAAGACTGGTTCAAGGCCTTTTTGGCTAAAAAACGATTAACATTCATCCTAGCCAAAGAACAAACTGGAAGAGACATAAAAAGCACCCAAAGTCATCACCGACTGGATTTTTTAAAGCAGGAGAAAAAGGATTATACGAAGCACACACACCCCTCCCTGAAGTCATAAGAGGATAATCAACCTCTTTCAATATAAAGACAATTCCTGGGAGGTCATGAGAACATTTCTGAAACAATGATACATCAAAGTCCCCGTGCATAAAGAAAAACAAAACTCGTATGCACCCCAGGCTTCCTGTCCTTCACTATCTCCCAGAGCTTGCTCAAACTCATTGGCCATAAAACCATCTCACACTCTGTCACTCCCTTCTTCTCCTGCCCTTAGTCTTCCCCAGCATCAGGGTTTTTCCAATGAATCAGCTCTTCATATCAGGTGGTCGAAGTATTGGAGCTTCAGCTTCAGCATCAGTCCTTCCAGTGAACTATGGGACCACTAACTATGGAACTCAACCTTACTAAGAGGATGGTCCGGAAGTTTCTATTGGTCACTACACTTGAAAAGAACTCCACAATTCTTTAGGTTGCTTAAGTCAAAACCCCTAAGTATCATAATGGGAATCATCAGGAGATTTTTCTCTACTGGGCATTCTTTTTATAGTAAATAGGTGATTCAATTAAGACAAAAAGTGCCACTGAGATAAACTCTGGAAATTCCAGATGGAAAATGAATTCTTACTTAATTTTTTTTTAAGATTCATTTATTTATTTTTTATTTTCTTTTTGGGGCTATGGTGGCTCTTCAGTGCTGCATGCAAGCTTTCTCTAGTTACAGCAAGCGAGGGCAACTCTCCAGTTGCAATGTGCACACTTCTCATTGCAGTGGCTTCTCTCGTTGAAAAGCCGTAGCTCTAGGGCTCGGGGGCTTCAGGAGTTGGAGCACGTGGGCCCATTAGCTGTGGCACACGGGCTCTAGACGGCTGGCTCAGTAGTTGTGGTGCAGGGACTTAGTTGCCCAATGGCAAGTGGGATCTTCCCAGACCAGGGATGGAACCCATGTCCCTTGCATTGCAAGGTGGAGTCTTAGTCATTGGACAACTAGGGAAGCCCTTCTTTCCGACTTTAAAGACTGGTTCAAGGCCTTTTTGGCTAAAAAACGATTAACATTCATCCTAGCCAAAGAACAAACTGGAAGAGACATAAAAAGCACCCAAAGTCATCACCGACTGGATTTTTTAAAGCAGGAGAAAAAGGATTATACGAAGCACACACACCCCTCCCTGAAGTCATAAGAGGATAATCAACCTCTTTCAATATAAAGACAATTCCTGGGAGGTCATGAGAACATTTCTGAAACAATGATACATCAAAGTCCCCGTGCATAAAACCCGATACATACAATCACAAAGTAAATCTGTTCCTGGTATGACAGCAACTGGCTTAAAAAGCTTGACATTCATTGCCAAGTAATATCTATGAGACCACACACAAGGTTAGTGAAACAGACACCAGGCCCTGCCTTCCAAGAATTAATGAGGACACTCCTGTCCAGGGCACTAATGTGCGAATGGTTTTATGGGAATTCCCATTCAATAAAACCATTCTGAGCATGCCCACCCAAAGCAGAATGAGTGTGTGCCATCAGATATTTCATCAATGTCTACATTACACGTATAGGCTGTTGTTCAAATATGTTACGCACATTTTAAATTTCTGCATATGTGTATAATTTGCCTCATTTATTTGAGGTGAACAGAAATACATAGATATTTAAATGAATAAGAGAGATAAAAATGTAAATTCTGAAATTCTCTTCCTACACCCTCATGAAATCATCTTGCACAGATATCCAGGATTAAAGACTAATGTTGTGGGACAGAGAAAGTCGATCTGGACACTAAGAAACAATAAGGAAAGACAGTTGGTGGAAAACTCATAGGAATGCCTCCTTAACGTTACCGATTAATACATCTCAGGCTTACCATGAAACAATATCACAGCAATGTCATAATTTCTCAGAATCTTCAAGGAGGGAATACAGCCGTTAAGAAGACCACGTCAGGAGACACATGCTGCGAACCTCAGCCTCCTCTGAAGTAATCTGCTGATAACACTGGCTTCAGGGGGCCGTTAAATTGTGTCTTTGCAGTCAAGCAGTCATCAATACCCCTTCACCAGAATTTAATAAAACAACGCCGTATGCAGAAGAAGAAAAGGACATGAAAAGGAAGGACTCATTTCTGCAACTTCCTTATCCCCTGGAAGACAACACAATGACTGGCCAAAAGGCAGTAAGCAAAAACACGTTTGCAACGATCACTGCATTGTTCAGTGCGGGGAATCTCAGACACAGCCAGGATAAGCAGCCAAGACATTTCAGTTATAGAGTCTGGCAGAATATAGGCGAACAATAACATGCAAAGGAAAATTATTTTTAAAAGTATTTTTGTGAGTCTGTTTCTGTTTTGTAAGTTCATTTGTATCATTTCTTTTTAAATTCCACATATAAGGGAAGTCCATATTTCTCCTTCTCTATCTGACTCAGTAAGACAATCATTAGGTCCACCCATGTTGCTGCAAATGGCATTATGTCATTCTTTTTAATGGCTGAATACTATTTCACTGTATATCGTATTTATGGTTGCCAGAGGGAGAAGGGATAGATAGGGAGTTTGGGATCGACCGGTAGACACTGCTATATTTAAAATGGACAACCAACAAGAACCTACTGTATAGTACAGGGAACTAGGCTCAGTGTTACGAGGCAGTCTGGGTGGGAGAGGGGCCTGGGGGGAAATGGATACATGTATATGTATGGCTGAGTCCCTTTGCTGTCCACCTGAAACTAACACAACATTGTTAATCTGTTGTACTCCAATATAAGCTAAAAAGTTTAAAATAATAAATGAATGAATAATAAATTAATTTAAAAAGGTTTTTTGGGGAGGCGGAACAAATTTTTCGTCTTCACAGGTCGGAAATAAAGGTTTTCTCTTCCGGAAGAAATTCTCTCTTCCAATCCAAGTGACAAAATGGGTTCCTACTGGGGCCCCTCATCAGCATTTGACCCTGCTGATCTGCCCCCGTCCAAAAAAAAAAAAAAATAGAATGCTCCCTCACCTTGGTTTCCATGTCCTCCTACTTTTCACATGCAGTCCTCACCTCAAGTGCAGCTTCAGCCTCCTGCCTAACTCTCCAGAGGAGAACGTTTCCCTTTAAGAAACTTACTGACTGTCTTCCACACTGCAGCTCATTCATCTCAGTCTTCAGAACAGAACCCTCTTTCTAAGTCCCTCTGGACATTGCCACAGGGCAAGCCTGTTGACAGATCAAATCTGACACACCATTTAGGGTCAAAACTTTCCACATTTAGGCACCCTCCCAGAAGGCAGCACGGTTTATAAATGCAACAGAGTTTAGATGTCATCAGAACTACCTTTTATCTGCTAGTTAATGTCCCCATGACCTTAAGTGAGTCACTGAGCATCCCTACCTTCTCCATCTGCAAAGCAGGAAATCTGCCTTGCAGGTCTATGCTGGGGATGAAGTGAGGCAATGTCTGTGGAGATACCTTTCGTTGGTATTTAGTTTCACAAATGCTCATTTCTGGATTTCCCTGGTGGCACAGTGGGTAAAAATCCACCTGCCCATGCAGGGGACACGGGTTCAGTCCCTAGTACAGGAAGATGCCACATGCCTGGACCAACTAAACCCATGTGCCACAACTAGTGAGCCTGTGTGCCACAACTCCGTAAGTCCACTCACACATCTGCTGCAACTACTGAGTCTGTTTGCCGCAACTACTGAAGCCCACATTGAGGTACTCAGTGCCCCTCAAGAATGCCACTATATCAATCCTGCACTGTTAAATGATACACAAACACCCCAGGCAGACTACGCAGAGACAAGAGTCACAGGACTAAAGGAACAAGGTTCAGAAGAGCCGATTTTACTCAACGATACACTCAGGAAATTCGGGAGAACAAAAGTGTTAGTGCAGATTGATAACTGTGTATAAACATTTCAATGTTTATGACTTTTTAAGATGAAATACCCATCTTCCTCCCAAAATAAAATGGCACATGGAGTGGTTAGAAATTAATTTTCTTTTTGTGGATTGTTTGCAAGGCTCTGTTCTTCCAAGATAGGCCTCATCACTCTTCTCTTCTGAATCCCCATAGTTATCAGTTATTTGAAACTTTGTCTTCATCTTCTTCTCTGTTAGAATGACAAGCTCCATGAGGGAAATGACCACAGTGCCTTACTTTTTATCATATGGGTCCACAGCACACGGTCCCTGTATTCATCAAGGTTCTCCAGACAAACTAAACCCATAGGATATGAATGGGTGAATGACTCTTTTAAAGAAATGGCTCATGAGATTGGAGGGTCTAGCAAATCTACAATCTGCAAAGCTAACCAGTAGACCAAAGACCCAAGGAAGAGTTCATGCTGTCCTCTTGAGTTCAAAGACCTCAGGAGTAGAATTCTTTCCTTTTATAGGACCTCAGTCTATTTTTAAGGACTTCAAGTGACAGGATAAGGTCCATTCACATTATGGAGGATAATCTGCTCTACTCAATGTCTGATTTAAATGCTAAATCACATCCAAAAAATATGCCTCATGAAAGAAAGAAAGAAGAAGGAAAGAGCAAACTACCTTATGATCCTTCAATCTCATGTGGTTCATACAGCTGGAGGAAATTATAATTTAAAAAGACATGTGTTGGGCTTCCCCTGGTGGTCCAGTGGATAAGGACACCGCCTTGCAGTGCAAGGGGCGCCGGTTCGATCCCTGGCCTGGGAAGGTCCCACGTGCCGCGGAGTGGCTGGACTGATGTGTCCAATCACCGAGCCGGAGCTCTGGGGCGCATGCGCCCAGAGCTGGCGCTCTGCGACAACAGACGCCACCGCGATGGGAGGCCCGCAGGAGCCAAAGAACAAAGACCGATGAAAAACAGAGAAATGAAAGACCAATAGAAGTGGCCCACCCGCTCCCCTCCCTCCCCAACCCGACCCCGCCCAAAATAAATAAATAAATAAATCTTTAAAAAAAAAAAAGACATGTGCACCCCAATATTCACTGCACCTAATGCCTGCAAGGTATTTAGCCAAACTATTGGGCACCATAGCCAAGTTAACATAAGATATGAATCATCCCACGTCCCAGTAGAGTTTTTCTCTAGTACCTACTAATGGCATCAATATCAGCCACAGGAACAAAAAGAATAAAATGTGTTCCCACACAGATTGTTTACAACAGAATATCCAGCAGGTGTTCTAGACTGACTATCAGCCCACAATCCCACCTGATTCAAGCTCTGAAAAAAAGGTCTACTTGGGGTATCCTGGTAACTGCAGGCTTCAGGGCATCAAGGAGTCATAGAGAGAGTGTCCTGATCATTCTTCCAACCTTAGGTCCTCTGGCAGCCAACACCATCAAGAACTGTGGCTCTCTTTTACTTCAAGGTGGGAAACAGTATCAAAATACATTGGCAGCTTGGAAAATAAAAGCACAGGAGCTCCCCTTCTTTAATCCTCCCCCAACCCTCACACATACACAAATTACGCATCCAAGGTACACTAGCTTCCCTGTGGCGATATTTCTGCTCTAGCCTTGGATCTGAAATTACCACCCTCTCCCACCTCTTAGCCAAGATTTCAAGCACACAGCAGGGTGGGGGTGGGGGGTGTCCCCAGCAAGTCCTCAATTCTGATGCAGCTGGCCTTAAAGTTGAGCTTGAAAGCCCAGCAATGGAACGTGGAGGGCCAAGTGATTGTTCAACACCCTCCTACACTCTGCTCATGACTAATGCATCACATTGGAAAAAGCCATTCCTCCCAGCTAGGTGGAACCAATATGTCCACATTTAAACTAAACAACCCCTCAGAAGGCTCAGTGCCAGCCTCCCAAGCCCTAAAATGTACCCCTTTCTGAAAATATTCACCTTCAAATTCTGAATGCTTCCCTACAGGGCTTGTTGTGGTTCGGTCGCTAAGTCATGTCCAACTCTTTGCAACACCATGGACTGCAGCACTCCAGGCTCCTCTGTCCTCCACTATCTCCCAGAATTGGCACAAATTCATGTCCACTGAGTCAGTGATGCTGTCTAACCATCTCATCCTCTGCTGCCCTCTTCTTTTGCCAGGGAGTTTAACTTTCCAAGGACCAAATCAAAGAATGGGCCCCCTAGGGAAACCGTAGGCATTCCCCTTTGAGCACCACGAAAACTTGCTAACTTGGAGCAAAGCATTTCATTTCCTTATGGTTTTAGATTCTTCCTCAGTAAAATCTAGCACCCAGTCAGCACTTTCAAAACGTAGAAAAAGGAACCCAAAGTTGAGTGTGGTATGTAATAGGGAGGAAAAAGGTAGTGTGTACATCATCCATGTAGAGATTTGACTTTCTATTCAAAATAGCATCCAGGAGAAGAAGGAGGAGGACTAATCAAGTGTATTCACTAAACAGAGCTCGGTGATCAAAATAACATCAGCCTTCTGCTTCTGCCGATGCCTTGTTCACACGAGCATAGCTAAGTGTGGCCCGAACTAATGTGGGCACGAGGGTGCCAGCTCTAGAGCCACCTGTTTTGTTCTGTTTCTCTCACTCTGTCCCCACACTCACAGGAACAGGCTGCCATCTGTGGGGTGGCGCCCCTCAAGGTAAATAAGATCCTGAAATTACCACCCTCTCCCACCTCTTAGCCAAGATTTCAAGCACACAGCAGGGTGGGGTGGGGGTGTCTAACAAGTCCTCAATTCTGATGCAGCTGGCCTTAAAGTTGAGCTTGAAAGCCCAGCAATGGAACGTGGAGGGCCAAGTGATTGTTCAACACCCTCCTACACTCTGCTCATGACTAATGCATCACATTGGAAAAAGCCATTCCTCCCAGCTAGGTGGAACCAATATGTCCACATTTAAACTAAACAACCCCTCAGAAGGCTCAGTGCCAGCCTCCCAAGCCCTAAAATGTACCCCTTTCTGAAAATATTCACCTTCAAATTCTGAATGCTTCCCTACAGGGCTTGTTGTGGTTCGGTCGCTAAGTCATGTCCAACTCTTTGCAACACCATGGACTGCAGCACTCCAGGCTCCTCTGTCCTCCACTATCTCCCAGAATTGGCACAAATTCATGTCCACTGAGTCAGTGATGCTGTCTAACCATCTCATCCTCTGCTGCCCTCTTCTTTTGCCAGGGAGTTTAACTTTCCAAGGACCAAATCAAAGAATGGGCCCCCTAGGGAAACCGTAGGCATTCCCCTTTGAGCACCACGAAAACTTGCTAACTTGGAGCAAAGCATTTCATTTCCTTATGGTTTTAGATTCTTCCTCAGTAAAATCTAGCACCCAGTCAGCACTTTCAAAACGTAGAAAAAGGAACCCAAAGTTGAGTGTGGTATGTAATAGGGAGGAAAAAGGTAGTGTGTACATCATCCATGTAGAGATTTGACTTTCTATTCAAAATAGCATCCAGGAGAAGAAGGAGGAGGACTAATCAAGTGTATTCACTAAACAGAGCTCGGTGATCAAAATAACATCAGCCTTCTGCTTCTGCCGATGCCTTGTTCACACGAGCATAGCTAAGTGTGGCCCGAACTAATGTGGGCACGAGGGTGCCAGCTCTAGAGCCACCTGTTTTGTTCTGTTTCTCTCACTCTGTCCCCACACTCACAGGAACAGGCTGCCATCTGTGCTGCGCCGGCTCGGCATGTTTCTCCATCAAGGTAAATAAGATCCTGACTTGTTTTCCATCTAAAAAAAAAAATCCCTTCCATTTTTGCTTCCAGACCTCAATCTCAATTTAACTCAACCCAATTCAATTTCAATGTGTGCTGAGCTTCTTCTCTGTGGCTGGCTCCATCCAAGATTCCACGGAGATGTGAAGACAGGGGATGCTAAAATAGGAAAGAGTCAAGGTACCTTAAAGAGTCCTATGGATCTGGGGAGGTTAAGATGGTACAAGGACCCCCCAAACACACTAAAAGACTCAAGAGTGATCAGGTGCCTGTGAGGAGCTCTGAGTTCTATGTAAAACAGAGGGTGCACTTTGATGAAAATTGAATGCTAAAGCATGCTGATGCAGCTAATACTATCTCTACAATGCAAAATAAGCTCTTAACAGGGCAAAGGTAAAAAAAAGAATACATTTAAGTTACAAGACTATGAACTACAGAACAAGGCAGCACATTAGTTTGACTGTTGTTTTTTTTAAAAGCAATATATCAGGATTACTAAGGAAAAAAATATGGTGGTCATTTTGGCAGCATTTAATCTATAATCAAAATATTAAAAGTCCTTAGGAAAGGAAACATTTCTAATAGTAGGGATTAATTACTGGGCAGTTGAAAGTAATTTTGCTATAAAATCATGATATACATAAGAATGTTCATTCTATAAAACACATAATCCAATGGTTTTATTTAAACATATAAGAAGTCATCTGAAATTTCAGGCTATTTAATTTTGAAATGTATATTTTTCATCCTAAAAGTCACACAGAATTTCCCCCAAAGAGCTCCAGGTCAAGAGTTACCATTTTAAGACAGGTAAAAATGATGAAATATGAACTTCAAAAACCTTTGTGCATAAATGTAAATAATAAAGATGATACTTGGGTGTCAAAACTCATATTTCTTCTATTTCAAACACTGATTCAAGAAAAAATGAAATATGTCTGCTTATCAAGGACAGCACTGGATCACTTTAGTTCTTATTTGAGGACGGACTAGATCTTTTTTGTAACTTTGTAAAATATATTTATCTTTAAGTTTTAAAATTTATGGACACACAGCATGGTATCAATTTAAGGTGTACTGCATAATGATTTGACTTGTTTTCCATCTAAAAATCCCTACCATTTTTGCTTCCAGACCTCAATCTCAATTTAACTCAACCCAATTCAATTTCAATGTGTGCTGAGCTTCTTCTCTGTGGCTGGCTCCATCCAAGATTCCACGGAGATGTGAAGACAGGGGATGCTAAAATAGGAAAGAGTCAAGGTACCTTAAAGAGTCCTATGGATCTGGGGAGGTTAAGATGGTACAAGGACCCCCCAAACACACTAAAAGACTCAAGAGTGATCAGGTGCCTGTGAGGAGCTCTGAGTTCTATGTAAAACAGAGGGTGCACTTTGATGAAAATTGAATGCTAAAGCATGCTGATGCAGCTAATACTATCTCTACAATGCAAAATAAGCTCTTAACAGGGCAAAGGTAAAAAAAAGAATACATTTAAGTTACAAGACTATGAACTACAGAACAAGGCAGCACATTAGTTTGACTGTTGTTTTTTTTAAAAGCAATATATCAGGATTACTAAGGAAAAAAATATGGTGGTCATTTTGGCAGCATTTAATCTATAATCAAAATATTAAAAGTCCTTAGGAAAGGAAACATTTCTAATAGTAGGGATTAATTACTGGGCAGTTGAAAGTAATTTTGCTATAAAATCATGATATACATAAGAATGTTCATTCTATAAAACACATAATCCAATGGTTTTATTTAAACATATAAGAAGTCATCTGAAATTTCAGGCTATTTAATTTTGAAATGTATATTTTTCATCCTAAAAGTCACACAGAATTTTCCCCAAAGAGCTCCAGGTCAAGAGTTACCATTTTAAGACAGGTAAAAATGATGAAATATGAACTTCAAAAACCTTTGTGCATAAATGTAAATAATAAAGATGATACTTGGGTGTCAAAACTCATATTTCTTCTATTTCAAACACTGATTCAAGAAAAAATGAAATATGTCTGCTTATCAAGGACAGCACTGGATCACTTTAGTTCTTATTTGAGGACGGACTAGATCTTTTTTGTAACTTTGTAAAATATATTTATCTTTAAGTTTTATTAAGATATAATGGACACACAGCATGGTATCAATTTAAGGTGTACTGCATAATGATTTGACTTATATAAAGCATGAAACAGTCGCAGAAAGTTTAGCAAACATCCATCATGGCATACAGATACAAAATTAAAGAAATAGAAAATTTTTTTTCCTTGTGATGAGAACTCTATGATTTACTCTCTTATCAGCATTCCTATACAATGTGCAGCAGGGTTAATTATATTCATCATGTTGTACATTACATCCTTAGCACTTTTATCTTATAACTGGAAACTAGTACTTTTTGATTCCTTCAAGAATGGACTAGATTCCTGATCACCTTTTCTTAAAAAGACCCATCTTTAAAAGACCCTCTCCTGAAATTGTGGGTACTATCTACTTAGGGCTACTCCAAGAGGAATACTAGGAACATGTGCACTCTTCTGTCACAGTGCTACCTGTTAAAAAAGTGGTGCCAGGAGGACTTTCCTGGCAGTCCAGTGGTTAAGACTGCTCACTTCCACTGCAAGGAACACAGGTTCAATTCCTGGTCAGAGAACTAAGATCTCATATGCCACATGGGGCAGCCAAAAATTTCAAGAATGGTACAGTACAGTTGATGTATGGCAGAAACCAACACAATATTGAAAAGTAATTATCCTCCAATTTAAAAAACAGAAAAAGGCACCAAGAATGAGAGGATTAAAAAAATAGATTAAAATCTCACATCACACACACATACAAAAAAAATAAGAGGATATACCTGAAATTTCAGGCTATTTAATTTTGAAATGTATATTTTTCATCCTAAAAGTCACACAGAATTTCCCCCAAAGAGCTCCAGGTCAAGAGTTACCATTTTAAGACAGGTAAAAATGATGAAATATGAACTTCAAAAACCTTTGTGCATAAATGTAAATAATAAAGATGATACTTGGGTGTCAAAACTCATATTTCTTCTATTTCAAACACTGATTCAAGAAAAAATGAAATATGTCTGCTTATCAAGGACAGCACTGGATCACTTTAGTTCTTATTTGAGGACGGACTAGATCTTTTTTGTAACTTTGTAAAATATATTTATCTTTAAGTTTTATTAAGATATAATGGACACACAGCATGGTATCAATTTAAGGTGTACTGCATAATGATTTGACTTATATAAAGCATGAAACAGTCGCAGAAAGTTTAGCAAACATCCATCATGGCATACAGATACAAAATTAAAGAAATAGAAAATTTTTTTTCCTTGTGATGAGAACTCTATGATTTACTCTCTTATCAGCATTCCTATACAATGTGCAGCAGGGTTAATTATATTCATCATGTTGTACATTACATCCTTAGCACTTTTATCTTATAACTGGAAACTAGTACTTTTTGATTCCTTCAAGAATGGACTAGATTCCTGATCACCTTTTCTTAAAAAGACCCATCTTTAAAAGACCCTCTCCTGAAATTGTGGGTACTATCTACTTAGGGCTACTCCAAGAGGAATACTAGGAACATGTGCACTCTTCTGTCACAGTGCTACCTGTTAAAAAAATGGTGCCAGGAGGACTTTCCTGGCAGTCCAGTGGTTAAGACTGCTCACTTCCACTGCAAGGAACACAGGTTCAATTCCTGGTCAGAGAACTAAGATCTCATATGCCACATGGGGCAGCCAAAAATTTCAAGAATGGTACAGTACAGTTGATGTATGGCAGAAACCAACACAATATTGAAAAGTAATTATCCTCCAATTTAAAAAACAGAAAAAGGCACCAAGAATGAGAGGATTAAAAAAATAGATTAAAATCTCACATCACACACACATACAAAAAAAATAAGAGGATATACCTGAAGATATTATCTCGAGTCAAATAGAGCAATATTATATGATTCCACTTTTCTCCACAATAGTCACCGAAAGAGAAAATAGCATGACAGTTGCCAGGGGTTGGGGGAAAGGAGGAGGTTGTGTTTCAGCTTGGGAAGAAACAGGACAAAAGTACACCTACAAATGGTTAAAATGGTAAATTTTATGTTATGTATACAATACCACAATTTAAAATGTAGAGGCTTTATCAATAACTAATATTTTCAGAGTACTTCAAAATTTGAAAAGCATCTCTATATGCATTAGATTATTTAAAGGTCACAGCACGTTGAAGGTAAGGTAAGTCTGGTCTTCCTAAATGACAAGTCTTTCTATAGACGCTGACTAGACTCACTGGTCTCTCTAGTGGGTGGAGGGTTGGCTTGATCAGACCCCAGTTCTACAATCTTCATGAATGTGTGCATGCTACGTCACTTCCATCACGTTCGCTAGGCTCCTCTGCCCATGGGATTCCCCAGGCAAGAATACTGGAGTGGGGTTGCCATGCCTTCCTCCAGGGGATTTACTTTCCCAACCTAGAAACTGAACCCGTGGTTCTTAAGTCTCCTGCATTGACTGGCAAGCAGGTTCTTTACCATTAGCATCACCTGGGAAGCCCACACCCTTCATACATGTAGTCAATTTCCAACCCTACATTGTATTCCACTATTCGTACACATTTTAGAGACATGAAGGCAATGTTTATAGATTTTTTAAGAAACGTGCATTCTAGGGTTAAACTTGGGAACGGCAACACTTTCAGTCAAGAAATGGATTTCACTTTATTTACCCAGTGTTTCCCAAACTTTCTTAATTGGGCAACTTTATTTTGCAGAGTATCTGTGAGAAACTTGTGAGAAAGTGAGTATTTGATGGGTTACTGCTCTATGCACTCAGCTAATAAAATGCACTCATTTATACAGTATTCAGCCTCCTGAAAGAGCCAAGTACTCAAGCTGTTTGCCCCATTGGCAATTCCAAGTATCAATATCATCATCAGCAATATCCTCATCTCGTAATCCTCCCTCTCTAGTTTTCTACCTTCCCTCATCCAGATCTTTCCATCAACCATAAAAGTACAACAAAGATCATGAGAAAGATAATCATGAGTAACCTAGCATCATCCTTGGCGCTCAGATTTCTTAGTCACTGGGCATGTGTCAGATCACATCCATTTGAGGGTTCACGTCTAAGTGTATGAGGGGGTATGTATATGCATACATGTCTATGTGTATACCTGATAACTGGAGCTTTAAAGAATTGAAAAGTATAATGATACACACACACACACACACACACACAAACCCCTCAAATCCTTCTTTACAAGTTCTGGTATAAATGAGTCAGACAAAGAGACAAATATCTTACTTTATATTAAATAAACAGATTGAAGGAAGTGTAGGGTGAAAGGAATATAGTCTTTGATTTATACGGCAACAATACGTTGACTTGGAGTTGAATACATCACAGTAGTGGTGTCTTCCCATTCGTTAAAACAAGAACCATCACAACCATGAACCAAAATCTCTAATCATGGTGCTTCTTTTTGTGGTTGAATACAGTTCACCCTCAAACCTTTAAGATGAAGCAAGGAATTGTTCCAAATGGACCTTCCTCCAGGGATTTACTTTCCCAACCTAGAAACTGAACCCGTGGTTCTTAAGTCTCCTGCATTGACTGGCAAGCAGGTTCTTTACCATTAGCATCACCTGGGAAGCCCACACCCTTCATACATGTAGTCAATTTCCAACCCTACATTGTATTCCACTATTCGTACACATTTTAGAGACATGAAGGCAATGTTTATAGATTTTTTAAGAAACGTGCATTCTAGGGTTAAACTTGGGAACGGCAACACTTTCAGTCAAGAAATGGATTTCACTTTATTTACCCAGTGTTTCCCAAACTTTCTTAATTGGGCAACTTTATTTTGCAGAGTATCTGTGAGAAACTTGTGAGAAAGTGAGTATTTGATGGGTTACTGCTCTATGCACTCAGCTAATAAAATGCACTCATTTATACAGTATTCAGCCTCCTGAAAGAGCCAAGTACTCAAGCTGTTTGCCCCATTGGCAATTCCAAGTATCAATATCATCATCAGCAATATCCTCATCTCGTAATCCTCCCTCTCTAGTTTTCTACCTTCCCTCATCCAGATCTTTCCATCAACCATAAAAGTACAACAAAGATCATGAGAAAGATAATCATGAGTAACCTAGCATCATCCTTGGCGCTCAGATTTCTTAGTCACTGGGCATGTGTCAGATCACATCCATTTGAGGGTTCACGTCTAAGTGTATGAGCGGCGGTATGTATATGCATACATGTCTATGTGTATACCTGATAACTGGAGCTTTAAAGAATTGAAAAGTATAATGATACACACACACACACACACACACACAAACCCCTCAAATCCTTCTTTACAAGTTCTGGTATAAATGAGTCAGACAAAGAGACAAATATCTTACTTTATATTAAATAAACAGATTGAAGGAAGTGTAGGGTGAAAGGAATATAGTCTTTGATTTATACGGCAACAATACGTTGACTTGGAGTTGAATACATCACAGTAGTGGTGTCTTCCCATTCGTTAAAACAAGAACCATCACAACCATGAACCAAAATCTCTAATCATGGTGCTTCTTTTTGTGTTTTGAATACAGTTCACCCTCAAACCTTTAAGATGAAGCAAGGAATTGTTCCAAATGGATTTGTAGTGTGTTCTGCATATTTAATTCTCAGAAAGATGTCAATATCTCCCTCTGGGATACAATCAAAACTAAAAATCCTCTATGTCATTCAAAAGAAGGAAAATACAGCCGGATTTTCAAGGATTAAACCTGGCCATGTGACCACACCACCACCTTTTCCTACTCCCATGATATTTCTGAGGATGCAATTAACTGCTGACATTGGCCCAGGCTTCCGTGAAGCAAACGCTAAGCCTGCCGACTGTTAGTTCTTGTTGGGGCTTGTACTGTTTGTTACGTAGGTTCAATTTATAATGGGAGTTGGTCACCTTCTTTTGGTTGAACTTGACACAATGGGAAAAGCCCTTAAGGGTTAATTAATTAATCTCAAAATGAAATCTGAAACAGATAATGAATAGTTCTTGAGCAACTGTGAACATCAAGCAACAGCATCAGCCAAACTAAGAGCTATTCCCAGATCAGATTCATCTCAGACTCAGCTGCATTTCATTATTTCATTAGACATGAAATGGCTGGAACTAAGAGATTACTTCTCAGGGAATGGGTGGTGGAACCACATAGAACTGGGTGGAAATTTTGTTCCTGATGCTTAATACCCAGATCACAGGCAAAGTTACTTCACACCATGAAGACTCAGTTTCCTCACTCATAAAACAGGAATGATAGAATAAAAAGAACAATCCATTGGAAACCATGTAGGTCACTGTCTAAGCCAAGGAAATGATCTATAAATGACGCCCTCCGGGAGAGACTTCAGACAATACTACAAAGCTACAATAATCCAAACAGAATGGTACTGGCACAAAAACAGACATATGGGTCAATGGATCAGGACAGAGAGCCCAGAATAGAGAGCCCACACACCTACAATCAATCTTCAACAAAGAGGGCAAGAATATACAATATGAAAAAAACAGTCTTTTCAGCAAATGGTGCTGGGAAAACTGGACAGTGGGATGCAAATAGATTAAAAAGGTCACAGTTTTAAGGAATAAAAACCAAATACCTGTGTTCTCACGGCAGGAGGTGCCAATAATAAAATGTGTTGGCTGCTAAACTGACTCAGAAAAGCCAGCACCAAAAATATGACTCATATGTTTGAGTAGAAACTCTTCAGTTATGGACCAAAGTAAGCTCAGATCTGAACTGTGAATTTTAGAGTAGAGTTCATTTAGAGAGTGAGATTATATGATACGATCACTTTTTTGTTAACAAGAGTAAGCAACAACTATTGTGTCTGAGACACTGTGTGGGGAAAACGTTGGTGTCCCATGAACTCTGACCCCATGTGTCCAGGCCTGGAAATGAGTGGGCTGTTTCCATAGGGCCTCAAGAGCTAGATTAATTCAGTGGAATTTAAAACTACATAATAAAAACCCTGGGTTCAATTTCTTATTCTTCTCTAGACTCTTATTATACAACCCTTAAAACTATGGAATACAGCAAAGGGCACTAAGCCAGGACACTGTCAGAACTAAGAAACATAAAAAGGAAAACCAGATAGGAATTATCCTCTAGGTAAAACCATCAAAGCAAGCCAGACATATGTAGTTGATCTGTTCCTCCTATCCAGGTGGGATATTAGACTCAGAGAATAAAAACGTTGTTATTCAACAAACCGCTGAGATGTCAAATACCTCACAATCCAAATACCACAAAACCCATAGTTGATTTTAAGTAACTTCTGGATTATAGAGTAGCATGGCACCATCATCCCAGTTATTAGCATCAAAATGATTTATAATTGATAAAACAAAAAAAGACCTTTAAAAAAAAAACACTCTTTGGGGAAGGATGACTAAGACAAAGCCAAAAGCAAATGATAGAGGGTCTATGACACTCTATCCCAAGGTATGACTCACCAAAAGCAGTGAAATGTGAGATGCTTGCTTGGTGGGGTTCCTGAGCGTTTTGGCCTCCATTTGACTGTGAAAACTATAGATATGTACTCTATTTACTCCTAAAGCAAAGAACGTCCTTTTTTCCAATGTCCTCAGAAATGCTAAGCCAACCTAAAGGTCTCCTATCAAAGTTATTAGTACCAGAGGTATGAGTACTGGGGAACAGCAACCATGGAAATTAAAGCAGCCTATGCAGTGAAGGAAAACAAAGGCCAAAAAAAAAAAAAAGAAGAGAGAGACAGAGAAGAGAAATCTTGGAAACTAAGGGTCCAAAAGGAACCAGGATACACTGATTAAATGCCAGTCTTAAGTTTCAAATGTTCTGTCTTTCTGGGAAGCCATCAGGAGAATCATTTTTTTTTAAGAAATCTACCCCACCACCTTAAAATTGGGCTCCAATCAGCCAAAGGATCACCAGGGGTTAAAGGCAAATGTGATGGGCTAAAATGAGAATATGATGTAAATATTTTGATGGGGGTGTGGTCACCGAAAACTCAAAAGGACAAAAAGACTTTTCCAATCTTAGCAGATTTTAATAACAGATCTATTATCTAATAGTCCAATAACACATACATAATAATATATCCTTGACATGTTGTGAATTTCAAAATTTGCCCAATTCCTGTCTCAGGTAAATATCTTTCATCGCACTGGAGTATGGTGTGTGTGTGTGTGATGGTGGGGGAGGAGGCAGAAAAGACATATTTATAAAATGAACAGTATAAATTTTAAATGCTTTGCTCAACAAGGACATGTAACCGAATGTGTTCATTATGATCCTCGTTTTATTAAAATCTTGCTTTAGAAAAAGATCTGTCTATAAAAAAATTTTAAAATTAAATTTAGGGCGAAGAATTTGAGTTGATAATGTTGAGAGGGACAAATGTGAGTAAGTCCTCTAAAGAAGTGGTAATGAGGGAGTGTTCGGTGTAGAGATAAGCACAGCGTGCCCGGCACAGATGACTAAGACAAAGCCAAAAGCAAATGATAGAGGGTCTATGACACTCTATCCCAAGGTATGACTCACCAAAAGCAGTGAAATGTGAGATGCTTGCTTGGTGGGGTTCCTGAGCGTTTTGGCCTCCATTTGACTGTGAAAACTATAGATATGTACTCTATTTACTCCTAAAGCAAAGAACGTCCTTTTTTCCAATGTCCTCAGAAATGCTAAGCCAACCTAAAGGTCTCCTATCAAAGTTATTAGTACCAGAGGTATGAGTACTGGGGAACAGCAACCATGGAAATTAAAGCAGCCTATGCAGTGAAGGAAAACAAAGGCCAAAAAAAAAAAAAAGAAGAGAGAGACAGAGAAGAGAAATCTTGGAAACTAAGGGTCCAAAAGGAACCAGGATACACTGATTAAATGCCAGTCTTAAGTTTCAAATGTTCTGTCTTTCTGGGAAGCCATCAGGAGAATCATTTTTTTTTAAGAAATCTACCCCACCACCTTAAAATTGGGCTCCAATCAGCCAAAGGATCACCAGGGGTTAAAGGCAAATGTGATGGGCTAAAATGAGAATATGATGTAAATATTTTGAGGGGGGTGTGGTCACCGAAAACTCAAAAGGACAAAAAGACTTTTCCAATCTTAGCAGATTTTAATAACAGATCTATTATCTAATAGTCCAATAACACATACATAATAATATATCCTTGACATGTTGTGAATTTCAAAATTTGCCCAATTCCTGTCTCAGGTAAATATCTTTCATCGCACTGGAGTATGGTGTGTGTGTGTGTGATGGTGGGGGAGGAGGCAGAAAAGACATATTTATAAAATGAACAGTATAAATTTTAAATGCTTTGCTCAACAAGGACATGTAACCGAATGTGTTCATTATGATCCTCGTTTTATTAAAATCTTGCTTTAGAAAAAGATCTGTCTATAAAAAAATTTTAAAATTAAATTTAGGGCGAAGAATTTGAGTTGATAATGTTGAGAGGGACAAATGCGAGTAAGTCCTCTAAAGAAGTGGTAATGAGGGAGTGTTCGGGTGTAGAGATAAGCACAGACGTGCCCGGCACAGATGAGGACAGGAAAGCAAAGAGGCAAGTGCAGGAAGGAGAGATGAGCACAGAAAATTTTTTTAAAAAAGTGGGTTCTCCGTCTTTCTCCTTCCTCCCCAAACCATGCATGCCCATGTCCCAGTCTCTGCAACATGGACCACAGTCCACAGGCTCCTCTGCCCATGGAAATCTCCAGGCAAGAATACTGGACTAGGTTGCCATGCCTTCCTCCAGTGGATCTTCCCAACCCAGGGATCGAACCCAGGTCTCCCGCATTGCAGGTGGATCCTTCAACCACCAAGCCACCTGGGAAGCCCCTCCAGAGCCACAGGTACAGGTTCCTCTGGGAGCTGCTCTCCCCTCACTCCCCCACCATCCCCACACCCACAACTCTCTTGGAGAAGCTGCCCTTATATCGCCTGAGAAATCCTATCAACACCCAGTTGTGGAGAAAAAAGTGATAATAGTTTCACAGTTGGGTTTTTACCATGACCGAACTGTTCCCGTGTCTTTCAATAATTTGTGTAAGAGTGTGGCTGGAGGTGTAGAAACTCCCCTTCCAAGGCAGCTAAAACGCTAAACAGGCTCTATGGGATTTTTTTTTCTTTCAGATCAGAAACAAATCCAACTGTCCCCTAAAACCTTCATTTAAATGTCTATAGTATATTGGCCACAGTTAACTTGAAATTTGTCTTTCTTTGTCTTATTTCACTTAGTATGATAATCCCTAGGTCCATCTGTGTTGCTACAAATGACATTATTTCATTCTTCTTAATGACTGAAGAGTATTCTATTGTACGTATGTACCATTGTTTCCATGTCTTGGCTATTGTAAATAGCGCTCCTGTGAACATAGGTGTATGTGTATCTTTTTGAATTATAGTTTTTTCTGGGTATATGCCCAAGAGTGGGATTGCTGGATCATATGGTCACTCTATTTTTAGTTGTTTGAGGAACTTCCATTCTGTTTTCCATAGTGGTGGCGCCAGTTTCCATTCCCACCAACAGTGTAGGAGGGTTCCCTTTTCTCCTCACCCTTTTAGAAATATATTTTTAAATAACATGGGTTGAGGACGATAAGCAGAATGTTCGGTGTAGAGATAAGCCCGGGCCCCACAGATGAGGACAGGAAAGCAAAGAGGCAAGTGCAGGAAGGAGAGATGAGCACAGAAAATTTTTTTAAAAAAGTGGGTTCTCCGTCTTTCTCCTTCCTCCCCAAACCATGCATGCCCATGTCCCAGTCTCTGCAACATGGACCACAGTCCACAGGCTCCTCTGCCCATGGAAATCTCCAGGCAAGAATACTGGACTAGGTTGCCATGCCTTCCTCCAGTGGATCTTCCCAACCCAGGGATCGAACCCAGGTCTCCCGCATTGCAGGTGGATCCTTCAACCACCAAGCCACCTGGGAAGCCCCTCCAGAGCCACAGGTACAGGTTCCTCTGGGAGCTGCTCTCCCCTCACTCCCCCACCATCCCCACACCCACAACTCTCTTGGAGAAGCTGCCCTTATATCGCCTGAGAAATCCTATCAACACCCAGTTGTGGAGAAAAAAGTGATAATAGTTTCACAGTTGGGTTTTTACCATGACCGAACTGTTCCCGTGTCTTTCAATAATTTGTGTAAGAGTGTGGCTGGAGGTGTAGAAACTCCCCTTCCAAGGCAGCTAAAACGCTAAACAGGCTCTATGGGATTTTTTTTTCTTTCAGATCAGAAACAAATCCAACTGTCCCCTAAAACCTTCATTTAAATGTCTATAGTATATTGGCCACAGTTAACTTGAAATTTGTCTTTCTTTGTCTTATTTCACTTAGTATGATAATCCCTAGGTCCATCTGTGTTGCTACAAATGACATTATTTCATTCTTCTTAATGACTGAAGAGTATTCTATTGTACGTATGTACCATTGTTTCCATGTCTTGGCTATTGTAAATAGCGCTCCTGTGAACATAGGTGTATGTGTATCTTTTTGAATTATAGTTTTTTCTGGGTATATGCCCAAGAGTGGGATTGCTGGATCATATGGTCACTCTATTTTTAGTTGTTTGAGGAACTTCCATTCTGTTTTCCATAGTGGCTGTACTAATTTACATTCCCACCAACAGTGTAGGAGGGTTCCCTTTTCTCCTCACCCTTTTTAGAAATATATTTTTTAAATAACATGGGTTTTAAAAAAAAATCCCTAGAATGGGAAAGGTATGGGAGTGGCCTGGCATGGGGCTTTCAGAGTCCATACAGACCAGGGTTCGGGGCACCAACAGAGAAGGGACTCTAGGGTGTATCAGAGTCCAGCCAGTGAGCAGTGGGGCACAGAAGAGCATGAAGAGCCCTCCTGGAAGGAGCCCAACAGATCCAATCAGGGAAGACTTGACTATCAAAATAAATACTAGCACTAATCCACTATAACCACTGACTAAAACAGGAAACCATGAGTTCAGAGATATAAAGAAACTCAAAGTTTGATGAAAAATAGGGGATCTACATCCAAGTACCTATCAAACATTTACCAATTACAACAAGGAAAAGAATGACTTCCCATCAGGGAAGGCTGGCAGATCATCTAAACCAAGTGCCCGAAATAAGGGACCATCACCAGAAATGGGACAGGTCTGCATCAGGAGGTCTCAGGGCAGAGAAAGGGGGAGGGACAAGCCATCACCATTTAGTGTGTCTGGGGATGACTCAGAATGTGGGTCTGATGCTGAGGAACACTCAACAAAATCACTGGCCTGGGTTCGTCAGATGAGTCAAGGTTACGAGCACAAAGATGGGGCAGCTGACTGGAGGCATCTGAAGACACATGAAAACTCAAAGCAACACATGCAGATCACTGGAAATATCCGTTATTTGAAATGGAGCTGGGGGCAGATAACAAGAGTAGAAGAGGGTGTGAGAAGGAGCTGGTGGTTGAGGTATCATGATTTCAAGCCCTGTAGAGAGGTTTTATAGAAGACTGTTGCTGTTTATTGGGAAAAAACCACTTGTGCCTGGGGGTAACAGTAATTTATGCTCAAATGACCTAGAGAAAACAACATTCTTTATATTATAGGGCCAACTTTCCCCAAAGTTTGTGACAACTTCGAATTAAAAGCTAAATCAGAAACCTGATTATTTATTTATTCTAAGTTACATACAAAGGTGGAGAACAGTTATGGATAACTTATATAAGGAGATACCATTTAGCAAGTGATTTACTACACTGAATATGAGAGTTAAAGAATATATAACATTATAAAAAAAAGAATATATAAAATTCATTAGTTTCATCCTAGGGAAGAAAATCAAACAAAATCCCTTGAGCCACATGTGTTCACATGTCCTTCTGTCTTCACCAAACTATGTGAATCCTCAGGCAGGAGGTTGTGTAAACTCAGGCCCTGTTCAGTTTTTCACACCAAGCCACTCCTACGACCATGATTACCTCTGAGAGTACACAGTTAAGTACATGGTATGCTCAGGAACACCTCCTGCCAGCCAGAGCCCTGCAAGGAACTAAGCAACCAGCCCAAAATAACTGCCCAAGTGTTCAGCTCTCCAAGTCCATGTTGCCATAGACTAGGAAACCATGATCCAAGTCCCAGATCCTCCCCCAGACAGCTCTGCGATACAGTCACACAGGGCCTCAGCTTTGTCAGCTGGAAAACGAGGAGCTGGCATAATAACCCCTAATGCTGATGGATTCTACCAACAGTTTGATAGACAACAGTAGAAACTTAATGGTGAACAGTGTTGGATTCATGTTCTCTCTGGAAATCGCTGGCCTCTTTACCAATTCTGCCTATCCACCCTTTCAATTTAACAAAGGCGTCTCCAGTCCTGACCCTGTCTGTCCTACAGGAGCTCCAATCAAGGGGTTGCAGGGTGGAGTTGGGTGTTGGACCCATGGAAGGTGTAATGATCTCGTTTCTGAGCAGAGATCCAGCCCTGTTCGGGAAGGAGACAGCATGAGACGAGGGGGATGTCACAGGACGATGTTGAGTCTCCACTGCTTTCTGAGCAGAGAAACAAGGGGCTCCCGCAAGTAGACTAAGGGCAATGCACCCATGAGAGTCCAGCTACCTGTCAACACCACACCATGGTCGCTCCGGCGCCCCCTAGTTGTGTGACTTTGGCCAGGTTACATAAACTCTGCGTTTCCTTTCCGCATTTGTGGAAGGGAGAGTATAACAATTACCCAGCCTGTCCTTTAGATGGTTCAGTGCTTTTATTTATTCTAAGTTACATACAAAGGTGGAGAACAGTTATGGATAACTTATATAAGGAGATACCATTTAGCAAGTGATTTACTACACTGAATATGAGAGTTAAAGAATATATAACATTATAAAAAAAAGAATATATAAAATTCATTAGTTTCATCCTAGGGAAGAAAATCAAACAAAATCCCTTGAGCCACATGTGTTCACATGTCCTTCTGTCTTCACCAAACTATGTGAATCCTCAGGCAGGAGGTTGTGTAAACTCAGGCCCTGTTCAGTTTTTCACACCAAGCCACTCCTACGACCATGATTACCTCTGAGAGTACACAGTTAAGTACATGGTATGCTCAGGAACACCTCCTGCCAGCCAGAGCCCTGCAAGGAACTAAGCAACCAGCCCAAAATAACTGCCCAAGTGTTCAGCTCTCCAAGTCCATGTTGCCATAGACTAGGAAACCATGATCCAAGTCCCAGATCCTCCCCCAGACAGCTCTGCGATACAGTCACACAGGGCCTCAGCTTTGTCAGCTGGAAAACGAGGAGCTGGCATAATAACCCCTAATGCTGATGGATTCTACCAACAGTTTGATAGACAACAGTAGAAACTTAATGGTGAACAGTGTTGGATTCATGTTCTCTCTGGAAATCGCTGGCCTCTTTACCAATTCTGCCTATCCACCCTTTCAATTTAACAAAGGCGTCTCCAGTCCTGACCCTGTCTGTCCTACAGGAGCTCCAATCAAGGGGTTGCAGGGTGGAGTTGGGTGTTGGACCCATGGAAGGTGTAATGATCTCGTTTCTGAGCAGAGATCCAGCCCTGTTCGGGAAGGAGACAGCATGAGACGAGGGGGATGTCACAGGACGATGTTGAGTCTCCACTGCTTTCTGAGCAGAGAAACAAGGGGCTCCCGCAAGTAGACTAAGGGCAATGCACCCATGAGAGTCCAGCTACCTGTCAACACCACACCATGGTCGCTCCGGCGCCCCCTAGTTGTGTGACTTTGGCCAGGTTACATAAACTCTGCGTTTCCTTTCCGCATTTGTGGAAGGGAGAGTATAACAATTACCCAGCCTGTCCTTTAGATGGTTCAGTGCTTTCGTGTATCCATATAGTTAGAGTCAATAATAATAAATGTAATGATTAACACATATTTAATTATTAAATTGTTAATATGTTACATGCTATGTGTGTGTATTCAAAGAGTCAGTCATGTCTGACTCTTTGCGACCCCATGGGCTGTAGCCCACCAGGCTCCTCTGCTCATGGAACATTCCAGACAAGAATACTAGAGCAGTTTGCCATTTCCTACTCTAGAGGATCTTCTTGATCTAGAAATCGAAGCCAAGTCTCTTGAGCCTCCTGTATTGGCAGGTGGATATTTTAACCACCTTGCTACTTAGAAAGGTCCTGTGATATGTAAAAGCATACATTAATAACATAATAGCTAACTATTTTAAATGTTTATTATTTTTGTCTATATTTAACATGTTATAAATGTTTTGGTCACTTGAGCATTTAGCACTTTAACAATAGTCTACAAAAGACCCTGGCTCCATTAACTCACACTGATATTTATCATGATTATATGACTTATGAGGATTATGACTTGGCGTGGCTCAGAAAGAGGGTGCCATATGTGTGACGAGGGTGGGGTCGCTGCTATTTGTGCAACCAGCTAGGACCAGATGTGCCGGCTGCCAAAGACTGTAGACGACGAGATCAGGAGTTTGAACTTGATGCTGTCAATAGCGGGAGTCTCTCTGTTGTAGTCCTCATTAAGAACCTATTGATTCTCAATTTAACATGCTCAGTTATCCGGCTTGACAGCCAACAGTAAACTAAAGGCAGACAGTTTGAGGGCCTAGTGGTTGATGAAGACAAGGAAGCAGGGACAGAAAAACCACACCAGCTGTGACAGGAGGAGATGAAGCAACCGTGAGAAGAGTGGCAAGGTCAGCTCCACGGCCTCACCTTTCTGAGTCTTCCAACCTCATAATTTGACCGAATTACAGCTTGAAAGGAAAAAACCATTGACTAATGATTCACCCATGTTCTACAGGCTGTGCTGAAGATGCTAATAAAGTATAAAATATTTTAAATGCTTCTAAAATTATTACTAAGGAAGAAAAACTTTGGGATTTGGGGGGGGTGGGGAGATCTCTTAGGAGGAAAAGCCACATGATTGGAACTCAACACTCCTGGAGAGAAAAGTTAGGCGGGAGGCCTCCTGAAAGTCAAGAAAGTTGCTTCTCAAAGGAGGAAATATGGCAATGTGGTCTTCTAACCCTGAAAATTCAGGGAAATCACAGATGTCGGGGAATCTCTGAAGTCAGCACAGATCCACAGAGGAACCATCTGAAAAGCCCAAATCAGATTGTCACTAGAATGCATCATGCATGTTGTTCCTGTTGTTTAATCAGTCACTCAGTCATGTCCAGTTCTTTGTGGCTCCATGGACTCCAGCCCACCAGGTTCCTCCATCCATGGGATTCTCCAGGCAAGAATCCTGGTGTGGATTACCATTTCCTATTCCAGGGGATCTTTCTCACCCAGGGATTGAACCCACGTCTCCTGCATTGCAGGCAGATTCTCTACGACTGAGCCACCAGGGAGACATGCATCGTGCACAATCAGACATTAATCCTAGATCTTTAGACAGGTTATAAATACATCATCAGGTCAAAAAGGAAAAGTGCAGTACTTTTTTTTTTTAACTTCATGCCACGAGTTCTTTCTTGATTATTTATTATTTTCATCCATCTTTATTCTTTGGCCTGTATAGGCCTCCCATTGCAGTGGCCTCTCTCGTTGTAGAGCACTGGCTCTGGGTGCATGCGCTCCAGAGCACTTGTCCAGCTGCTCCGTGGAATGTGGGATTTTCCTGGGCCCGGGATCGAACTGGTGCCCCTTGCACTGCAAGGCAGACTCTTTACCCACTGGACCACCATGGAAGCCCTGTAGTAATTTTTAAAATCAAAATTCCCTTCTTCACCATTTGTGGGAAGCTCATGATTACCTAAGGTAAAAATAAATCTGGAATTCAGATCAAATACCTAGCTACCAAGTCAATCCCCTGTCAAGGTCTTCCCAAGACATACACTCACCTTCAGAACCCTTAAGACTAAGTTTGTAAGATGCAACTGTGTTAGAGATGTTAAGTTGATTCCTTTTTCTCATGGGAAGTTAGGAAATGTAGCTTCTCAGCACAGTCTCACCTCTGTGGGGGCCCCATGCCTGAGTCACAGCCAACAGACCACAAATTCCTACAATGTTGGCCATTTCCAGAATCTACCCCTAACAGTTTCCTGGAGACCTTCTGGGTCTTCCCTCTTCTCTTCCCTATGCATCAAAGGCAGAGAAGCCAGAAGGGCTAGTAGGTGGAGCAGGCTGGGGTCCCTGAGTGATCTTGTGGAGAAAGGGGACCCACAGCAAACTGACAAGGAAAATGGTAAAGCTCCCAGTATATGCAGCACTGAAATTTGGGGTTGTATATGAAAGGGGTCAGCCTATGTAGATGGAAAGCTGCCTTCGTGAAAGTTGACCCAAATCAGATTGTCACTAGAATGCATCATGCATGTGCAACAGTCCAGCATCCACCAGGCTCCTCCATCCATGGGATTCTCCAGGCAAGAATCCTGGTGTGGATTACCATTTCCTATTCCAGGGGATCTTTCTCACCCAGGGATTGAACCCACGTCTCCTGCATTGCAGGCAGATTCTCTACGACTGAGCCACCAGGGAGACATGCATCGTGCACAATCAGACATTAATCCTAGATCTTTAGACAGGTTATAAATACATCATCAGGTCAAAAAGGAAAAGTGCAGTACTTTTTTTTTTTAACTTCATGCCACGAGTTCTTTCTTGATTATTTATTATTTTCATCCATCTTTATTCTTTGGCCTGTATAGGCCTCCCATTGCAGTGGCCTCTCTCGTTGTAGAGCACTGGCTCTGGGTGCATGCGCTCCAGAGCACTTGTCCAGCTGCTCCGTGGAATGTGGGATTTTCCTGGGCCCGGGATCGAACTGGTGCCCCTTGCACTGCAAGGCAGACTCTTTACCCACTGGACCACCATGGAAGCCCTGTAGTAATTTTTAAAATCAAAATTCCCTTCTTCACCATTTGTGGGAAGCTCATGATTACCTAAGGTAAAAATAAATCTGGAATTCAGATCAAATACCTAGCTACCAAGTCAATCCCCTGTCAAGGTCTTCCCAAGACATACACTCACCTTCAGAACCCTTAAGACTAAGTTTGTAAGATGCAACTGTGTTAGAGATGTTAAGTTGATTCCTTTTTCTCATGGGAAGTTAGGAAATGTAGCTTCTCAGCACAGTCTCACCTATGTGGGGGCCACATGCCTGAGTCACAGCCAACAGACCACAAATTCCTACAATGTTGGCCATTTCCAGAATCTACCCCTAACAGTTTCCTGGAGACCTTCTGGGTCTTCCCTCTTCTCTTCCCTATTCATCAAAGGCAGAGAAGCCAGAAGGGCTAGTAGGTGGAGCAGGCTGGGGTCCCTGAGTGATCTTGTGGAGAAAGGGGACCCACAGCAAACTGACAAGGAAAATGGTAAAGCTCCCAGTATATGCAGCACTGAAATTTGGGGTTGTATATGAAAGGGGTCAGCCTATGTAGATGGAAAGCTGCCTTCGGTGAAAGATCGCTGGTGAGAATCTACTGGGTGGTTACAAAGCCACCAGTTCCAAAAAAAAAAATCTTGGAAACTTACCATCATGGAGGTTAAATTAATTTCATCAGCTTATGATCGAGGTGTACTAGATTCCTGACAACCCAGACTCACCAACCACCTTTCAGAATCAGAGGTTAACCACTTCCACCTAGAAACACCTAGCAACTGCACTCTCTCCTTCCAATTTAGTAAAACCAAGATGACAAAGCTGACCAAAGTGAGATTATGAACATACCTAACAACCTTAAAGCAAGGGCTACCCAACAACGTGGGACGTGAGAAGGAAGGAGAATGACATTCATTGAAAGAAAACCTGTTAAAAGGTAGTATGTCAAAATCTTTTCTTTCTATAGCGAAGTGGAATCTGCATTTTTATACACTGACATGTAGCTCGGTGACTGGCACAGCTTGATCCCTCTGACAAAGGACAGCATTCCAACTTTCCTTTAGAGAAAGAGTCAACGTGTCTTCACAAGTTTGCAACACCTGCATTAGCTTGGCAGGACTCTCACCATATGTAAATAATGAATGCCAAATGCTGAGGCTGGAAGCAGGAGGAAACACTGGATTCCCCTGCCCCATGTCTACCCTGCTGAGAAATGTTTTCTGACACTTTTGTTGACGCATTAAGAGGAATAGCATCTAAACTTGCTCGCTCTTGGGAATTAACATCCTCCAACATGAGACAGGAGGCCCTGAACTGAGTTGCGAATTTTTAAAAATGGGGAAGGACCCCACCAAGAGAATAGTTCATATTAGTAAGAAATTGTTTTTGTCTCAAACACCACCACCCAGTGAAAGACGGAAGCTTTATAAACAATGATATGAAATTGCTCCAGAAATGCCAACCAGGCTTTCCCAGGAACTTGAGATAGAGATTTTGGCCCAAACAGTCACAGTGCATGGTTAACCATAACCTTTGACCCAACTTGGTGAGTAGTTTCTTTAAAGACTCATCCTTCCAGACTCGGGTCTGTGCACCTAATTCAGAACGGGTCCATTTCCACCGTGCTGGAGTGCATCAATGTGTTGACTGGGGCTTCCCCGGTAAAGAATCTGCCTGCAATGCAGGAGGCCCCGGTTCAATGTCTGGGTTAGGAATATCCCATAGAGAAGGAATAGGCTACCCACTTCAGTATTCTCACCTGCAGAATTACCTGAACAGAAGAGCCAGGAGGGCTACAGCCCATGGGTTGCAGAGTCAGACATGACTGAGCGACTTTCACTTTCCTTGACTGGGGAGGCAGGGGAGACACCCCCCTCTAGACTCAGCAGTCTGATGAAGCAGCTAGGCTCAAGGACTAGGTAAATCATTCGGTGAGTCTCATAACATCACTAAACGTCAACTTCTCATCTGTACATGACGCAGAATCAATTCCCAGGAACACTCTATGTATTCCCACCCCGACCCCAAGTGAGCAATGATGATCCAATGTAATAAATGCAAAAGCACATATTAGGCTTAGAACATAAAAGATGATCAATAGAGTTATTATCACTAGCATCTATCACACAGCATGTAATGTCAGAGCCCTTGCAAACAATATGGAAACCGAGAAATAATGAGATCTCCAGGTGGTACGGTAGTAAAGAATCTGCCTGACAATGCAGGAGACGCAAGAGATGCGGGTTCGATCCCTGGGTCAGGAAGATCCCTTGGAGGAGGAACTGGCAACCCACTCCAGTATTTCTTCCCTGGGAAATTGCATGGACAGAGGAGCCTAACAGGCTACAGTCCATGGGATTGCAAAAAAGTCAGAAATAACTGAGCAACTGAGCACAGATTCCAAACAACAAGATTTCAGAGCTTCCAGAAAGATCCTCCTTATTCACAAAATACATTTCCTGCCCAGTTGAATAATAACCAAAAAAAAATCTACCATTAGTTGTGGATGTATTAATTATTTCTCGAGAAACATAAACCTTTTAGAGAAATAAACTCGAGCCCTATCAGTATAATGTGTTCCCTGAATCCACAGATAATAAGAGGCCCCTTTTACAAACCACAAACAAGCTCAGATGGTCAGCACAGTTGCCCAAATTCTTGGAAGTCGTTGAGCGGCAATTCCAACATAGGTCCATTTAACACTAGATAGATAGTGTCTTTTCTATAGAATTCTGCCAGATACTAATAACTGCATTCCTTCTGAGAGGAAAGTTTTTTATTGCTAGAGAGAGTGAAAGGAAGAAAAGCAAATGTGAAAACATTATATAAATGGAAGGAATGAAAGGGGCAGGGCCTGGAACAGAAAGGAGTGTCAGGAAGCATTTTGATGAAGGTAGGGCTGCCCAGTGAGAGACAGCTCAGCAATCTTCTCAAACCCACAGCACACACAGTCTTTAAATTATAGCAGCTACTCACTGACCTGGTGCCAAAAAGAATATTTATATGCATAGAGTACATCCTATATATTATTTTAAAAGACACCACAAGCTTTCATTTAAATCTCCTCGCACTACTCTAAGAGTAGTAGAGAAGCAAGATTTTCATGCATAAATTATCTCTTGTAAGAATCTGAATCATTGATTGGGGGAAAATACCTGCTTTGAGTATTGCTGATAATTCTGGAAATTCAATAAATTTCTTTCCTTAAACGTTAACACCGTACCTTACACAAAGTACTTCTGAGGGAGAAAAATACCCGGAAAATCACTTACCCCTTCAGTGAAATTTTTTTTTTTACCACGTTTAGTTTAATAACAGATCCTGGCAACTGAGTTTTAATAGTATTCTGAGTTTTCATGGAGATTCCCATCTGGGTTCCAAAAGAAATCAACATTTGCAACATTTGGAAGTGAACAGAATGTTGGTTCACAATATAAAGAAAGAGAGATTGTTCTTTTAATGGCATTTATGATGAGTGGGGGCTAAATAATTTATACCAAAAAAATGAGGAGTTAGACTAGATTGGAAAAAAAAAAAAAAGATTAAGCAGATGCTTGTGAAACAAGAATATTATCATACCCAGAGTGCTCATCTGCATCATCAAAGCAGCCTGAATGGACCAATGCTGAGAAATTCTAAAAGTATAAAATGCGATTCCTTTATGGTATAGCAACAATTCAACAATTCAACCAATTCACTACCAAGAATACTGATTAGTGCTTACTGAGGATTTAAGCCATCCATTCTATATATGTAAACTCATCATCTTCCCAATAATCCTAGAAGAAGGAAATTATCATTATCAGGATCATTTCACTGATGTGAAAATCAAGTTGAGGGAACATTAACTTTCTTGTCTAAAAGTGGTGAAATGGCGGCCTGGTGGGGATCGCACGGATTTTTATTCAGCTGGAGGGGAGGGAAAAGACTGACTATAAAGAAAAATCAGGAGTGCCTTCAAGAGCAGGATTTAAGCTTATTTTCACAACTGTGAGTAAGTGATGACATGGGATAGGCTGTTAAGTCATTAAAATGTTAATGGAACCAGTGGACGCTTGGACCTTTTTTTATAAGGAAGACAAGGGGCCAACACAGTCAAAATAGACCATGAAAAGAAAGCATGAGTTTCTTTAAATTGCTCCCACTGCCCTAAGTATATAGTAAAAGAAGCATAGCAGACCTCCACCTTCTCAAACGGGGGCCCATATCAACTCAGTATATGGATAAATAGCCGGGTTTCTTTTCTATTCCATTCCATTATATTGTTTTGATAATGTTGACCCCAAACTACCAACATCATTTCATAAACCCCAAAAGGGTCTCAACCTTCCATTAAAAGTCACTGCCCAGATGGAAATTACAAGTTTCTACATGAAGCTATTTATATATTTTTGAAACATTTATGCTTGTAAAGGGGCAGGAGTCACAGAGTCTTTCTCACTTTAGCAATTTTGCCTAGACCCGGGGAGTTGACCCAATACAAAGGTGCTCAGCCTAGGGTCCCTGAAGAACTTGCAAAAGGTCTCTGAACCTGCTGGAATTGGAGACAAAATTGTCTGTGTGGGCATATTTGCATTTGTATAAAGACCAGTTCTATGGCTTCTTACCAGTTTTCAAGTGAGTGAGATCCACAGAAGTCTGTATGTGAATGTACTTATTCTGTGAAGGTCACTAAACTTGGTCACAAAAATCACATAAAGTTTCCCCTAAAAATAAATAAAATTAACATATCAGGAGAGCAGATCATCCCTACCAAAATGGCCATGAAATGATGTCACAAAACAGTAGCCATAGAGCAGGATACACATTTCATTCATTTATTCTCCAAACTGAGTGCCTACCAAAGAAGATTAACCATATTAAGGTCCTGGGTCTTAATTTAGGAGAGAGAGTAAGACTAGAGGGTCTCTAATCCCAAATGAGGTATCTGCAAAATAGGAAATGGCAACCCACTCCAGTATTCTTACCTAGAGAATCCCGTAGACAGAGGAGCTGGGCAGGCTACAGTCTTAGATCACAGAGTCAAACGTGACTAAGCATGCTCACTGGCACGCACTCACCTACCTACATTTCCTGTCCAACAGAGAACTGACAGAACGTTAGACTCATTACTTTAAAAATCATTGCTTCATCATTGCTTATTTCTAAACAGCCAAAATATTTTTTAGAAAAGGTTTGCACTGATTTAGACAACTGTGAAGTGTGGTCACTCTCAGATGAAAAGGGGCATCCACATTTCACAATGGTGAGCATTTTATGGAGAGTAAACACTAAATGTCTATTAAGACACAGCCAGACTCTTCTTCTCCTTTCTCTATGGTAGGGACAGGATCTTCCATCTCACTGAAAATGAATCAAGACTCTGAGCGGCTTACTTTAATCAGATCAAAGGTGATAAAAGAATTTCATAAACCCCAAAAGGGTCTCAACCTTCCATTAAAAGTCACTGCCCAGATGGAAATTACAAGTTTCTACATGAAGCTATTTGTATATTTTGATAACATTTATGCTTGTAAAGGGGCAGGAGTCACAGAGTCTTTCTCACTTTAGCAATTTTGCCTAGACCCGGGGAGTTGACCCAATACAAAGGTGCTCAGCCTAGGGTCCCTGAAGAACTTGCAAAAGGTCTCTGAACCTGCTGGAATTGGAGACAAAATTGTCTGTGTGGACATATTTGCATTTGTATAAAGACCAGTTCTATGGCTTCTTACCAGTTTTCAAGTGAGTGAGATCCACAGAAGTCTGTATGTGAATGTACTTATTCTGTGAAGGTCACTAAACTTGGTCACAAAAATCACATAAAGTTTCCCCTAAAAATAAATAAAATTAACATATCAGGAGAGCAGATCATCCCCACCAAAATGGCCATGAAATGATGTCACAAAACAGTAGCCATAGAGCAGGATACACATTTCATTCATTTATTCTCCAAACTGAGTGCCTACCAAAGAAGATTAACCATATTAAGGTCCTGGGTCTTAATTTAGGAGAGAGAGTAAGACTAGAGGGTCTCTAATCCCAAATGAGGTATCTGCAAAATAGGAAATGGCAACCCACTCCAGTATTCTTACCTAGAGAATCCCGTAGACAGAGGAGCTGGGCAGGCTACAGTCTTAGATCACAGAGTCAAACGTGACTAAGCATGCTCACTGGCACGCACTCACCTACCTACATTTCCTGTCCAACAGAGAACTGACAGAACGTTAGACTCATTACTTTAAAAATCATTGCTTCATCATTGCTTATTTCTAAACAGCCAAAATATTTTTTAGAAAAGGTTTGCACTGATTTAGACAACTGTGAAGTGTGGTCACTCTCAGATGAAAAGGGGCATCCACATTTCACAATGGTGAGCATTTTATGGAGAGTAAACACTAAATGTCTATTAAGACACAGCCAGACTCTTCTTCTCCTTTCTCTATGGTAGGGACAGGATCTTCCATCTCACTGAAAATGAATCAAGACTCTGAGCGGCTTACTTTAATCAGATCAAAGGTGATAAAAGAATTGTGCTTTGGAACTACGATAGCATTCAGCTTGAGGAAACATGTGTGCCACGTCCGTGGGGATGTAAACCACAAAAAACATCCTGACTTGGACTGCTCGGGCGGGGCAGTCACTCACTCGATTATGCAGAATGACTCCTGCAGGCCTAGTTCAAGTCTCTCTCCTCCCCATCTCATGGGATCTTTCAGGTCTGTGGAGAACCCAAGATCTGACCCATCCTGGATCATGGGGCAGGTGATTTTAGAAGGTTATTTTAGTAGAAAGCATGACTACTGTTGTCCAGGGCTAGGTCTACGTAGGTGGGAAAGTCCAGCTGACACTTCCAGTCAAGGATTTCAAGAATCTTACTATTGTCCTACGTCTAAGCCACGACCTTCAACCGCACAGCTAGCAATAATGAAACTGTTGTTTGGCTGACTCCTGTCTTTCCCAGTTGGTTTGAAAGTGGGACAGGGAGAAAACCTTCTCAAACCTCAAACAGTTGTGTCTTCTCCACATACTGGGTTTCAAGTGGGTTAAGAGCACTTGAAAGAAGTGTTTGAACAACCCCCATGGAATGGGAGAAAATATCTGTAAACCATGTGTCTAATAAAGGACAACCCCAATATCCACCAATTGATGAATGGATAAACATTATGTGGTATTTCCATGTACTGAAATATTATTCATCAATAAAAAGGAAGGGGTCTTCCCTGGTGGTTCAGTGAGTAAGGACACTGCCTTGCAGTGCAAGGGGCGCCAGTTCGATCCCTGGCCTGGGAAGATCCCACGTGCCGCGGAGCAGCTGGACCGGTGTGTCCAATTACCGAGTCGGAGCTCTGGAACCGGCACTCTGGGACAACAGAGGCCACTGCTATGGGAGGCCCATGTGGGCCAAAGAACAAAGATGGATGAAAACAGATAAATGAAAGAGCAATAGAAGTGGCCTGCCCTCCCTGCTCCCTCCCCAACCCGCTCCTCCGGAAAAAATTAAAAATAAATAAATAAATAAAAATAAATAAATAAAAAGGAAGGAAATAAGGACACCTACTATAGCGTGGGCAAACTTTATGTTAAATGAGAGAAGTCAATCATAAAAGACCACATATGATATGATTCCATTTGATTGAAATATTCAGGATAGGCAAATCTACAGAAAAAAAGAGTGAGTTAATGATATCTTGGAGCTGGAAGGTAGGGGTAAGGGTGGGGGAGAACAAGCAGTGACCATTAATGGGTGCATGGGTTCAGGGTTAATTTAAACACTGTAAGAATTGATTGTGTTGATTAGGCTGAGGCTTTCTTTCATCTCATGGGATCTTTCAGGTCTGTGGAGAACCCAAGATCTGACCCATCCTGGATCATGGGGCAGGTGATTTTAGAAGGTTATTTTAGTAGAAAGCATGACTACTGTTGTCCAGGGCTAGGTCTACGTAGGTGGGAAAGTCCAGCTGACACTTCCAGTCAAGGATTTCAAGAATCTTACTATTGTCCTACGTCTAAGCCATGACCTTCAACCGCACAGCTAGCAATAATGAAACTGTTGTTTGGCTGACTCCTGTCTTTCCCAGTTGGTTTGAAAGTGGGACAGGGAGAAAAGCTTCTCAAACCTCAAACAGCTGTGTCTTCTCCACATACTGGGTTTCAAGTGGGTTAAGAGCACTTGAAAGAAGTGTTTGAACAACCCCCATGGAATGGGAGAAAATATCTGTAAACCATGTGTCTAATAAAGGACAACCCCAATATCCACCAATTGATGAATGGATAAACAAAATGTGGTATTTCCATGTACTGAAATATTATTCATCAATAAAAAGGAAGGGGTCTTCCCTGGTGGTTCAGTGAGTAAGGACACTGCCTTGCAGTGCAAGGGGCGCCAGTTCGATCCCTGGCCTGGGAAGATCCCACGTGCCGCGGAGCAGCTGGACCGGTGTGTCCAATTACCGAGTCGGAGCTCTGGAACCGGCACTCTGGGACAACAGAGGCCACTGCTATGGGAGGCCCATGTGGGCCAAAGAACAAAGATGGATGAAAACAGATAAATGAAAGAGCAATAGAAGTGGCCTGCCCTCCCTGCTCCCTCCCCAACCTGCTCCTCCGGAAAAAATTAAAAATAAATAAATAAATAAAAATAAATAAATAAAAAGGAAGGAAATAAGGACACCTACTATAGCGTGGGCAAACTTTATGTTAAATGAGAGAAGTCAATCATAAAAGACCACATATGATATGAT
This sequence comes from Tragulus kanchil, assembly GCA_022376925.1. Lineage (NCBI taxonomy): Eukaryota > Metazoa > Chordata > Mammalia > Artiodactyla > Tragulidae > Tragulus > Tragulus kanchil. The sequence continues at coordinate 231,507,357 of JAIOJX010000028.1, forward strand.
TCCATTTGATTGAAATATTCAGGATAGGCAAATCTACAGAAAAAAAGAGTGAGTTAATGATATCTTGGAGCTGGAAGGTAGGGGTAAGGGTGGGGGAGAACAAGCAGTGACCATTAATGGGTGCATGGGTTCAGGGTTAATTTAAACACTGTAAGAATTGATTGTGTTGATTATTGCATGATTCTGTGAATATATTAAAAATCATTAAATTAAAAAAAAAAAACTGACTCAGATGTGACTTTGTAATTTTAGAATAGATTACTTGTGCTGACTTGATCAGACAGCCGTGCCACATATTCCCATTCTTAAGCAGTTCCCACCCAGCAGAGAAACCAAAACATGTAACCACTGATCCAGTTCAAGAGAGGATATCAGAAAGAAGGTACATTTCTTTAGGTTAATGCCCAGTCACAAAACTAATGGCAGGGCTGCAGGGTGGAGTCAAACAAGAAAATGGCACAATTATAGCTCCTAGGTCTTTGCAGAGAGTGTATTTCATTCTATAATTCAAAATGAGTCTCCAGAATAATAAGAATTCAAATGTAAGTATTCTGATGCACCCCCTAAAGGCTTTAAGTTCAGGATGAATTATCAATGGTTAATAGGTTGTCAAGAGATTCAATTCCACAATTATGGAATAAATAATCACAAACTCCAAACAAATGTTCTATGGAGATCTTCTGTTCTCAGCTGTGATTAGCAAGACCTATCAATTTCATCACAGCACCTCCAAAAGTAGTTAATACTTGGGAAATAAATCTTTGGGGCTCTGAGGCTGTAAGAAAAATGTTTTGTAGATAAATTTTCTTAAAATTATTTTTATCATTATCTTGACAATGTTAGTAGACAGAAGAAATCTGACTCAGCCTGGATTCTTCTTAAATATATACTTTGTGTCTTGACATTACAAGATGGCCTCCGTGGTAGAACCAAACTTTCTGTGTCCCTAGGACTTTGGTTTCAACTAACATGGCTTTGCATTATGTGGGTGGTTTTTTTTTCTGGAGTCCTAATTTCTGTTCCTCTACATGCTAAATGCCCAGATGACTATGTAAGTAAATCATCCTTAGGAAAGATGAATTGATAAATAGTAATAATGCATATTCAACAGTAGGTCAGTTGGTGTGCAAGTATGTGTTTGAGTAAGTCTGTGTTTTCACTTCCTCGGGGCACATACCTAGGAGTGGAACTACCGAGTGACATGGTAATTTTATACTTAACAATTTGAGGAACCACACTCTTTTCCATAGCGGATGCACCATTCTGCATTCTCAACAGCAAAGGACATGTTCCAACTTCTCTACACATTCACCAAAACTGGCTACTTTCCTTTGGCAACCACCTCAGTATCCTCGCCTGGAGGATCCCACAGCAGAGGAGCCTGGTAAGCTATAGCCCATAGGGTCACAAAGAATCAGGCCCAACCGAGAGACTGAGCATACACACAATGACTAATGATCTTGAGTATCTTTTCATGTGTTTATTGGTCATATGTACATCTTCTTTAATTGGGCTGTTTTCTGTTATTGTCATTGAGTTGTATGACCGAAGCTCACAGCAACATTATTCACTACAGGTAAAAGGTAGAAATATAAATACCCACTAGCAGATGAATGGATAAATAACATGTAGTATGTATATATAATGAAATACATTTCAGTCAAAGAAAAAAAGAAGAAATAAGCTTCTGACACATGCTTACAACAGGAATAAACCTTGAAAACAAATGGAATAAATAATCACAAACTCCAAACAAATGTTCTATGGAGATCTTCTGTTCTCAGCTGTGATTAGCAAGACCTATCAATTTCATCACAGCACCTCCAAAAGTAGTTAATACTTGGGAAATAAATCTTTGGGGCTCTGAGGCTGTAAGAAAAATGTTTTGTAGATAAATTTTCTTAAAATTATTTTATCATTATCTTGACAATGTTAGTAGACAGAAGAAATCTGACTCAGCCTGGATTCTTCTTAAATATATACTTTGTGTCTTGACATTACAAGATGGCCTCCGTGGTAGAACCAAACTTTCTGTGTCCCTAGGACTTTGGTTTCAACTAACATGGCTTTGCATTATGTGGGTGGTTTTTTTTTCTGGAGTCCTAATTTCTGTTCCTCTACATGCTAAATGCCCAGATGACTATGTAAGTAAATCATCCTTAGGAAAGATGAATTGATAAATAGTAATAATGCATATTCAACAGTAGCTCAGTTGGTGTGCAAGTATGTGTTTGAGTAAGTCTGTGTTTTCACTTCCTCGGGGCACATACCTAGGAGTGGAACTACCGAGTGACATGGTAATTTTATACTTAACAATTTGAGGAACCACACTCTTTTCCATAGCGGATGCACCATTCTGCATTCTCAACAGCAAAGGACATGTTCCAACTTCTCTACACATTCACCAAAACTGGCTACTTTCCTTTGGCAACCACCTCAGTATCCTCGCCTGGAGGATCCCACAGCAGAGGAGCCTGGTGCTATAGCCCATAGGGTCACAAAGAATCAGGCCCAACCGAGAGACTGAGCATACACACAATGACTAATGATCTTGAGTATCTTTTCATGTGTTTATTGGTCATATGTACATCTTCTTTAATTGGGCTGTTTTCTGTTATTGTCATTGAGTTGTATGACCGAAGCTCACAGCAACATTATTCACTACAGGTAAAAGGTAGAAATATAAATACCCACTAGCAGATGAATGGATAAATAACATGTAGTATGTATATATAATGAAATACATTTCAGTCAAAGAAAAAAAGAAGAAATAAGCTTCTGACACATGCTTACAACAGGAATAAACCTTGAAAACATCATGCTAAGTAAAATACATGTCACATGAACTTTCCTGGTAGCTCAGCGGTAAAGAGTTTGCCTGGCAATGCAGGAGACACGGGTTTGATCCCTGATCCAGGAAGATCCCACACGCTGAGGAGCAACTAAGCCTGTGAGCCACAACGACTGAGCCTGTGCTCTAGAGTCTTGAAGCCACAATTATTGAAGTCCATGTGCCCTAGAGCCCAAGTTCCACAACAAGAGAAGTCACCGCAAAAGAAGCCTGCTCATATCAACTAGAGAGTAGCCCCCACTCCCTGCAACTAGAGAAGAGCCTGTGGCAGCAGTGAAAATCCAGAATAGCCAATAAATAAATAAACTGCACTTCTTAAAAATATATATCTATATCTATATCTATATCTATATATACATCACAAAAGGATAATATTTCACTTACATGGAGAATTGTACGTCCAAAATAAGCAAATTTACAGGCACAGAATGTAAAACAGAGGTTGGGGGGTGGGGGTATTACTGCTTAATAGGTACAGAGTTTCCATTTGGGATGATGAAAAATCTTGGGGAAAAGATGGTGGTAAAGGTTACATAACATCATAAACATACTGAAGTTCGCTGAATTGTTCAGTTAAAAATGTTGAAATAGTAACTCAATAGTAATAGCTTTATACATATATATATATAAACATATTTTTTACCACACAGAAAAAATCAGCTCAATTATGTTAACTTTATGCATCCAAATATAATTTGGCAAAAAAAGAAATGGTCAAGATATAAAACAAGGGCTGCTTTAGGCAAGGACGGTGGAGTCAAGGCATCCTGAGGCACTTGGGAAGGGGAAACAGCATTCAGATTAGGCAATATCAAGCTCATGTCCTGATCCACATGCCATGGTGGGCAGATCCTTTAGCCTCTCAGAGTCGCTTTAGTTCAGGATCAAAAGAAGGAGTGAGAATTAACCTCAGATGGTTACCATAGGGATACCGGAAACTATCTGCCTGAAATGCCCAGTGCAGGACTGATCTAGGGGACATTCAGTAAGTTTGACTGGCCTGCATCCCCCACCCCACTCCCTAAGACTGCAGTCTTCTCCACATGACTGGAGCCCAACCTAGACACTGCTCTCTCCATGGTATTCTCCATGCTCTTCTGTGCTTTTTAAATATTTCATGATAGAATTTTAAAAGCAAGTAAAAATTGCTCCTTATATAATACACTGATGTAACAAAATTGATGGAATTAAATGTAGGGAAACATTAACCCTCCCTGACATCCTTCAAAAATCAACTCAGCAGAGGAGGGAAAAAGAGATCTCTAAGGAAATGCATTCCACGTTCCTGGTGGGTCCTCTGGAAGCAGGCCAAGGGGTAGTTTTGATTGTTCCCTTTATGCTCATCTATATACGCCTAGCTTTCTATAATACACGTGCCTGGAAAAGGGAAAGCAAAGGCTGGCTCAGAGTTCAACTTCTCTGGAGTCCTCCCTGCTCCGTCTTCCCCGCCCCCACCGAGCCCATCCCTCCTCTGCCTCTGCACCACGCAGACTTCCCTGGTGGCTCAGACGGTAAAGAATCACCAGCCATGCACAGACCTGGGTTCAATCCCTGCGTCGGGAAGATGCCCTGGAGAAGGGAATGGCAACTCGCTCCAGTATTCTTGCCTGGAGACAGAGGGGCCTGCTGGGCTGCCATCCCTGGGGTTGCAAAGAGTTGGACACTACTGAGCGACTAACACATCATGATGTGGAGGACGATTCTAGCTCACGTTGATGGGACGTGTGACCAAGGCCAGGCCCTCCTCCAAGTCCTGACACGTGTTTACCCACTGACAGCTCGCAATCACTTGATGAGGGGGTACCTTTAACCCCATCTTACAGCGGAAGAAACGGAAGCCCCAAGATCACAGTAATTGCCCAGAGTCCCTCCACTCACATCCGCAACGGAGCGGGTTCCACATGTAGACAGTATATGGCTCCTGGGCCCAACTCTTGGCCTCGACACACTCCCTTCCCCTAGAGGTACGCCTGGGGCTGTCCCAGCCTTTCTCTTTGCCACTAGGCAGTGACTCTCCTGTCCTCTGCTGCACTGAGGCAGGAGCTGCATCTGATGAATCTCCACCTGCCATTGTGCGGGCCTACTTGGGTCCACTGAACCATCTCCTAAACTAGCCATGTTCAATGCTGCATCTCAACCCAAGTGAAATGTTTTAAATTACTTGCATAGAACACATACACCTATAGTTACATCTCTGTGAAGGTGGTGAGCAGTCACTGATGATCACAGCAACGATGACTCATTGGTCCCCGCACACGATCCCTCAGTCAGGAAGGAGATAGCCAAATATCTCTTCAGGAAACGCACGTTCATCACTAACCTCTGAAAAATGCAGGGGCTCTAAGGAAATGCATTCCACGTTCCTGGTGGGTCCTCTGGAAGCAGGCCAAGGGGTAGTTTTGATTGTTCCCTTTATGCTCATCTATATACGCCTAGCTTTCTATAATACACGTGCCTGGAAAAGGGAAAGCAAAGGCTGGCTCAGAGTTCAACTTCTCTGGAGTCCTCCCTGCTCCGTCTTCCCCGCCCCCACCGAGCCCATCCCTCCTCTGCCTCTGCACCACGCAGACTTCCCTGGTGGCTCAGACGGTAAAGAATCACCAGCCATGCACAGACCTGGGTTCAATCCCTGCGTCGGGAAGATGCCCTGGAGAAGGGAATGGCAACTCGCTCCAGTATTCTTGCCTGGAGACAGAGGGGCCTGCTGGGCTGCCATCCCTGGGGTTGCAAAGAGTTGGACACTACTGAGCGACTAACACATCATGATGTGGAGGACGATTCTAGCTCACGTTGATGGGACGTGTGACCAAGGCCAGGCCCTCCTCCAAGTCCTGACACGTGTTTACCCACTGACAGCTCGCAATCACTTGATGAGGGGGTACCTTTAACCCCATCTTACAGCGGAAGAAACGGAAGCCCCAAGATCACAGTAATTGCCCAGAGTCCCTCCACTCACATCCGCAACGGAGCGGGTTCCACATGTAGACAGTATATGGCTCCTGGGCCCAACTCTTGGCCTCGACACACTCCCTTCCCCTAGAGGTACGCCTGGGGCTGTCCCAGCCTTTCTCTTTGCCACTAGGCAGTGACTCTCCTGTCCTCTGCTGCACTGAGGCAGGAGCTGCATCTGATGAATCTCCACCTGCCATTGTGCGGGCCTACTTGGGTCCACTGAACCATCTCCTAAACTAGCCATGTTCAATGCTGCATCTCAACCCAAGTGAAATGTTTTAAATTACTTGCATAGAACACATACACCTATAGTTACATCTCTGTGAAGGTGGTGAGCAGTCACTGATGATCACAGCAAACGATGACTCATTGGTCCCCGCACACGATCCCCTCAGTCAGGAAGGAGATAGCCAAATATCTCTTCAGGAAACGCACGTTCATCACTAGGTGCGCTTCTGACCTTCACAGCCAGAATGAAGAAACAAGAGACTAGTCCTAGAGGGGCCGTGAAAAGTAGTGCTGTAGACACATCAGAGAGGAGACAGAAAACAGGGCCCCATAAAAGTGTCAAACCTCATCCTAGCCACCTACTGCAGTTGATGAAGGGCCACAGGCAGGAAATTGAGGGCACTGACTTAGAAATGGTTACATCCAGCACAGGTTTGTGCGATCAATTGCTTCAGTCATGTCTGAAGTCCCTATGGACTATAACCCACCAGGTTCCTCTGTCCATGGGATTCTCCAGGCAAGAAGACTGGAATGGATTGCCAGTTCCTTCTCCAAAGACAGGTTTAGTAGGGCAAAAAACTGAAACCTTTTTAAAAATCCAATATTACTTTAAAAAAAAAAAAAGAAAGAAAGCCAGTATTACTCATTTGGTTCCTGCCTAAGAGCAAAGAAACGATGACAACAAAAATAAAGATTACAGTCTGGGGGGACCAACCACAACTCAGGGGCCTCCCAGGTGGCGCTAGTGGTAAAGAATCCACCCGCCAATGCAAGAGACATAACAAATGTAGGTTTGACCCCTGGGCCAGGAAGATCCCCTAGAGGAGGAAACAGCACCCTGCTCCAGTATTCTTTTTTTTTCAAATGAGGTATATCTGTTTTACAATGTTGCCTTAGTTTCAGGTGTACAGTGAAGTTATTGTTATATGTCTTTTTTCTTATTTTATATATATTTTTAAGATTATTTATTTATTGGAGGGGGTGGGTTGGGGAGGGAGGGGGCGGGCGGACCACTTCTCTTGGTCTTTCATTTATCTAGTTTCCATCCATCTTTGTTCTTTGGCCCGTGTGGGCCTCCCATCGCAATGGCCTCTGTTGTCGCAGAGCACCGGCTCTGGGCACATGCGCTCCAGAGCCCCGGCTCGGTAATTGGACACATCGGTCCAGCCGCTCCGCGGCACGTAGGATCTTCCCAGGCCAGGGATCAAACTGGCACCCCTAGCACTGCAAGGCGGTGTCCTTACCCATTGGACCACCAGGGAAGCCCTGTTATACGTCTTTTACAGAGTTTTCTTGTTTACAGCTATACATAATCCCCAAACAATCATAGGTATATCCCTGAGCCCTCCCACCTGAGCCCCCCTTTCCTTTTCTACCATCCCAACCCCCAGGTTGATGCATAGCCCCCCATGTAAGTTCCCTTAGTCTTACAGCTTAATCACAATAGTTATCTCTCTTGGTTTTGGTGTTTTTTTTTTTTTGGTTATCTCTTTTACATATGATAGTGTAGGTTTCCGTGTTGCTCTTTCCATACCTCTCGACCAATCTTCCCTCCCCTCAATGTCCATAGGTCTGTTCTCTATGTCTGTTTCTCCATTGCACTCCAGTACTCTGACCTGGAGAATCCCTTGAGCCTGGTAGACTATAGCCCACTGGGTGGCAAAGAGCTGGACAAGACTGAGCACCTGAACATAACCATAACTCAGACACTGGAGAAATATATTAACCTTCTTACCAGTTCTAGAAGGAAAGTACTTACCTACAATCTATATGAAGAAATCCAGTGCGTAGAGAGTTTAAGCGATCTATCCAAGGTCACATTACTAGTAAATAGTAGAACTATGATTGCTATTCTCGCTGTGCTGCTCTGTGCCCTTTCTTTCTCTACCTTTCAGATAGCTTTATCTTGGAATTCTAGAATTCCATCTACAGGGTCCTTGACATGGCCATGAGCAAAGGGATTAACTGTCCAACTTGAAAGTGTGACGTTTAATCTAAAGGCAAGAATTTTTCCTGTTTTGGCTTCCAAACAATGATTTCTAAGTCATGTCTCTGCTGCAAGTATTGCATGCATTTTAGAAACATCCCAGCAATGTCCACACCAGCCAGGGCTTCCACAGTGCAAGGAAATCCCACAGCCATGTATCAAGAATAGATGGTCTTTCCATTGCTGTTCTACCAAGGTAAACAAAGATCACACCAACACTAAACAATTAAAGGAAAGGTAATTCAATAGAATCGATAATTATCTGATAATTCAATAGAATTCAGAGACAATCAGGGAAACACAGGTTCTTAGAGGGTGTGCTTTTGGAATTTATTCTGAAGGGCCTTCATCTATAATAATACAAATGTGTATCTTTTACCTAGGAAATATGTATCTTTCTAGCTTTTAGGTCATAAAAACAGAAATAAATCAGGAATCAGTAGGATGGACGTGTCACACAGAAGGGGCATTCAAAGAACCCACACTTCTCAATATTTTCCCTTTATACTGCTTATTTCGACATACACAATAGTTATCTCTCTTGGTTTTGGTGTTTTTTTTTTTTTGGTTATCTCTTTTACATATGATAGTGTAGGTTTCCGTGTTGCTCTTTCCATACCTCTCGACCAATCTTCCCTCCCCTCAATGTCCATAGGTCTGTTCTCTATGTCTGTTTCTCCATTGCACTCCAGTACTCTGACCTGGAGAATCCCTTGAGCCTGGTAGACTATAGCCCACTGGGTGGCAAAGAGCTGGACAAGACTGAGCACCTGAACATAACCATAACTCAGACACTGGAGAAATATATTAACCTTCTTACCAGTTCTAGAAGGAAAGTACTTACCTACAATCTATATGAAGAAATCCAGTGCATAGAGAGTTTAAGCGATCTATCCAAGGTCACATTACTAGTAAATAGTAGAACTATGATTGCTATTCTCGCTGTGCTGCTCTGTGCCCTTTCTTTCTCTACCTTTCAGATAGCTTTATCTTGGAATTCTAGAATTCCATCTACAGGGTCCTTGACATGGCCATGAGCAAAGGGATTAACTGTCCAACTTGAAAGTGTGACGTTTAATCTAAAGGCAAGAATTTTTCCTGTTTTGGCTTCCAAACAATGATTTCTAAGTCATGTCTCTGCTGCAAGTATTGCATGCATTTTAGAAACATCCCAGCAATGTCCACACCAGCCAGGGCTTCCACAGTGCAAGGAAATCCCACAGCCATGTATCAAGAATAGATGGTCTTTCCATTGCTGTTCTACCAAGGTAAACAAAGATCACACCAACACTAAACAATTAAAGGAAAGGTAATTCAATAGAATCGATAATTATCTGATAATTCAATAGAATTCAGAGACAATCAGGGAAACACAGGTTCTTAGAGGGTGTGCTTTTGGAATTTATTCTGAAGGGCCTTCATCTATAATAATACAAATGTGTATCTTTTACCTAGGAAATATGTATCTTTCTAGCTTTTAGGTCATAAAAACAGAAATAAATCAGGAATCAGTAGGATGGACGTGTCACACAGAAGGGGCATTCAAAGAACCCACACTTCTCAATATTTTCCCTTTATACTGCTTATTTCGACATACAATTCTAAACAAGGCAAGAACACTGGAGTTGGTAGCCATTCCCTTTGCCAGGGAATTTTCCCAACCCAGGGATCGAACCCAGATCTCCTAGATGACAGGAAGATTCTTTACCATCTCAGCCACCAGGGAAGCCAAATAAGGCAATTATTACATTAGAAAATCAATAACATACTTTATATTGGCATTTGGGAATTTTTAAAAATAGAGCTAAAGACTTTTTTCTTTAATAAAAAGGATTCGTATATCCAGATAAAACTCTAATCCTGGGGCTTTCTGGGTGGTTCAGTCAGTAAAAAAACTCTAATTCAGAAAGACAGATGTACCCCTGTACTCACAGCAGCACCGTTTACAAAAGCCAAGACATGAAAATAGCCTAAAAGTCCACAGACAAATGAATGGATTAAAAAAGATGTGTACGTATATGCAATGGAATAGCACTCAGCCCAAAAAAGAACCAAATAATGCCAAATGCAGCAAGAAGGATGCAACCAGAGATTACCAGACTAAGTGAAATACCTCAGAAAAAGACAAACACCATGCAGTCATCACTGACATATGAAACTAAAATATGACACAAATGAACCAATGCACGAAACAGACTATAGACACAGAGAACAGACGGGTGGTTGCCAAGGGGAGGAGGCTGAGGAGGGATGGAGTGGGAGGCTGAAGCTAGCAGATGTAAGCTATTATATATAGAGTGGATAAACAACAAGGTCCTACGGAATACAGAGAAGTGTATTCAGTATCCTGTGGAAAACCATAATGGAAAATAATATTTTTTTTTAAAAAAAGAATGCATATGTGAGTGTGATAATATTTATATATATATATATATATATATATATATATAATCAGTTCCTCAGTCGTGTCCAACTCTGCAATGGACCGTAGCCCTCCAGGTTCCTCTGTCCAGGAGACCCTCCAGGCAAGAATACTGGAGTGGGCTGCCATGCCTGCGCCAGGGGTTCTTCCCCACCCAGGGATTGAACCGACGTCTCCTGCATGGCAGGTGGATTCTTTACTGCTGAGCCACGAGGGAAGCCATAAGTATTACTACAACATTGTGAATCAACAATACTTCCACTTTTAAAATCCAAGAAAAATAAAGATAAAAATACAATTATGCCTACCTCTCTGCCATCTGACTGTTTATCTCACACCATTCTCGCGTGCTGCCGAGACTTGCCTTTTCCACCTGCCACACAGCGTCCCCTCACGGAACGACCCCCAGCTCTGCTCACGCACATACACACTCTGATCTTGGCAAGCGCCGGTCCTTCACTTCCCTCCCACAGGTGAGCAGCTGAATCCTCCACCCATCAACGACGTGACCATAACATTCTCCCATTTGGTTTTTTTATTCTATTTCATCTTTTAAACCAATGTCCTCATTCATCAGCAGTGAACTGAAGCAGCTTCTTCTGGAGAAAGACTTGGCTCTCTACTGCTTTTCTGTTGACCCAATTCACTTGGGAAACTTTCTAGAGAAAGAAGGTAAAGTTGAGGGGATATTCCAGGCTCCTAAATGAGAATTACCCATTACCCACTTGGAAGGCAGCTGACATTGAAAAAGGAACTCCCTACCTATTGGAATAACAAATCACGGGCTTCCCTGGTGGTCCAGTGGGTAAGGCCACCACCTTGCAGTGCAAGGGGCGCCGGTTCCATCCCTGGCCTGGGAAGATCCCACGTGCTGCGGAGCGGCTGGACCAATGTGTCCAATTACCGAGCCCGAGTTCTGGAGCGCATGCGCCCAGAGCCAGTGCTCTGCAGCGACAGACGCCACCGCGATGGGAGGCCCACACGGGCCAAAGAACAAAGATGGATGAAAATGGACAAATGAAAGATCAATAGGATTAGCCTGCCTGCTCCCCTCCCTCCCCATCCCACCCCCCCAAAATAAATAAATAAATAAATCTTTAACAAATCACAAAGATGGAAAGAAAATCAGACAACCTTATCAGTCAACTCTACCATGCTTCAATCCACATTATGAGATTCGAGACAATCCATAATGAGCCATAAGGACACATGAACTGAGAAAAAAGAAGTCTCTGAAATGATAGTTGTGAAAGCAAGGGCAAATTTCCATGGCCTTCTCCATGAAGAGCTGCATGCGGCCAGGGATTGAACCGACGTCTCCTGCATGGCAGGTGGATTCTTTACTGCTGAGCCACCAGGGAAGCCATAAGTATTACTACAACATTGTGAATCAACAATACTTCCACTTTTAAAATCCAAGAAAAATAAAGATAAAAATACAATTATGCCTACCTCTCTGCCATCTGACTGTTTATCTCACACCATTCTCGCGTGCTGCCGAGACTTGCCTTTTCCACCTGCCACACAGCGTCCCCTCACGGAACGACCCCCAGCTCTGCTCACGCACATACACACTCTGATCTTGGCAAGCGCCGGTCCTTCACTTCCCTCCCACAGGTGAGCAGCTGAATCCTCCACCCATCAACGACGTGACCATAACATTCTCCCATTTGGTTTTTTTATTCTATTTCATCTTTTAAACCAATGTCCTCATTCATCAGCAGTGAACTGAAGCAGCTTCTTCTGGAGAAAGACTTGGCTCTCTACTGCTTTTCTGTTGACCCAATTCACTTGGGAAACTTTCTAGAGAAAGAAGGTAAAGTTGAGGGGATATTCCAGGCTCCTAAATGAGAATTACCCATTACCCACTTGGAAGGCAGCTGACATTGAAAAAGGAACTCCCTACCTATTGGAATAACAAATCACGGGCTTCCCTGGTGGTCCAGTGGGTAAGGCCACCACCTTGCAGTGCAAGGGGCGCCGGTTCCATCCCTGGCCTGGGAAGATCCCACGTGCTGCGGAGCGGCTGGACCAATGTGTCCAATTACCGAGCCCGAGTTCTGGAGCGCATGCGCCCAGAGCCAGTGCTCTGCAGCGACAGACGCCACCGCGATGGGAGGCCCACACGGGCCAAAGAACAAAGATGGATGAAAATGGACAAATGAAAGATCAATAGGATTAGCCTGCCTGCTCCCCTCCCTCCCCATCCCACCCCCCCAAAATAAATAAATAAATAAATCTTTAACAAATCACAAAGATGGAAAGAAAATCAGACAACCTTATCAGTCAACTCTACCATGCTTCAATCCACATTATGAGATTCGAGACAATCCATAATGAGCCATAAGGACACATGAACTGAGAAAAAAGAAGTCTCTGAAATGATAGTTGTGAAAGCAAGGGCAAATTTCCATGGCCTTCTCCATGAAGAGCTGCATGATAGCACAATACCCACCAGGTAATACTTGCCGAGGATTTAAAATGCAAGATGAAGGGCTTTCATGAAATGCAAAATGCCTGTGACTGTGTTGGGCCCAGAGGCTGTCCATTTCCGTTCTCTGCAGTGGTGATTAAGGCCACCCTCTCCACCCTTTCCCTACCGTCCAGTGACGTGAGGTTTAACTAATATGCACTTGGAGCTTTCAGATCCCTAAATGAAAAGGGGACCAGATGTGAAAGTTATCATTATTCTGTTCAAAGTATATGGGTAAACTAACATCTGTGGACAAGTTTACCCCATGCCACTTGAAACAGACTAACAAGGCTGAACACCAAAACATTTAGGGTGGGATTTTTGAAAGGTTCAGAGATCCCCCAGCTATGTCCCAGCCATGAGGTGAAGGTAACACACATGACAAGTGGTTCCCTTTTTTAAAAGACCCAAAACATGATCAAATCGAATCCAAAAGGGGTATATGAGGTGGAAAGCAGAGTCCAGTCTGATTTGTACTCAAGAAAGGGGCTTATAGAGCAAAATAAGAGCTACAGGTAGGGAGGAGTATGTTTCTGTTTTGAAGGTAAATGGAACATCAGACTGCAGAGAACCCTAAATGATGTTTGTGTGTTTCTCGGGCCCTGGCGAACTCATCATGGAACTCATCAGCTAACTACCCCAGCATGATGAAAATCCTTTTTTCCATCAACTATAAAAAAAGAGATTTTGCACCTAGAGGAGCAGGAAAAAAAAAAAAAAAAAAGCATTAACAGAGACTCAACAGCACCAGTGAGATCAAAACTGCATGAGCCATAGCAAAATCTAATCACTGTTCAGACATAAGGATTATTGGCCACAAGGGTGAAAAGAGGGTTGCCTGACTCACACTTAGCACTGCAGGCAGAAGAAGCCTTTTAAAACCTCAATCAGGAACTTCTCTGGGGGCCCAGGGGTTTATGCAGGGGACCTGGGTTTGATCCCTGTAGATCCCACATTCCACAACTAAGAGCCTGCATGCCACAGTGAAGATCTGGTCCAGCCAAATAAATAATAAATATTCTTTAATTAAATAACTCAGTCAAATCACATCTCCCACCCACCATCCTCCAAAGGCCACAGATCTCACCAAGTCCAACCGGCTCCTCCCCTGGCTACACTCAGCTCCTGGAGTCTCCCCACTAGCTCACTCCAGCCAGGCCCCAGTGGCCTCCAATATTTCAGGAACAACCTCTGCCCTCTATCTGGACAACTCACTTGTTAACAAAGATCTCACCCCCTCAACATCTCTGTAACAAAGTCACCCATGCAGGGAACTCCCTGGCTGCCCAGTGGTTAGGACTCTGCACATCCACTGAGGTTCGATCCCTGGTCAGGGGACCAACACCCTTCATTGCACACGGCACAGTCAAACTACGACAAAACAAAGTCACCCATGCAGTGGATAGTTGCTGTTGTTTAGCTGCTAAGTCCTATCTGACTCTTTTGTGACCTCATGAACTGTAGCCAGTCGGGCTCCTTTATCTACCATGAGACTTCCCAGGCAAGAATACTCGAGCGGACTGCCATTTCCAGGGGATCTTCCAGACCCAGGGATCGAACCCATGTCTCTTGCTTGGGAAGTCCTAACAAATGCATGATGACATCATTATAATGATGATAGACAATAGTTTCCCTGCCCTTAAAAGCCAAGCTCCTAGCAATCAGCAGTCCTTTCACGGTCTCCAGTTTTTCCTTTTCCAGCATGTCATTCAGTTGGAATGGTACAAAAGATAACTTTTTTAGATTAGCTTCTTTCACTAGGTAACACGTATTTAAGTTTCCTCCCTGTCTTTCATAGCTTAAAAGATAGTTTCTACCCCTGGGTAATAATTCCACTGCCCAGATATCCGTGGTTTATTTACCCATTCACCTACATGAGGACATGTTGGTTGCTTCCAAGTTTTGGCAATTATGAATAAAGCTGCTACAGACATCCATGTGCAGGGATTCTGTGTGGATGCTTGTATGTTTTTAATAGCATCTTAGGGGGAGAGAAAGAAATGTAAAGCACAACCTTCGTGAGCTGAAGACAAAATAGGCTTCACACTCTCGAAGAAAGTCCCTCTTTCTAAGAATATTCTTGAGAAGTTAAATTTGTCAACGAAGGCTGGTTTTAGTTTTACACACACATGACTCCATTTCCAACAGTATGGTTTTTTCCAAGCACTTCAAATGGATTATAAACTCAGAAACATCACATAAGTTTGGAATATTTTATCTTGTCCTTAATAACTCATTTTCCCCGACTGGTACCACAAGCCCCTGAGTTCTGTTGGGGCATCCACCATACCTGCCATACCCATACATGCCTGAACTCCATGAGCCTGTCACTAAGGCACCTAGTAGGTGCTGAGAATTGCTGCGTGGAAATGCATTTTCAACATTCAACCAAGATTAGGGCATATTTCAAGACAAAAAGTCATAAACACCCCTTGGAACTTCCCTGGCAATCCAGCGGTTAAGACTCCACACTTCCAGTGCAGGGGGCACTAGTTAAATCCCTGGTTAGGGAACTAAGATCCCTCTCACTGAGTGGCATGGCCAAAAAATGGAAGAGAGAAAAGAAGGATTCATAAAAGTCCCTGGACACAGGCATAGAAACGAATCAGAAAAATATGCATTCAATCAGTCGTCACATACTGACTATTAAACAAAAACCAGAGAAAGGTGATCCTCTCAAATCAGAGAGATTGATCTCTTTAGGAAGGGGGAGCTCACCAGCACCAAACAGACTGTAGGCCCACAGCCCCTTGGAGCTCAAAGGAACACCTCCCAGGGGAAACATGAGGAAACGTGATGTCCAAGAGCCCCAAACTGTTTTAAGACACGAAACACTAGAAGAAACCAGTCCAAATTCATTCTCAACAATTTCTAAAATCAAAATGGATTTCTAGGATGGAAGACCCCATGCAACCATACTACTCAGGATGGAAATCCTCAACTGCACCACACCAGATTTAAAAGCTCAATTCAAGGGGCTTCCCAGGTGGTCCACAGGCTAAGACTTCACACTTCCAAGGCAGGGGGCCCAGATTCAATCCCTGGTCAGGGAACTAGATCCCATCTGCCACAACTAAGACTTAGTGCTGCCAAATAAACAGATATCTTAAGACTTATTTAAATAAACTTAATAAATTCAAACTTAATTTAAATTAAAATTTTAAAATTAAAAAAAAAGCTCAAGTAGAACTACCAAGCATTTCAGAAGGCCCTCCCTCTTACATTTGTAACATTTACAAAATGTCTACTCAAGGCTGACATTTTGCAGACGAATTTCCTACATACTGTATTTACCACATTCAAATTATTCCTGGGTCTTCACACCCACTCCCATTTGTGACTTAAAAGAAAATCAGAGAGGAGGCCAGGTGGATAAACAGACTAGGGTCACCTGAACTAAGGTGCAGAAATTCAATCTTATTTCAAATTATAGAAATAGAGGAGGCCAGCAATTTGCATTTAAATGCCAACCTGATGTGTTCTTAAAAAGAGAGATATATTCAACATTCAGGTTGGCTTTTCTGCTTTCTTTTAAGCCATAAAGTTCCAGTGAAAAAGTAATAATGTGTCACGTATAATGTGTCCAGTTACTCGGAAAAAGGAGGCATGGACTCCTACGTTCCCTTTATCTAGCAAAAAGGAAAAAAGGGGATAGAATTGAAATAACTCTTTAGGAAAGGGGGGGGCATAACCTACCAGCATCGCAAAAATATGCATTCAATCAGTCGTCACATACTGACTATTAAACAAAAACCAGAGAAAGGTGATCCTCTCAAATCAGAGAGATTGATCTCTTTAGGAAGGGAGCTCACCAGCACCAAACAGACTGTAGGCCCACAGCCCCTTGGAGCTCAAAGGAACACCTCCCAGGAAACATGAGGAAACGTGATGTCCAAGAGCCCCAAACTGTTTTAAGACACGAAACACTAGAAGAAACCAGTCCAAATTCATTCTCAACAATTTCTAAAATCAAAATGGATTTCTAGGATGGAAGACCCCATGCAACCATACTACTCAGGATGGAAATCCTCAACTGCACCACACCAGATTTAAAAGCTCAATTCAAGGGGCTTCCCAGGTGGTCCACAGGCTAAGACTTCACACTTCCAAGGCAGGGGGCCCAGATTCAATCCCTGGTCAGGGAACTAGATCCCATCTGCCACAACTAAGACTTAGTGCTGCCAAATAAACAGATATCTTAAGACTTATTTAAATAAACTTAATAAATTCAAACTTAATTTAAATTAAAATTTTAAAATTAAAAAAAAAGCTCAAGTAGAACTACCAAGCATTTCAGAAGGCCCTCCCTCTTACATTTGTAACATTTACAAAATGTCTACTCAAGGCTGACATTTTGCAGACGAATTTCCTACATACTGTATTTACCACATTCAAATTATTCCTGGGTCTTCACACCCACTCCCATTTGTGACTTAAAAGAAAATCAGAGAGGAGGCCAGGTGGATAAACAGACTAGGGTCACCTGAACTAAGGTGCAGAAATTCAATCTTATTTCAAATTATAGAAATAGAGGAGGCCAGCAATTTGCATTTAAATGCCAACCTGATGTGTTCTTAAAAAGAGAGATATATTCAACATTCAGGTTGGCTTTTCTGCTTTCTTTTAAGCCATAAAGTTCCAGTGAAAAAGTAATAATGTGTCACGTATAATGTGTCCAGTTACTCGGAAAAAGGAGGCATGGACTCCTACGTTCCCTTTATCTAGCAAAAAAAGGAAAAAAAGGTGTGTTCTCTGATCTTGGTTAATTTATCCACTGCTGAAAATTACTTCCAGATCCAATCTCTTCTTTAGTTTCCATTTTCAGCCTTATATGAAACCCCCTACTCCTGGAGTGAAAAGGAAAGAAAAGAAAACGCCACCAGAAGATAACACAATCTTTTAAAACACAACACCAACAACATAAAACTCAGCTGCAGCATCTGGGTCTAAAACAATATATCTAAATAAATAATGCAGCAATATCAAGCTAAAAGTTGAGCCATGATCATAGTCCTCCTATTATATAGCCTTACCATATAGAGAAAAACTTCTGCACATCACAAGGATCTCCAAGGATACAATGGGCTGCTCCAAGCGACTGATTCACCTACTGTCCAAGAGTTAGGAAGAGCTCAGATTGAAGTAAATCTGGGTCTCTTCACTTCTAGTCCAGTGTTCCTTTCATATTGTATTGAATAAACACAAGCAAATTATGAGGATCATTTTGCTTAGAGATTATTGAGCTTACTGACCTCCCTCACCTAATTTACAAAAATAAAAATGACCAATTCGCCAAAGAGAAAACTCACTATGTCCTAGCAGGAGAGAAATTTTTTTTTTTTTTTTTTAATTTTTGGCCACTTTTATTGGTCTTTCATTTATTTATCCTCATCCACCTTTGTTCTTTGGCCTGTGTGGGCCTCCCATTGCAGTGGCCCCTCCTGTAGCAGAGCACTGGCTCTGGGTGCATGCACTCCAGAGCGCTGGCTCATAATTGGACACACTGGTTCAGCCACTCCATGGCATGTGGGATCTTCCTGGGCCAGGGATCAAACCGGCACCCCTTGGAGTGCAAGGCGGACTCTCTACCCACTGGACCACCAGGGAAGTTCCAGGAGATAATTTTTAGCAGCATCTGCACTGACACCGGAACCACCCACAGAAAACCTTCAAAACATCACTAGGAGCAGAGTAATCAAACTACTACACTCATATTTATGATATTTATACAGTAATGAAAATTGTCTTCAGAGGACCTAAAAGGTCATTAGGTTAAATATTTTGGTGACTAAATGGCCCATCAGGCATCTGTACAAGTAGATTCCTCTAAATATTGAAAAGAGTGGAGCAGAAACTAAGCAACCATATTGGCTATTTGCTGTTGACTCTTAGAAAGAAATACTGAAGATGTGCTGACTGTCCCAGAAATGTGGGAAGAACCACAGAGGCTTGAGGAAGTTGGGCACGCAGACTGGCCTTGTATCGACCTGGACTTGTTGTGCACTAGCTGTGTGCCCTTTGTGTCTCTCTGCCTCATCTTCCTCACCTGTAAAGCTGGGATAATAGTTCACTGAGTTATTGGGAAGATTCAATAGTTAGTGTTAGTCCATGTTAAGCACTTAAAACTGTGCCAGGCATGGGATTATTCCTGGTGGCCCAGAAGTTATGACTCCACAATCCCAATGCTGGCAGCTCAGGTTCGATTCCTGGTTGGGGAATTAAGATCCCAGATGCGATGCAGCACAGCCAAAAATAAAACTGTGTCAGGTAGAGAGTACATACTTATTGTGCACGTGTGCTCAGTTGCTTCTGTTGTGCCCAACTCTTTGTGACCCTGTGGACAGTAGTCTACCAGGCTCCTCTGTCCATGGGATTCTCCAGGCAAGAATGCTCCTCCAGGGGATCTTTCAAAGCCAGGTCTTTCATGTCTCCTGCATGGGCAGGCAGGCAAGTTCTTTACCACTAGCACCACATGGGCAGTCTGAAAATACTTAACAGGCAAAAGAAATCTGTAATAAAATCATTGTCAATGATTTTCCCAAATCATTTCCCCATTGAAAGGCAAACAGCCTAACCCTTCAAAGGTAACAAACTTCTCCATGATATCCTTCTCATTGGGTATGGAGTAACTTTCCCATGGAATTATCTTTTCTTCCCTTCTGCACCGTAAGCTCCTTGAGGGCATGTGAGCTGTGCACACACCTGATCGAGACCTGAGGACACCTCCAAGGACGATACCCATAGCCACCCAATGAGTGACTTGTGGAATAAATGAATAAATTAACTAACCACTCCGCTCCCTCCCTATCAGTAGATGTCACTCTGTTAACATGAATACCTTACCTCAGTTTGGTTGGTTGGGACTTGTGTAAATGCATTAGAAAAATAAATAGCAACAGTTATAACCCAGAGGCTGGAACAGAAAAAGCTTTCAATCAACCCTTGTGGCTTTTGCCTTTTCCACTTGGACTGAACTCCACGCTTGGTTTGCATGCAGGCAACTGCAATTACCTCCTGTGTTCTTTCTAAAGCTAAAACCACGAAGAACTGACAACCCTTGATTTTTCTTCCAGGCGTGATTTTGCGGCCCCATGCCCTCCCTGTCTGGGGGTCCTTTGTTACCACGCTTCCCGTTTCCATCAAAGCCTTCAGTCCTCATCACAGAGACGGATGCTGTTTGACCAGCAAGAGCCCCACTGGTAACAGGGTCCCCACTGTTCTATCTTGACTCTCCTGGAATTTCCCTGTACCTCTAGCGAAGATAACCCAGGTCTGTGGAATGAATTCTTCTTCCTGAAAACAATTATCTGCAATCCTATCTTTCTTCAGCACTCCACTCCCACCCTGCTCCATTCACATTCTCATAATAAAATCGAACTCCGCGGAGCATCAATTAGGAGCTGAGGGAAAAGCCTGTACTTCACTGGCTTCTTCCCAAGCTAAACACGGTTATGTAAACCTGACTCGGTTGCAGCCCAGCCTGCACATGTCTCAGGGCCCATTCTTTTCCCATGGGCAGGCAGGCAAGTTCTTTACCACTAGCACCACATGGGCAGTCTGAAAATACTTAACAGGCAAAAGAAATCTGTAATAAAATCATTGTCAATGATTTTCCCAAATCATTTCCCCATTGAAAGGCAAACAGCCTAACCCTTCAAAGGTAACAAACTTCTCCATGATATCCTTCTCATTGGGTATGGAGTAACTTTCCCATGGAATTATCTTTTCTTCCCTTCTGCACCGTAAGCTCCTTGAGGGCATGTGAGCTGTGCACACACCTGATCGAGACCTGAGGACACCTCCAAGGACGATACCCATAGCCACCCAATGAGTGACTTGTGGAATAAATGAATAAATTAACTAACCACTCCGCTCCCTCCCTATCAGTAGATGTCACTCTGTTAACATGAATACCTTACCTCAGTTTGGTTGGTTGGGACTTGTGTAAATGCATTAAAAAAATAAATAGCAACAGTTATAACCCAGAGGCTGGAACAGAAAAAGCTTTCAATCAACCCTTGTGGCTTTTGCCTTTTCCACTTGGACTGAACTCCACGCTTGGTTTGCATGCAGGCAACTGCAATTACCTCCTGTGTTCTTTCTAAAGCTAAAACCACGAAGAACTGACAACCCTTGATTTTTCTTCCAGGCGTGATTTTGCGGCCCCATGCCCTCCCTGTCTGGGGGTCCTTTGTTACCACGCTTCCCGTTTCCATCAAAGCCTTCAGTCCTCATCACAGAGACGGATGCTGTTTGACCAGCAAGAGCCCCACTGGTAACAGGGTCCCCACTGTTCTATCTTGACTCTCCTGGAATTTCCCTGTACCTCTAGCGAAGATAACCCAGGTCTGTGGAATGAATTCTTCTTCCTGAAAACAATTATCTGCAATCCTATCTTTCTTCAGCACTCCACTCCCACCCTGCTCCATTCACATTCTCATAATAAAATCGAACTCCGTGGAGCATCAATTAGGAGCTGAGGGAAAAGCCTGTACTTCACTGGCTTCTTCCCAAGCTAAACACGGTTATGTAAACCTGACTCGGTTGCAGCCCAGCCTGCACATGTCTCAGGGCACCCAGCACTTCCGGAGTTAAGCTTTTGTTTACCCACTGTCAAGCGGGTATTTCCTAGCTGCCTCTCCCAACATGGAGTCTGGTGGCAACCACCCCTACCCACCCCCCACAGGCAACCAAATGTGACATCAAAGGAGGCCCTGGAGTGGCCATCTGTCCCTGCCATGCCAATGCTCATGCAGTGTGGGCAGGAGAGGGACCAGCTGACCAAAGAACCCAGGGCGCCCGGCTGCATCAAACCCAAGGCAGCAACACCCCAGGATGCATGAGGTACAGAAGAAGACAGTGATGAGAAAGCACTCCATCTGGCTGCAGAGGCTCCTTCTTAAACAGAAGGCTGCAACTATTTTTTTGTTATAGTTTTATAGTAACTTTAAAAAAAAATTGGGGGCACTTTTTAATGGTCTTTCATTTATTTATTTTCATCCATATTTGTTCCTTGGCCTGTGTGGGCCTCCCATGGCAGTGGCCTCTCCTGTAGCAGAGCACTGGCTCTGGGCGCATGCGCTCCAGAGCGCTGGCTCGTCATTGGACACACGGGTCCATCTGCTCCACAGCATGTGGGATCTTCCAGTGCCAAGGATCGAACCGGCACCCCTTGCAGTGCAGAGCGGACTGGACTCTTTACCCACTGGACCACCAGGGAAGCCCTATGGTAACTTTTTAAAAACTTTTTATTGGAAGACAATTGCTTTACATTATTGTGCTGGTTTCTATCAGCATGAATCAGGCTGCAACTATTTACCTTTCTTTCTTGATGGTGTGCAAGAGAAGAGCATGATACGTCTCACCTGTGAGCAGCTATCAAAAATAAAATCTGCACCCTAGTTTTGCAGCAATTTTGTGGTATTTTTTTCAAGTATTACAGATCCTACCAGAAAGTCCCACCTAAACATGGTATTTAGGGCCAGGATGACTTTACCAAGCTCAAGAACAGTAAAGTGCGAAGGGGAATTGGCTAAGGTAGAAATCTAGAGATCAAAAACATAGAGAAATGCAAATCAAAATTACAATGAGATGTCACCTCACACCAATCAGAATGGCCATCATCAAAAAATCTATAAACAATAAATGCTGGAGAGGGTGCAGAGAAAAGGGAATTCTCTTGCATTGCTGGTGGGAATGTAAGTTAATACAGCTGCTATGGAAGACAGTATAGAGATTCCTTAAAAAACTAATAATGGAAGCACCATATGACCCAGCAATTCAACTACTGGGTTTATACTCTGATGAAATCAAAACTGAAAGAAGCACCTGTATGCAATAGCTATGCACTAGCTCTCTATGCAATAGCTAGAACATGGAAGCAACCTAGATGTCCATCAATGAATGAATGGATAAAAAAACTCTGGTACATATATACAGTGGAGTACTTCTCAGCTGTAAAAAGAAATGCAGAAGAATCAGCCTTAATGAGATGGATGGATCTAGAACATATTATAAAAAGTGAAGTAAGTCAAAAACAGAAAGACAAATACAGTATACTAACACACATATATGGAATCTAGTAAGATGGTAATGATAACACACGCAGTGAACCCATGGAAAAACAGACAAAGAGAACAGAGATATGGACATTGAGAGGAATGGACAGTGGGTGGGAGGCACAGAGGGAGTAACCTGGAAACCTATACTATCATATGTGAAGAAGATAGCTACTGTCATTGTTCTGTGGGAATAGGGGATCCTGCAGGGGCGAAGGCCTGGAGGGGTGGGATGGGGGGGACTGGGAGCAGGGAGGAGCGGACAGGGGGACAGGGATATGCATATGACTGATCTGGGAACATGTGTATCTGTGAACAACAGAACTATAAAAATAAAATTTTTTTTTTTAATAAAGAAAAAAAAAAAAAAAAAAAAATCCCACAAACATGGGAACTTCAGAATTCTAGAATCCTCATCGAAACACTTCTGTGTCTGTCTAGAATGGTAGGTCAAGATGCAGTCAAGGATATAGACGCCAGATAAATCACACTTCAAATCCAGGGTCACCGCATTGGGGTGAGTTAGGCATAGGTACGTGGGTGTCATCAGCCAGACTAGGTTAAGGACGCCATGTCCAAGGAGGTGGTGAGGTTTGGCCTCTGTTGAGAGCACTGGGCAGAAAGGCAGGCATGCAGCATGTGCTCAGTGTATGTCCTCTCTTCCCTTCCGCTCTCTGGTTCCAGCCCAGCCCTCCAGGACCTCGAGGCTGGGGCACGTCCAGACCAAGTGTGTCTGAATCCACCGAAGAGGAGAGCCCCCATGACCCATGGGGCTGACCAGCAGCTTGACCTCAACACACGAAGCTGGCTGTGCCACATCCTTATGACCCTTCAGAGAGGAGGGAAAGGCACTTGACATGCTTCACCTACCATTTTCATGAAGTCTGTCAAACCACATCCCAAGAATTGGAAGAGAAACCACATTATTCATCACAGAAACCTGCTTCCATTCCCCCAAGGGAAAGACAGCGAACCACCCCGCGTGAAGCCAAGAGATGATCCACCCACCCCGTGAGTCAACTGGAACAGCTGCAGCGTGAAAATGCAGCACAGGCTCACCCGGAAAGGGGTTGACGATTTTTAGATTGCCCCCCTCGCTTATATGTTTCAGTTTTGACCTTGATTTCCCTTCATCATAGAACCCAGAGATGACCGTGGCATTTGTTCGGACAGCT
This sequence comes from Tragulus kanchil, assembly GCA_022376925.1. NCBI lineage: Eukaryota > Metazoa > Chordata > Mammalia > Artiodactyla > Tragulidae > Tragulus > Tragulus kanchil. The sequence continues at coordinate 231,531,503 of JAIOJX010000028.1, forward strand.
CGGACCTGGTTTTGATGAATCCCTCAAAAAAACCAAATCACCAAATGCTTCTTCTGTGGCTCTGGGCACCATCACAGCACTCTTGGGGGTGGGGGGAGGCACAGAGGGAGTAACCTGGAAACCTATACTATCATATGTGAAGAAGAGAGCTACTGTCATTGTTCTGGGGGAATGGGGGATCCGGCAGGGGCGAAGGCCGGGAGGGGTGGGATGGGGGGGACTGGGAGCAGGGAGGAGCGGACAGGGGGACAGGGATATGCATATGACTGATCTGGGAACATGTGTATCTGTGAACAACAGAACTATAAAAATAAATTTTTTTTTTTTAAATAAAGCAAAAAAAAAAAAAAAAATCCCACAAACATGGGAACTTCAGAATTCTAGAATCCTCATCGAAACACTTCTGTGTCTGTCTAGAATGGTAGGTCAAGATGCAGTCAAGGATATAGACGCCAGATAAATCACACTTCAAATCCAGGGTCACCGCATTGGGGTGAGTTAGGCATAGGTACGTGGGTGTCATCAGCCAGACTAGGTTAAGGACGCCATGTCCAAGGAGGTGGTGAGGTTTGGCCTCTGTTGAGAGCACTGGGCAGAAAGGCAGGCATGCAGCATGTGCTCAGTGTATGTCCTCTCTTCCCTTCCGCTCTCTGGTTCCAGCCCAGCCCTCCAGGACCTCGAGGCTGGGGCACGTCCAGACCAAGTGTGTCTGAATCCACCGAAGAGGAGAGCCCCCATGACCCATGGGGCTGACCAGCAGCTTGACCTCAACACACGAAGCTGGCTGTGCCACATCCTTATGACCCTTCAGAGAGGAGGGAAAGGCACTTGACATGCTTCACCTACCATTTTCATGAAGTCTGTCAAACCACATCCCAAGAATTGGAAGAGAAACCACATTATTCATCACAGAAACCTGCTTCCATTCCCCCAGTGGAAAGACAGCGAACCACCCCGCGTGAAGCCAAGAGATGATCCACCCACCCCGTGAGTCAACTGGAACAGCTGCAGCGTGAAAATGCAGCACAGGCTCACCCGGAAAGGGGTTGACGATTTTTAGATTGCCCCCCTCGCTTATATGTTTCAGTTTTGACCTTGATTTCCCTTCATCATAGAACCCAGAGATGACCGTGGCATTTGTTCGGACAGCTCGGACCTGGTTTTGATGAATCCCTCAAAAAAACCAAATCACCAAATGCTTCTTCTGTGGCTCTGGGCACCATCACAGCACTCAAGGATTGACAGTGGAGCTGGGACGAGAAAAAGGTAAAAAAGGCAAGATCTGACAAATCATACAGGGTTCTAAGGGGGAGAAAGGACTCAGGGCTAGAAGAGACTGGAAAGGCAGCAAGGAGGAGGTGGGCTTGTACCAACACTGAAAGACAGCTCGAGGGAGATCACTGGCGAGGAGATGGAGCCAACACTCGCCCAGAGACAGCACTCACGGAGGCCGTCTGGGGACAGTCAAGAGGTCAGTCCGGCTGTTCAGCCACTCACCAAGCAAGCATTTACACAACAGCCCATGCGAGTCACTACAATCCATGACGAAGCAAATACACAGAAGAGGATGAGCAGCCCTGCCGTGGAGGGACACGCGGGAGCCTTCTGGTTAAGAGCTCTGGTTAAGGCGACCAAGGTTGGAATCCTCGCTCCTCTACTTTGTTGCTTCCAATGAGTTCCTTAAGCCAGAGATACAAACTGGGGTTTAAGTTACTTATCAAAGCATTTTCAGAGGAAATCAGTTGGGAAGTGGGGGAAAGAAGCCATGGGAGCTCTCTGGAGACTGGACAAGGAAAACCTTAAGAGTCTGCCTGAAACTGCCATGCTCTCCTGGTAGTCCTGGCTGAGGACTGCCCCAGGGGAATAAGGACTCCTTGGTCAAAGGGGCATCAGGCCTGGAGGCTGGTTCACCAACAAAGAGAAAGGGATGCTGGCTGATGGCGTGAAACCACGCGGGGATGCTGATACGCACAAAAGAAAACGGATACAAAAGGATGGAACAGCGCACAGACAGCCTGTGCCACACGGGGTTAAATGTTATTTTCATTATTATGGGATTATTATCGTTCATATTATTTTACCCCTTAAAAAGGGGCAAATAACACAACTAGGACAATACAATGGGTTTCAAAATAGAGCAAGAGGTCTCCAGGCTGCCCTGGGCAGGCAGCGAGGCATGGCTAAGGCTGCCAGTCTGGATTCAGGTGGCCAGAAGAACAGGTAAGACAGGAAGAGCAGGTCAGAGCAAGACAGACAGAGCAGGCCCGCAATGCTGGTGGGAAACAACAAACCGCAGGGATCAGAGGCAAAAGTCTGTAGCCATTACAAAAGAAAGAAACAGAAATACCAGAGGACCCAGCAATCCCACACCTAGGCATTTACCCAAAATAAATGAAAGCAGGACCTCAAAGCAACATCAGCCATCCATGTTCACTGCAGCATTACTCAAAGTTGCCAAAATGGGGAAAACACCTAGATATCCAACAATGGAGGAAAGGGGGAATAAAGGCTGTTTACACATGTACACACACACACATACACACACACACATGCACACACACTCTAGAATATTATTCAGCCTTAAAAAAGAAGGAACACCTGCCATGTGCAGCAGCATGGATGAACCCTAAGGTTGATGAACTGCTGTGTGAAATAAGCCAGTCCCAGAGGGACAAATGCTGCATGCTTCCACTTATACCTAAAATATCAAAAACAGTGAAACTCATGAAAGGACAGAATGGGAATTGCCAGGGCCTGGAGGAGGTGGGGATAAGGAGGTGAAAATCAACAGGTATTAAATTTCAGGTATGCCAGATGAGTAAGTTCCAGAGACTCGCTGTAAAACACTGCACCTATTGCTAATACTGTATTACACATTGAAAAATCTGATCAGAGGGTAGATCACTTACAGTCAGAAAAAAAACTTTTTTGCTGTTGTTTAAAGTTCAGGTCTCATTCATCAGGAGGCATCTGTGGTTCGGCCTCTCCATCAAGTCAGCAGTCACATATTTTGTTCAAATTCTGGATCAACTAGCGATAGAACCCAAATCTGATTAATGTTAACTACTGCACGACTACACTCATTTCACATGCTTGCAAGGTCATGCTCAACATCCTCCAAGCTAGGCTTCAACAGTACATGAACCAAGAACTTCCAGATGTACAAGCTGGATTTAGAAAAGGCAGAGGAACCAGAGATCAAATTGCCAGTATCCACTGGATCATAGAAAAAGCAAGAGAATTCTATAAAAACATCTACTTCAGCTTCATTGACTACACTAAAGTCTTTGAATGTGTGGATCACTACAAACTGTGGAAAATGCTTAAAGAGATGGGAATACCAGACCACATTACCTGTCTCCTGAGAAACCTGTATGCAACAGTTAGAACAAGACATGGAACAATGAACTGGTTCAAAATAGGGAAAGAAGTATGTCAAGGCTCTATACTGTCACCCTGCCTATTTAACTTACATGCAGATTATATCATGCAAAATGACAGGCTGGATGAAGCACAAACTGGAGTCAAGACCGCTGGGAGAAATATTAATAACCTCAGATATGCAGATGATACCATCCTCATGGCAGAAAGGGAAGAGGAACTAAAGAGTCTATTTACGAAGGTGAAAGAGGAGAGTGAAAAACCTGGCTTAAAACTCAACATTCAAAAAATGAAGACCATGGCATCTGGTCCCAACACTTCAAGGCAAACAGAAGGGGAAGCAATGGAAACAATGACACTTCATTTTCTTGGGCTCCAAAATCACTGCAGATGTTGAAATTAAAAAACACTTGCTCCATGGAAGAAACGCTATGACAAACCTAGACCACATATTAAAAAGCAGAGACAAGACGCTTGGATGGCACCACCGACTCAATGGATATGAGACTGAGCAAGCTCCAGGAGACAGCGAAGGACAGAGAAAGCTGGTATGCTGTCATCCATGGGGTTCAAAGAGTCAGACCACTGAGAAACCAAATAACAACAACAATGGTATTATGTCGCCTACTAACAAGGCCCGAGTGATTCTGTTCAGGTCTCATTCATCAGGAGGCAGCTGTGGTTCGGCCTCTCCATCAAGTCAGCAGTCACATATTTTGTTCAAATTCTGGATCAACTAGCGATAGAACCCAAATCTGATTAATGTTAACTACTGCACGACTACACTCATTTCACATGCTAGTAAAGTAATGCTCAAAATCCTTCAAGTGAGGCTTCAACAGTATATGAACCAAGAACTTCCAAATGTACAAGCTTGATTTAGAAAAGGCAGAGTAATCAGAGATCAAATTGCCCACATCCCATGGATCATAGAAAAAGCAAGAGAATTCCAGAGAAACATCTACTTCAGCTTCATTGACTACACTAAAGTCTTTGTGTGGATCACAACAAACCAGAAAATCCTTAAAAAGATGGGAATACCAGACCACCTTACCTGCCTCCTGAGAAATCTATATGCAGGTCAAGAAATACAGTTAGAACTAGACATGGAACAATGAACTGGTTCAAAATAGGGAAAGAAGTATGTCAAGGCTCTATACTGTCACCCTGCCTATTTAACTTACATGCAGATTATATCATGCAAAATGACAGGCTGGATGAAGCACAAGCTGGAGTCAAGACCGCTGGGAGAAATATTAATAACCTCAGATATGCGGATGATACCATCCTCATGGCAGAAAGGGAAGAGGAACTAAAGAGTCTATTTACGAAGGTGAAAGAGGAGAGTGAAAAACCTGGCTTAAAACTCAACATTCAAAAAATGAAGACCATGGCATCTGGTCCCAACACTTCAAGGCAAACAGAAGGGGAAGCAATGGAAACAATGACACTTCATTTTCTTGGGCTCCAAAATCACTGCAGATGTTGAAATTAAAAAACACTTGCTCCATGGAAGAAACGCTATGACAAACCTAGACCGCATATTAAAAAGCAGAGACAAGACGCTTGGATGGCACCACCGACTCAATGGATATGAGACTGAGCAAGCTCCAGGAGACAGCGAAGGACAGAGAAAGCTGGTATGCTGTCATCCATGGGGTTCAAAGAGTCAGACCACTGAGAAACCAAATAACAACAACAATGGTATTATGTCGCCTACTAACAAGGCCCGAGTGACTCTGTCCATGAGAGGAAAGCAAACTTAGTTTGTTGCTTGTGTTTGTGCTAAGGATTTTTTTTGGGGGGGGTCATGCCATATGACATGTGGAATCATAGGTCCACAACCATGGATCGAACCCAAGCCCCCTGCCATGGAAGCAAAGAGTCTTAACCACTAGACCACCACGGAAGTCCCCAGAGGAAGCCATACTTGGAAGGAATAACTATGTATCTGTGCAGTTAGAAAACCCCTTCTGATCTAAATCATCTTCACCCAATGAAGTGAATAGGAGCTGTTGCTCAGGGCAGATGACACTGTCCCCACCTGGCAGAAGGGACTGAACGGCAGGCGTCCCCCCTGGCTGGATTTCCTAGAAAAGTGCCAGGCCACACACTGGAGGCAGAAAGATATCTGAGCCACAGATGTCTTTTCTCTGAGTACCAGTAGACCACGCACTTCTCCTACTAGATCCTTCCAATTGGAAACCCCTAGCTTCTCATGCAATGATGGGACCCCATCTGGGCACACCAGTGAGGCCATATGAAGTACCCCACTGGAACCAAACCCACTTCCCAGTTCAGATGAAGGTTCACCCTCTCTGTTAACAGTAACATGATCTCATGTCCAACAGTCCCAGAAAAAGTCCGTTATGATAAAAAGCTTGCCTCGCTGCTCTCCAAAATGATTCCTTCTTCCCCATTTCTGTGTCATGAGGGCAGGGAAAGGAAAAATCAGGGAAACAACAGTAGGAAGGTTATCCTGTAAAGACTCTAAAATGATGTAATCTGAGAATCAACGGGAACCTTCTTCCTCATCACTCAAGGTATAAGGAATCATTGCACATGGTTGGAGGCCCCCAAAGGGCAAGTCTACCCAGCTCACAGTGGCCCTGATGTGGGGTGCACCCCTACCACCTCCTCATCAAACCTGAAAGACTAGTCTGTTCATGTAAATGACTCGAGAAGAAATGGACCGTAGTGGCCCAGACAATAAAGAATCTGCCTGCAGTACAGGATTTTACCTTCGAGAAGAAATTGAAATAGAGTCTGGTATGCTCAGGGAAACCACTGAGCAACCAAATAACAACAACAATGGTATTATGTCGCCTACTAACAAGGTCCGAGTGACTCTGTTCATGAGAGGAAAGCAAACTTAGTTTGTTGCTTGTGTTTGTGCTAAGGATTTTTTTTGGGGGGGGTCATGCCATATGACATGTGGAATCGTAGGTCCACAACCATGGATCGAACCCAAGCCCCCTGCCATGGAAGCAAAGAGTCTTAACCACTAGACCACCACGGAAGTCCCCAGAGGAAGCCATACTTGGAAGGAATAACTATGTATCTGTGCAGTTAGAAAACCCCTTCTGATCTAAATCATCTTCACCCAATGAAGTGAATAGGAGCTGTTGCTCAGGGCAGATGACACTGTCCCCACCTGGCAGAAGGGACTGAACGGCAGGCGTCCCCCCTGGCTGGATTTCCTAGAAAAGTGCCAGGCCACACACTGGAGGCAGAAAGATGTCTGAGCCACAGATGTCTTTTCTCTGAGTACCAGTAGACCACGCACTTCTCCTACTAGATCCTTCCAATTGGAAACCCCTAGCTTCTCATGCAATGATGGGACCCCATCTGGGCACACCAGTGAGGCCATATGAAGTACCCCACTGGAACCAAACCCACTTCCCAGTTCAGATGAAGGTTCACCCTCTCTGTTAACAGTAACATGATCTCATGTCCAACAGTCCCAGAAAAAATCCGTTATGATAAAAAGCTTGCCTCGCTGCTCTCCAAAATGATTCTTTCTTCCCCATTTCTGTGTCATGAGGGCAGGGAAAGGAAAAATCAGGGAAACAACAGTAGGAAGGTTATCCTGTAAAGACTCTAAAATGATGTAATCTGAGAATCAATGGGAACCTTCTTCCTCATCACTCAAGGTATAAGGAATCATTGCACATGGTTGGAGGCCCCCAAAGGGCAAGTCTACCCAGCTCACAGTGGCCCTGATGTGGGGTGCACCCCTACCACCTCCTCATCAAACCTGAAAGACTAGTCTGTTCATGTAAATGACTTGAGAAGAAATGGACCGTAGTGGCCCAGACAATAAAGAATCTGCCTGCAGTACAGGAGACCTGGGTTTGATTCCTGGGTCAAGAAGATCCCCTGGAGAAAAGAATAGCAACCCATTCCAGTATTCTTGCCTGGAGAATTCCATGGACCGAGGAGCCTGCCGGTCTACAGTCCATGTCTGCAAAGAATCAGACATGACTGAGCAACTAACACTTGGACTTTCAAACATCAGAACGTTCTCAGGAAATCCATTTTGAAGTCTGTTTCTGAGCAGGTAGAATGAGAAGCCCTCTTCCCACCAAAACAGTCACAAATAATGAACCTCCTCTTATCTTGGAACAGGAGAATTTGGGAAGATCCTACGTTGAGAAGGACTTTAAAGGCTTGACTTCATTTCCCAGCCTTCTACAGATGCCTCATGTACCCTATCCCAAACAGAAGAGGCTTCTCAAGACCTCCAAATGTTCCATTCACAGGGGCAGCTCACATCCTAGATGAGAGGTGAGGACCCAGAGCACCACACCCCATGGGACCAACTCTCCTCCTCCTGGCCTTTGGATATGGAGAGGTGAGCCTCAGTCCACCATGGGTCTACCCACAAGAGCAGACACAGGAAAACAATTGGTTTGGTGCTCACCTTTTATATTCCTCTAGAGGTTAGTGGATCCTCCTCTGAAGCCTTAATGAGATAACATAGGAGAACTACCTTATACGTTGCATATTCTCAATAAATCAGCATTTAGTATTCATAAGCTATTTGTGTTTTAATAGTCAAAGGAGCACTTACCAGGCCTTGTACCACTAAGGCATTGTACAAGACACTTTGACCATGGTCCTCCTTGACCACCAAAATCTCGTAATTTAATGAAAGCCGGAATTCTCAAACATTAGAGCATACAATTTCAAGGTATCGCATTAGTCTCTATGATCTAATTCAAGATTCTTACAAATCCACGCTGAACCATTAAAAAAACAGTGATGACCTCTTCCCCCAAAAGTTTCACCAATGAACACCATACTAATATCTCATTTTGAAGCAAGAGAATCAAAATAAACTGGGGAAGCAGCCCTGCAAAACACTTAGGAAGACTATGGGCCCTCTTGTTCTCCATTCTCATAAAAACACTTACTAAAACAAACAGCAGCTCCAGACCTGTTACTCAGCACTCGGGGATCACAGCAAACAGGCCAGGTCAAGGGCAAGCTAGTTAATCACTCTGCCATCTTGGAAAATAACCCCATGGCGAAGGCCAATGCACTCCACAAAATGTAAGCCAAGACTCACTCCTTGGGCAGAACATCAAATGAGGTTGGCACTGCCCCATAAAGCCTTTTTCCAGCTCACAATCCCTTCCCATGCCCAACTCAGCCCGTTGCAACACTGGATGCCTAAATAAATCTTAACTAATTATGCCACAGATTCCCCTAGGATCTATTCAGAGCAGAAACCCCAGGGAGAACAAACAGCTTGAGTTCGGTGGCTTCAATAATGCTATAGTCCTTTGTGCAGGAATATGAACCGGCCAACCTCCTCCGCCCTTTGCTCTCCATTTCCCTTGTCAGTTAAGAAGTCGGCGGTAGTAGCATTCAGCAATCCACACCTTCCCCCAAAGCATGGTGGAACTCCAAGCTCAGGAAAAATATTCTCAGAAAATGTGGCAGAAATACAAAATCCATGTGGCGATCATCAGTCCCAGCCATCTCCCAGTTAAATTCTGTAACGACTAAAGGTAACAAAGTGTTGCCTTCAAAGAAGCAGCCCTACCAATTTACATCCCTGGTTTTAAGCGTTGTACTCATTTCATTTGTACACTAAAGACAGACCAAAAAAAAAAAAAAAGGAGGGAGAGAGAGAGAATAAGAACAGAGCAAGGAGACACTGAAGGAGGTGAAATGAACTGAAGGAAAAAATAACAATAAGCCCAGGAAGGTGGCTGACGGTAAGAGCTGTACAAGAGTGTGTATGTGCCTAGTGCCACCGACCGGTACAGGGCGTGCTTGCTCAGCTGCTCCCACCGTGTCCAACTCTTTGCGACCCAATGGACTCCTTTATTCATGGGATTCTCCAGGCAAAAGTGCTGGAGTGGGTTGCCATGTCCTTCTGCAGGGGATCTCCCTGATCCAGGGATCAAACGGGAATCTTTTACTGTCTCTTGCGCTGGCCGACAGGTTCCTTACCACTAGCACTACCTTATGGTATAAATATCAGAAAATGTGGTAGAAGTACAAAATCGATGTATCGATCAGCCCCAACCCTCCCCCACCATGTTAAAGTAGTGTTTTAGATTATGTGACTTTTCCCACAATTAAAAAAAAAAAATTGTTTTGTTTTAAAGTGGAGGAAGGAAACATACAGTCAGTTTACCACCAATCAAGCAGGAGAAGATGAAAATACAGAAAGGACCCCTGGTAATCCTACCTGCCTACAATAAATAAATTTTTAAAAATGATAAAAGTGGTTTTGTTCCATGCTATTGCAATAATCTTTCACATTTCTGGAAGGAAGGCACTGAGAGAACTATGACCTTGGATAATGATAGTGGAGGAGAAGCCCATGTGCTACAATTTACTAAATGTCTACTTTGTATCAAACCACAAGACATGAAAACTCATACAGAAATCTCACAAGGGTTCCCCAAAGTAGTTTTCATTATCTCTGTCTCACAGTAGGGGACATGCAGGCTCAGAGAGGTTAGGCAATTTTCCCAGGGCCACACAGTCAAAAATGAGAGCAGGAATTCAAACCCAGCTCTTTCTTACTCCAAAGTTGTTCTTATGCTGCCACATACACATAAAGAAGATAAACTTTATGTGTATAAAACTTTAAAATGCCAAGGCTCATGCATTAAATATGAACCAAACTGAAACGTTTTTCCTCAGTCATCATAGCAAATTTGCTCTGCCTCGGTACAAAGTAAACTTGTATTGTTAAGTGGGTTGGAAGCACCTTCAATTCACATTAAATTGTCAGGAAGTCTTGGGTAAATTCTAGTTAGACGTTTCCAAAACAATTTCACAGGGTGTGTCCCAGTGAATAGGCAGAGCCCACCTGACAACAATTTGATCCAACAGGATGATACTTAAGAACACAAAGTATGTTTTAATAAAACTGGAAACATTTTATCAAGGACATAAATACGTAGTAACGTACTCCGTACAACTAGGAGACTCCAATACTTAGTTTTAAAGTCTCTTAAAATCTTTTTTGACAGAGTTCCATAGGGCAGAATTTTTTAAATGCATGTACACTGAAAAGAAGAAATCGTGTTTGTTTACGCTTCATGTAAAATAACAAATAAACAAAACCAAAGTTAGGTCTTGCAAACCAATAAAACTGATAATACATTAGCAAGACTAATCAAAAAGAAAAAAGGCACAAATAACCAATGCCAGAAATGAAAAAGGAAACATTTTCAAATGCTATCATCTTTAAAAATATTATAAAAGGATATTATATGTAACTTTATATCAGTAAACGTAAAATGAAATGGGAAAATCCCAATCTAAAAAAAACAGTTACTAAAACAAGATCATCTTAATGGCTCTACTTCGATGGAATAAATTGAACCTGTAATAAAAATAAGTAAAATTCAAGGACTTTCCTGGTGGCCCAGGGGTTAAGATGCCATGCTACCAATGCACGAGGTACAGGTTTAGTCCTTGATAGGGGAACTGAGATCCCACATGCTATGTAGCACAACCAAACAATATAAATAAGTAAATAAACAAGATAAAATTCAACAGCCAGAGCTCGACCAGGTTGTTCATGGGCCAGGTTAAGAGACCGTAAGAAAACAATGATAAGAGAAGTCGTAACACCTCCAAGGTCATTCAGCAGAATGAGCAGACATTTCAAATATCTCTGTGATGATGTCCCCCAGTAGACCCATGTGACACTATCTAGAAACCTTTATGAATAATATATTCCCCTTTCTCTAGCTGAGGATTACTGTTCCATAAAACTCCATGAACAAGGGTCTATTAGTCAGTTTCACCAGCACTATCATAAGACCCAGTCAGCTGGTCCTTCCTGTTGAGTAAGTTGCTAAAGGTTCATTGGGAGGTGGGAGGAAACCGCGGCAAGTGCATATCTACCTGCATGTTCCTTCTGGAGCCCACCACGACCTCGAACGCAAGGCTGCAGCAGTCGGGACCGTGCATCCCGTTGTTCTTCCCCGGCACATGGCTAGTGCTCGTGCGCAGTAGCCGAAATAAGTCTGATGCTTTGCGACCCCATGGACTGTAGCCCTCCAGGCTCCTCTGTCCAGGGCATTTCCTGGACAAGAATACTGGGCTGGGTTGCCATTTCCTCCTCCAAGGATTGAACCTGCATCTCCAAGCCCAGTCCATGTCTAGACTGGTTTAAAAGTAATTTCCTTTTACTTCTGTATCATAAATTTCAGGCATGCTAGAGGGTGAAAATTCTAGCTTTCTAAGACTTCGTTTAACCCTTACTTTCTAAGAGCTTCTAAGACTTAATTTAAACTAAGTCTAAGTGTGGCCACAGCAATCTGTCCCCCGAGCTCTGACGTTCGGAGGGAAGGTGGGCTGGGGAAGCCAGGCTGCTCCATTCTGGCCTTAGGAGAAGGACAGAACCGGCCATTGACACCCTCCCAGTCACACCCACCCCAGAACTGGGAGGAAACCCTTGCAAAATAAAACTTGATTTTCTACAAATCTAGTAGGATCCACACATTCATTTACCTTCGCTTCTGGCCCTAAAAGGAAGACAATTCTCTAAAACTTCTTACAAAAGAGCAGTTTACAAAACACACACAGAGCTCAAACGGGCTCGGCACCAACCTGTTGATCAGATATGCGGTAGAGGACACCGATAACAGTCAGCCTCCAAGCCTCCACCTACCCTCCGCCCCGCCTCAGTGAGGCAGCTCCACACAGGTCAAGTGAACGCTCCTTGAGGGGCTCCACGGCGTCTGTCCAGTTCCACGGTCTCCTGAGACACACGAGTGTCTCTTACCATCAACCCAACATCAGTGCCGCCCTCCCCACCCAGACTTCCTCTCCTCACCCCACCGCACCCGAAATCGACTTAGGCAATCAGTCTAAAGATAAATCAGCTGCCACAGAAAACTAACATTTTTCAAAAAAAAAAAAAAAAGTTCCACACCTCAACGGCCAGGAAGCCTGGAACTGAACTCACTCAGACAAAATCAATGAGAAACAGAGACTTCCCATGCTTCCCTCTAGACCTCCCATCCAGGAGCTTGTTTGCACCACAGCTTCAGACTATTCCTTCGGAAGTGTTGGTCACTTAAACCCCAAGACTTTTCCAGGGCTCATTTTCAAAGACATTGACCTGAAATTACTGAACGCGCGGCAGGGCAGCCTGGGACACTGCGCATCTTTGATGGGTAACAGGAAAACACCATCTCCTTCCCGATCCCATATTCTGTGAGATCCTCGCTTACAGACGGCGCGCGGCGCCGGGGAAGGGTAGCGCTTTCAGAGACCAGACCCCTCTTCCCGGGAGCCGGAGCACCCCAGGGGGGGTGACCCCGGGCAGCCCCGGCGCAGCGCGGAGCCGCGGCTCGCCGATTCCCGGCGCGGGGCTCCGGGCACTCGGGTCCCCGCGCGGCCGCTGCGGAGCCGGGGCTCCCATCTCGCCTCTCTCGCAGCCCAGAGCCACCCTGCGAGGCTGGCCACAGCTCCCAGCACAAAGAAATTTGCCGGTGAAAAGAACGGATTTTTAAATTCAAGCTCACCCCGGTTCAGCGACGCGCACATGCTGCTCTGGTCTTGCTTCCCATCTCTCAAACTTCCAGCAGCAGAAATGAGGAAGCGGCAGGCGTCCCCGGGCTTCAGGCGGTGGGAGTGGGCGTAACTTGTGAAGTTTCGTGCTATGATGAATCTGGTCACTTGGGTGTGTTGGCGAGGGTTCCTGGCTCCTCCCCGCGCACTGTCGCCTCCCTTCCTCTCCGCCTCCTCCGAGATAGCTCTCCCCTTCTCCACGCCGCCGCGGACTCCCCAGCGCTCAGCAACTCGCGTCTTTAAGGGAAATTAATTCCTAAAAGGTTCTAACCATTTTACAGACGAACCTGGCCGCCCTGCAGAAAGCCTGTGTTCCTTTCAAATGATGTTTCGATAGCACGTGGCAAGAAAGCCGTGAGTGCCTCTTACCGGGTTTAAGAGGCTATAAATCTTAAATTACTACATGGGAGTCCCTCTTCCCCCGGCAGGAATCTAGGTACTTTAGTCAGTGGAGCCCTAATTCCTGAACATTTAGTTTAAAAGAGTCGAGGACAGGAGGAAAAAAAAAAAAAAAAACTACTTTAAGCTGCTTGTTTTTCCTAAACTTATTACAAAATAGTTCAGATATACAAAACTATATTTGAAAACAATAGAGTGAACCATGCAACATAAAAAAATTAAAATCTTGTTGGAGCCATCTGTAAACTCCTCCCTGAATTGCATTCTCCTTTCCCTCCTCTTTGAAATGTAACTGCTCTAAGTTTGATTTCCAGTGAGCAATTTCTATATCACAGTTTCTAAAAATTCTAAAGGACACATGCTAACAAACTTCACCCAAAAGCAGTCCAGGGAATGTCTTTCAGCTGGGCTCGCTCTTGGTTTCCAAACAGAAGTTCAGTTAAATAAAACTTAAAAGAATCACACATGAAATGAAGCCTCAGGTGGCCGGTTAAAGAGAAGGAAAGAAACCACAGTATAAGAAAATGGGGGGGGGGGGCGCTTCCCTGGTGGCCAAGTGGGTAAGGACACCACCTTGCAGTGCAAGGGACACCAGTTCAATCCCTGGCCTGGGAAGATCCCACATGCCGCAGAGCGGCCGGGCCGATGTGTCCAATTACCGAGCTGGAGCTCTGGAGCGCATGAGCTCAGAGCCGGTGCTCTGCGACAACAGAGGCCACTGTGATGGGAGGCCCACATGGGCCAAAGAACAAAGATGGATGAAAAATAGATAAATGAAAGACCAAGAGAAGTGGCCTGCCCGCCCTCTCCCTCCCCAACCCGCCCCGCCCCATAAATAAATAAATAAATAAAATCTTTTCTAAAAAAAGAAAATAGGGTACAAGCAAGAGGCCATATCTGAAAGAGTTGAAGCATTCATGGATGAAATTGATAGATTAATAGTGCATTATCATTTTACAAGGTTAATCGCTGTGTCAAAAGCCAAGGATGCTGACCGGCACTGCGAGGGGCTTTCTCCAAACAAACAGGCTACAGAAATAGAAACATAACATTCATCATTAAAGAAGTCCTAATTGCTCAAGCATCTGCCAGCATTACAGGCTGGGAGCTACACTCAGAAAAGGGAACTTTCAAGACAATCATGATAAAAAATCAAAATGGTAGAAACCACAATCCATTCAAAACTGACTCAGAAATGAGTAAGAAGCAGATGCCTAGTTCATCTTTACATCCCCAGTACCTTGCAGAGAAGCTAGCGTAAGTAGACATTTAAGGACCGTTTGATAAATGCATGAAGCAAACAACCAAAAGAATGCTCTGAAGGAGCAGAATGGAAAAAACAGAAGGCAATGTTTGGATAGAACAGTGAAAGTGACGTTGCTCAGCCGTGTGCAACACTTTGCGACCCATGAACGTGTCGTGGAATTCTCGAGGCAAGAATACTGGAGTGGGCAGCCTGTCCCTGTGTCAGAGGATGTTCCCAACCCAAGGACTGAACCCAGGTCTCCTGCACTGCAGGCAGATTCTTTACCATCTGAGCCACCAGGGAAGCCCGGATAGAGCAGTGGTCCTTAACACATGGTGACTTTGCCCTGAGGGAGTATGTAGCAGTAGCTGGAGACATTTCTGGTTGTCACAACTTGGGGATGCAATGAGTGGCAAACAGGTGAAAGTTGGGATGCTGCGAAGCATTCTAAAAATGAACAAGAAAGCCCCCTCCAACAAAGAGGTACCCAACAAGACACCAAGAGCGTTGCTAGAGAGAGACCCTGACCCAGAGGTTTTGCTATCACCTGTTGCTTAACTGACATTCCATCTGTCATCAACATTATAAAGAGACTCTCCCAGGACTTATGAAAATATAGGAGAGCATTTCTCCTTCATTTCCACTGTGCAGCATTTGATGGCTGAGGACCCTCTGGGTGAACTCAGAAGAAACTGGGCCCTGGGGTCAGAAACAGGAAAGCCTCAGGTCCACGCAACTCACTCAGCCAACAACTTCTATTGAACTTGGATGAAGATAATCAAGAAAGGGTTAGGAGAAAGAGGAGAGAAAGCCAGGGGATCAGCTGTAGAATCAGGGCATTGCTGGGGAAGGAGGCATGGGGTGCAATGTGAAAGATGTGCAGGCCAGGCTTATCCCAGTCACATCAGTCATCTCTCTGCCGACAGTCATTAGCTGGAGACACTCCACTGAGAACAGGAAGGACATTTAATCTCATTACAATTTATCGAAAAGCAAGTTACAAATCACTTACAGGAAAAGGAATGCAAGCCTCATCAGGCCTCCATCTTTTCTACTGGTTTTTCTGGTCTCATCCTTACCTAAGAAGGATTGAGTATTCCTTTTCATTAGGATGCAGTATGTTTTTTCTTCTTTCTTGAATAAGAAAAGCTTTGTTGTTGTTGTTCCCAGGGTTGGGGGTGGGGTGGGTGCATGGGCGCAGTGGGATGGCTCATCTGGAATCCTCCTTAAAACCTAACATGGGATTAAACTGAAGTCCCCACTTCACTATCCACCTCTGGGCCAGAAAATAGAAGCCCCTAAAGTTGCTTCTGAGGGGGGGTCCCCAGGGCACCTGGGGTTCAAGAGTTTGAATGACCTGTGAGCACATTAAAAATCTGCTGGTTTCACTCCCTGGCTGACAGATTGCCGAAGGCCTGACACAGGTGACAAGGGCAAGCCTGGCAAGGGTGAAAGCCCACCAAGATCAGAACCCAAGAGGTTCCCAAGCGGTGGCCACTGGCCTCACAGGAAGAAGTCTCCAAAGCGTTTACTCCCATGATAGAAGGAAGAGTGCCAAGCTGTGGTCCCTTCCACACAGCACTAGACAAACTGATGATAAGGAAGACACTTGAGCCCTCCTTAAGGTACCAAGTTCTCAACCTGCAGTTTCTAATGCCACTGACTTTACTTCTGAAAATTCACATGAATTTAGAAAAAGAACAAGTGAGCACAGTTATGAGCCTCACTAACAGCAATGAACCCCTAGGCATCAACATACAGTATTTTTGTCCCAGAGAAACGCAACCAGTAGAGGGCGCACAACTGACTTTTGTTTTTAACATTCATCCTGTATCAGGATAAACCTCGGGACAAAGATTAAATAAAACGAGTTACCAGAAACATCTTCCAATACCACAGAGGGAAAAAAAAGAAAGATTCACCTTTAAAAACATGCTTACATGTTATTTAAACTGTTCATGGGTATTAACACGAGAGTTGGCAAAGCATACAGAATTACAATGCTAATGAATCAATTAATATATGTTGGAAAACAACATTGGGTAGGTGGGGAAGCAAGTCACAAAGGGTTAAACATCTCTTCTTCCTTTAGTCAGATAAATTTACACTCAGAAAAAACTTCTTTTTATTTTCCCAAAGAGTATTACTCAGTCTTTATCTTGCTGCTTTACTTATTAGATCTATAATAGCTGGCTTTTAAAATTCCTTTTCAGTTGTGCTCTCAACGACACAAATGCCCTCCTTAAATGAGAATCTTCTGGATTAGCTATTCAAGGGTCTTCAAAAAAGCAGCTTAACCCCAAATCATTGTAACTAGCTGAGCTGAAAAGATCTGCAAAGTGGATACCAGGGCCTGCAATGAGCCCGTCTGCCACTCTCCCCAGTCTGCAAGAGGAGCTCGGAAGGAGGATGAACCATGAAATGCAAGAAAGCTGGGGAGAAGGTGAGACCTTCTCCTCAAGTTAGAAGCCCAACTGGGCTGTTAATTAACACAGTCAAATATTCTGAGTCCAAATAAAAAGATTCCCCAGCATAGTTACAGATCTAAACATAGATTCAGTTAATCCTCTGATGTCACTGTGGAAATTCAGAAGCTTCATGAATACATGTTGCAGTTGACTGCCAACTGATTGCCAAAATCAATTCTTTATATCTTAAATGGATTGAAAGTCTAAATATGGATGCATCCCACCCACGCCCGGGCTTGGTGATCTGAGGATGCACTCAGAAACACTGACATGTTTGAAAACCCTTGATTTAGCTCTGGACAAGCCACGTCAATATCTTGATGTGCAAAGCCCTCATTAAATTTGATTTGATACAAGAATGCTTTATGACTTTACACTTTCTATCAACCAAACCTAGAGACTCCTTTTTTTTTTTCCCCTTTGTGTTACTCTTACTTGAAATAGTATATTCTTGTTGTCATGACAATCATGAGTCTGAGTCTTTTGAGATCCCATGGACCCAGCAGGCACCTGTATCCATGGGATTTCCGAGGCCAGAATACTGGAGTATGTCCTTTACCAGAGACTCGTAACACAGTTTTCACGACTGGAAAACTGAATGCAAAACCAGTAAGCAGAAATATTCCTGAAACATACAATGTCTGCCAAAAAAGAAGCCAAGCAAACTCTAATAGCCCTTCAAAGGCCACTGGCAGAATACACTGCAGCGACTGAGTGCGTGGCAAATGCCTTAAAATCCAAGGCTTCGATTCCCTCCACCATTTAAATGATGGTGTTCAAATTAATTTTATCTGACTTCCTAGCTCTATCTTCCACTTATAGGTTTCCATGATTTTAAAATTCCCATTGGCTTTCACTGCCCCAAATTACATTTCTTTACAGAACCACTTTTATCTCACTGGCCAAGGCTGAGAGTTTCAGCCTCAGTGCTGACTGACATACTTATCACTGAACTGGCGCTTGTAACTGGAAGGGTGAAAGGGCGAGGGGAGGGAGGGTACCAGAGGCTGGAGGTAACAAAAAAGACAGAAGAAAAAGTCCATGAACTCTTAGCCCCTATTTTCAATCACCCATATGGGGCCAGATGCTGTCCCACCCACACATACCCTGTGAGGCAGTTGGTTCCAAGGTCCCTGAGCGCCTTGCACAAGAGATGCATGTGGTTCGTGGGGTTTGAGCATCTGGGTTCTCACAGCTGTGGGATCTTTTAGGCATTTCTCTGCTCGGCAGCAACAAACACTAACAATTATTATTGGCACTGAGTCGGATCATGGCTGAATAACAAATGTACAACGATAACAAGTCAAGTTCTAATTTCAGTCCTGCCGTCTTTCCAAACAGCACACAGTCAGGAAAACCTTATCATTCAGTATGGTCCAGTTCAGTTCAGTCGTTCAGTCCTGTCCAACTCTATGCAGCCCCATGCTCTGCAACACACCAGGCTTCCCTGTTCTTCACCATCTCCAGGAGCTTGCTCAAACTCATATCCATTGACACAATGATACCATCCAACCATCTCATCCTCTGTCGCCCCCTTCTTCGGCCTTCTAGGTTTCCCAGCATCAGGGTCTTTTCCAAAGAATCATCTCTTCACATCAGATGGCCAAAGTATTGGAGCTTCAGCTTCAGCATCAGTCCTTCCAATGAATATTCAGGGTCAATGCTCTTTAAGACTGACTGGTTTGATCTCCTTGCAGCCCAAGGGACTCTCAAGAGTTTTATTCAACACAGTAACCTCCTGGAAAGGCTGGTCACGGAGTGTTTCCACTGGGGAGGCCTCCTTTGGTCACAGGAGTGTGGCAATAGGAAGACCTGGTTCGACTCCAGGCTCCACCATTTAAATGATGGTGTTCAAATTAATTTTATCTGACTTCCTAGCTCTATCTTCCACTTATAGGTTTCCATGATTTTAAAATTCCCATTGGCTTTCACTGCCCCAAATTACATTTCTTTACAGAACCACTTTTATCTCACTGGCCAAGGCTGAGAGTTTCAGCCTCAGTGCTGACTGACATACTTATCACTGAACTGGCGCTTGTAACTGGAAGGGTGAAAGGGCGAGGGGAGGGAGGGTACCAGAGGCTGGAGGTAACAAAAAAGACAGAAGAAAAAGTCCATGAACTCTTAGCCCCTATTTTCAATCACCCATATGGGGCCAGATGCTGTCCCACCCACACATACCCTGTGAGGCAGTTGGTTCCAAGGTCCCTGAGCGCCTTGCACAAGAGATGCATGTGGTTCGTGGGGTTTGAGCATCTGGGTTCTCACAGCTGTGGGATCTTTTAGGCATTTCTCTGCTCGGCAGCAACAAACACTAACAATTATTATTGGCACTGAGTCGGATCATGGCTGAATAACAAATGTACAACGATAACAAGTCAAGTTCTAATTTCAGTCCTGCCGTCTTTCCAAACAGCACACAGTCAGGAAAACCTTATCATTCAGTATGGTCCAGTTCAGTTCAGTCGTTCAGTCCTGTCCAACTCTATGCAGCCCCATGCTCTGCAACACACCAGGCTTCCCTGTTCTTCACCATCTCCAGGAGCTTGCTCAAACTCATATCCATTGACACAATGATACCATCCAACCATCTCATCCTCTGTCGCCCCCTTCTTCGGCCTTCTAGGTTTCCCAGCATCAGGGTCTTTTCCAAAGAATCATCTCTTCACATCAGATGGCCAAAGTATTGGAGCTTCAGCTTCAGCATCAGTCCTTCCAATGAATATTCAGGGTCAATGCTCTTTAAGACTGACTGGTTTGATCTCCTTGCAGCCCAAGGGACTCTCAAGAGTTTTATTCAACACAGTAACCTCCTGGAAAGGCTGGTCACGGAGTGTTTCCACTGGGGAGGCCTCCTTTGGTCACAGGAGGTGCAATGACACGCAATAGGAAGACCTGGTTCGACTCCAGGCTCCACCAACAACTAGTTATGTAACTCAGAACAAACCGTCCAGCCTCTGCTTCATTAAAAGGCGAAGCTGACACAGATACCATTGACGGTGGGCAGCGTGGGTTCACAGGCTTTATACAAGCACGTGACTAATATTTTCCTAAGTGGTAAAGGGCACTAAAACACAAAGACAGTTGTCAATCAGGAAATTAGCCAAGCCTGTTTCTCAAGCTACGTTAGCATTGAGATGTTTCAATGTTTTTGAAGCTTTAAGTTGATATTGCTATTTGGTCATGGATATAATACAGAGGAGACACGAGCTTCCCTGATGCCTTGGTGGTAAAGAATCCACCTGCTGATGCCAGAACAAGGATTCAATCCCTAGGCAGGGACAATCCCCTGGAGAAGGAAATGTCACCCACTCCAGTAGTCTTGACTGGGAAATTCCATGAACAGAGGTGCCTGGCGGGCTCCAGTCTATGGGGTTATAAGGGTCAGACATGACTTAGCTACTACACAACAACAACAGCACAGCTGAGACACTAGTTACCTGCTGAATGAGAGAGTGGGGCCCTTCCAAGACCA
Organism: Tragulus kanchil; assembly: GCA_022376925.1. NCBI lineage: Eukaryota > Metazoa > Chordata > Mammalia > Artiodactyla > Tragulidae > Tragulus > Tragulus kanchil. Next base: position 231,552,027 of record JAIOJX010000028.1, read on the forward strand.
CAGGTGCACCTCTTGAGCCCTCCTTCTCCATCCCTATTATGAGGAAGCAGCAAGTCCCCTCACGTGGGTCACCACAGTGAGCCCCATCAGTCCTCAGTGCTCACCAGGGGCAACCAAGAGAATAATAGTAGGTTTTGGTTTTGACAGGTGAGAGTAGTTCTTAATTGTATAGGCTTGCTCAAACTCATGTCCACTGTATCAGTGATACCATCCAACCATCTCATCCTCTGTCGCCCCCTTCTTCGGCCTTCTAGGTTTCCCAGCATCAGGGTCTTTTCCAAAGAATCATCTCTTCACATCAGATGGCCAAAGTATTGGAGCTTCAGCTTCAGCATCAGTCCTTCCAATGAATATTCAGGGTCAATGCTCTTTAAGACTGACTGGTTTGATCTCCTTGCAGCCCAAGGGACTCTCAAGAGTTTTATTCAACACAGTAACCTCCTGGAAAGGCTGGTCACGGAGTGTTTCCACTGGGGAGGCCTCCTTTGGTCACAGGAGGTGCAATGACACGCAATAGGAAGACCTGGTTCGACTCCAGGCTCCACCAACAACTAGTTATGTAACTCAGAACAAACCGTCCAGCCTCTGCTTCATTAAAAGGCGAAGCTGACACAGATACCATTGACGGTGGGCAGCGTGGGTTCACAGGCTTTATACAAGCACGTGACTAATATTTTCCTAAGTGGTAAAGGGCACTAAAAACACAAAGACAGTTGTCAATCAGGAAATTAGCCAAGCCTGTTTCTCAAGCTACGTTAGCATTGAGATGTTTCAATGTTTTTGAAGCTTTAAGTTGATATTGCTATTTGGTCATGGATATAATACAGAGGAGACACGAGCTTCCCTGATGCCTTGGTGGTAAAGAATCCACCTGCTGATGCCAGAACAAGGATTCAATCCCTAGGCAGGGACAATCCCCTGGAGAAGGAAATGTCACCCACTCCAGTAGTCTTGACTGGGAAATTCCATGAACAGAGGTGCCTGGCGGGCTCCAGTCTATGGGGTTATAAGGGTCAGACATGACTTAGCTACTACACAACAACAACAGCACAGCTGAGACACTAGTTACCTGCTGAATGAGAGAGTGGGGCCCTTCCAAGACCACAGGTGCACCTCTTGAGCCCTCCTTCTCCATCCCTATTATGAGGAAGCAGCAAGTCCCCTCACGTGGGTCACCACAGTGAGCCCCATCAGTCCTCAGTGCTCACCAGGGGCAACCAAGAAAATAATATTAGATTTTGGTTTTGACAGGTGAGAGTAGTTCTTAATTGTATTTTCTATTACAATACATCCATAAACGTCATTTCACATTTTCTGGACCAGAACATATCCAGGTGAAGCTGGTAGGAAGGACACACCTAGCCCTCGGGTACAATGGTGAAATGAAAAGGGTCACACCCATAGATACATTTCTAACACCTGACATCTGACAAGGTTCCCTGTTAGTGATGGCAACATAATCAATTAAAATTAGGGGACCTGTAATACAGGAACTTGCTAATGGGAATCTACTAGTCTTGCTTCCCCTTCCAAGCACACAGGCATTAGATTTTATGGTCTCTAAGGCCACATGGTGCCCTTTTCCCTAGACAAAGATTCAACGGGCAAAGATAACTTTCAATCAGGAAGCCTAGATCTCAGAATATGTAATGGCCTGAAGCAATGCAACAGACACATGAAGAGTCAAAGGAATTCCTGGCTAGTCTAGGTCTGTCAAATGAGTTTAATGTGTAAAATTTGGTCTGTGTGTGCATGCTAAGTCATGTCCATTTCTTTGCAACCCCGTGGACTGTAGCCCACCAGGTTCCTCTGTCCATGGGATTTCCCAGGCAAGAATACTGGAGAGGATTGCCATATCCTTCTCCAGGGAATTTTCCTGACCAAAGGATCAACCCTGAGTCTCTTATGTCTCCTGCATTAGAAGGCAGGTTCTCTACCACTAGCACCACCTGGAAAGCCCATGCAGAGTCATAGACCCATGTATATAAGAGCCAAAAGGAAGGTGTGGATCTTTCAGTCTCTCATTCATCTGAGGTCAGAAGCGTTAAATAACCTGCTCAGGCTCAAAGAATAAAATAATGGCAGATTCAGCCTAGAAACCAGATGTATTGAAACCCACAGTGCATTCTAACAATTCAATTATTAACTTCCTTTAAAATAATTCCTTAAAATAAACATTAAAGGCAGCATATACGTATACATCTGTACCCCAGCACAATACACAAAACACATATAAATAAAAAATTATATACATTGGTCCCATCTAAAACTAACAGCAAACCATAAAAACTAAATGCACAAGAAATTTCTTCATTCAGTCCCAGACAAGCAAACAAGAGACTCAGAGACCTGGGATGGAAGAATGCCATCAAGCCAGGATGGCTAAAGTCAGGTAGATTCACCAGCAGCCAGCATCCTCCCAAGCAAATTACAGCAGTAAGTTTGGGACAGGTGATAGTAGTTCTTAATTGTATTTTCTATTACAATACATCCATAAACGTCATTTCACATTTTCTGGACCAGAACATATCCAGGTGAAGCTGGTAGGAAGGACACACCTAGCCCTCGGGTACAATGGTGAAATGAAAAGGGTCACACCCATAGATACATTTCTAACACCTGACATCTGACAAGGTTCCCTGTTAGTGATGGCAACATAATCAATTAAAATTAGGGGACCTGTAATACAGGAACTTGCTAATGGGAATCTACTAGTCTTGCTTCCCCTTCCAAGCACACAGGCATTAGATTTTATGGTCTCTAAGGCCACATGGTGCCCTTTTCCCTAGACAAAGATTCAACGGGCAAAGATAACTTTCAATCAGGAAGCCTAGATCTCAGAATATGTAATGGCCTGAAGCAATGCAACAGACACATGAAGAGTCAAAGGAATTCCTGGCTAGTCTAGGTCTGTCAAATGAGTTTAATGTGTAAAATTTGGTCTGTGTGTGCATGCTAAGTCATGTCCATTTCTTTGCAACCCCGTGGACTGTAGCCCACCAGGTTCCTCTGTCCATGGGATTTCCCAGGCAAGAATACTGGAGAGGATTGCCATATCCTTCTCCAGGGAATTTTCCTGACCAAAGGATCAACCCTGAGTCTCTTATGTCTCCTGCATTAGAAGGCAGGTTCTCTACCACTAGCACCACCTGGAAAGCCCATGCAGAGTCATAGACCCATGTATATAAGAGCCAAAAGGAAGGTGTGGATCTTTCAGTCTCTCATTCATCTGAGGTCAGAAGCGTTAAATAACCTGCTCAGGCTCAAAGAATAAAATAATGGCAGATTCAGCCTAGAAACCAGATGTATTGAAACCCACAGTGCATTCTAACAATTCAATTATTAACTTCCTTTAAAATAATTCCTTAAAATAAACATTAAAGGCAGCATATACGTATACATCTGTACCCCAGCACAATACACAAAACACATATAAATAAAAAATTATATACATTGGTCCCATCTAAAACTAACAGCAAACCATAAAAACTAAATGCACAAGAAATTTCTTCATTCAGTCCCAGACAAGCAAACAAGAGACTCAGAGACCTGGGATGGAAGAATGCCATCAAGCCAGGATGGCTAAAGTCAGGTAGATTCACCAGCAGCCAGCATCCTCCCAAGCAAATTACAGCAGTAAGTTTGGCAAAACCATGGGGAAGCCTGGTAAAGACATGGGACCCATTCATTTATGCCCAAGGGTCATGTGGGCACCCTGGTCCAAGATAAGGAGCCTGCAAATCGAAAAGTTCTGATACATGCTACCATGTGGATAAACCTTGAAAGTCTCATGCTGAAGTGAGCCCACTTATATGAAATATCTAGACTAGGCAAATCCATGGTGATAAAGAGGCAATCAGAAGTTACTAAATGCTGAGGGTCAGGGGAAATGAGGAGTTACTGCTTAATAGTTACAGTGTTTCTTGGGGGTGATGGAACAATTTGAGACAATGATGGTATTGTACAATATTATGAATGTAATTATTGTCATGGAATTGTACACACAAAATGGTTAAGATAATAGGTTTTACATTACATTTTTTGCCACAGTTTTTTTTAAAGATTCATAAGAGACACATCACTTTCAACCTACCGGTTCAGGTACATGTAGCTTTTCACAATAGTGCTGTTAAAAAGTCATCAACACTGTAAGTACATGAATTAAGTTTGAATAGGTGCCTGTTCTCCCTGTCACTTCACCATGATCTTGATCATACACCTAAGACATTTTCTCTGATTGTGAGTGACAAAATGGAATCGTCTCATCTATAAAAGTGAATCTCTTGTAATCACAAAGATAACATGAGCACACTTTACATCGATTCCGGAAGGTGTGGATCTTTCAGTCTCTCATTCATCTGAGGTCAGAAGCGTTAAATAACCTGCTCAGGCTCAAAGAATAAAATAATGGCAGATTCAGCCTAGAAACCAGATGTATTGAAACCCACAGTGCATTCTAACAATTCAATTATTAACTTCCTTTAAAATAATTCCTTAAAATAAACATTAAAGGCAGCATATACGTATACATCTGTACCCCAGCACAATACACAAAACACATATAAATAAAAAATGATATACATTGGTCCCATCTAAAACTAACAGCAAACCATAAAAACTAAATGCACAAGAAATTTCTTCATTCAGTCCCAGACAAGCAAACAAGAGACTCAGAGACCTGGGATGGAAGAATGCCATCAAGCCAGGATGGCTAAAGTCAGGTAGATTCACCAGCAGCCAGCATCCTCCCAAGCAAATTACAGCAGTAAGTTTGGCAAAACCATGGGGAAGCCTGGTAAAGACATGGGACCCATTCATTTATGCCCAAGGGTCATGTGGGCACCCTGGTCCAAGATAAGGAGCCTGCAAATCGAAAAGTTCTGATACATGCTACCATGTGGATAAACCTTGAAAGTCTCATGCTGAAGTGAGCCCACTTATATGAAATATCTAGACTAGGCAAATCCATGGTGATAAAGAGGCAATCAGAAGTTACTAAATGCTGAGGGTCAGGGGAAATGAGGAGTTACTGCTTAATAGTTACAGTGTTTCTTGGGGGTGATGGAACAATTTGAGACAATGATGGTATTGTACAATATTATGAATGTAATTATTGTCATGGAATTGTACACACAAAATGGTTAAGATAATAGGTTTTACATTACATTTTTTGCCACAGTTTTTTTTAAAGATTCATAAGAGACACATCACTTTCAACCTACCGGTTCAGGTACATGTAGCTTTTCACAATAGTGCTGTTAAAAAGTCATCAACACTGTAAGTACATGAATTAAGTTTGAATAGGTGCCTGTTCTCCCTGTCACTTCACCATGATCTTGATCATACACCTAAGAGCATTTTTCTCTGATTGTGAGTGACAAAATGGAATCGTCTCATCTATAAAAGTGAATCTCTTGTAATCACAAAGATAACATGAGGCACACCTTTGCACATCGAGAGCTTCCGTGAGTACCAGGTGTCACACACATACATGGCGAGAATGTCCATCACCATGAGTCCACTTCCACCACCCCATTCCAGTCCCAAACGTCAAAGCAGAGCGTGAAGACAGAAAGGGTGGGATCTGAGTCCAGAACTTTAAAGGGGGGAAACAAATTCAAATTACCAAATGAAAATACTAAACAGCACACAGTTTTTCTTTTCCTTTTTTTTTTTTTCTTTTCAGAGAGTGAACAACAGCTTTCTATTGTGTTTGGTTCAGTTCTAAGATGAAAGAAAATATAGTGATGGAAAATGTCTTATATTCCGAGTGTTTACTGTTTCACATTTTCATTTATTTGAATATTGGTTGTTTTTTCCCTATTGAAATCTTCTTTTTCTGTTATTTTTTATTTAAACATATACTTTTGTACCTTTTACAGACCAAATTTTACACATTAAACTCATTTGACAGACCTAGATTAGCCAGGAATTCCTTTTCTAGTCACAGGTCTATTGCCTAATTTTTGTAAAGACTCAGTCCTCTCATCTATAAAACAGGTTATACTAAGTTGGGCAAAAAGTTCCTTTGAGTTTTTCTGCACCATCTTACAGAGAAACCCAAAGGAACTTTCTGACCAACCCAAACAATACTTCACTTGTGACTCTACAGGAGGCTGAGGGCACTGACATTTTCTGAGAAAACCTACGAAAACCTCTGTGAAAATCCTAGGGCTGGGGTCTGCTCATCAATTTTTGTACCCAGACCTCATAACAACTCAACAAAATGCTAGATGCATTTTATCGAAAAATAGGAACCTAGGGCATAATAGGTTTTACATTACCTTTTTTGCCACAGTTTTTTTTAAAGATTCATAAGAGACACATCACTTTCAACCTACCGGTTCAGGTACATGTAGCTTTTCACAATAGTGCTGTTAAAAAGTCATCAACACTGTAAGTACATGAATTAAGTTTGAATAGGTGCCTGTTCTCCCTGTCACTTCACCATGATCTTGATCATACACCTAAGAGCATTTTTCTCTGATTGTGAGTGACAAAATGGAATCGTCTCATCTATAAAAGTGAATCTCTTGTAATCACAAAGATAACATGAGGCACACCTTTGCACATCGAGAGCTTCCGTGAGTACCAGGTGTCACACACATACATGGCGAGAATGTCCATCACCATGAGTCCACTTCCACCACCCCATTCCAGTCCCAAACGTCAAAGCAGAGCGTGAAGACAGAAAGGGTGGGATCTGAGTCCAGAACTTTAAAGGGGGGAAACAAATTCAAATTACCAAATGAAAATACTAAACAGCACACAGTTTTTCTTTTCCTTTTTTTTTTTTTCTTTTCAGAGAGTGAACAACAGCTTTCTATTGTGTTTGGTTCAGTTCTAAGATGAAAGAAAATATAGTGATGGAAAATGTCTTATATTCCGAGTGTTTACTGTTTCACATTTTCATTTATTTGAATATTGGTTGTTTTTTCCCTATTGAAATCTTCTTTTTCTGTTATTTTTTATTTAAACATATACTTTTGTACCTTTTACAGACCAAATTTTACACATTAAACTCATTTGACAGACCTAGATTAGCCAGGAATTCCTTTTCTAGTCACAGGTCTATTGCCTAATTTTTGTAAAGACTCAGTCCTCTCATCTATAAAACAGGTTATACTAAGTTGGGCAAAAAGTTCCTTTGAGTTTTTCTGCACCATCTTACAGAGAAACCCAAAGGAACTTTCTGACCAACCCAAACAATACTTCACTTGTGACTCTACAGGAGGCTGAGGGCACTGACATTTTCTGAGAAAACCTACGAAAACCTCTGTGAAAATCCTAGGGCTGGGGTCTGCTCATCAATTTTTGTACCCAGACCTCATAACAACTCAACAAAATGCTAGATGCATTTTATCAGATAAAAGAGACTGAGGAACCCAGGGTTAAGTGAACTACCCAAAGCTACTTAATAAGCACGAGGCAGGTCTGAAATTTTAACTGGGTCTCACAGAGGCTAGGACCCGGCTCTTGCCCACATCTCTGCTACCTTTGGTCTGTAGCCTTGTCATCGTCGTTGACCTGGGCACCTCACGCGCACTCCATGTGATTTTACTCTCCTCATCACCTCTAGCAGCCACAGATTCTCATCACCTCACAGTCACAGAGGTGAGTCTGACTCCTGAAGCCCAGGCTTACTCACAGGGTGCCTCGCTTCCCTCCCAGGGCCAAAGGTAGCAGCAAGCCACATACCTAAGGGCCTTTCATAAAGCTCCTAGAAGTGAATCACCACTCCATTTGAGAAAGATGATCGAACAAGGTATCTAAGATGAGCAAATTCAACTGGGCAATAGTCAAAGAATATGCATAATCCACACGTAGACCATCTGTAAATGCATTCAAAGGGGCCTTTCACCAAATTAAGGTCTTCTGCAAGAGGCAATTTCAAATGTCCTGCCTGAGATCATTAACTACTGGGTGGGTATTTTACACTAACTTATGTGCAATGCTGGTTCACAGTCAAAAGAAACACATAATGAACAGAACTTTGCTTGCACTCAACCAGTTCACACTCTCCCCAACTTCCCAGTAAAGCACAGCAGGTGACTCACAGGATGACACGCTGCTCTTGGCATAGATACCAACAGGTACGCATGCCTCCCAGTCCGTGTACAGGAGGCTCATCTGCAAGCAGGTTAACCGATGTTTCACAAGATCACCTGAAACAATGAAGCTCAGCCTTATACTCCCAGCAGCCTGGCTTCTGAGAAAAGGCATTTCTCAGTATTAGATTATGAGGATGCCAATCTGCCAAGCCTCAAATCTCTGCAGAAGGCTGGCTGTGACCAAGATAAGCCATCTCGGCTTCAACTCATTCATTCACACACCTTGCTCAAGCTCAGAGTTATGACTCAGACCCCTTTCTCCTCCCAAAGGGCTGGGGTCTGCTCATCAATTTTTGTACCCAGACCTCATAACAACTCAACAAAATGCTAGATGCATTTTATCAGATAAAAGAGACTGAGGAACCCAGGGTTAAGTGAACTACCCAAAGCTACTTAATAAGCACGAGGCAGGTCTGAAATTTTAACTGGGTCTCACAGAGGCTAGGACCCGGCTCTTGCCCACATCTCTGCTACCTTTGGTCTGTAGCCTTGTCATCGTCGTTGACCTGGGCACCTCACGCGCACTCCATGTGATTTTACTCTCCTCATCACCTCTAGCAGCCACAGATTCTCATCACCTCACAGTCACAGAGGTGAGTCTGACTCCTGAAGCCCAGGCTTACTCACAGGGTGCCTCGCTTCCCTCCCAGGGCCAAAGGTAGCAGCAAGCCACATACCTAAGGGCCTTTCATAAAGCTCCTAGAAGTGAATCACCACTCCATTTGAGAAAGATGATCGAACAAGGTATCTAAGATGAGCAAATTCAACTGGGCAATAGTCAAAGAATATGCATAATCCACACGTAGACCATCTGTAAATGCATTCAAAGGGGCCTTTCACCAAATTAAGGTCTTCTGCAAGAGGCAATTTCAAATGTCCTGCCTGAGATCATTAACTACTGGGTGGGTATTTTACACTAACTTATGTGCAATGCTGGTTCACAGTCAAAAGAAACACATAATGAACAGAACTTTGCTTGCACTCAACCAGTTCACACTCTCCCCAACTTCCCAGTAAAGCACAGCAGGTGACTCACAGGATGACACGCTGCTCTTGGCATAGATACCAACAGGTACGCATGCCTCCCAGTCCGTGTACAGGAGGCTCATCTGCAAGCAGGTTAACCGATGTTTCACAAGATCACCTGAAACAATGAAGCTCAGCCTTATACTCCCAGCAGCCTGGCTTCTGAGAAAAGGCATTTCTCAGTATTAGATTATGAGGATGCCAATCTGCCAAGCCTCAAATCTCTGCAGAAGGCTGGCTGTGACCAAGATAAGCCATCTCGGCTTCAACTCATTCATTCACACACCTTGCTCAAGCTCAGAGTTATGACTCAGACCCCTTTCTCCTCCCAAAGCCCTGTACCCTGAGAGCCTTTGTTCTTTTTGCTGGTCACAGATGAACTCAGCTCATTAAAGAACACCTGTAATCCCTTTCACTTGGCAGAACTTTCCATTGGCAAAAATTAGTCAGCTTGGCTGGGTGTGAGGTCAGCAGTTCCATGAAGGAACATCCACCAGACAGTCCCTTCAAATTAAATAGAGCTCTTAACTATCCATTTGCAAGTCCCATATATGCTCCCAGCATGACATGGAGTCTACTGACTCAATCAACTTCAATAACCAAAACCAACATTTGTGGCCTTTGGCATTAGCATGGGATTTTGTTTTCATAAAGACATGGTGCCACCTCATGCTGTTTGCCCCTGTGGGAACGTGCATCCCATCTGAATATACATTAACCCTTTATTCAAGGTACCTTCTCTGGGAGGTCCTCTCCCCTATCTCATCTCCTTTCCCACTTCCCTCCTTTATTTTTTCTTCCTTTATACACACAGAATAGTCGCCACAGGCATACACACACTACATTAACAAGAAAAAGACCAACAATCCAATAGGAAAATGATAAGTGATTTAAACAGACAGCCCACAAAAGAGGATATTCCAAATGGCCAAGAGACATATAAGCAGGTACTTAGCCTTCATTAGGAAAATATAAATTAAATCCAGAAAATCCACTTATAACCAGAACAGCTAGAATTAAAATGAGTGGTAATGCCAGGAGTTCCTGAGAACATGAAACAACAGGAACTCCTTTGCACTCTCAGGGAGAGTGGAACTGGCTCAACTTCCATCTCTATTAAAGATGAAAAATCAGCAATTCTACTCCCAGAGACAAACCCCAAGGAAGGCATGCACATCTCCACTGAGGAAAATGTCCCCAAACATTCTTTTCAGCATTATTTATAGCAGACAAATGCTAGAATGAACCCATATTTCACCAGCCCTAGAATGGCTACATCAGTCACAGTCCACTCTCACAGAGAAACTGTGTAATAGTGAAAACGGACAAAAGATCTACACACAAGAAAAATGAATCTCACTTTTTAAAAAGTGAGGAAGTGAAACCAGACCTAAAATAGTAAATAATGACTTCACTCGTGTAAGAGTCAAAGCTAAACTACAGTGCTCAGAGAGATGTAATTGAGTAATAAAACTGTGAAGAAAAGCAAAAGCATGATTCCATAGAAGTCCGGCCCAATTGTTATCTTCAGGAGGCTAGAAGAGACTATGACTGAGGATGGAGGGGCAGGTCTTCAGAGGATGCTGACAATGGTCTATTTCTTGGGCTGCTGGGGACCACTCCCCTCTTAAACTGTACAGTCAAGCATGCTATTCCGAATGTGTGGCCCATTTCACAACTTTTATTAAAAAGAGTTAAGAAACCACCACCACCAAGAAAATCCCCATGGAAACTATTTTGGAGAAAAGCATTTTTCACCAAATATTAAACACCTTCCCAAATAAGAACGCCTCTTATTTTAAGGCTATAGATATAAAATCCTATATAAACAGTGGTACTTCACAAAAAAAAAGAAAATTGCTGAAAAGTTCCATGACTAAAACAATCAATGACACATACGATAACATATTCGTTCTAAAGGGGATACTTTAGTGCATGAAGCCATTCTCCTCCAACTACTAAAATACTAGTAGGTCATACGGACATGGATTCCAGCGACTCTTCATTAAGGACTATAGTCACAAATATGATTGCTTAGAAAAAGAACGTGATGTTAACCAGGATTGGAGGCAAAAGAAGAAGGGACTGGCAGAGAAGGAGATGGTTAGATAGCATCATTAACTCAGTAGACATGAATCTGAGCAAACTCTGGGAGACACTGAAGGACAGAGGACCCTGGAATGCTACAGGCCATGGTGTTGAAAAGAGTCAGACATGATGTAGTAACTGAACAATAACAACCAACAGGATCTTCCCAACAAAGGGATCGAACCCAGGTCTCCCGCATTTCTGGCAGATTACCATTGTGGCACTAGTGGTAAAAAAACTCGGCTGCAAAACAGGAGACACAAGGGACATGGGTTCAATCCGTAGGTTGGGAAGATCCCCTGGAGATGGGAATGGCAACCCACTCCAGTATTTTTGCCTGGAGAATCTCATGGACATAGGGCCTGGTAGGCAATAGCCCAGAGTCACAAAGAGTAGTTAGATGCAATTAAAGCATGCACATACTTTACCATCTGAGTCACCAAGGAAGACCCTAATACATTTACATCCATACACATATAAATACATGTGTATGTATTACGTAAGGCCAACATAAGGATACATCTCTTGTCAGAACATTAAGATGAAAGAAGCAGGTACGAATGGCCTCAGCACACATTCCCTCTTCTCTCTCTCTTCTCTGGAGTCCCTGGAGGTATGGACCTGATGCCTACAACTCAGGGGCACCAGAAAGGAAGTAAGAAAGTTGCAGTGGTCATCCCAACATTGATCCCAACAATTCAAGCCACTCCTTTCCTCCTTCATTTGTTACTGTTTTTCTCTACACACTTCACCCTTTGTTCTTCCGCCATCACCAGCTACAAAGGGGAGACCATGATACAGGCTGGGATAACTATAAAACCCAAAAGTCCTGCACAGAGCAGTTGGTTCAGAGGTGGGTTAATCATCTAAATTAACCAACCACAGAACTTTCTTGGGAATAATTTTTTAAATTGAGGAAGCCAGCTTACAGCTGCTAACAGCCAAGTCTCTGCTGTGTTCGAGATGAAAGAAAGAGATGCCTCATGTGCAGACATTCCAAGGTCTAGTTCAGTTCAATCACTCGGTCATGTCCAACTCTTTACAACCCCATGTATTTGCAGCACCCCAGGCTTCCCTGTCCTTCACCATCTCCTGGAGCTTGCTCAAACTTATGTCCATTGACACAGTGATGTCTTCCAACCATCTCGTCCTCTGTCGTCCCCTTCTCCCTCTGCCTTCTATTTTTCCCAACATCAGGCTCTTTCCAATGAGTCATCTCTTTACATCAGGTGGCCAAAGTATTGGAGTTACAGCCTCAGCATCAGTCCTTCCAATAAGTATTCAGTGTTGATTTCCTTTAGGATTGACTGGTTTGATCCCTTGCAATCCAAGGGACTCTCAAGAAGTCTTCTCCAACACCACAGCTCAAAGGCATCAATTCTTCAGCACTTGGCCTCCTTTATGGTTCACCTCTCACATGACTACTAGAACAACCATACCTTTGACTATACGGATCTTTGTCAACAAAGTGATGTCTCTGCTTTTTAATACACTGCCTAGGTTTTCTTCCAAGGAGCAAGTGTCTTTTAAGTTCATGGTTGCAGTCACCATCCACTGTGATTTTGGAGCCCAAGAAAATAAGGTCTGTCATTGTTTCCATTGTTTCTCCATGTGTATGCCATTAAATCCAGATTTATCCTGTTCCTTATGGGGTCCAAAACATGTCCATTCTAAGCTTATATCAGCTTGAGCTTCTGAACTATGCAACACAAAATTCTAACTGGTGGTATTAGATTCTCATCTTTTTCTTTTTTTATGATTTTGTTTATTCCCAGCTGGTCTTCACTTTCTCTAAGTCTGTGAATCTGTTTATATTTTGTAAATAAATTTCACTTAGAGGCAGAATCTAAGCTTTCTTTTTTTACTTCTTTTAAAACACTTCACCCTTTGTTCTTCCGCCATCACCAGCTACAAAGGGGAGACCATGATACAGGCTGGGATAACTATAAAACCCAAAAGTCCTGCACAGAGCAGTTGGTTCAGAGGTGGGTTAATCATCTAAATTAACCAACCACAGAACTTTCTTGGGAATAATTTTTTAAATTGAGGAAGCCAGCTTACAGCTGCTAACAGCCAAGTCTCTGCTGTGTTCGAGATGAAAGAAAGAGATGCCTCATGTGCAGACATTCCAAGGTCTAGTTCAGTTCAATCACTCGGTCATGTCCAACTCTTTACAACCCCATGTATTTGCAGCACCCCAGGCTTCCCTGTCCTTCACCATCTCCTGGAGCTTGCTCAAACTTATGTCCATTGACACAGTGATGTCTTCCAACCATCTCGTCCTCTGTCGTCCCCTTCTCCCTCTGCCTTCTATTTTTCCCAACATCAGGCTCTTTCCAATGAGTCATCTCTTTACATCAGGTGGCCAAAGTATTGGAGTTACAGCCTCAGCATCAGTCCTTCCAATAAGTATTCAGTGTTGATTTCCTTTAGGATTGACTGGTTTGATCCCCTTGCAATCCAAGGGACTCTCAAGAAGTCTTCTCCAACACCACAGCTCAAAGGCATCAATTCTTCAGCACTTGGCCTCCTTTATGGTTCACCTCTCACATGACTACTAGAAAAACCATACCTTTGACTATACGGATCTTTGTCAACAAAGTGATGTCTCTGCTTTTTAATACACTGCCTAGGTTTTCTTCCAAGGAGCAAGTGTCTTTTAAGTTCATGGTTGCAGTCACCATCCACTGTGATTTTGGAGCCCAAGAAAATAAGGTCTGTCATTGTTTCCATTGTTTCTCCATGTGTATGCCATTAAATCCAGATTTATCCTGTTCCTTATGGGGTCCAAAACATGTCCATTCTAAGCTTATATCAGCTTGAGCTTCTGAACTATGCAACACAAAATTCTAACTGGTGGTATTAGATTCTCATCTTTTTCTTTTTTTATGATTTTGTTTATTCCCAGCTGGTCTTCACTTTCTCTAAGTCTGTGAATCTGTTTATATTTTGTAAATAAATTTCACTTAGAGGCAGAATCTAAGCTTTCTTTTTTTACTTCTTTTAAAACTGTGCTCTATGGATGTGTCTTCTTACTATTTTACTTATTTCTTATTTCATTTAGATTTTTTCTATTCCCAATATGGAATGACATGTGGCGAATATCTTGGATTTTTGTCTCTTCTGTGAGAATAGTGTTCACCCCCAAATTAAGACCTGAAAATTGAGCAATGGATAGAGATACTTTTGCAGCATCTATATTATGATTTAGAGCCCTTCTCCAAGAAACTTCTGTAGCTCTGAGGAAACTCCTTGCTTGGGGCAACCAAAGGAAGTGCCTTTGCAACCACACACAACGTGCAATGGAACCACAGAAAGAGGGGGAAAAAGCCACTTCCTGTATATTTCCTGAAGCATTTTTCTTAAAATTAGATCAAGGAAGAAACAGGGCTTCCCTGGTGATCCAGTGGGTAAAGAGTCCACCTTGCAGTGCAAGGGGTGCCAGTTCGATCCCTGGCCCAGAAAGATCCCACGTGCTGCACAGCAGCTGGACCAGTGTGTCCAATTAGGAGCAAGTGCTCTGGAGCACATGTGCCCAGAGCTGGTGCTCTGTGACAAGAGAGGCCACTGCAATGGGAGGCCCACACAGACCAAAGATGGATGAAAATAAATAAATAAAAAAGCCAATCAAGGGCTTCCCTGGTGGTCCAGTGGGTAAGGACACCACCTTGCAGTGCAAGGGGCGCCGGTTTGATCCCTGGCCTGGGAAGATCCCACGTGCCGCGGAGTGGCTGAATTGATGTGTCCAATTACCGAGCCGGAGCTCTGGTGCGCGTGCACCCAGAGCCAGTGCTCTGTGACAACAGAGGCCACCGTGATGGGAGGCCCACATGGACCAAAGAACAAAGATAGATGAAAAAAATAGATAAATGAAAGACCAATAGAAGTGGCCCGCCCGCTCCTCTCCCTCTCCAACCCGCCCCACCACCCGCAAAAAAAAAAAAAAAAAGCCAATCAAGAGGTCAAAATTAAAACAATAAAGAAAGAAATACTGTGAGGAAAAGCATGGAGCAAAACAGCTCCTTGACAACAGAAAAGAATATTCAGACTGGGGGTGGTGGTGGGCGCATCACCTGCATGGACTTCATACATCTCTCCATTATCTTGATAATAAAGGACATAATTTCAGCATTTTATAAGAAGTAAAAATGCATTCCTCGTTGCACCAACCAATAGCTTTCTTAAGTAATTCCACGGTGAGCTTCACTGAACCCCCCACTGCCCCCATTCCTAGAGATGGATTAGAGGCCTCAGCAATGCATTGTTTTACCTTTCTAACGGCCACAAAAAAAATTAAAAGGATCCCAGGTAGAGTAAATTTGTTAAAAGAACCATGTAAAAACAAGATTGTTTGTCAAGAGCTCTCTTGGAGCTTACTGAATGGGACTTGAATTCTCAATCAAAAATTCTGATCAAATGGGAAGCCTTTCAGAGCTTTCTACTGAATATCTACTTTGTGGGCCTGGCAACCAGCAGCTGGAGTTGAGTACTGGGAAGCAGAGGAAACAATGTTTGAGAGTGGAATAATGGAAATGAGAAAATACTAGAATATCAGCCACAGACGGAGAATAAAGCACAGCTCAACCGACAGGAATTGCTGATAAGAGTTGGGCTTCCCTAGTGGCTCAGATGGGAAAGAATCTGCCTACAGTGAAGGAGACCCAGGTTCAGTCCCTGGGCTGGCAAGATCCCTTGGAGAAGGTAATGGATACCCACTCCAGTATTCTTGCCTGGAGAATCCCAAGGACAGAGGAGCTGTGCTGGCTACAGTCCTTAGGGTCACAAAGACTCGGACACAATGAGTGATTAACTCAAGATCTTCAGTCCAATACAATCTACGCTCCTTAAACATATCTTGGAGCAGCTGATGCCATGGTGGCTGAAAACCATGGATGGATGGATATATGGATGGATGAATGGATGGACAGACAGAGGGATGGACAGACCAAGAAAAGAATGGTGACAGTTATAACTAAGTGGGTGGGTGCTGATGGAGGGGAAAAAGTGGACAGACAGATCACACCAAAACTGCTTAGCAATGGTCTGGGCCACAGTGGGCAGATTTTTTTCTATGAAGAGCAGATAGCAAGTATTTTAGGCTTTATGGATATTATGGGCTTAACTGGATCTCCCAAAATTTGTACCCTGGTCTTCCCAGGTGGCACTAGTGGTAAAGAATCTGCCTGCCGGTGCAAGAGACACAAGAGATGCAGGCTTAATCGCTGGACTGGTAAGATCCCCTGAGGAGGGCGTGGCTACCCACTCCAGTATTCTTGCCTGGAAAACCCCATAGTCTGAGGAACCTAGCAGACTACAGTCCATAGCGTCACCAAGAGTCAGACACAACTGAGCTACTGAGCACACAACCCAAGCACCTCAGAAAACGACAGAATATGACAGTATTTGGAGATAAGGTCTATAACGAAATAATTCAGTTAAAATCAGCTCAAACCAGGAATTCCTTGGCAGTCCAGTGGTTAGGACTCCTCTTCCACTGCAGGGAACACAGGTTCAATCCCTAGTCTGGGAACTAAGATCCTGCATACCGTGCTTCACGCCAAAAAAAAAAGAAAAGAAAAGCTCATATGGGTGGGTCCTAATCCAATCAGGCTTCTGTCCTTATAAAATGGGAAATTAGGACACAAACCACTAAAGAGGGCAGGCCACGTGAGGTCACAGGGAAACGTCAGTCATCTCCAAGCCAAGGAGAGAAGCCTCCGAAAGGATCAACCCTGCCAACATCTTGACCTGAGAGCTCTAACTTCCAGAATTTAAACAAGAAAGGAGGAAAGAAGAGAAGGAGGGAGAAAAGGAGAGATGAGTGGAGGGAAACTCAAGCTGGTTCAGCCCACCCACCCCACCTCTTGTAAAGAGACTCAACAATATCGATGAATATAAGTAGTATTCACACAGCAAAGAGGGCACAGGGCTTAAATCAAGAGTGTGACATCACTTTCCTTCTTCTGGTCAGTCAGTAACTGCTAGATTTAAAATCAAATCACACTAAGACTTAGTTTCCTAGTCAACAGAATGGAACTGGATGTACCAGGCAGACAGATCAAAATAACAGAATACGCTTTTTTAATATATATTCACTAGCTACCCATTTTAAATGGTTTTGTATTCTTTTTCTTTGTGAAGCAATCTCCCTAGCAACAAAACCTGAAAACCTCAGTATTCAGCCCAAGTATTTTAGGCTTTATGGATATTATGGGCTTAACTGGATCTCCCAAAATTTGTACCCTGGTCTTCCCAGGTGGCACTAGTGGTAAAGAATCTGCCTGCCGGTGCAAGAGACACAAGAGATGCAGGCTTAATCGCTGGACTGGTAAGATCCCCTGAGGAGGGCGTGGCTACCCACTCCAGTATTCTTGCCTGGAAAACCCCATAGTCTGAGGAACCTAGCAGACTACAGTCCATAGCGTCACCAAGAGTCAGACACAACTGAGCTACTGAGCACACAACCCAAGCACCTCAGAAAACGACAGAATATGACAGTATTTGGAGATAAGGTCTATAACGAAATAATTCAGTTAAAATCAGCTCAAACCAGGAATTCCTTGGCAGTCCAGTGGTTAGGACTCCTCTTCCACTGCAGGGAACACAGGTTCAATCCCTAGTCTGGGAACTAAGATCCTGCATACCGTGCTTCACGCCAAAAAAAAAAGAAAAGAAAAGCTCATATGGGTGGGTCCTAATCCAATCAGGCTTCTGTCCTTATAAAATGGGAAATTAGGACACAAACCACTAAAGAGGGCAGGCCACGTGAGGTCACAGGGAAACGTCAGTCATCTCCAAGCCAAGGAGAGAAGCCTCCGAAAGGATCAACCCTGCCAACATCTTGACCTGAGAGCTCTAACTTCCAGAATTTAAACAAGAAAGGAGGAAAGAAGAGAAGGAGGGAGAAAAGGAGAGATGAGTGGAGGGAAACTCAAGCTGGTTCAGCCCACCCACCCCACCTCTTGTAAAGAGACTCAACAATATCGATGAATATAAGTAGTATTCACACAGCAAAGAGGGCACAGGGCTTAAATCAAGAGTGTGACACCACTTTCCTTCTTCTGGTCAGTCAGTAACTGCTAGATTTAAAATCAAATCACACTAAGACTTAGTTTCCTAGTCAACAGAATGGAACTGGATGTACCAGGCAGACAGATCAAAATAACAGAATACGCTTTTTTAATATATATTCACTAGCTACCCATTTTAAATGGTTTTGTATTCTTTTTCTTTGTGAAGCAATCTCCCTAGCAACAAAACCTGAAAACCTCAGTATTCAGCCCAAGATTACCCGCCCAGTGAATCTGACAAGTATGGTTTCTTCTTACTAAAGGCACAATGCAATTAAGGAACCCTAGAAAACCTGACAGGCCTCACATACCTTCCTGGAGCCAGGAGGAGATAACCAAGAGACATCCTCTCATCTCTCAACCAAGGTGGCAACATTCCGGTTCTTCACGGTGTAGCAACAAAATCATTTATCACGTTGCCGCTGTAAGCCAGCTCACTGTTCACATTATTTACACATCTGTCCCTGCATGGGTATTCTGCCTCCTCATGGGCCACTCTATGATACTTTTTTACTTTAAATGACATCTTACTTGAAATCATATTATCAGTATAACTTTATCGGACTTTAGTCTTTTCTGAACTGCTTCATGGACCACAAGTGAAGGGGCCTATAGAGCAAAATCAGATGCCAAGTTCCAAGGAATCAATGTGTTGAAATGCCAAAATAGGCCACCTATAAATCTCCACAGGAAGCTCATCTCAGTTAGAACTTCCTGCAAAGATTCACGTTAAAAGAATTAATTTTGTAGCACTTTGTTCTGAATTCAAACTTAGTTATATACATGAGGCTTAAGGAACTTGAACCAACCTGATGATCAGCTGACGAAAGAAATCCACCAATTATTTTCACTTCACGAAAGATTTTCTGAGAAAACATGTTAGACTGATTTTAATAACTCTCTACTTTGTTTCTTGTAGGTTCCATTCTTAAAAGACCTTTAATATGTCAAAATAATTGGCTTTAAGCTTTCCAAATAACTTTTCCTAAGAATCCAAGTGAATTGTTTCTGCAATTTATGACTGTTTTGTAGCTCAACAAATTACTCAGTCAAGCTGAGCCATACACATACCATTTTTAATTAGCATGTCACTGTGTGCCTTGACTGCAAATCCACAGTGATTCTGTAGGCTTCCCATTTGCTACCCGGAGCTTGAAAAGTTAAAAATAGCAACCAAGTTTTCACATCTCAAGGGAGCACAGAGCATTTCAGGAAAGCATGAGTGCACATGTGCTAAGTCGCTTCCATTGTGTCGGACTCTTTGCAACTTTATGGACTGTAGCCAGCCAGGTTCCTCTGTCCATGGGATTCTCCAGGCAAGAATACTGGAGTGGGCTGTGGTGTCCTCCTCCAGGGTATCTTCCCAACCTCAGGAAAGCAGACAGGCTCCAAATAGATCCATGAAGAGATCCCAAAGGCCAGCTATAGGCTGATAAGACCTTGGATCATATCATCCTACCCAACGCTCATAAAGAAAAAAAGATGCTAGGTAGACATGGAAAAGTATCCTGCTACCAGGAGGAAAACCCTATTAAGCAGGGACATGTCATCTCTGGAATCTGGAGAAAAATAAGGCAAAATTGCTAAAATACAAGTATCTAGATCCCTCTGTACTATAAAACTAAAGCTGGTGGATTTGCATGCAAATTTTGAACAAATCTGTAAGTATTCAATCAGGAAAATCCAGAAAATGGGAAACTTGATGGGTCAAAGACTTAAGTCATGTTCTTTTAAGTTTTTTTTTTTTTTTAATTAGAGTCTAGTTGCTGTACAAGGTTGGTTGTGTTAGTTCTGGCTGTACAGCAAAGCAATTCAGTTATACATATATCCCCCTTTTTTTGAATTTCTTTCCCATTTAGGTCACTCAAAGACTTAAGTCACTTCAATTAAGTGAAAGGGGGAGAAAAAAGCAAGAGAGAACAACAGAGAACTTATTGATCACATGGCCACCTATAAATTTCCACAAGCATCTCAGTGTATACACCACTTCACGTTAAAAAAGTTAATTGCAAAACACTTAAGACATGTAAGCATCAGTGGCAATATAGGGGTATAATTTGGATCATGATTCAAAAAGATAAGTCATTAAAAATTATGAGACAGGAAGATAAATTTGAAAACTGACTAGATATTGGATATTATAAATAAGTTACAGCTAGTATGGCTGTTATCTTTTTTGCAACATATACCCATATATTTACACATGCGATGATACGGTGTTGGGGATTTGTATTCAAATAATCCAGGATGTGTACAGGGCGGCTGTAGGTGAAAGCCGTGCTAAGTCACTTCAGTCGTGTCCGCCAGGCTCCTCTGTTCAGGAAAGAATGCTGGAGTGGCTTGTCATGCCCTCCTCCAGGGGATTTTCCCGACGGAAGGATTGAACTCACATCACCTGTAGCTACCGCACTGCAGGCGAATTCTCTACCACTGAGCCACCAGGAAGCCCCGTCGATGAGAGCAGATTGGCCATACGTTGCTAATCCTTGAAACTAGGCAAAAGACTTTGTATGAGGCTCAATATACTATTCTCTTGTGAATGTTTGAGATTGTCAATAAACAAAAAATAGTATGTACAAGAAATATTGCAGTCTGAACGCCCAGAGAATGCCTCTGGGTGGCCTAAGGGTGTGTGTGGCCTACAGACATATTTTGTTTGGATTATGGGACCATATTTTTTTTAAAAAAATGTTTTTTCCTTTTTGATCCAGCACTTAAAAATAAGCCTTCAGTATTTCCAACTTCTCTTAAAACAAAGACAAGATCTGGCAACCCTGGACCACAGCAGCAAGACCTGGAGTGTGGCCTGCCTGCCGCCCCCGTCCTCCTGGCGCTCCCTGCGCAGGACAGCTGCCCCGCTCTGCGATCAGCTGAGACTGGCCCCCACGCACAGGGCTCTTCAGAGCAGTGACACAGTGCCAACACGAGGACCAGGGCCTTCAGGATTTACATCTTCCCTCTATCAACTCAAACCACGAGAGTTTTGTTTTCTGACCAGTAACCGAAAGTCCCTGACAATCACTTCAAGACAAGCGCTTGCAGAGTTGCAGTCAATAGCACACAAAGCAGTGATTGGAAACATATGGGCAGTCAGGATGCTGCAAATGAAAACTGGAGTTCTTTAGTCGATTTGGCTTGGGACCCCTGGCCAGCTCTGCCGGCTTGCCCTATCACTCAGGACGCAGGCCTGGCTGCTGTCTTGCTCCCTAGGCCCCCAGGAAGAAAGGCAGGAAGGGGACAAGAACTCACTGAGTTCCTCACCATTCCCCTCATTTTACAGCAGAGGGTCCAGGCAACAGAGGTTGAGTCATTCACCCCAACATTTTTCAAAGGGTCGTCAGAGGGAAGGGACGGAGATAGAAAAAGGCACATGAGACACACTCCAGAGTTACTGGATGACAATTTGTTCCTGCATGTTTTGAATTTCTTCAAAATACTTTTCCAGTGCGATACATAGAGGGGATACACAACAAGGTCTCACGATATCACAAAGGGAAGTGTATACAATATCCTGTCATAAACCATAATGGAAAATATGAAGAAGCATGTATATATGTGTATAGCTGGATCACTTTGCTGTACGGCAGAAATTAACACTGAACATCAACTATATTTCAATAACAATAAAAAAGAATAGAGGGCTTCCCCTGGTGGTCCAGTGGGTAAGAACACTGCCTTGCAGGGCAAGGCGCGGTTCGATCCTGGCCTGGGAAGATCCCACATGCCACGAAGCAGCTGGATCGATGTGTCCAATTACTGCAGGGGCCCAAAGGGCCCGGTGATGAGCCTCGGGGGCCTACAGACATATTTTGTTTGGATTATGGGACCATATTTTTTTAAAAAATGTTTTTCCTTATGATCCAGCACTTAAAAATAAGCCTTCAGTATTTCCAACTTCTCTTAAAACAAAGACAAGATCTGGCAACCCTGGACCACAGCAGCAAGACCTGGAGTGTGGCCTGCCTGCCGCCCCCGTCCTCCTGGCGCTCCCTGCGCAGGACAGTTGCCCCGCTCTGCGATCAGCTGAGA
This sequence comes from Tragulus kanchil, assembly GCA_022376925.1. Classification (NCBI taxonomy): domain Eukaryota; kingdom Metazoa; phylum Chordata; class Mammalia; order Artiodactyla; family Tragulidae; genus Tragulus; species Tragulus kanchil. The sequence continues at coordinate 231,574,351 of JAIOJX010000028.1, forward strand.
CTGGCCCCCACGCACAGGGCTCTTCAGAGCAGTGACACAGTGCCAACACGAGGACCAGGGCCTTCAGGATTTACATCTTCCCTCTATCAACTCAAACCACGAGAGTTTTGTTTTCTGACCAGTAACCGAAAGTCCCTGACAATCACTTCAAGACAAGCGCTTGCAGAGTTGCAGTCAATAGCACACAAAGCAGTGATTGGAAACATATGGGCAGTCAGGATGCTGCAAATGAAAACTGGAGTTCTTTAGTCGATTTGGCTTGGGACCCCTGGCCAGCTCTGCCGGCTTGCCCTATCACTCAGGACGCAGGCCTGGCTGCTGTCTTGCTCCCTAGGCCCCCAGGAAGAAAGGCAGGAAGGGGACAAGAACTCACTGAGTTCCTCACCATTCCCCTCATTTTACAGCAGAGGGTCCAGGCAACAGAGGTTGAGTCATTCACCCCAACATTTTTCAAAGGGTCGTCAGAGGGAAGGGACGGAGATAGAAAAAGGCACATGAGACACACTCCAGAGTTACTGGATGACAATTTGTTCCTGCATGTTTTGAATTTCTTCAAAATACTTTTCCAGTGCGATACATAGAGGGGATACACAACAAGGTCTCACGATATCACAAAGGGAAGTGTATACAATATCCTGTCATAAACCATAATGGAAAATATGAAGAAGCATGTATATATGTGTATAGCTGGATCACTTTGCTGTACGGCAGAAATTAACACTGAACATCAACTATATTTCAATAACAATAAAAAAGAATAGAGGGCTTCCCCTGGTGGTCCAGCGGGTAAGAACACTGCCTTGCAGGGCAAGGGGCGCCGGTTCGATCCCTGGCCTGGGAAGATCCCACATGCCACGAAGCAGCTGGATCGATGTGTCCAATTACTGAGCCGGAGCTCTGGCGCGCATGCGCCCAGAGCCGGTGCTCTGCGACAACAGAGGCCACCGTGATGGGAGGCCCACAGGAGCCGAAGAATAAAGACGGATGAAAATAGAGAAATGAAAGACCAGTAGAAGTGGCCCGCCCATCCCACTCCCTCCCCACCTCCCCCCCAAAAAAAGATAAATAAAATAAAAAAGAATAGAGAAGAATAACACACACACACACACACACACACATATATATTTCCACTGTGTTAACAGAATAACTACAATGTTTTGAACCTTGAATAGAACCAAAGTTAGAACCACTTGGGTTCTGGCATGCCTGTTTAACCAGCTTATGTGGAACAATGGTTAACAAGATCTCCTAGCACCGGACAGCTATCCCCCACTTGTACAGTCCGTCGTCTTCTCATCAGGGAACAAAACAAATAAGGTAAGTCTTTCCAACTCTTCAGGTTCTCTGAAGACAGATCCTAGATTCTCTGTGACAGAAGCCCAAAGACTCATTCACTCCTTGGCCCCAGCTTCCCTCCAAAGGCAGCTCCAGGCTCATCCAATAACTTTCAGATCTAGCCATCTATGACCTTGGGTTCTTCCCAAAGCAAGCTTCCCAGTTAACAATAAACTATTCTCAAAATTTGATTAATTCTACTGTAGATATCAAAGGAAAAAAAAAAAAAACCTGGGGAGATATGTACTTGAGCTATGACTGTGGTGGACAAGGAACCCTCCCCACTGCCCAGTGGGGAAGTCACATCATCTCTTAGTAACACCTGGTATGTGGCCCACTTTGTTTGCATTCTTATAACTTCCAACATACCTGTAGGTAGCTTTTCCATTTTTCCCATTGAAAATGTTGGGAAATGGGCTTCCCTGGTGGTCCAGTGGGTAAGGACACCACCTTGTAGTGCAAGGGGCGCCAGTTCGATCCCTGGCCTGGGAAGATCCCACGTGCCGCAGAGCAGCTGGACCGATGTGTCCAATTACCAAGCTGGAGCTCTGGGGCGCATGCGCCCAGAGCTGGTGCTCTGCGACGACAGACGCCACCGCGATGGGAGGCCCACAGGAGCCAAAGAACAAAGATGGATGAAAATGGACAGATGAAAGACCAATAGAAGTGGCCCGCCTGCTCCCCTCCCTCACCACCCCACCCCCCACCTAAATAAATAAATAAATAAATCTTTAAAAAAAAGAAAATGTAAAAGATCATCTGGTTTTTGCCATCGGAGGTCGAAAGGCACCACAGACATCACCGGCTGGGGTTTCTTAGCATCTCAGGATGTGGACTTGAGGAAATCCTTCAGTACTGGTTGTCAGGGGTCCTATTACTTGTGTTTGAGAAACGCACAGGTGACCACTCACCCTTTGCTAAAAAAAGGAAAAGGTTTGAACTCAACCCTATGTGAAACATGGAGGTGCTGGGTATTTAAAGAAGCACCTATGGCCAATCCTTGCTTGACCAGAACTTGAGAACCATTGAGAGTTGTGGAGGAACGTCCACAACTACTGATAGAAATCAGTCTAGCAACAAAAGGCAAAAGTCCAAACTGGCAATGTAGCCATAAAAAAAAAAAAACAAAAAAAAAAGGCAACATAAGAGAGACATTCACTCCTTGGCCCCAGCTTCCCTCCAAAGGCAGCTCCAGGCTCATCCAATAACTTTCAGATCTAGCCATCTATGACCTTGGGTTCTTCCCAAAGCAAGCTTCCCAGTTAACAATAAACTATTCTCAAAATTTGATTAATTCTACTGTAGATATCAAAGGAAAAAAAAAAAAAACCTGGGGAGATATGTACTTGAGCTATGACTGTGGTGGACAAGGAACCCTCCCCACTGCCCAGTGGGGAAGTCACATCATCTCTTAGTAACACCTGGTATGTGGCCCACTTTGTTTGCATTCTTATAACTTCCAACATACCTGTAGGTAGCTTTTCCATTTTTCCCATTGAAAATGTTGGGAAATGGGCTTCCCTGGTGGTCCAGTGGGTAAGGACACCACCTTGTAGTGCAAGGGGCGCCAGTTCGATCCCTGGCCTGGGAAGATCCCACGTGCCGCAGAGCAGCTGGACCGATGTGTCCAATTACCAAGCTGGAGCTCTGGGGCGCATGCGCCCAGAGCTGGTGCTCTGCGACGACAGACGCCACCGCAATGGGAGGCCCACAAGAGCCAAAGAACAAAGATGGATGAAAATGGACAGATGAAAGACCAATAGAAGTGGCCCGCCTGCTCCCCTCCCTCACCACCCCACCCCCCACCTAAATAAATAAATAAATAAATCTTTAAAAAAAAGAAAATGTAAAAGATCATCTGGTTTTTGCCATCGGAGGTCGAAAGGCACCACAGACATCACCGGCTGGGGTTTCTTAGCATCTCAGGATGTGGACTTGAGGAAATCCTTCAGTACTGGTTGTCAGGGGTCCTATTACTTGTGTTTGAGAAACGCACAGGTGACCACTCACCCTTTGCTAAAAAAAGGAAAAGGTTTGAACTCAACCCTATGTGAAACATGGAGGTGCTGGGTATTTAAAGAAGCACCTATGGCCAATCCTTGCTTGACCAGAACTTGAGAACCATTGAGAGTTGTGGAGGAACGTCCACAACTACTGATAGAAATCAGTCTAGCAACAAAAGGCAAAAGTCCAAACTGGCAATGTAGCCATAGAGAGGAAAAGAAAGGACAAAGGGAAGAAGGAAAGAGAAGGGGAGGAGCAGGGATTAGGAAATTAGGAATTAGACGTTACAAAGCAAGACAACATAAAGAGAGAACCCAACCTTTATTTTATTCATATAATACATACTTCTTGAGCACCTAATTTGTGACAGGTACTGTGCAGAGCACTGAGGGTGTAACAGGGAGCAGAACAGAATCAGTAGGGGACAGAGAAAGAGAAGTAAGAGAGTATCTGGATTTTTTTTTTTTTTTTTTTGAAAGGGAAAAGTAGAGATGAGAATGCCAGCTCATTCGGAGAGATGTTATGTTTAAGTTGAAGTCTAATGGGTTAATTTAAGGAAATGATTGGCTTCAGGAATTCCCTACATAAATACACTTACTATTTTCTGATCTTGTAAAGTAAAAGCCCTGGGATTTCCCTGGTGGTCCAATGGTTAAAATTCTGCTTTCCAATGCAGGAGGTGTGGATTTGATTCCCGATTGAGGAGCTATGATCCCACATGCTTGGGGGCCAAAAAAAAAAAAAATCCCAGAAAACAGAAGCAAGATTGTGACAAATTTAAAAAAGACTTTTAAAATGGTCCATATCAAAAAGAAAGAAAGGAAGAAAGAAATTTCTTAAAAAAAAATAAACAAACTAAAAATCCCTTTTTGGTCCGACGGTCCTCTCCAATTATTGCCCAACGCCTCCCCAGTGAAAGCCACAGTCTCAAAAGGAACAGCCCTATCCTGATGCTCTTTCCCTTCTCACTCCCAGCCGGGGTCACAAGCACGCCCCCAGGGGTCACTCCCCCAGTGGTCACTCTGAGATCAGCTGAACACCTAAAACCAGCAGCCACGTCTGTGTTTCAGCAAAAACTCTTACTGTCAATTCTGAAGCAGTTACAGAAAATTCTCTGTGAGCTTCAGGCCCAATCGGATCAGTGCCTGGCACTGGGAAGAATACCAACATTGGGAGTAGAATCCCTTCCCCACCGAATTACATAGCTGGTGCTCAATGGGCAGGGCTGGCTCCTCCAAACCATACGCTGGGTGCTTCTTCTTAGGAAGAAGATGAGAAATGAACATCAGGTAGACAATCAAAATGTCCACTTACAGTGTCTGTTTTCCCTCCAATTGGAGCTGGGGCAATTTCTTCTCAAACTCATTTCTCTGCACAGCTAGGTAGACAGAATATTCTCTATGCACACATCTAGAACCCTCTGGAGCCCTCTCTTTTTGCCACACTGATAGCATGGGGGAAACTCTCATGACCTCACACATACACTCCATTCCACACTGATAGAGTCTCTCATTTGACTGGAAGTCAGAGACGAAAGAAAAGATGGACAAGAACAGGAGTGGGGAAAGGATGCTGTGTGTCTTGAGACACCCTAGGAACCCCTGCTACGGGGTCTGCATATCCCAGGATCACTCTGCCTCTGGTAAGAAGCCCCTCCTGTCGAAGCCCTCCTGGCCAGGAAGGAAAGAACCAAGTTCCCAGAAAAGAGATTCTTCCAAAGGAACAGAGGACAATATTTGATTCCTAGAATCTATGTACTCAACTCAAAGACCAGAGCTACAACTAAACAACTGATCATTTTTGGCAAATAGTTGTAAAAAAAAAAAAACCACTTATTATTCCTTCTGATCATTAAGCTATTTTAAATGTATTTATGCCTCCTCAGATGGTAAAGAATTCTCCTGCAGTGCAAGAGACCTGGGATCAATCCCCGGGTTGGGAAGATCTCCTGGAGACAAGAAAGGCGACCCACTCCAGTATTCTTGTCTGGAGAATTCCATAGCTCGTCCACGGCATCACAAAGCATTAGACATGACTGAGCAACTTTCATTTCACCAAAGACTGTAACTCTGCTTCCGACCATTAAAAATGAAGTTTGGTCTAGGTTTAAGTGGCAAGGGAGTAGGAAGAAATTTAACACGAAATACAAGAGAAAGGGTGAGATTTTAGGTCTTTAGAAAATCATGGTCTATACTTTTAAAACCAGCATAATAGATGTCTTGGCTTTCAAACCTGAACTGGAATTCTATGTTTTCGACACAAGCAAAGAAATGTGCCCACTTTTGAACTCTTAATCTGTGTTCTTCATTATTTATATTCTTTACTGTTAATAACATCCTCAGAAACATCCATTTTGGGGTTGAATTTAACCAGCAGGTGCTTCTTCTTATGGGAAGAAGATGAAAAACATCAGGTAGACAATCAAAATGTCCACTTACAGTGTCTGTTTTCCCTCCAATTGGAGCTGGGGCAATTTCTTCTCAAACTCATTTCTCTGCACAGCTAGGTAGACAGAATATTCTCTATGCACACATCTAGAACCCTCTGGAGCCCTCTCTTTTTGCCACACTGATAGCATGGGGGAAACTCTCATGACCTCACACATACACTCCATTCCACACTGATAGAGTCTCTCATTTGACTGGAAGTCAGAGACGAAAGAAAAGATGGACAAGAACAGGAGTGGGGAAAGGATGCTGTGTGTCTTGAGACACCCTAGGAACCCCTGCTACGGGGTCTGCATATCCCAGGATCACTCTGCCTCTGGTAAGAAGCCCCTCCTGTCGAAGCCCTCCTGGCCAGGAAGGAAAGAACCAAGTTCCCAGAAAAGAGATTCTTCCAAAGGAACAGAGGACAATATTTGATTCCTAGAATCTATGTACTCAACTCAAAGACCAGAGCTACAACTAAACAACTGATCATTTTTGGCAAATAGTTGTAAAAAAAAAAAAACCACTTATTATTCCTTCTGATCATTAAGCTATTTTAAATGTATTTATGCCTCCTCAGATGGTAAAGAATTCTCCTGCAGTGCAAGAGACCTGGGATCAATCCCCGGGTTGGGAAGATCTCCTGGAGACAAGAAAGGCGACCCACTCCAGTATTCTTGTCTGGAGAATTCCATAGCTCGTCCACGGCATCACAAAGCATTAGACATGACTGAGCAACTTTCATTTCACCAAAGACTGTAACTCTGCTTCCGACCATTAAAAATGAAGTTTGGTCTAGGTTTAAGTGGCAAGGGAGTAGGAAGAAATTTAACACGAAATACAAGAGAAAGGGTGAGATTTTAGGTCTTTAGAAAATCATGGTCTATACTTTTAAAACCAGCATAATAGATGTCTTGGCTTTCAAACCTGAACTGGAATTCTATGTTTTCGACACAAGCAAAGAAATGTGCCCACTTTTGAACTCTTAATCTGTGTTCTTCATTATTTATATTCTTTACTGTTAATAACATCCTCAGAAACATCCATTTTGGGGTTGAATTTAACCAGCATTTCAGATAAATAAAATATCAAAAGCTCAATGTTTAAGAGAAAAAGTGACTTCAAATCACCATCAACATATTAAAAGTCACTAAAATAGCATAATCATCTATATCCAGGTGGTTACGGTGTTTATGTGAAAAATGTATAACATTTGTGTATGTATATGTGCATATCAATATATTATACATGTGCACATTCAAATAATAAAGAGAAACATTACCAAAAAAGATTACAGTACAAGCATGATTTATACAGGTGGGTAAATAGGCAACTATTTCCCCTCTCTCAGATTTTTCTGCTTTTTCAAACTGTCCACCATAATCACTCATATATATACATCTACACACACACATACATATATGTATACAGAAAAATCAATAACATAGTTATATATATGAATATTTATGTTTTTATGACATATACTTATCTCCTTATATGAAAAAGGCCAGATACTAAATATCTCAAGTCTCACACACCCTCTGGCTCCAAATTAACCCATGAAATTTGAAAGAAAGACAAGAAAAACCCAGCTTCAATTCTAAAGTAAATCTGTGTAGTAAGAATAAAAAGAAATGATAGCCCTTTTGTCTCAATATTGCTATCTATATCCTTCAGCTGCCTTTTAGTTTTATAGATGAATGTTAATTACCTATGTCATAAACTGGAATGTCACATCCTTCCCTTTGTTTTTTTAGCTCTCTTGTTCTGTTTCCTTAATCGTGCCTCCCCCATAGAGCTGAAACACGCTGCACGCTCACGTGTGCCTGCAGATACATGCACCCCTGCTCAGACGCCAATCCTCACCCATTCTTCTGAGTTTCTGACCATCACAGCGATCCCCAAGAAAAGGCTTCTCCCCAAACCACAGTGCTTCCTCAGAGTGGCCTGGTTTCCTTTCCCGTAGCCTGGGTTGTGCAGGGGAAACTAAGCCTTCAGCATCACCCTCTCTATTTCACTTTCTCACATGGAAGTTCGTACAGTGTTGAAAGCAAACTCCTGATGAGCCACACTGATGAACGCAAACACTGAAGCAGATGCGTGCTCGGCACCAAGATTTCCCTAATTGCATTTTGCTTAGGCGACCGTCAAAATCAGCAAACACACAAGCAGCAGCAGGAGAACACAATGAGGAGAAGAATTTCTGGGTGATGGAGAGGCTGGCTGAAATACAAAACAGGCCTCAAATAATGCAGGAAGAAGAAAGCATTTTTCACATTCACAACGCTTAGAGTCGTTCACGTAAAAAACAACATGGGTCCAAGCATGTTTCTCACATAGCTACCATCTACATATTACATTTCCATGTGGTCCAATTATACTGCCTAAATGCTGACTGATGTCATGATCAAATGCATAGTAAAAGGACAGAGGAAATCTAGAATGCCATCTACTGCTATAATAGCCTGGATGTAAGTAATACAGGAGCATCTAGAAAGCACAAAATTAGAGCTTGTGCTTTCTCTGTTTCCTTAGATGGATTTAAAAGATGGCTCTCTGTAACTCCTACCTGCTGGAAACACCAGACTAAATTTCTATTTTTTCGGTATGCTAATATTTCAAACAGCAGAAAGAAGCAATCCTGTTTTCTTTTTACTGTTTTCACCACCCAGGTTTCCTATGGCCATTTTGCTTCTGTTCCTCTGACTCCACTTTCTCAAAGTTCTCCTTCCAATGCTGGTCAGGGAGCAGCTGACCTGATGAAAGACTATGGGACCAGAACGCAATGCTTCCCTTAGCCCATGAAGGGTCCATTCACTGCTAGAAACCACATCACTCTTTCAGACATAGACCGCTACCAGTCCTCCCCTCCCTCTCCCAAATGTGGAGTCTCTTCTATTTTCTTCCTTTCCCTAAACCCAGTGTAGGAAATCACATGCTACTTTTTTAAATGATTTGTCACAGGTTCTACCTCCCATCCTGGGCTGCTAAATTTACTCAGAGGTTGTACTGAAAACCCTATAGGTCTTTTATTCAGATGTAACATTCAAGTCCAGAAGCTACGGTAGCCACATTCTTAGCCATGTCAATTCAGGAGTAAGAGAAAAATAATGAAAGGCTACAGAAGAAAAATGACACAGATTAGCAAAAATAAAAGGAAAGCAAACTCCTGATGAGCCACACTGATGAACGCAAACACTGAAGCAGATGCGTGCTCGGCACCAAGATTTCCCTAATTGCATTTTGCTTAGGCGACCGTCAAAATCAGCAAACACACAAGCAGCAGCAGGAGAACACAATGAGGAGAAGAATTTCTGGGTGATGGAGAGGCTGGCTGAAATACAAAACAGGCCTCAAATAATGCAGGAAGAAGAAAGCATTTTTCACATTCACAACGCTTAGAGTCGTTCACGTAAAAAACAACATGGGTCCAAGCATGTTTCTCACATAGCTACCATCTACATATTACATTTCCATGTGGTCCAATTATACTGCCTAAATGCTGACTGATGTCATGATCAAATGCATAGTAAAAGGACAGAGGAAATCTAGAATGCCATCTACTGCTATAATAGCCTGGATGTAAGTAATACAGGAGCATCTAGAAAGCACAAAATTAGAGCTTGTGCTTTCTCTGTTTCCTTAGATGGATTTAAAAGATGGCTCTCTGTAACTCCTACCTGCTGGAAACACCAGACTAAATTTCTATTTTTTCGGTATGCTAATATTTCAAACAGCAGAAAGAAGCAATCCTGTTTTCTTTTTACTGTTTTCACCACCCAGGTTTCCTATGGCCATTTTGCTTCTGTTCCTCTGACTCCACTTTCTCAAAGTTCTCCTTCCAATGCTGGTCAGGGAGCAGCTGACCTGATGAAAGACTATGGGACCAGAACGCAATGCTTCCCTTAGCCCATGAAGGGTCCATTCACTGCTAGAAACCACATCACTCTTTCAGACATAGACCGCTACCAGTCCTCCCCTCCCTCTCCCAAATGTGGAGTCTCTTCTATTTTCTTCCTTTCCCTAAACCCAGTGTAGGAAATCACATGCTACTTTTTTAAATGATTTGTCACAGGTTCTACCTCCCATCCTGGGCTGCTAAATTTACTCAGAGGTTGTACTGAAAACCCTATAGGTCTTTTATTCAGATGTAACATTCAAGTCCAGAAGCTACGGTAGCCACATTCTTAGCCATGTCAATTCAGGAGTAAGAGAAAAATAATGAAAGGCTACAGAAGAGAAAAAAAATGACACAGATTAGCAAAAATAAAAGGGACCAAGTAAGGAGTCCAGAAACCTGATGACCCTCCAATGGGTATAATCCCTAGACACATACATAACTACCAATGATCTAGGAGGTACTCTGTCTCTTTCTAATAATTTAATCCCAATCTCCTTAAGAAAACAACACGAAAAAAAATTGTGTGATTTTGACTTGATTTCTATTACTTACAAACATGAGTCCTAAATAAGAAACTATATTCTCATATAACAAGTGAATGTCCCATGTAAGTTCCCATGCCAGTATTTTTCAGGTATTGGGAAACTTGTGATATAAACTACAGACATCCTCTGTAGTGTGAGGAGGATTCATTAAGGAACACCATAGCATGTTCCAGCTGCCTTCACATCCAACCCACATATACTTCATGCTCTCCCCAGGACACCTGAACTTCTAACCCTCACAAGTCTTTACTGTTTTATTCTCATCTTTAGTTGGCTTCTGCTAGTCCTTGAGGCTTATCCTTCTCCCACGCATGTTTTTATCCATACAGTTTGGCCAGTAGGTTGACGTTAATGAAGTAATAAATAATTTCTGTTTCCAAAACACCAAGCCATGCCCTTGGCCAAAGAATCACCCAAAGTTGGATTTTAGACAAGTTTGATGCAACTTAAGATGAGATTTTAAATGGAAAGTAAAGGAGAGGAGCAGCAGCTCAGCAGCAGCTTAGGTGTGACTCACTTTAGAAGAATACACACACACAATTTTTATTTAAAAGTTCATTTCATATGAAAAGACGCCCACTCAGCATTAGCCATTAAGGGAGCAAAAATCAAAACCACAATAAGATACTATTTCAGACCCACTAAAATGTCTATAATCAAAAAGTTAGTTAATAACAACTGTTATCAAGGTTGTAAAGAAGCCTCATACATCACTGATGGGAAAAGAAAATGGTGTTGCTGCTTCAGAAAATAGTCTGAAAAGCGAAAATGAAATCATTCAGTCATATCCAACTCACTGCGACCCATAGACGAGCCATGGAGTTCTCCAGGCAAGAATACTGGAATGGGTACCCTTTCCCTTCTCCATAAAAATAGTCTAGTAGTTCCAAAAACAGTAAACCTAGAGTTACCATTGTTATTGTTAAGTCACTAAGTAGTGTCCAGCTCTTTGGAACCCCATGGACTGCAGCACACCAGGCCTCCCTGACTTTCACTGTCTCCCAGCGTTTGCTCCAACTCATGTCCATTGAGTCAATGATGCCATCTTATTATCTCATCCTGTGGTAGCCCCCTTCTCCTTCTGCCCTCAGTCTCTCCCAGAATAAGGGTCTTCTCTAGTGAGTCAGCTCTTTGTATAAGGTGGCCAATGTACTAGAGCTTCAGCTGCAGCATCAGTCCTTCCAATGAATATTCAGGGTACATTTCCTTTAGGTTTGATGGGTTTGAGCTCCTTGCTGTCCAAGGGACTCTCAAGAGTCTTCCCCAGCACCACAGTTCAAAAGCATCAGTTCTTCGGTCTTCAGCCTTCTTTATGGTCCACCTCTTGCATCCACGTATGACTATTGGAAAAACCATAGTTTTGACCCTATGGACCTTTGCCGGCAGAGTGATGTCTCTGCTTTTTAAGATGTTCTCTGGTAAATGATAACATATGTCCTCAAAAAAGCTCATATATAAATGAGTCACAGTATTTGCAAAAGCCAAAGAGCAGAAACAACCCAAGTGTCCATCAGCTGATGAATGGATAAATAAAATATATGATCCATACAATGTGATATTATTTGGCAATAAAAAGAAATGAAGTGCTGATACATGCCACAACATGGATGAAACTTGAAAACATTATGCTAAGTGAAAGAAGCCAGACACAAAAGACCATACAGTATTTGAATCCATTTATTTGAAATGTCCAGCTAATCTGGAAACAAATTAGGTTAATGGTAGCCTGGGGCTGGAGACAGGCTGGGAGAGCTGGGGGGAAATGAGGAACAACTGGTAATGGTACAGAGTTTCTTTTGTTCTAAAAACGACGGTGGGGATGGCTGGCTATAAAACTCCGTGAATACACTAAACACTATTGAAGTGTACAATTTAAATGGATCAATTGTATGGTATGTAAATTATAGTTCCCGAAAGTTGTTTAAAAGAAAAAGTCCATTAGCAGGTAATCCATCCCATTACCAGTCACGATATAAAGGAAAGGAATGTACTTGGTGCTATAGTTTTTTCTAATTCATTAAAATGTCGGTCCAAATTCTAAACTTAACATATACATATACACAGTTTTCATAAAACAGGCACTACATTTAATTTAATACAACTTCCATTAGATCAGAGTGGGTAGGAATAAGGGCTTTGGAACCAGAACTCATGTGAATCCCAGCCCCACCACTCAAAAGCTGGTTGACTCTCGACGCCCCTCTTAATTCTCCAAGCCCTAGTTTCCCTGGAGGAAAGCAATACTGCCTCTCCCACTGGGTTATTGTGAAAAATAAAGAAATAACTCATATAAATTGCTAAGCAAGGGCCTGGCACAGAACACCCCTCCAATACTAGCTTTAGAAATCCATCCATACATAAATAAAACTAACAACAAAACCCACAAACTCTTAGGCACCATGTGCCAAGCCTTTCAAGAGGACAGAGATAACATAGGTCCCTTCTTCAATGATAATACCAAAAAGACCCACCAAACTCCAGGAGAAGAGGCTTGTATAGGAGACATTTAAGCTGGGTCAAGTGGAAATTCCTGACTCAGAGATTAAAAGGGAGGGAACAAAATAGTAAGCATCTCTCACATGCAATGCTTTAGCGAGCTCAAACACAAACACCAGGAACCCACACGGCTGGAAGTCTCAGCACTCATCTGTAAATCATGTGCCTGCATGCGGAGCCACAAGGAAACACGAAAACCACTGCCGAAAAGCCCAAGTGACACAAAGCATGCCGGCTCATACCCATTTAGTACCAACCTAACAACAGAAGCAAATGAACAGCAGAAAGATTAATTGTATATTTTGACAAAATCACATTGGCAAATCAAATAAATAAAATCTCCAATCTCAACATTTCTGACTACCAGCTACCAGACTGGTCTGTATCTCATTAAAGAAATTTTTTAAAATAAATAAATAAATGATCACAAAGTCTAACAACCTACTAACAGTTCCTTGGTTTCTTTTATTCCCCGAATACAGAATAACTCCAATGACACTGTTCTCCAAAAGGGTAGTCAATGAAAGGAGCACAGTATACAGAATCACACAGGGCTTCCTTGGCGGTCCAGTTGTTAAGGACACGGCCTTGCAGTGCAAGGGGCGCCGGTTCAGTCCCTTGCCTGGGAAGATCCTGTGTGCCACGGAGTGGTTGGACCAATGTATCCAACTATCAAACCAGCGCTCTGGAGCACATGCGCCTAGAGCCGGTGCTCTGCAGTGAGGGAGACCACTGAGATGGGAGGCCCACACAGGCCAAAGAACAAAGATGGAAATAAATGAAATACTAATAGAAATGGCAAAAGAAAAAAAAAAGAATCACACAGATGGGAAGTATCTGCTCTTTCTTTTTAAATTGTATAAAAACAAAATCTTTAAAAACTGGCAGTCAATTCACAATACTTAAAACAAGATAATAAAAATTAAGGTATTTCCTTCCCTATGGCTTTCATGGTGAAAAGTGAAGTCAAATCTGACTGTGACCCCATGGACAAGCCATGGAATTCCCAGGCAAGAGTACTGGAGTGGATAGCCTATCCCTTCTCCAGTGGATCTTTCCAACCCAGGGATTGAACTCAGGCCTCCATAAACCAAAAGACCCACCAAACTCCAGGAGAAGAGGCTTGTATAGGAGACATTTAAGCTGGGTCAAGTGGAAATTCCTGACTCAGAGATTAAAGGGAGGAACAAAATAGTAAGCATCTCTCACATGCAATGCTTTAGCGAGCTCAAACACAAACACCAGGAACCCACACGGCTGGAAGTCTCAGCACTCATCTGTAAATCATGTGCCTGCATGCGGAGCCACAAGGAAACACGAAAACCACTGCCGAAAAGCCCAAGTGACACAAAGCATGCCGGCTCATACCCATTTAGTACCAACCTAACAACAGAAGCAAATGAACAGCAGAAAGATTAATTGTATATTTTGACAAAATCACATTGGCAAATCAAATAAATAAAATCTCCAATCTCAACATTTCTGACTACCAGCTACCAGACTGGTCTGTATCTCATTAAAGAAATTTTTTAAAATAAATAAATAAATGATCACAAAGTCTAACAACCTACTAACAGTTCCTTGGTTTCTTTTATTCCCGAATACAGAATAACTCCAATGACACTGTTCTCCAAAAGGGTAGTCAATGAAAGGAGCACAGTATACAGAATCACACAGGGCTTCCTTGGCGGTCCAGTTGTTAAGGACACGGCCTTGCAGTGCAAGGGGCGCCGGTTCAGTCCCTTGCCTGGGAAGATCCTGTGTGCCACGGAGTGGTTGGACCAATGTATCCAACTATCAAACCAGCGCTCTGGAGCACATGCGCCTAGAGCCGGTGCTCTGCAGTGAGGGAGACCACTGAGATGGGAGGCCCACACAGGCCAAAGAACAAAGATGGAAATAAATGAAATACTAATAGAAATGGCAAAAGAAAAAAAAAAGAATCACACAGATGGGAAGTATCTGCTCTTTCTTTTTAAATTGTATAAAAACAAAATCTTTAAAAACTGGCAGTCAATTCACAATACTTAAAACAAGATAATAAAAATTAAGGTATTTCCTTCCCTATGGCTTTCATGGTGAAAAGTGAAGTCAAATCTGACTGTGACCCCATGGACAAGCCATGGAATTCCCCAGGCAAGAGTACTGGAGTGGGTAGCCTATCCCTTCTCCAGGGGATCTTTCCAACCCAGGGATTGAACTCAGGCCTCCAACACTGCAGGTGGATACTTTACCATCTGAGCCACTAGGAAAGCCCTTCATGGTGAATTCTAGACATATTTAAGGAATTAATACCAACTGATTCAAAACTCTTTAAAAAAAAAAAAAAAGTTGAAGAGGAGGAGACACTTCCAAATTCATGAGACCAAAATTAACTGATATCAAAATCATGTAAAAAGAAGACCAAAGACACTACAAGAAAAGAAAATACAGACCAATATCCTTCATGAAATGGATGTAAAAGCCATCAACAAAATACTAGCAAACCAAATTTAACAGTCCATTAAATGGATCATAGAACATAATCAAGTTGACTTTATCCTTGGGTGTAAGGACAATTCAACAAAAGCATGTATGTGCAACACCACCTTAAAGGAATGAAGGAGAAAAAACAAGCAATCATCTCCATAGATGTAGAAAAAGCATTTGACAAAATTCAATATCCTTTCATGATAAAAAAAATACTTTCAGCAATTGAGGTATACAAGGATATCTGACAAGCCCACAGCTAACATCATTTTCAACAGTAAGAAACTGAGCGCTTTTCCTCTAGGATCACAAACAAAACAAAGATGCCCACTCTCACCAAGTCTATTCAACATATTACTGGAAATTGCACCCAAAGCAATTAGGCAAGAAAAAGAAATAAAAGTACCAAATCAGAATAGAAGTTAAATTGGCTATGCAGAAGAAATGATCTTATATATAAAACTCCCCAGAGACTTCACCAAAAAAAAAAAAATTGTTAGAACCACACACACAAAAATCAGTTGCATTTCTATAAACTAACTATCCAAAAAAGAAATTAAGAAAACAAAATTTATCCTAGCAAACAAAATTTAGCAGAAAATGGAAAGTATCTGCTCTTTCTTTTTAAATTGTATAAAAACAAAATCTTTAAAAACTGGCAGTCAATTCACAATACTTAAAACAAGATAATAAAAATTAAGGTATTTCCTTCCCTATGGCTTTCATGGTGAAAAGTGAAGTCAAATCTGACTGTGACCCCATGGACAAGCCATGGAATTCCCCAGGCAAGAGTACTGGAGTGGATAGCCTATCCCTTCTCCAGGGGATCTTTCCAACCCAGGGATTGAACTCAGGCCTCCAACACTGCAGGTGGATACTTTACCATCTGAGCCACTAGGAAAGCCCTTCATGGTGAATTCTAGACATATTTAAGGAATTAATACCAACTGATTCAAAACTCTTTAAAAAAAAAAAAAAAGTTGAAGAGGAGGAGACACTTCCAAATTCATGAGACCAAAATTAACTGATATCAAAATCATGTAAAAAGAAGACCAAAGACACTACAAGAAAAGAAAATACAGACCAATATCCTTCATGAAATGGATGTAAAAGCCATCAACAAAATACTAGCAAACCAAATTTAACAGTCCATTAAATGGATCATAGAACATAATCAAGTTGACTTTATCCTTGGGTGTAAGGACAATTCAACAAAAGCATGTATGTGCAACACCACCTTAAAGGAATGAAGGAGAAAAAACAAGCAATCATCTCCATAGATGTAGAAAAAGCATTTGACAAAATTCAATATCCTTTCATGATAAAAAAAATACTTTCAGCAATTGAGGTATACAAGGATATCTGACAAGCCCACAGCTAACATCATTTTCAACAGTAAGAAACTGAGCGCTTTTCCTCTAGGATCACAAACAAAACAAAGATGCCCACTCTCACCAAGTCTATTCAACATATTACTGGAAATTGCACCCAAAGCAATTAGGCAAGAAAAAGAAATAAAAAGTACCAAATCAGAATAGAAGTTAAATTGGCTCTGCAGATGAAATGATCTTATATATAAAAATCCCCAGAGACTTCACCAAAAAAAAAAAATTGTTAGAACCACACACACAAAAATCAGTTGCATTTCTATAAACTAACTATCCAAAAAAGAAATTAAGAAAACAATCCCACTATGGATGTTTCATCCTGACATTTAGCAGAAAACAACAAAATTCTATAAAGTAATTATCCTTCAAATAAGAAATAAACATATTTCTTTTAAAAAGAGTGTAAACAGATTTAAAAAGGAAACAACTACATTTATAATAGCATCAAAAAGAATACTTAGGAATAAATTTAAGCAAGGAATGAAAGATCTGTATTTAAAGACAATCAAGTCTTTGATTAAAGAAACTGAAGAAACAAGTAAATGTAGAATTAATACTGTTAGAATGTTCTGTAATTATTCAAAGTGATCTACAGATTCAGGGCGATCCCTTTCAAAATTCTAGAGGTCCAGGCATTTTTCACAGAAATGGGGGTGGGGAGTCAAAATTCATATGCTCTGTGGCACATGCGACCTGAGCTCCCCAACCAAACATCAAATCTGGGTCCTCTGCATTGCAAGGCAGATTCTTAACCACTAGACCACCAGGAAAGCATACTGAACCAGAAAGGATCCCAAATAACCAAAGCAATCTTGAGTAAGAAAGAAAAAAACTGTTGACATCACACTGGTTTTAAAATATCATACACAGCTTCAGTAATCAAAATAATATGATATTTGCATTAAAAGCAAACATATAGGCCACTGGAACGAAATAGACTGCCCAGAAATAAACATACGTGTGTGGTCAACTAATTTATGACAAAGGAGCCAAGAATACAAAATGAGAAGAGTTTCTTCAATAAATGATTAAAGGAAAACTGGATACCCACATTCAGAGGAATAAAACTGGACCCTTTTCTCACACTATATATAAAAATCAACTCCAGGGCTTCCCTGGTGGTCCAGTGGGTAAGGACACCGCCTTGCAGTGCAAGGGGCGCCAGTTCGATCCCTGGCCTGTGAAGATCCCATGTTCCGCGGAGTGGCTGGACTGATGTGTCCAATTATGAGCCGGAGCTCTGGAGCGTGTGCGCCCAGAGCCGGCGCTCTGTGACAACAGAGGCCACTGCGATGGGAGGCCCACATGGGCCAAAGAACAAAGATGGATGAAAAATAAATAAATGAAAGACCAAGAGAAGTGGCCCGCCCGCCCCCTGCCTCCCCAACCCATCCCTCCCCCGAAAATAAAAAATAAATAAATAAAATCTTTAAAAAAAAAAATCAACTCCAGATTGATT
This sequence comes from Tragulus kanchil, assembly GCA_022376925.1. Taxonomy (NCBI): domain Eukaryota; kingdom Metazoa; phylum Chordata; class Mammalia; order Artiodactyla; family Tragulidae; genus Tragulus; species Tragulus kanchil. Next base: position 231,592,377 of record JAIOJX010000028.1, read on the forward strand.
AACAACTTAAACTTAAGATCAGCAACTGTAAAACTCATAGAAGAAAACATAGGGGGAAAAGAACTTCTTTACTTTGGTCTGGGCAATGATTTTTTTTGATCTGAGAGTTAAGATAAGAAAAAATAAATAAGTGGGACTACTTCAAACTAAAAATGTTCTGTATAACAAAGGAAACCATCACTACAGTAAAAAGATGGCCTATGAAGTTTGAGAATGTATTTGTAAATCATTACCAGAGATTAACATCCAAAATCTATAAGAAACTCAAACAACTCAGTACCAAACAAAAAGAAGATAACCAAATTTTAAGAGGAATACTGGACCTGAATAGATATTTCTCAAGAGAAGACATACACAGGGACAACATGCATATGAAAGGGGGCTTAAAATCACACATCATCAGAGAAATGGAAATCAAACCCACAATGAGATATCCACCTCACACGTATTAGAATGGTTATTATCAAAAAGACAAAAGATAGCAAGTGGCTTGTGTACATTCACCTCTTCCTAGTTCAGGCTGTCCTTCCCACTGGCTGCTCCAGCTATGCTGAGGGAAACAACAGTTTTTATACCAACATTTGATTGTATGTATCATATTGAATGCATGTATCTACATCTTAAATTTACACAAGTTGTGCTCCTGTAAACAAGGAATGCATGTGAAGTATACAACTCAGAGAATGTGACATCATTTGGGACCTCTGATTCTGGTAAGAACCAGCTTAATTTCTTGGTCATTTGCACTTGTAAATCAAAAAGGAATGCAAAGCATCAGAGAATTGCATCAGAGATTTGGGTAAGGACACCGCCTTGCAGTGCAAGGCGCCAGTTCGATCTGGCCTGTGAAGATCCCATGTTCCGGAGTGGCTGGACTGATGTGTCCAATTATGAGCCGGAGCTCTGGGCGTGCGCCCAGAGCCGCGCTCTGTGACAACAGAGGCCACTGCCATGGGAGGCCCACACGGGCCAAAAACAAAGATGGATGAAAAATAAATAAATGAAAGACCAAGAGAAGTGGCCCGCCCGCCCCCTGCCTCCCCAACCCATCCCTCCCCCGAAAATAAAAAATAAATAAATAAAATCTTTAAAAAAAAAAATCAACTCCAGATTGATTAACAACTTAAACTTAAGATCAGCAACTGTAAAACTCATAGAAGAAAACATAGGGGGAAAAGAACTTTTACTTTGGTCTGGGCAATGATTTTTTTTGATCTGAGAGTTAAGATAAGAACAAATAAATAAGTGGGACTACTTCAAACTAAAAATGTTCTGTATAACAAAGGAAACCATCACTACAGTAAAAAGATGGCCTATGAAGTTTGAGAATGTATTTGTAAATCATTACCAGAGATTAACATCCAAAATCTATAAGAAACTCAAACAACTCAGTACCAAACAAAAAGAAGATAACCAAATTTTAAGAGGAATACTGGACCTGAATAGATATTTCTCAAGAGAAGACATACACAGGGACAACATGCATATGAAAGGGGGCTTAAAATCACACATCATCAGAGAAATGGAAATCAAACCCACAATGAGATATCCACCTCACACGTATTAGAATGGTTATTATCAAAAAGACAAAAGATAGCAAGTGGCTTGTGTACATTCACCTCTTCCTAGTTCAGGCTGTCCTTCCCACTGGCTGCTCCAGCTATGCTGAGGGAAACAACAGTTTTTATACCAACATTTGATTGTATGTATCATATTGAATGCATGTATCTACATCTTAAATTTACACAAGTTGTGCTCCTGTAAACAAGGAATGCATGTGAAGTATACAACTCAGAGAATGTGACATCATTTGGGACCTCTGATTCTGGTAAGAACCAGCTTAATTTCTTGGTCATTTGCACTTTTCCAGAATGGAAATCTGGAATAGAAAATGAAAAGACATTTCCAAAGCTACGCTGCAAAGCATCAGAGAGATCTGGGCCAGTGGACAGACAGGTTTACTGATCTGACAGCTGCTCCTCTATCTGCTGGGACCTGCCATTTCAAAATGATCATCTGCAGTTGGACGCCTAAGGAGCAATACAGATTGATAGCATCTAAGTAGACCATGGGAAGAGAGTGGCTGGCAGATGACCGGGTTCTTTGAGCTCCCCCTGGATGGACAGGGCATCCTGTTGGGTTCACAGACATGCCCTCAGCCTCCAGCACAGCACCAGACACAGGGATTCTGAGTTGAATGAATGGACCAATTAGGATACTCAAGGAAATACATAACATCCAAAGGGGCTTTGGAAAGAAAAGTAAGCAAAGAAACACATCAGCCAGTGAAAAACGAGTCAAAGATCAAGCAGGACAGTGCCTAAATTGTTTTAATTTTCTAACTTTCTCCAGTTATTCTAGCTTTTATTTTGTACTTCAGGACTGAGTTTGTTTCAAATGTAAAAATCAGAGTCAATGCAAGACCATCTTGACTGCTCATGTGCATAATTCTCTGTCTCTAATGCCTCAATTTCTTTGTCTGTAAAATGGGGACAATAATTTTTTTATGTACAGCACAGAGTTATTATAGATTAAATAGATGGGAAACCAGTCGGCACTATATAAGTTTTATCTAGCAATACAATTAAACTGTACACAGGGACAACATGCATATGAAAGGGGGCTTAAAATCACACATCATCAGAGAAATGGAAATCAAACCCACAATGAGATATCCACCTCACACGTATTAGAATGGTTATTATCAAAAAGACAAAAGATAGCAAGTGGCTTGTGTACATTCACCTCTTCCTAGTTCAGGCTGTCCTTCCCACTGGCTGCTCCAGCTATGCTGAGGGAAACAACAGTTTTTATACCAACATTTGATTGTATGTATCATATTGAATGCATGTATCTACATCTTAAATTTACACAAGTTGTGCTCCTGTAAACAAGGAATGCATGTGAAGTATACAACTCAGAGAATGTGACATCATTTGGGACCTCTGATTCTGGTAAGAACCAGCTTAATTTCTTGGTCATTTGCACTTTTCCAGAATGGAAATCTGGAATAGAAAATGAAAAGACATTTCCAAAGCTACGCTGCAAAGCATCAGAGAGATCTGGGCCAGTGGACAGACAGGTTTACTGATCTGACAGCTGCTCCTCTATCTGCTGGGACCTGCCATTTCAAAATGATCATCTGCAGTTGGACGCCTAAGGAGCAATACAGATTGATAGCATCTAAGTAGACCATGGGAAGAGAGTGGCTGGCAGATGACCGGGTTCTTTGAGCTCCCCCTGGATGGACAGGGCATCCTGTTGGGTTCACAGACATGCCCTCAGCCTCCAGCACAGCACCAGACACAGGGATTCTGAGTTGAATGAATGGACCAATTAGGATACTCAAGGAAATACATAACATCCAAAGGGGCTTTGGAAAGAAAAGTAAGCAAAGAAACACATCAGCCAGTGAAAAACGAGTCAAAGATCAAGCAGGACAGTGCCTAAATTGTTTTAATTTTCTAACTTTCTCCAGTTATTCTAGCTTTTATTTTGTACTTCAGGACTGAGTTTGTTTCAAATGTAAAAATCAGAGTCAATGCAAGACCATCTTGACTGCTCATGTGCATAATTCTCTGTCTCTAATGCCTCAATTTCTTTGTCTGTAAAATGGGGACAATAATTTTTTATGTACAGCACAGAGTTATTATAGATTAAATAGATGGGAAACCAGTCGGCACTATATAAGTTTTATCTAGCAATACAATTAAACTGTTCATTTATGTATTAGAAAAAAAGATAAGAAGATGGAAGGAAGGGCATGGGCGGCCAGCAGCACGTAGCTGTTTCAACTAAGCAAGGGTTCAGCAAACACGTTCTGCAAAGGGAAAGACAGTAAATGTTTTAGGCTTTCCAGGACATATGGTCTCTGTCACACCTACTCAACTCTGCCACCACCATGTGAAAGCCGCCAGAGGCAATGTAGAACAAATGAGCACAGCCACATTCCAATAAAACTTTATTCATGAATTTCATATAGAGTTCTCCTGTTTCAAAGTGTGATTCTCCTTATGATTTTTTTCCAGCCATTTAAACAATGTAAAACCCACTCTTAACGTAAGGAACAAAGGAAAGATGCAGCAGCACAGATATGGTCCTTGGGACCTCGGTGGCTTACTCCTGTACCAAGCTCCAGGCACACACACTTTGCCCAATGACATTTTATATTCATCTGAACCGGCCAGTTCACTGGATGATCAAACTCCCTTGTCTTGGACAAGAGACAGTTCATCTCTTATTTGCAACCTTCAGAGAGAGATTTGAAAAAGATTTGATAAACTGTCTGACCCACTTAATGAGAACAAGCTTCAATTTATCTATTTTAGCACTGGTGTTCCTCTTTATAAATCAACTCTTAAACTACACATCTATAACCATAAACGTCAGGCCTCCCCTCTGAGTTTCGGGCTCTTCATTCTGCCTCCCACCACACAGTACATCCAACTTGACAAATTTATTTCATTACTTCAGTAGTTAGGAATACTTCTAGTGTTGGGAGGGCAGAAACAGTCCTGGAACATAGCTCTTTTCTGTACAAGCTTCCTCGTCTTAGATATTTTTTAATCTTATCAGAAATAATTCCCTTTATCCAGTGGTCTTGCCAGTGAAAAACGAGTCAAAGATCAAGCAGGACAGTGCCTAAATTGTTTTAATTTTCTAACTTTCTCCAGTTATTCTAGCTTTTATTTTGTACTTCAGGACTGAGTTTGTTTCAAATGTAAAAATCAGAGTCAATGCAAGACCATCTTGACTGCTCATGTGCATAATTCTCTGTCTCTAATGCCTCAATTTCTTTGTCTGTAAAATGGGGACAATAATTTTTTATGTACAGCACAGAGTTATTATAGATTAAATAGATGGGAAACCAGTCGGCACTATATAAGTTTTATCTAGCAATACAATTAAACTGTTCATTTATGTATTAGAAAAAAAGATAAGAAGATGGAAGGAAGGGCATGGGCGGCCAGCAGCACGTAGCTGTTTCAACTAAGCAAGGGTTCAGCAAACACGTTCTGCAAAGGGAAAGACAGTAAATGTTTTAGGCTTTCCAGGACATATGGTCTCTGTCACACCTACTCAACTCTGCCACCACCATGTGAAAGCCGCCAGAGGCAATGTAGAACAAATGAGCACAGCCACATTCCAATAAAACTTTATTCATGAATTTCATATAGAGTTCTCCTGTTTCAAAGTGTGATTCTCCTTATGATTTTTTTCCAGCCATTTAAACAATGTAAAACCCACTCTTAACGTAAGGAACAAAGGAAAGATGCAGCAGCACAGATATGGTCCTTGGGACCTCGGTGGCTTACTCCTGTACCAAGCTCCAGGCACACACACTTTGCCCAATGACATTTTATATTCATCTGAACCGGCCAGTTCACTGGATGATCAAACTCCCTTGTCTTGGACAAGAGACAGTTCATCTCTTATTTGCAACCTTCAGAGAGAGATTTGAAAAAGATTTGATAAACTGTCTGACCCACTTAATGAGAACAAGCTTCAATTTATCTATTTTAGCACTGGTGTTCCTCTTTATAAATCAACTCTTAAACTACACATCTATAACCATAAACGTCAGGCCTCCCCTCTGAGTTTCGGGCTCTTCATTCTGCCTCCCACCACACAGTACATCCAACTTGACAAATTTATTTCATTACTTCAGTAGTTAGGAATACTTCTAGTGGTGGGAGGGAAAAAACAGTCCTGGAACATAGCTCTTTTCTGTACAAGCTTCCTCGTCTTAGATATTTTTTTAATCTTATCAGAAAATATTTTTAGAAGTTTCCCTGTTCATCCAGTGGTTAAAACTTGGCACTTCCACTGCAGGGGTCATGAGTTTGATCCTTGGTCAAGGAACTAAGATCTCACAAGCTGCCCAACACAGCCAAAGAAAAAAATTTCTTTTTTAATCAAAACAAGATAAATTATTTTAGTCTTTTTTTTTTTAACAGAAGAATAACAGCTTTACAGAATTTTGTTGTATACTGCCAAACATCAACATAAATCAGTCATAGGTATTTCAGTCTTTTAAACAAAGACTTTGGAAAGCAAGAGTGAGAGAACACGTGAGCCTCTGGTCTTAGGAGGAAGTCACACAACCCAACCTGAGTACGCACCATTTTACATACAGTATTCATGGACACTATATTTTCCATCTTGATTAAACAACTAATGATGTAAAACCAAAGCATTACTTTAATATGCTCAAATCACCAGCAGAACAGGACTTCAGGAATTCAACTTTGTTCACCATCTGCACACTTCCAAAGTTATGCTGAGACCTTCACTATTTTTTTCTTAAACAATTTTATTTTTATATTTATTTATTTTCATCCATCTTTATTCTCTGGCCCGTGTGTTGGCCTCCCATTTCAGCAGTCTCTCTCTCTGCAGAGCACTGGCTCTGGGCATATGCGCTCCAGAACGCTGGCTCCTAATTGGATACACCGGCCCAGTCACTCTGCAGCACATGGGATCTTCCCGGGCCAGGGGTCAAACCAATGCCCCTTGCATTGCAAGGCAGACTCTTTACCCTCTGGACCACCAGGTAAGCCCTCTTTACTACTTTTGTAAAGCCTTTATATTATTATTACCAAAAATGACAAATGATTCACCATACATATGAGAACTTCACTATCCTACTCCTTAGAAACACTCCCTTCCAATTTAAACTTGACCTCGGTTTTGACGATTCCAACATATTGAAATGAGCTCATCTCATGAGAACCCTCTTCAAAGCAAGAATTAAGAACATGGGAACATCTACACAATCACATATGTTCCAAGCATTAAGAACACCGTTAAGGAGATTCCAGAAGGTGAATTATTACATTAGCTCAAAGGAAACCATGATCCCTGGGATCCAATGCCAAGAGTCTGCTTTTAGGTAAAACTTCATTATGGTTCCTGAGAAGTAAAAAGACAAAAAACCAAAAAACTTTTATAGATGTATATTGTAGTATCTGAGTAAGCGTACAGCTTTCTAAATAGGCCTGTACGAGAATACAATGACATTCATCTGATAAAAACAACAACTTTTAAACTGTATGTTGCTGAATTCCATAAAAGTGAGTGCTTCTCAGTCTACTATCCTTATGTTAAAAGTGATGGCTATCTTTTCTAAGATCAAAGCCAAAGCTCAAAGACTCCTATAGCTAAGACTCGGGGCCCATTTTTGCAGAATCATCTCTAATACCTGGGAAAAAGGCCAGACCTTGGTATTCAAATCAGAGGGCCTCCTCTGACCCCCACCCACCAGTCATGCTCGTCCTAGAAGATAAGGAGATGTACGCACACAGAGACCAGTTTCAACCCTCTCCAGAACACACTCAGTTCCCTGGCCCTAGGACAAAGCCCCTCTGAAGACTTTCTTAGGCTTTACCCCTGTCTCACCAAGACTGGGGGTAGAGACTGTGTGCTCCACGGGGCTCTCAGTAGAGCAGGGCAGCTACCCACAGGGTTTCTAGAGGCAGCTGCTTACATAGGTTGTAGTGTCCATGGTCCAAGCTGGAGCCAGGTTGGGAAGGTAATGATGGGCCACGGGCTGGAGGCTGGCGACCCCTCACCTCCAGGATCCTTTTTGGTATTTCAAGGAGTCTAATCATTGTACATCTAAATCCAGTTTTCCTGGTCATTATGAAAGCTTATTTGTCAAGGTAGGAGAATAATACATCTTTTATAATTTATTAGCTTGATTTACATTTTTTATAAATTTCTATACTTAGACATAGGTTATATGTACCTTCATTTGTCCTTTTGCTAAGGACCAGCTGTTCCACAAAAAAAAAAAAAAAAAAAAGGCAATAGATATTTAATTTTTTAAAGGTGTTACACATGTACTCCCATTCACAGAAATCATGAAAAGATCATTTTAAGTTGACTTACGGTTGGTTTGCCTTGTTAAAAATAATGAAGCGATTCCCTGGGAGTCCAGTGGTTAGGACTCTGTGCTTTCCCTGCCAAGGGTGCAGGTTCAATCCCTGGCCAGGGAACTAAGATCCCGCATCTCTCAAGTTGTAAGGTACAGTCAAAACAAAAAGAGAATAATGAGGACACATTAAAAAAAAAGAGAGAGATGGTTTACACACACACACACACACACACACACACACACACACATACACACACACACATAATGGAATATCACTCAGTCATAAGAAAAACAATGAAGTAACTCCATTTTCAGCAACAAAGATGGACCTAGAGATTGCCATACTGTTTGAAATAAGTCAGAGAAAGACAGATAACGTGATATTATTTACATGTGGAATCTAAAATACAACACAAATCTATGAAACATAAACAGACTCACAGACATCGAGAACAGATTTGTAGTTGCCAAGGGGGAGAGGGGCAGTGTGGGGGGGTGGACCGGGAGTTTGGGCATAGCAGGTATTTATATATATAGGCTTCCCTGGTAGCTCAGCAGCAAATGCAGGCGTCTCAGGAGATGCTAGTTCAGTCCTTGGGTTGGCAAAATCCCCTGGAGGAGGGCATGGCCACCCACTCCAGTATTCTTGCCTGGAGAATCCCATGGACAGAGGAACCTGGTGGGCTATAGTCCGTAGGGTCACAAAGAGTCAGACACGACTGAAGCAACTTAGTACTATAGATAGATAATATCCAAGCTGGAGCCAGGTTGGGAAGGTAATGATGGGCCACGGGCTTTCACCTCCAGGATCCTTTTTGGTATTTCAAGGAGTCTAATCATTGTACATCTAAATCCAGTTTTCCTGGTCATTATGAAAGCTTATTTGTCAAGGTAGGAGAATAATACATCTTTTATAATTTATTAGCTTGATTTACATTTTTTATAAATTTCTATACTTAGACATAGGTTATATGTACCTTCATTTGTCCTTTTGCTAAGGACCAGCTGTTCCACAAAAAAAAAAAAAAAAAAAGGCAATAGATATTTAATTTTTTAAAGGTGTTACACATGTACTCCCATTCACAGAAATCATGAAAAGATCATTTTAAGTTGACTTACGGTTGGTTTGCCTTGTTAAAAATAATGAAGCGATTCCCTGTGAGTCCAGTGGTTAGGACTCTGTGCTTTCCCTGCCAAGGGTGCAGGTTCAATCCCTGGCCAGGGAACTAAGATCCCGCATCTCTCAAGTTGTAAGGTACAGTCAAAACAAAAAGAGAATAATGAGGACACATTAAAAAAAAGAGAGAGAGAGATGGTTTACACACACACACACACACACACACACACATACACACACACACATAATGGAATATCACTCAGTCATAAGAAAAACAATGAAGTAACTCCATTTTCAGCAACAAAGATGGACCTAGAGATTGCCATACTGTTTGAAATAAGTCAGAGAAAGACAGATAACGTGATATTATTTACATGTGGAATCTAAAATACAACACAAATCTATGAAACATAAACAGACTCACAGACATCGAGAACAGATTTGTAGTTGCCAAGGGGGAGAGGGGCAGTGTGGGGGGGGTGGACCAGGAGTTTGGGTATAGCAGGTATTTATATATATAGGCTTCCCTGGTAGCTCAGCAGCAAATGCAGGCGTCTCAGGAGATGCTAGTTCAGTCCTTGGGTTGGCAAAATCCCCTAGAGGAGGGCATGGCCACCCACTCCAGTATTCTTGCCTGGAGAATCCCATGGACAGAGGAGCCTGGTGGGCTATAGTCCGTAGGGTCACAAAGAGTCAGACACGACTGAAGTGACTTAGTACTATATATAGATAGATAATATATATGTATATATATATATGTTATATATATATATATATGAAAAATCTTGCCATACACAAGATACTAACACAACATTGTAAATCAACTACACTTCAATAGAATAATTTTTTAAAAAAAATTCACAAGAAACCTATGAATATTCTTAAAAAAGAGAGAGAGAGAAAGAGAACAGTGAAAAGCCATGGATTGCCTGGATCAATTTATGTCCTCTTCTGGGGTTGCAATTCAGGTGTTGTTACTCCACAAGCCCCCACCTCCCTAGAAGCATCCTGCACCTCTGCCAGAAGATGCCCAGGAGAAACAAAAGCTCCTGTCACCCCCCTGCCCCCACCGCAAGCACTCACAGCAGGAGGTATAAAATATGTATGCATCTGATCCACTCGATTCCACATGAATGATTCTCCTTCACCAGCACTAAGGGTCACAGCTAACGTATATCTGGAATTTTTTAAGGGGAGAATTTCAGTACCTCCTTGGAGTCCAGTTGTTCAAGGGACTTCTAAGTTAACATTTTGCAATGTTAAAAAAGTCAACTTCAGAAGCAATTTTCATGGACACAGAACCAGCATTTGGAATGCCCCTAAATATTTCCTGTCTTTACCCCTATTAGAGTGTGTAATCAACATATGTCCTACATTTTCCAAGATAGTCCAATGTCATGTGTTTTACTACATTAAATAAATAGACTTGCACTGGGCTTCCCTGGTGGTCCAGTGGGTAAGGACACTGCCTTGCAGTGCAAGGGCACCGGTTCGATCCCTGGCCTGGGAAGATCCCACGTGCTGCGGAGCGGCTGGACCAATGTGTCCAATTACCGAGCCGGAGCTCTGGAGCGTGTGCACCCAGAGCCAGTGCTCTGCAGCGAAAGAGACCACTGAGATGGGAGGCCCACATGGGCCAAAGAACAAAAAGATGAATGAAAATAGATAAATGAAAGACCAATAGAAGTGGCCCACCCACTCCCCTCCCTCCCCAACCCACCTCCCCGCCAAAAAAAAAACCTTAAAAAAAAAAAAAATAGACTTACACTGAATTTTAAATTTTTTCTTCATTTTTATATTTTTCAAATGTTATAAAGTCAAGCACCTCAGAAAAAATAGCTTCCTTAAATATATATAATATAAAGATATGTATATACACAAAAATCTGCTCATGAATGTTGATGACTTCTTTTTCCACAATTGCCAAAAAGTAGAAGCAACCAAAACATTCCTTACTAGGTGACTGGATAAATAAACTAGGGCATATCATGTAATAAAATATTATGCAGCGCTACAAAGAAACGAGCTATCAAACCACAAAGACACAGAACAGTCTTAAATGCATAAATGTGAAGAAAGATGATCTGAAAAGACTATGTATTACGTGATTTCAATTATATGACATTCTGGAAAAGGCAAAACTACAGAGACAATGAAAAGATCATGGTGGCCAGGAGGTATAAAATATGTATGCATCTGATCCACTCGATTCCACATGAATGATTCTCCTTCACCAGCACTAAGGGTCACAGCTAACGTATATCTGGAATTTTTTAAGGGGAGAATTTCAGTACCTCCTTGGAGTCCAGTTGTTCAAGGGACTTCTAAGTTAACATTTTGCAATGTTAAAAAAGTCAACTTCAGAAGCAATTTTCATGGACACAGAACCAGCATTTGGAATGCCCCTAAATATTTCCTGTCTTTACCCCTATTAGAGTGTGTAATCAACATATGTCCTACATTTTCCAAGATAGTCCAATGTCATGTGTTTTATTACATTAAATAAATAGACTTGCACTGGGCTTCCCTGGTGGTCCAGTGGGTAAGGACACTGCCTTGCAGTGCAAGGGCACCGGTTCGATCCCCAGCCTGGGAAGATCCCACGTGCCGCGGAGCGGCTGGACCGATGTGTCCAATTACCGAGCCAGAGCTCTGGAGCGCGTGCGCCCAGAGCCAGTGCTCTGCAGCAAAAGAGACCACTGAGATGGGAGGCCCACATGGGCCAAAGAACAAAAAGATGAATGAAAATAGATAAATGAAAGACCAATAGAAGTGGCCCACCCACTCCCCCCCCTCCCCAACCCCCCTCCCCGCCAAAAAAAAAACCTTAAAAAAAAAAAAATAGACTTACACTGAATTTTAAATTTTTTCTTCATTTTTATATTTTTCAAATGTTATAAAGTCAAGCACCTCAGAAAAAATAGCCTCCTTAAATATATATAATATAAAGATATGTATATACACAAAAATCTGCTCATGAATGTTGATGACTTCTTTTTCCACAATTGCCAAAAAGTAGAAGCAACCAAAACATTCCTTACTAGGTGACTGGATAAATAAACTAGGGCATATCATGTAATAAAATATTATGCAGCGCTACAAAGAAACGAGCTATCAAACCACAAAGACACAGAACAGTCTTAAATGCATAAATGTGAAGAAAGATGATCTGAAAAGACTATGTATTACGTGATTTCAATTATATGACATTCTGGAAAAGGCAAAACTACAGAGACAATGAAAAGATCATGGTGGCCAGGGCTCAGGGAGGAGGGGGAGGTACTTAGGTGGAGAACAGAGAATTCGGGGGGCAGCAAAACTCTCCTACAGGGTAGGATAGTGCTGGATACAGGTCATGATACGTCTGTCAAAGCTCACCGAATGTACAACACAAAGAGAGCGTGCTGATGCAACTGCGAATGTACAACACAAAGAGAGCGTGCTGATGCAACTGCAAAGTCTGGGTGATAACGACGTGTTGAAACAGGTTCACAAATGTACCGCTCTGGGGTGGGGGGAGGGGGAAGGGCTGACGTGCTGATGTGGAGGAATGCTGGGGATGAGAGCAGGGATGCGGGGCAAAAGATGTGTGGGAACTCTGTACTTGGTGCTCAGTGTTGTGTGACCCCAAAACCACTGTATGGAAATAATTCTATTCACACACACACGGGCTAGTCAGCACACATGAGTCGATTCAGGGCTCACGGGGTTGACAACTTGGCCGCCAGCACCGCACAACTACCCCTCCATTCCTTTGCAAGTCTTCCTCTGCGGTGTGGCATGATCCCAGTTCTTACCCACAAGCTACAGACCTTATTGCAAAACTAACAGGACTGAGCTGTCTGGGAAAGGCCCTATAAATAGCCCCACAAATAGCCCAACACAGATCAGGGCTCACCTCCAGAGCCAAGCTATTCCCTGGGGGTAGGGATGCAGGCGAGGCTGACTGTAAGGGCTTTCACAAGAGCAGGAGAGAGGGGCAGGGGTTATCTAAACACAGCAAGTGACCCAACATGCCAAAGAGGCAAAGAGAAGACCCTTCCCAGCATTTCCTAGGACTGGGGAGCTCACTGTTCAACCCAACTGAGAAAACAGATGTGACGACATTTCTCTACATAAATGAACTTACAAGAGGATAAGAGGGGAGTAAACGGTGGTAGACAGGAGAATAAATATTGACTAAGACATCTATCTTAGGGAGGGGACACGCGTTCCCTCAGCTGTCAGCTGAAAATTTTTGTTATCCGAATTTGAGAGGTTACCAAAAGGACGCAGGATGCACGGAATTCATTAACAGCTATCTGAGAAAGGATGTCCTAATTAGGAAAACAACATGCTACACGCCTGCATCAGCTCGCCAGCAAAGATGGCCTGGCAGAGGTGGGGAGCCTTATAAACCAAAAGAAAATAAGACTGACTAGCAGAGTACAAATAGATGGATCATTCTTCCCACTGGATTTAAAATACAACAGCAATATGCCTTTTTTTCCCCCTTAACAGCTGTGAAACTGATTGAGAAACAGGCTAATAGAGGTCCCTAAGGTGCGGAATGAAATTAGAGGAAGTCCTATAATTACAGATAGCAGTTAATTATTATATGATGGGAATTGTAATCAAAGTAACAGATACACTATTATTTTCCATTTTCTCTGCAAAACATGTCTAACGAAGACTCTTTAGAGAGGGAGAGCAGCCAGTTTTGTAGTTCAAGTATGTCACTGTCACACACAAATAAAATGCAAGCAAGAAGCTCCTGCAGGTGATGGCCCCATGGCCTCACCCTCTACTTTTCCCTGTCTTTCCCATAAAAGTCCTTGTGCTTCTTCAACCCATTCCTAGTTCCTTCTGCTCGGAGTGGAGGCAATTAAGCCTGTGAACTGCAACTAAATAAGCCTGCACACCACAAAAAGGAAAAGCCCACACAAAGATCCAGACCACCAAAAAAAAACATCGATATGAAAATCTGGCAGGGTCTATGTTCAATTCAGCTAAAGATTTGTGATGCCACATCCAAAAGGTAATGAATGGAAACCAGGATTGCTTGAGATTATCTTGTATGCACTAGGCAGAGTGTTTGGCTCTTAAGAGATATTATCTCTCAACAAAACACTATCATGCTCCTTCATAAATCTAATTTAATATGACGAAAACTAAGGCAGGAAAGTTGGCTTGGCCAAAGCCATAAAGACTGGACCAAGTTCTTACACAGGTCTTTTTGCATCAAAAAGCACTCTTAAGAGGATGTGGAGGGAAGGGAAACCTTGTAGATTATTGATGGGAATAAAGATTGTAGTCAATGTGGAAAGAGTATGGAGATTTCTCAAAAGAAAAAAAAAGAACTACCATATGATCCAGCAGTCCCACTCCTAGATATACGTCCAAAAACACCCCAAAACACATCAAAAATAATGCATGGAAATAATTAAAGGTTCCCTCAGCTACGAAAATTTTGTTATCCGAAGTTGAGAGGTTACCAAAAGGACGCAGGATGCACGGAATTCATTAACAGCTATCTGAGAAAGGATGTCCTAATTAGGAAAACAACATGCTACACGCCTGCATCAGCTCGCCAGCAAAGATGGCCTGGCAGAGGTGGGGAGCCTTATAAACCAAAAGAAAATAAGACTGACTAGCAGAGTACAAATAGATGGATCATTCTTCCCACTGGATTTAAAATACAACAGCAATATGCCTTTTTTTCCCCCTTAACAGCTGTGAAACTGATTGAGAAACAGGCTAATAGAGGTCCCTAAGGTGCGGAATGAAATTAGAGGAAGTCCTATAATTACAGATAGCAGTTAATTATTATATGATGGGAATTGTAATCAAAGTAACAGATACACTATTATTTTCCATTTTCTCTGCAAAACATGTCTAACGAAGACTCTTTAGAGAGGGAGAGCAGCCAGTTTTGTAGTTCAAGTATGTCACTGTCACACACAAATAAAATGCAAGCAAGAAGCTCCTGCAGGTGATGGCCCCATGGCCTCACCCTCTACTTTTCCCTGTCTTTCCCATAAAAGTCCTTGTGCTTCTTCAACCCATTCCTAGTTCCTTCTGCTCGGAGTGGAGGCAATTAAGCCTGTGAACTGCAACTAAATAAGCCTGCACACCACAAAAAGGAAAAGCCCACACAAAGATCCAGACCACCAAAAAAAAACATCGATATGAAAATCTGGCAGGGTCTATGTTCAATTCAGCTAAAGATTTGTGATGCCACATCCAAAAGGTAATGAATGGAAACCAGGATTGCTTGAGATTATCTTGTATGCACTAGGCAGAGTGTTTGGCTCTTAAGAGATATTATCTCTCAACAAAACACTATCATGCTCCTTCATAAATCTAATTTAATATGACGAAAACTAAGGCAGGAAAGTTGGCTTGGCCAAAGCCATAAAGACTGGACCAAGTTCTTACACAGGTCTTTTTGCATCAAAAAGCACTCTTAAGAGGATGTGGAGGGAAGGGAAACCTTGTAGATTATTGATGGGAATAAAGATTGTAGTTAATGTGGAAAAGAGTATGGAGATTTCTCAAAAAAGAAAAAAAATAGAACTACCATATGATCCAGCAGTCCCACTCCTAGATATACGTCCAAAAAACACCCCAAAACACTAGTACAAAAAGATACATGCACTCCAGTGTGCACAGCAGTATTATTTACAATGGCCAAGATACAGAAGCAACCTAAGTGTTCAACAAGAGATGAATAACTAAGAAGACATGCTACATATATAAAGAATGGAACATTACTCAGCACTAAAAAAGAATGAGATCTCACCATCTGTGACAATGTCGGTGGACTGGGGAGTATTATAGTAACTGAACTAAATTAGGCAAAGAAGACCACATACTGGATGACGACCCTTATACAAAATACAACAAACTAACAAATATTACAAAAAGGAAACAGACTCACAGATGTAGAGAACTTATGATTATCAATAGGAAGAAAGAAGTGAGAAAGAACAAGATAGGAATGGGGAATTAGGAGGTACAAACTATTACATATAAAATAAGCTATGAGGATACACTGTACAACACAGGAAATATAGTCAATATTGAATCACTATATTGTATATCTGCAACTTACATAATATTGTACATGAACTATACTTCAATTAAAAATTAAGATAATTTTTAAAGCATTGTTAAGGGTCCATGCATTCATTTGCTTTTTTTTCTTTCTCACTTTCCTTTTTCTCTCAGCTTTTATTCCTTTTGAAAAAATGAGTAGAGATCAGTATATAAACATCTTCATACCTGTCACCCAAAATGAACATACTACATTTTTTCAGATTTGCTTCAGATAGCCTTATTTTAAAACCAGAAATTTTAAGAATTGCCAAGAAAGCTCAATCTCATTTTCTCTAAAATGAACCAGAAATTACATTAACCTATTCTCTTTGTCAACATTTAGACAAAAAAAAGGTTGACAAGAGATCTCACCACTTGTAAAACTATAGCTACGTAAAAACGGAAAGCACTCCTTAGTAGCAATTTAGAATCATTATTCCTACTCTTCAGAAGATCATGTGAACTGCCTGAACGCCTTCCCCCATAGTGTAGATCGCAACGCGGTGTCTCTAAAATATCATGATAGCATTGACCAAAGCAGCTTTTGGTTTCACCGAATGTCCCACACCCCCTGCCGACAGTGAGATGACAGGATTAAGACTTGACGAAACCTCGTTCGAATTACAATTTATGACTGTCTTCTTCCATGGCTAGGCGCCAGCACTTCACGTTCTAAATCTGCTGAGCGAAGTCTGACCCGTCAAAGGCAGCTCTGTGTAAAACAAACCTCTCTCCACAGAAAGAAACTCTTTCATTCCACCCCAGAAGTCAGAATGTGAAGATGCCGGGGCGCTTTCTGGCAGGGAAAGTTAAAGAATCGTAAGAAAGAAAGGACTGGGGAGGCAGATCAGAAGAGGCAGAGGCACCAGGTTTCCACACTGACCCTGGGAACAAAGGGAAGGCAGTTAACTTTTTCCACTGTTAACTTACAGACTAAAGGCATCCAAACTTTCCTGATAAACATCTAAGCAAGCTGCAGCCTGCCTCTGTGCACATAGGCACAGATTCGGAGCCCCTCTCACAGCACTGGAAGACCGGGCACCAATGTCCCGCCTTCCTCCCTCCACCCTCCCACCCCCCACCCAAGGGGGCAGAAGGGGAGCCAGGGTCATAGGAAGTGCCCAGTCTTTGCAAGTGAACGTCAATCTTCAGGGCAAAGAGAATGTCTTTGTTCGTTAAAACCAGGGTGGAAACTGGGTTGAAATGACCACATACATTCACTAATTTCAACCCATAAAGGAAGCACCTGTTATCATGATGGTGAAATGTTTTCAACAATCTTACTTTTTCATGCTGTCCTTCTGAATGAGGAACTATGGGGGAGTGGGCCTGAGGGAGATCTGGCCGCCTTCCCACTCAAGGGTAATGGTTTCTGTTACTGATGGGAATGTGCAGATTCCTTAAATAAACCACCGTGTAATTTTAATCCACTAAAAAATGAAAACAAATATAGCCCTGGGACGGAGCCCACGTCTTTTCTATTCTCCTCACATCCAAACACCTAAGCCTGTGGTCAGGCACACAGGTTAAGTGGTGGAAATCATGATAGCTTTTTTAAAAACTGCCTGAACGCCTTCCCCCATAGTGTAGATCGCAACGCGGTGTCTCTAAAATATCATGATAGCATTGACCAAAGCAGCTTTTGGTTTCACCGAATGTCCCACACCCCCTGCCGACAGTGAGATGACAGGATTAAGACTTGACGAAACCTCGTTCGAATTACAATTTATGACTGTCTTCTTCCATGGCTAGGCGCCAGCACTTCACGTTCTAAATCTGCTGAGCGAAGTCTGACCCGTCAAAGGCAGCTCTGTGTAAAACAAACCTCTCTCCACAGAAAGAAACTCTTTCATTCCACCCCAGAAGTCAGAATGTGAAGATGCCGGGGCGCTTTCTGGCAGGGAAAGTTAAAGAATCGTAAGAAAGAAAGGACTGGGGAGGCAGATCAGAAGAGGCAGAGGCACCAGGTTTCCACACTGACCCTGGGAACAAAGGGAAGGCAGTTAACTTTTTCCACTGTTAACTTACAGACTAAAGGCATCCAAACTTTCCTGATAAACATCTAAGCAAGCTGCAGCCTGCCTCTGTGCACATAGGCACAGATTCGGAGCCCCTCTCACAGCACTGGAAGACCGGGCACCAATGTCCCGCCTTCCTCCCTCCACCCTCCCACCCCCCACCCAAGGGGGCAGAAGGGGAGCCAGGGTCATAGGAAGTGCCCAGTCTTTGCAAGTGAACGTCAATCTTCAGGGCAAAGAGAATGTCTTTGTTCGTTAAAACCAGGGTGGAAACTGGGTTGAAATGACCACATACATTCACTAATTTCAACCCATAAAGGAAGCACCTGTTATCATGATGGTGAAATGTTTTCAACAATCTTACTTTTTCATGCTGTCCTTCTGAATGAGGAACTATGGGGGAGTGGGCCTGAGGGAGATCTGGCCGCCTTCCCACTCAAGGGTAATGGTTTCTGTTACTGATGGGAATGTGCAGATTCCTTAAATAAACCACCGTGTAATTTTAATCCACTAAAAAATGAAAACAAATATAGCCCTGGGACGGAGCCCACGTCTTTTCTATTCTCCTCACATCCAAACACCTAAGCCTGTGGTCAGGCACACAGGTTAAGTGGTGGAAATGTCATCACTGCTAAATTCTTGCTGCATCCGTTGCTTCAGGTGTGTCTGGTTTTTTGCGACCCTGTGGACTGTAGCCCACCAGGCTTCTCTGTGAGATTCTCCAGGGAAGAACATGGGAGCTAGGCTCCCTTCTCCAGGAGATCTTCTGAACCCAGGGTTCAAGTCCAAGTCTCTTATGCCTCCTGCATTGGCAGGCAGGTTCCTGATCACTAGTGCCACCTGGGAAGCCCAAATTCTTGCTGAGGCAGCCTCAAAGCAATATTCACTGTTCCTGGGTCTGCAGATTACCTGGTGTAGTCTCACTGCAGGAGAAAAGTTATACTAATTATAATAACCAGGGCACTGGCCACTGGGGGGAACCTGGTGAGACTTGAAAATATGGAGCTAGAGCTAAAAATAAAACAAAAAACAAAACAAAACAGAAACAAAAGAAAATATGGAGCTGATCACATACCCTATGTCACTGATGAAGAAAAAAGTAATGTAAGCATCAGTATCTCTTGTCACCAAGCTCTGTCTCTTCTCAAACAAGTAAAGACACTCTCCCAGGAACTACGAGGAACTAGCAAAGGCAACATTAAGATCACATGATGGAACTGATGCTTTCCCAATGAATACTAAGTCTGATGAAAAGTACTTGTTGTTCAGCCACTAGTTTGTGCCCAACTCTTTTGTGACCCCATGGACTACAGGCCACCAGACATTGCTGGTCCACGGGAGTTCCCAGGCAGGAACACTGGAGTGGGTTGCCATTTCCCTCTCCAGGGGATCTTCCCGGCCCAGGGAATGAACCCACATCCCCTGCATTGGCAGGCAGACTCTTTACCCCTGAGCCACCAGGGAAGCCCAATAAACAGTACTTTCTATTATAGATCTTTAACATTTTAGACATGACAATGATACTCCCACAAATACAATGAGTCTATAAAACAATCAAATTATTTTTATACTGGCCTAGATACGTTCTGTCTTTAAAATTTCAACCAGCATAACCGCAAATTCTTTGTATCATTACAAACTGCAGTGCACTTGGGGTATGTAACAATCTATCAATGCTAAACAAAAAATAAATTAAAGTTTAGGTCAACTAGATGAAATCATTTTATCCAATATCTTATGGCTTCAAATCCCATGGCAAAGAAAGGAAATTGCTTCCTCTGGCAAGGAGAATGACTTGTTTGGATCCTCTATGGGAAAGAAAATATTTCCTTCCATATAAATCAGCCTGTCTCCAAAACTTTCTATTTCCCATATTAAAGGTTGCAAAATGTGAAAGTCTTTTAACAATCGAGGATTTTTAAGTCTGGAGAATATGCTACACAGCCCAAGAGATGAATAAACCATAGCAATTAAACAGAGGTGTTATCTGAAATTGTCCAAACTTAAACTCACTATGACATTCAGGGTTATTAAAACCCATTAATATGTTTAACTTTGATTTCATAAAAAACAAAATGAATTACCCCCTGCACAAGTAAAAATGGTCTTTCCCTGATCATCAAAGGCCAGATATCTGCTCAAAAGGCCTCTCACTGATTTTATTTATCCCCTGAACTCAAATAAAGCTCATTTAACTTTTCCCTTGAAAAACAGACCTTTCTCAAAGCTTGCAGACGTTTTATTGATTTTTAATGGCTTTTGATCATGTTCTTGCACACATATGCATTCACATACCCTCGGTTTCAAATGACAAGTCCAAAAAAAAAAGAGAGAGAGAGAGAGAAATCCACCTGTCTGTTACATGGTCTCATTTATACTAAAAATTGGAATAGTTTAAATGTTTATAGAATTGGAAAAGGAAAAGGTAAGGAAACCACTCGTTTCTGATTTGTAACTTAGAGGAGTGACATCATGTACTAAAATATAAACTCCAGAAAGGCAAGATCTCAGTGCATTTCACTCGTATATCCGGAGTGCCTAAAAAGTGCCTTTCAAGTAATAGGATAATATTGCATGATAAAAATTCAATGTAATTCAATATAAATTTGATATAAATATTTCATGACAGAAAATTCAATGAGATGCTATATTAAATAAGATATTATTCAATAATAACATCTCATTAAATTCTCTCAACCACATGAAAAGATGGATACTTTTCTTACTCCATTATACAGATAAAAAAACTGAGCTTCTGAGAACCACATCACCAGGGTGACACAGCTAGTCAGTGGGGAAATGAGGCTTTCAAGTCTTTACCTCACCCATTTTCTAATTCCTGCCATCTGTCAGTGTACCCTTGTCATCCAAAGACTTCAACCCGTAACAGAAGTTCTTGGCAATAGAATTGTGATCTATGAACCATCAGTATGGGCTTTTTTTCAAGTCAAAGTTAAGAATTCAAAAAGTAAGTGCATATAGAAAGACAAATTCAAATGCATTCATTTCATTCAAAGGCATAAATTAAAATACATTTAAATTAAATATTAATTAGTCAAATATCCAACCACTTCTGGTTTTAATTAGCGTTAAAACCAGCTCTTCATTACCTAACCAACACTTCTGTATCTCTTCCTCAGTCTACTGCCTAGACCTAAAATTTCAACTGGGAAAAGCTGGAGGCTGACACAAGAGCAGAAAAGTATGGGCTTACTTTCTTCATGCAACTGAGAGCCAAACAGAAACAATCGCGAATTGTTTCTTGATTGGGGTATGGCAGCCATGCCAATCACTGCCTCCCACCAACTCTGCCCTCTTAAGAGCCTGCCTGGGCATGTCTGGGACCACCCAAAGCAAAAATGACCCCCGCATCATTCCCTCTGGTCAATACATGACTCCATATGGGCCAACAGACTCTTGCTTAAAAATCTGGAATTGAGACCCTGAAAGATCAAGACGCGATTAAAAGGAAAGCTTGCATAGTCTTTAACTAGAGCAACTAGTTTTACCAAGTCAAAGCCATCTGACGAGCAGTAAACCTGAGAATCGGAGCAACCAGATCAAGCAAGGAAGTCAGTCTGCTGATAGAGGCAAGAAATCAGCAGATACTCACAGAGAAAGGCAAAAATCGCAGAGTCCATGGGCCTCTGAAGACTGTGAGATGGCCATCCCTTTCTGATTTTTCTACTACCTTCCTTGGCCACCCCATGGCATCTTCTCATCTCTCTTCAGTAAGACCCTTTTATATGAGCTTATTCGAGAACTTCTTTCCATTTCCTTAGACCCAAATGATCCCCAAGACATAGTACTTTGCCTCCCTGTTACTGCCCCATTAGAAAAGGTGATTAAAAACCTTATTTTTCTTGAGGCCCCATAGCCTTGGAGAAGCCACAGTCACTGACCACTGCCAAGTCCAACTCTAAAATGCAACTGTGAGTCAGAAGAATTTTAAGTAATTTCTCCAGGTGAAAGTTATGATACCATCAAGACTTCAACCCGTAACAGAAGTTCTTGGCAATAGAATTGTGATCTATGAACCATCAGTATGGGCTTTTTTTCAAGTCAAAGTTAAGAATTCAAAAAGTAAGTGCATATAGAAAGACAAATTCAAATGCATTCATTTCATTCAAAGGCATAAATTAAAATACATTTAAATTAAATATTAATTAGTCAAATATCCAACCACTTCTGGTTTTAATTAGCGTTAAAACCAGCTCTTCATTACCTAACCAACACTTCTGTATCTCTTCCTCAGTCTACTGCCTAGACCTAAAATTTCAACTGGGAAAAGCTGGAGGCTGACACAAGAGCAGAAAAGTATGGGCTTACTTTCTTCATGCAACTGAGAGCCAAACAGAAACAATCGCGAATTGTTTCTTGATTGGGGTATGGCAGCCATGCCAATCACTGCCTCCCACCAACTCTGCCCTCTTAAGAGCCTGCCTGGGCATGTCTGGGACCACCCAAAGCAAAAATGACCCCTGCATCATTCCCCTCTGGTCAATACATGACTCCATATGGGCCAACAGACTCTTGCTTAAAAATCTGGAATTGAGACCCTGAAAGATCAAGACGCGATTAAAAGGAAAGCTTGCATAGTCTTTAACTAGAGCAACTAGTTTTACCAAGTCAAAGCCATCTGACGAGCAGTAAACCTGAGAATCGGAGCAACCAGATCAAGCAAGGAAGTCAGTCTGCTGATAGAGGCAAGAAATCAGCAGATACTCACAGAGAAAGGCAAAAATCGCAGAGTCCATGGGCCTCTGAAGACTGTGAGATGGCCATCCCTTTCTGATTTTTCTACTACCTTCCTTGGCCACCCCATGGCATCTTCTCATCTCTCTTCAGTAAGACCCTTTTATATGAGCTTATTCGAGAACTTCTTTCCATTTCCTTAGACCCAAATGATCCCCAAGACATAGTACTTTGCCTCCCTGTTACTGCCCCATTAGAAAAGGTGATTAAAAACCTTATTTTTCTTGAGGCCCCATAGCCTTGGAGAAGCCACAGTCACTGACCACTGCCAAGTCCAACTCTAAAATGCAACTGTGAGTCAGAAGAATTTTAAGTAATTTCTCCAGGTGTTAACAGTTAAGTACAAAAGATAAGTATACTTTTTCAAAAATCTTTACACTACAGGGGAAAAAAAACAAACAAGAACTTTCCACTGCTTTTTTCTAAAGAAGAAAATCAACCAAGCTCTCAGGAAGTTTTAATGCTGTTCCAAGAGAAGCAAGGCCAGTCTGACTCACGATGGCCCCAAGTTACACAATAATCTATCGAGGATTAAGCCTTATGGGTTTCAAATATACAGCACATGCAAACAGATGCCTGGATAAATACATAAAGAAGTGAGGCTAGAGTGAAGGATAGTCTGGAAGTCGCTAGAGGCAGAGGAAAACAGACCCCTCGTGCTTTCAACATCTTGCTTGATTCCAGGAGGAAGAGAAAAATCAAAAAATGTATTAGACAGCGTGTGTGTGCTCAGAAGGTCAGTTGTATCCGACTCTTCGTGGCCTCATTTATGAAGCCTGCCAGTCTCCTTTACCCATGGGATTCTCCAGGTAAGATTACTGGAGTGGGGTGCCATTTCCTACTCCAGGGGATCTTCCCAACCCAGAAATCAAACCCACGTCTCTGGAGTCTCTTGCATTGGCAGACAGATTCTTTACCACTAGTGTCACCTGAGAAGACCCCACATTAGAGAGTCCCTGCCCTCAAAGAATTCCTAGTCCAGCTGAGAAGACAGGCACCCCCACAAACAGCTCAGATCTGGAGCCTATAGTGACAGAGGCTAATCGGATGTCTCAACAAAGCGTGATGGGATCGAGGAGGCAGAAGCAATTAATCACAGGCAGTCACACAGTCGACATTTAGCCCTGATCTTGTCCAGGGCTGTCATCTGAAAAGCAAATCCACTCTAACAGTTATCATGAAATTGCATCCATGATCTTTGCGTTCCATCAGTCCATACCTTTTATCTGATTAATCAGTCTCTCCCCCACTTTACCAGCAATAACAACATCTGTTTATCATTCCCTCCAGGAGCTCTTAATATGACACAATGACCTTGAACCATCCTTTATCTCTAGAAAATATACTCCCTCTGTAAAGACAACAAAAAATGAAGCTAATATCCCCACTAAAGAGTTCAAAATCGTAAATGAAAATAACCACATGGCTTGGTTTTCATTCCAAAACTTGGCTGCTGGAATTCACATTCTATTCAACTGTTTGCTAAGTTAACAACACTGAGGCAAACAGTGTTCAACTAAATTCATGTGTCTGTAAAATACTATTGCAGTCTTAGTCAGAGGCTCTCCTGCCCTTCGAGAAACATTAGTCAAATTATATCCACTAAGTCCCAACAACAACAATGAGAAAAACAAGTACATGTAAAAACTGATGAAATCCCAGTATGATCTGTAGTTGTGCTAATTGTAGAGCGGCAAAACCAACTTCCTGGTTTGGATAAAACACTGTAGTTAAGCAAGATGTCACCAGTAGGTGACTGGTACACAGGACCAATATTTTCCAACTTCTTGCAGGTCTATAGGTTAAAAAGAAGTCATTTATCATATTAACAGTAAGTGTTGCAGGGCTTTCCCATGCTAATTCCCTCCTTAATTCCAACATTCTGATGTTTAGCCTCAAAACTTGCAGATACAATTCCGAGAACACATCGCCCCAGTCCTGGTGATGACAGTCAGCAAGTGGACATCCCACTGGAGTTGACACTTTCTTCCCAGTCCAGCACGCACACACACACACACACACACACATGTGGGACAATGAGAGATGATTAAGAAAAGCAAAACCAGCAGCATCTCTCACCCACAAAATGCACCTCCATCCTCTCAAGACTGAACTTGAATGAGCCTCAACCAGTTTGGCTCTGAAAGTCTCAAGAACTGGCTCTGATGAAATTCAAGAACACAAGAGGCACTCAAAAAGCCTGCCAACCTATACTCTGCTGGGAAGTACATGCCAGCAGCCCTGAAGTCAACCATCTTACTGGCTGTTTATAGCTCATTCTCTACCTCTAGTCCACCTCAAAGGGTCAAGTAACACAAACTGAGCTTCCTGCCTTAAGACTTACAATGACCTTGAACCATCCTTTATCTCTAGAAAATATACTCCCTCTGTAAAGACAACAAAAAATGAAGCTAATATCCCCACTAAAGAGTTCAAAATCGTAAATGAAAATAACCACATGGCTTGGTTTTCATTCCAAAACTTGGCTGCTGGAATTCACATTCTATTCAACTGTTTGCTAAGTTAACAACACTGAGGCAAACAGTGTTCAACTAAATTCATGTGTCTGTAAAATACTATTGCAGTCTTAGTCAGAGGCTCTCCTGCCCTTCGAGAAACATTAGTCAAATTATATCCACTAAGTCCCAACAACAACAATGAGAAAAACAAGTACATGTAAAAACTGATGAAATCCCAGTATGATCTGTAGTTGTGCTAATTGTAGAGCGGCAAAACCAACTTCCTGGTTTGGATAAAACACTGTAGTTAAGCAAGATGTCACCAGTAGGTGACTGGTACACAGGACCAATATTTTCCAACTTCTTGCAGGTCTATAGGTTAAAAAGAAGTCATTTATCATATTAACAGTAAGTGTTGCAGGGCTTTCCCATGCTAATTCCCTCCTTAATTCCAACATTCTGATGTTTAGCCTCAAAACTTGCAGATACAATTCCGAGAACACATCGCCCCAGTCCTGGTGATGACAGTCAGCAAGTGGACATCCCACTGGAGTTGACACTTTCTTCCCAGTCCAGCACGCACACACACACACACACACACACATGTGGGACAATGAGAGATGATTAAGAAAAGCAAAACCAGCAGCATCTCTCACCCACAAAATGCACCTCCATCCTCTCAAGACTGAACTTGAATGAGCCTCAACCAGTTTGGCTCTGAAAGTCTCAAGAACTGGCTCTGATGAAATTCAAGAACACAAGAGGCACTCAAAAAGCCTGCCAACCTATACTCTGCTGGGAAGTACATGCCAGCAGCCCCTGAAGTCAACCATCTTACTGGCTGTTTATAGCTCATTCTCTACCTCTAGTCCACCTCAAAGGGTCAAGTAACACAAACTGAGCTTCCTGCCTTAAGACTTACAATGTTGCAGGGACATTTTATGGCCTCTGACAGTGGCATTCTTAAGCATTGTCCAAGACAAAACATATGCATCTCTATAATGGCACTAATGGTAAAGAACCTGCCTGCCAATGCAAGAGGCATAAGAGACAAGGGTTTTATTCCTGAGTTGTGAAGATTCCGAAAAGAAACACATGGCAACCCACTCCTGTATTCTGGCCTGGAGAATCCCGTGGACAGAGGGGCCTCACTGGCTACAGTCCATAGTCGCAAAAAGTCAGACACGACTGAAGCGACTTAGCACACAACCACTATAATCAATCAGATTTGTGAGAACTTTAGTTTTAAGTCTGCAGTGCAATGATTAACAAAGAACTGGATGCGGAGATCCCTGTAGCATCTTCCTGGATATATATCCCACCATCTACCACTCAAATAACCTCGGGGCAAGTTACTTAAATTTTCTGTGGCAGGTTCCATCTGGAAAATGAAAATAATAATAGGATTAGAAGCCCGCCAGACAACACTCTCACGAGGATTTAAATAAGTGAATACATGTCAAGGGTTCAAACAGTACCCGCCATATATCCAGCATCCTTCCAGGGTGTTCTACTATTATTATTGGTGGTGTTGTGGCTGCTGCAATAATTTTTTACTGAGCGCCTAGGTCCCAAAGGTTATGAATCTAAGATAAGCGAAGGCACTACTATGATTCTGCAAGGATGGTATATTACCAACCATGGGGACATAGAAGGATGAGACTGTGCAGGTGTTCCCAGCTCCAAGAAACACCTTTCTTAGCTTTTAGCATGAGTGTTTCCCACAGACACTGTGAATCACAGATGGTGAAGGCCTCAGATTGAGAAATCGAAAGCTCTGGACAAACCCCATCAGGGCAGACCTGTGACAGTGACGGTGGCATGCAGCGCCCCGCCCCTCCCTTGTTCACCTTGCACCTTAAAATCAACAAATCCCCCAGAATGGCGCACAGTCTCTCACAAAGCCTGGCCACCAGACAAGTGTTTCAAGTTCTACAGATAATTTTAGTAAAACACACCAGCCACCCCAATACCGGTGAAACTCCTGGTCATTCTTTTTCACCCCCAGGGCAAGGGTTTATAGCTCATCCTCTACCTCTAGTCCACCTCAAAGGGTCAAGTAACACAAACTGAGCTTCCTGCCTTAAGACTTACAATGTTGCAGGGACATTTTATGGCCTCTGACAGTGGCATTCTTAAGCATTGTCCAAGACAAAACATATGCATCTCTATAATGGCACTAATGGTAAAGAACCTGCCTGCCAATGCAAGAGGCATAAGAGACAAGGGTTTTATTCCTGAGTTGTGAAGATTCCGAAAAGAAACACATGGCAACCCACTCCTGTATTCTGGCCTGGAGAATCCCGTGGACAGAGGGGCCTCACTGGCTACAGTCCATAGTCGCAAAAAGTCAGACACGACTGAAGCGACTTAGCACACAACCACTATAATCAATCAGATTTGTGAGAACTTTAGTTTTAAGTCTGCAGTGCAATGATTAACAAAGAACTGGATGCGGAGATCCCTGTAGCATCTTCCTGGATATATATCCCACCATCTACCACTCAAATAACCTCGGGGCAAGTTACTTAAATTTTCTGTGGCAGGTTCCATCTGGAAAATGAAAATAATAATAGGATTAGAAGCCCGCCAGACAACACTCTCACGAGGATTTAAATAAGTGAATACATGTCAAGGGTTCAAACAGTACCCGCCATATATCCAGCATCCTTCCAGGGTGTTCTACTATTATTATTGGTGGTGTTGTGGCTGCTGCAATAATTTTTTACTGAGCGCCTAGGTCCCAAAGGTTATGAATCTAAGATAAGCGAAGGCACTACTATGATTCTGCAAGGATGGTATATTACCAACCATGGGGACATAGAAGGATGAGACTGTGCAGGTGTTCCCAGCTCCAAGAAACACCTTTCTTAGCTTTTAGCATGAGTGTTTCCCACAGACACTGTGAATCACAGATGGTGAAGGCCTCAGATTGAGAAATCGAAAGCTCTGGACAAACCCCATCAGGGCAGACCTGTGACAGTGACGGTGGCATGCAGCGCCCCGCCCCTCCCTTGTTCACCTTGCACCTTAAAATCAACAAATCCCCCAGAATGGCGCACAGTCTCTCACAAAGCCTGGCCACCAGACAAGTGTTTCAAGTTCTACAGAT
Source organism: Tragulus kanchil (assembly GCA_022376925.1). Lineage (NCBI taxonomy): Eukaryota > Metazoa > Chordata > Mammalia > Artiodactyla > Tragulidae > Tragulus > Tragulus kanchil. The sequence continues at coordinate 231,620,791 of JAIOJX010000028.1, forward strand.
AATTTTAGTAAAACACACCAGCCACCCCAATACCGGTGAAACTCCTGGTCATTCTTTTTCCAACTTGGTCCTCTTCCACAAGCGGACACATTCGTGGTCACCCACTGTCAATACCCCTGTAATGACACAGATTCCCAGTAAAGGAAGGTCTCACATGGGGCACAGTTCTGACCCATACAGACGGGGTTTGCATGAGACAATTTTGAGAGGCAGGGATCCTCGCGGTTTCTGACACATTGCCAATCACACACAGGAAAGCTGATGTATGATTTTCAAGCCAGTTTTATGAAAAAAATAATTCCAAATCCCTAAGCATGTGAAGCCAAAATTGTAAATACTGCTAAAAATCCCTGGGGCTCTGTCATATTATTTATTATGCTTCTTCTTAGCACCTCAGAAGTGGGCTCACAGAGCCTCTGATTAATTTACACACCATCAACGGGGTTCACAGATTGTGAGACCCACACATGAGAAGACCAAGAGCCTTGGCCGAAATCCCAACAACGTGTAAATAAACACAGCCTGAAGGACCCAGAATGCCATTCAGTCCCAATTCATATTGCTGCCATGGGTGGAGAGGCAGGACCAAGCTGATACTCAGGGTAACGCCAAAAGTCAATGGTTTGCGCCATGAGAAAGCAAGTTTCAATTCTAAGGTCAAGGTTTTCAATGTCTTCCTTCTCAGGTGAGTCACCTCCACTTGTAAGGTACACTCATAATTCTCATAAGGGCTTATGAGGACTCAATGAGTGACAGATCTGTCTGATGTGAAAAGACTCCTGAGAGTTTTGATATATCTCCCCCTTAAAGAAAGTAAATCCTGGGCCTCCCTGATAGCTCGTGGTGAAGTTCATGGTAGTTCGCCTGCCAGTGCAGGAGACACAGGTTTGATCCCTGATCCGGGAGGATCCCACATGCTGTGGGGCAACTAGGCCTGTGAGCCACAACTGTTGAGCCTATGCTCTAGAGCCTTGGATCCGCAACTATGGAGCCCATGGGCCACAACTGTTGGAGCCCATGTACCCAGGAGCCCAAGTTCCACAACAAGAGAGGTCACGACAGCAGGAAGCCTCTCAAATGGAGAGTGGCCCCCACTCCCTGCAACTAGAGAAGAGTCTGCAGCAGCAGTGAAAACCCAGAATAGCCAAAATAAACAAATAAATAAATAAATAATTTTTTTAAAAAGAAGTAAATCCTAATTTAGGGCTCACACATCAGTTCTTTTAAAGACCTAGAGTTTCCACCGAAAGTGAAGATCATTTTAATAATGCTAACTGAGCAGATAAGAATAGTGAATGATTACTATCCTATAATATGCCAAGCTTTAACAAGATAATTATAACTTGTAGTACCTGTAATAAAAAAAACTGGGGGTAATTTTTATATAATCTTGAGGTTTGATTTTATATCTTAATGGTCATACTCAGCTGCAGTAGTTGCTTCTAATGAAAACTGACTTTAACGTTTGGTACTCAGCCAAAGTGTATATTAGGTACATTTCCAAGATGATACAGAAAACTTGCAGCTCTGTGAAGCTGCAAGAAATACAAAGGAAATGTAACTGTGGGTCATGTGAAGGACACAATTTTACTGAATTCCCAGTACATAATCTTCAGTTTAGGAGAGAAAAAAAAGAGAACTTAGAGTTTATTCCAGATCAATCCAGCACATTCAGGATATTTTTGAAACATACAGCTATACTGTATATTATGTGTCTATTTAGTACTTTTTTTGTTTCTATGTTAGCTGCCTTTACACTTGTGTACAAATCTTATACCAACTATCTGTTATATTCAAAGATTGAAAAAGAAGAAATGAGAGTCTGTCCATTGAAAATTTAGCCCTACGGACATCCAACAGTCATCCTGATACAGGGAAGACAAACCCAGACAGTGTAAGAAGGGAGCCACTCAGACTTCTGAATTATCTTCTTTTATAAATAAAAGTTCAAACGAGGCACTCTCCTTACTGAGTTAGCTAAAAGGATTCAAAATTATAATGAGCCAAAACTCAGTTTTGAATCACTCTTCCTGTTTATAGTGAATAAATTCCCCAAATGCAGAGGAATTAGATTTTAATAAAAAGTCTCTACTAGCGTGTTCTTGCTCAATCACATTTTGGCTAAACTAGCTTAACCCTTCCTAGAACTTAGAAGTCTGACACACTGATCAACCAGATGGGGACCAAGCTACTGCTGTTAAAACACAATCGGCTTTATAGGCCAGCTTATAATCATAGCTTAGTTGAGCTCCATTTTGCGGACACTAATGGATTTCACTATGTCATCTACACACAAGCCAGTAGTTCTCCAAGTGTGTTCCCAAAACCACAGCAGCAGGATCACCCAGGAACTTTTTTTTTTTTTTTAAGGAAAAGGATCTATCTTTTAAAATAACTTTTATTCATTTATTTATTTTTGGCTGTGCTGGATCTCCCTTGCTACGTGGGCTTTTCCCTAGTTGCAGCAAGCTGGGGCTCCTCTCTAGGTCATGGGCTTCTCATCGCAGTGGCTTCTCCTGTTGTTGAGCACGGGCTCTAGGAAGTGTGAGTTTCAGTAGCTATGACTCCCGGACTCCAGAGCACAGACTCAATATCTACGGCACACCAGCTTCATTGCCCTGAGGCATGTGGGACTTCCCGGACCAGGGATTGAACCTGTGGCTCCTTCACTGGCAGGCAGTGTCTTTATCACCCAAGCACCAGGGAAGTCCTGGGAACTTGTTTAAAAGGCAAATTCTTGAGCCTCCACTAGAAACCTACAGAATCAGAAACCCTAGGGGTGGGGTGAATTGGGTTCAAAAAGGTGCCTCTGAGGCATGCTGCCTCAGGCCATGGAAACCTCACTGTGTGTGTTGCTCAAACATGCCCCAGGCTTCCCAGGGTGGTGGGTCTAAGGATGTCTCAAACATCAACCCCCACAAATGGCAGAAACTCAAGACTTTCTCCTTGCTTAGGTCTCTCTGGAAGTCTCCAAATCGGCTTGCTTCTCACAGGCCTCCTCTGCTCCAGCACCTCTGTGATATGATGGAAGTTCCATGCCCATCACCACTCTGCACAGACTCTGTGCTACTCAGATCCCGAGCATGGTGGCCCTCCACCCATGGGCCACCATCACATCCCACCCTGAGCACTAAAGTCCTTTTTCTTTTGCATGCTAAGTTGCTCAGTCATGTCTGGCTCTTTGCGGTCCCATGGACTGTTGCCTGCCAGGCTCCTCTGCCCATGGAATTAGATTTTAATAAAAAGTCTCTACTAGCGTGTTCTTGCTCAATCACATTTTGGCTAAACTAGCTTAACCCTTCCTAGAACTTAGAAGTCTAACACACTGATCAACCAGATGGGGACCAAGCTACTGCTGTTAAAACACAATCGGCTTTATAGGCCAGCTTATAATCATAGCTTAGTTGAGCTCCATTTTGCGGACACTAATGAATTTCACTATGTCATCTACACACAAGCCAGTGGTTCTCCAAGTGTATTCCCAAAACCACAGCAGCAGGATCACCCAGGAACTTTTTTTTTTTTTAAGGAAAAGGATCTATCTTTTAAAATAACTTTTATTCATTTATTTATTTTTGGCTGTGCTGGATCTCCCTTGCTACGTGGGCTTTTCCCTAGTTGCAGCAAGCTGGGGTTCCTCTCTAGGTCATGGGCTTCTCATCGCAGTGGCTTCTCCTGTTGTTGAGCACGGGCTCTAGGGAGTGAGAGTTTCAGTAGCTATGACTCCCAGACTCCAGAGCACAGACTCAATATCTACGGCACACCAGCTTCATTGCCCTGAGGCATGTGGGACTTCCCGGACCAGGGATTGAACCTGTGGCTCCTTCACTGGCAGGCAGTGTCTTTATCACCCAAGCACCAGGGAAGTCCTGGGAACTTGTTTAAAAGGCAAATTCTTGAGCCTCCACTAGAAACCTACAGAATCAGAAACCCTAGGGGTGGGGCGAATTGGGTTCAAAAAGGTGCCTCTGAGGCATGCTGCCTCAGGCCATGGAAACCTCACTGTGTGTGTTGCTCAAACATGCCCCAGGCTTCCCAGGGTGGTGGGTCTAAGGATGTCTCAAACATCAATCCCCACAAATGGCAGAAACTCAAGACTTTCTCCTTGCTTAGGTCTCTCTGGAAGTCTCCAAATCGGCTTGCTTCTCACAGGCCTCCTCTGCTCCAGCACCTCTGTGATATGATGGAAGTTCCATGCCCATCACCACTCTGCACGGACTCTGTGCTACTCAGATCCCGAGCATGGTGGCCCTCCACCCATGGGCCACCATCACACCCCACCCTGAGCACTAAAGTCCTTTTTCTTTTGCATGCTAAGTTGCTCAGTCATGTCTGGCTCTTTGCGGTCCCATGGACTGTTGCCTGCCAGGCTCCTCTGCCCATGGGCTTCTCCAGTTAAGAATACTAGAGTGGGTTGCCATGCCCTCCTCCAGGGGATCTTCCTGACCCAAGAATGAGACTCCCATCTCTTACGTCTCACGCACTGGCAGATGGGTTCTTTACCACTAGCGCCACCTGGAACTGTTAACCCCCTCCATTCTGCAATCCCATCCCTGCCCCTCGCCATCTCTCTGGGAGCCTCTGTAGGCCCGGAGGAAACATCTACCGCCACCAGGTCTCCCTCTTCAGCAGGGGCCCCCCACTAGCTTCCTTTGGCTGAAAGTAATAAGCATGGCCCCAGAAGCAAAGATGGCCAGCTAGTGGAGGAGGAAGAGGTAGGAAGATATTTTTAAAGCAGGATTTACAAAGGCTAGTGATTCCTATGAGACAAAAAAAAAAAAAGATCCAAGTGTTCTCCAGAACTACACAAACCCGAGAAATGAGGAACATCCTGTCCTGGGAATTGATGGAAGCAGAGTATTTAGTGTCAACAGAAAGGAACACAGAGGGTGTAGGCGTGAATATGTATATGTAAGAGAGACAGAGAAAAACTGAAACAGAGAGAGGTGGGCGGGTGGGGGAGCTTGCTTCTCCGGTGGTCCAGTGGCTAAGACCTCACACTCCCAGTGCAGGGGACTCGAGTTCCATCCCTGGGGAACGAGATCCCACATACAGCAATGAAGGTTGAAGATCATGCATGCCACAACTAAGACCTGGTGCAGCCACATTAATAAAAAAAAATTTAAATAAAGGTTGCCTTTTTGGAAAAAGAGAAAGGAAAGAAATAGAGACGGGTCAAAATGAGTTTTTCCAGTCACTGATAGGCAGAAAAGTGACCGGATGGTCTCCTGCGTCTAACGGTAACTAACATGAAAACCACGAAAGCAACAGGAGCAGAAAACACTGAGAATCATCTCATCCCTGAGAGATAACACAAAGATCCCCTGGGAAACCTTAAACCACAGATAACAACCAAAACCAGGTAAGTAATACAGTTCTCAAAATGAGTGTGCTCTGGACACCAGGTGGGACTGTCCCACAGTCTGGGGACCATCTCAAACCATTTCCTGCCCCTGCAACACAGCAGTGACTCCTGACTTGTAAAACCTTCTCCCACCCCGTAATTCCAACTATCCTCAAGAAGGAAACAGCCTCCCACCGAAAATGAAAACTCTCGAAATAATCTAAGAGCTAAGAGGAGAGGAGCAAGGAGGAACTATGGGTTGAATTTAAAATAATAAAAAGCAGTAAATATCAAAAAGGAGAGATTTCATATGTTGGGGGACATCCTATGTTTCTCTTGTCTATATAAGGATGGATAAAGAACAAAGATCAACCACTTTCTATAAGAAAACAGGAACCGGGAACCCCCAAGAGTGAGGAACATCTACCGCCACCAGGTCTCCCTCTTCAGCAGGGGCCCCCCACTAGCTTCCTTTGGCTGAAAGTAATAAGCATAGCCCCAGAAGCAAAGATGGCCAGCTAGTGGAGGAGGAACAGGTAGGAAGATATTTTTAAAGCAGGATTTACAAAGGCTGGTGATTCCTATGAGACCAAAAAAAAAAAAGATCCAAGTGTTCTCCAGAACTACACAAACCCGAGAAATGAGGAACATCCTGTCCTGGGAACTGATGGAAGCAGAGTATTTAGTGTCAACAGAAAGGAACACAGAGGGTGTAGGCGTGAATATGTATATGTAAGAGAGACAGAGAAAAACTGAAACAGAGAGAGGTGGGCGGGTGGGGGAGCTTGCTTCTCCGGTGGTCCAGTGGCTAAGACCTCACACTCCCAGTGCAGGGGACTCGAGTTCCATCCCTGGGGAACGAGATCCCACATACAGCAATGAAGGTTGAAGATCATGCATGCCACAACTAAGACCTGGTGCAGCCACATAAATAAAAAAAAATTTAAATAAAGGTTGCCTTTTTGGAAAAAGAGAAAGGAGAGAAACAGAGACGGGTCAAAATGAGTTCTCCCAGTTACTGGTAGGCAGAAAAGTGACTGGATGGTCTCCTGTGTCTAACGGTAACTAACATGAAAACCACGAAAGCAACAGGAGCAGAAAACACTGAGAATCATCTCATCCCTGAGAGATAACACAAAGATCCCCTGGGAAACCTTAAACCACAGATAACAACCAAAACCAGGTAAGTAATACAGTTCTCAAAATGAGTGTGCTCTGGACACCAGGTGGGACTGTCCCACAGTCTGGGGACCATCTCAAACCATTTCCTGCCCCTGCAACACAGCAGTGACTCCTGACTTGTAAAACCTTCTCCCACCCCATAATTCCAACTATCCTCAAGAAGGAAACAGCCTCCCACCGAAAATGAAAACTCTCGAAATAATCTAAGAGCTAAGAGGAGAGGAGCAAGGAGGAACTATGGGTTGAATTTAAAATAATAAAAAGCAGTAAATATCAAAAAGGAGAGATTTCATATGTTGGGGGACATCCTATGTTTCTCTTGTCTATATAAGGATGGATAAAGAACAAAGATCAACCACTTTCTATAAGAAAACAGGATGGAAACCTTTCAAGTTTTGGGGCACATTCATTCCATCAATTCTGCCATAAAAAGCCCAAAAGGAGCCTCTGAAATCAAGGAATGGGTTAAAGGAATGGGCGTGGCTGTGTTCCAATACATTTCATTTATGCCAACGGGTAATGGGTCAGATCTGCTCTGCAACCTGGGGTTTGCCAGTTGCTAGGTATCAAGTGTACGTTTATATTTATGGAATGCAAAATTGGGAGGCATTAGAAACAGTGTTTTCATCAGTCCCTTTTAAGAAACAAGAGGATAATCAAGATTATACTATTCCTTCCTCCAGTACTCTTGGATTTGGCTGGAAGACTTCCCCTCATACACTAATCTGTGCCCCTTATTTGCACATCTCCTCATTCTCCCCTGCTTCAGGCTCTCATCTTTGTGCCCCTGAGAAAAAGGTGTGCATGTTCGGTCGTGTCTGACTCTTTGGCGACCCCATGAACTGGAGCCCTCGAGGCTCCTCAGTCCATGGAACTCTCCAGACAAGAATACGGGAGTGGGTTGCCATTTCCTTCTCCAAGGGATCTTCCCCACCCAGGGATCAAACCCGTGTCTCCTATATCTCCTGCACTGCAGGCACCCTTTGAGGAAATGCTATTATAAAACAGATAATCATCGTGCTTTCTCAAAATAAGCAGATGAAAGATATTGTCAAGAGCTGTGAGGCCCCTCACATGTGTGCTTCCACTCGACACGAGGTCCAGAGCTCGTTTGGTGCAGGTAAAGAACATGCAAACAGACCAGGCACCGTCTCCCTCCACAGGGTTTCCACCGCTAAATGCGATAGAGGCTGAATCCCAAAGTCATGAGCGTGACTCGGCCGGCCCCCCAGCAACACCAGCTGCGGCTACATCACCTGCCCGAGTCCAACATCTGGAAATCCGCAGAAGGCCCCTGGTGGGATAGAGGGCAGCGGTGCTTAGGGAGCCTTCCTTCAAGTTCACGGAGATGGCAACCGAGACCCTGGGCAGACAGCAAGCCTTAAAGAAGAGCTTAGATTTGGCTCCTCCCCTCCACCCTTCCACCCGTATCAGAGACCTCTCCAGAGCAAAGGTACCAGGAGCCCAAGCACAAGAGAGAAAACTCCAGAGCCAACGAGAAAAAACCTTTGACGAGCCTCCCACGTGGTCAGGAGTCATTTGCTTGGTAACATGAGGACACACGACCTGAGAATCCCAACGTTCAGGCTCCCTTCTTCATATGGATTTCCTTAACAGCCAGGGGAGCAGCTGAGTGTCCATGAGAAAGGCAGAAATCGACTGCACATGTACACATGTTTGGCTCAGATGGTTTTCATCAGACTTAACAGAGAAGCTGTCCTTTTTCTTCTCTAGTCTCACAGTGAAGAATCCCGAAGGACATGGAAAGCTCTCAGAATGAATCAGCCGCAAACGGGAAACACTTCTTAACAGGACTAATTACGGGTGGACGGAGGTGGAGAAACAATTCTTCCTATGTGTTCGGGGAAGCATCTCCTGGACGAATGGCATAAAAGCAGCCCAGGTCAGCCGAGGACCCTCCCCCACCTCCTCCTTGTCTCCTGTCCAACTTGATGACTTCCAGAACTAGGATATAAAAAGTCCTTGTGGCAGGAAGTCATACCCACCAGAACAATACGAGCCTCTGAAGGACAGGTGTCCGCGCAGTTGGACCTGGACCACAGAAAAGAGAAATCCTCTCTTCTGCTGCCACCAGTGCAGATGGATGGGATCTGAGGATCATTTCCTCAGCAGGCAAAAGCCCAGGGAAGAGGAACTGGGAAAGGTCATGTCCAAACAAATCTATCAACCCAACAGAGAGAGTCCCGGAATGTGCAGGTGGACATGTACCGCCCACGAGAGGAGGAGACAGCAAACCCTGCCCAGAAAGGGCCAACATCTCCAACGATTCTTCCTGCAAGTGGGCCTGAGAAAGCCCTACATGGTCAGCTGGTCAGATAGATGGGTTGATGAAGGCAGGAAACCGGGAGAAGAGGTGTAGCCCCCACGAGGCTGGGAAAGTCCAGTGTCACTATGCCAGCCATGAGCGACTCCCTCCACCTGTGAAACTAAAACTCACATGAAATTAACATGTGATGTGAAACCCATGGGAGAACCTCATTTTACAAGGTCTTTTTACACTCAGCTCCCAATAAAAGAGACCCCTCTTTATAATATGCTTGTGAAGCACAAGGCTGGGAATGGTTAGCAAAGTTTGCTTGGATTTATAGTAATACTACAGTTACTGATTATCTTATTGACAACATCAGTAATAATATTCATGGCTGTCACTAAAGCATGTATTCCTCCCAGAGGAATAAGCAATAATAATAAGCAAATCCAATGAGTTAGTTGACAAATCACTTTCTAAGCACACCGGGAGATGCAGGGACCCAGGGGCTGCGGGGAGTCGGGTAGGAGTGAGACTAGGGAGTTTGCGTTTACTGGGGACAGGGCTTCAGTTTGGGAAGGTGAACAATTCAAGAGACGGATGATGGTGAATGACTCACACGACCACGTGAATGGACTTAGTGCCCCTACACTGTACAATTAATATGGTTAAAATAGTCTGTTTTACATTATGTGACTTTTACCACAATAAAAATTTTTTTAAATCCCTTTCTGCAAGCATATCCATGGAAGAAATTTTCTCAACGTACACACACCCATGTGTAAAAATCGGTATTTATCCTGGTCAACACCCCTACACCCTCTCCTCTGCAGAGATATCTGTTGCTCTCCCCTCCAGATTTTAAGTTATGACATCCCACTCTCCTATTAACCCCCTCACCTACAGCCTGGGGCCCAACAAACCCTCCTCCCCTACTCTGACCCTGGGGTTTTCCTTTCCTGCCCTCGCCTGCAAGTGAGACGAACAGGAGCTGTGTGACTTTGGGCCAGGGGTTTCTCCTTTCTGGGCCTCAGTTTTCTCATCTGCAGAATGTGAGTGGTGGGGGTGTGAGGGTCAAGGATGACCGTGAAAGAGGACAGGACAGGACTCGGCCTCATTCTCAGGCTCGAACTCTGCTACTGCAATTCACATACCCACCCACGTGTTGATACAGACTCCAAGTCACTCCTTACTCTAGCGGTACATTTATTCAATAAGCAGTCATTGATAGGTTAGGAATCAGGAATGGGGGTGACCAATTACTGACACCAGAAACCAAGGGAAATAAACACACCACTCTGCCCACCCCCAGGTTGCTCTTCTTGGTCCCGAGACCTCCCCCATCACACGGGGCAGTGACAGAAGGCCACTGCCTCTTCTGGGTTTGACCTCCTCAGCATCTCCTCCATTTTCTTCATCTTGCTTTCCTTTCAGAGGCCTATGACCGCCTTTTACTTTTCTTAAGGAAGGGAATTTTTCAGGAAGGGTCTTTCAAACTCCTAAATGATTTGCAGAGCCTCTCAGCCCGTTTTTGGCCATAATCCAACAGGATGCTGTCTTCACACTGCTCCTTCCACCCATCTCGTCCACATCTGGCTCTTGGCCACCACGCAGGCCAAGTTCGTCTCCCACCTAGCTCCTGACAAGCCTCTGTGCCATCCAGACCTGCACCAGCCAACCAGCCTTCTCTGGCTCTCAACCTGAAGACAGGTGACTACGGTCTTTCTCCCCTCCTGAATGACCCTCTGTGGGCATTTATGTTCTGCTGGTAGAATTCAAGCTCCTTAGTGCATCTTTAAAAGACCCCCCACAACAGGAAGCTCTCTGAACTTTCCCTTTTCCCTCCACTCAGGGCTCTCCACCAGCCCACAGGGCAGGTCCTCCCTCCATCGAGCCCTGAAGCGCCACGCTCACCACTGTCCTGTTGCTGCAGCCCAGCCAGGACACCTCCCCCCAGCCGACCCCCCTGCTCTTGCTCGTCTCCCACTCACCCTGCAGGATTCACATCAAGGGCCGTGCATCCCACACAGTGATCTTTAGTTCCCTAGACAAGAGGGGTGCCTGTTCACAGCTTGTATCCCACTTTCCTTACAATTTGACACAGATTAACTGTGCTATACTAACCGATCACCATGTCTATCTTCTCTGGCAAATTATAAGCTCCTCGACACAGTGATTAACTCCAGAAGCCCGCATCACGCCTTCACACACAGTCAACAATCAACAGACACAGGCCAACATCAGAAATGCAATTATAGCACTGGGGAAGGGACTTCCCTGGCAGTCCAGTGGTTATGATTCCATGCTCCCAATGCAGGGGGCATAGGTTTGATCCCTGGCTGGAGAACTAAGAGTTCACATGCTGCGTAGCACAATCAAAAAAAAAAAAAAAAAACTAAAACAAAAAAATATTTTTAAAACACTAGGAAAGGGGGAATTCCCTGGTGGTCCAGTGGCTGAGACTCTGTGCTCCCAATGCCAGGGGCCCAGGTTCGATTCCTGGTCAGGGAACTAGAGCCCACATGCTACAACTGAGACTCAATGCAGCCAAAGAAATACAAATTAAAAAAAAAAAAAAAAAAAAAACACTAGGAAAGAGCAGAGAGTCCAAATGCACCCTCCACTTCACCTTGGAACCTGATCAGATCCCCTGCAAACAGCTGCTTGGAGCAGTAAGGATTTTCACAGCTATCAGCTGGCCCCCGGGATTCATAAAGAGATGTGCTTGTGCTATTTGACACCTGGACCCCTAAACCAAGGAGTGCTAACCTTCTGTTTGTTTGTGAGGCTGAGAGATTTTTCATAAAGCCGAGGTAAACTCAGGGGTTTATTTAATACGAGTCTCGCCACCATCCATCACTAATTAGCTAGATTCTACAAGTGGACTTAACAGCCTGAGTGGGTCTCATGGCCGAAACTGCACGGATCGCCTGACACCACTGGAACGTGGGGGACCACTGCGGGACACCTGGGACTGGCCTCTGAAGCGAATCAAATGGACATTCTATATGACTCCAGCCAAGACCCAGATCTGGAGCCGAACCACCAGGAGTCACAGGAAAGAAGCAGAAATGGTCTCTCATAGAGATTCTGCCAAAACATGCAAGTTGTCCTTCTCCCACCAAGGAGGCTGAGAACAGAAGCGTCCATGTCACAAGCCCCACAGGTCAGTCACACCCACAGACCCCGGAGACACGACGCACACTGGCGACACCCTCGGCCACACTAAACCTAAAGTCAGGGGTGCGGAGAACACATTCACGGTGGTTTTCAAGTGACAAAGAGAGGCGACAGACCCACGCCTGACGGGGTGGAGGGCACCTGACGTGGTTACCAGGGGAAGAAGGCTCCGGACAGAGAGGTCAGCCAGGACAAGGGCTTTGAAGCAGGGGGTTGCCTGGCCCCGAGCCACCGTCAGAGTGGAGGAAGCAGCAGGAGAGTCGCGGAGGGCACAGAGCGGCTCCTGCCAGACCCCGAAACTACTGCTAACACTTTGATTTTGATGCTGGGTGCGGGAGGGAGGTGTTGAAAAGCATAAGAAGGTTTTGAACAGAGTGTCTGACCTAAAAGCTGCCCTCTGGCTACTATGGGGGGGCAGATCCCAGTGGCTTAGTGGTAAAGAATCCACCTGCAACGCAGGAGACACGAGAGACATGGGTTGGATCCTGGGCCAGGAAGATGCCCTGGAGAAGGAAGTGGCAACCTACTTCAGTATTCTTGCTTAGGAAAGTTCACGCACAGAGGAGCCAGGCAGGCTATGGTCGATGGAGTCACAAGGAGGCAGATGTCACTGAGCGTGTGTGAGGGCAGAGGGGCCGGTTCTGGAAAAGGCTCCACAGCATCCACACGAGGGCCACACAGCTGCCGTCCTGAGTGAGGAGTTTTCGCCAGGTACCAACATGGATCTAAGAACACCAGGGTGTCCCTTCACCCACCCCAGCGGCTCTACACAGAAGCACCAGAGCGGCCCTGGGCGGGAGCGCGAGATCAGGATGAAAGGAGAGGTCGCTGCACGGATCGCCTGACACCACTGGAACGTGGGGACCACTGCGGACACCTGGGACTGGCCTCTGAAGCGAATCAAATGGACATTCTATATGACTCCAGCCAAGACCCAGATCTGGAGCCGAACCACCAGGAGTCACAGGAAAGAAGCAGAAATGGTCTCTCATAGAGATTCTGCCAAAACATGCAAGTTGTCCTTCTCCCACCAAGGAGGCTGAGAACAGAAGCGTCCATGTCACAAGCCCCACAGGTCAGTCACACCCACAGACCCCGGAGACACGACGCACACTGGCGACACCCTCGGCCACACTAAACCTAAAGTCAGGGGTGCGGAGAACACATTCACGGTGGTTTTCAAGTGACAAAGAGAGGCGACAGACCCACGCCTGACGGGGTGGAGGGCACCTGATGTGGTTACCAGGGGAAGAAGGCTCCGGACAGAGAGGTCAGCCAGGACAAGGGCTTTGAAGCAGGGGGTTGCCTGGCCCCGAGCCACCGTCAGAGTGGAGGAAGCAGCAGGAGAGTCGCGGAGGGCACAGAGCGGCTCCTGCCAGACCCCGAAACTACTGCTAACACTTTGATTTTGATGCTGGGTGCGGGAGGGAGGTGTTGAAAAGCATAAGAAGGTTTTGAACAGAGTGTCTGACCTAAAAGCTGCCCTCTGGCTACTATGGGGGGGCAGATCCCAGTGGCTTAGTGGTAAAGAATCCACCTGCAACGCAGGAGACACGAGAGACATGGGTTGGATCCTGGGCCAGGAAGATGCCCTGGAGAAGGAAGTGGCAACCTACTTCAGTATTCTTGCTTAGGAAAGTTCACGCACAGAGGAGCCAGGCAGGCTATGGTCGATGGAGTCACAAGGAGGCAGATGTCACTGAGCGTGTGTGAGGGCAGAGGGGCCGGTTCTGGAAAAGGCTCCACAGCATCCACACGAGGGCCACACAGCTGCCGTCCTGAGTGAGGAGTTTTGCGCCAGGTACCAACATGGATCTAAGAACACCAGGGGTGTCCCCTTCACCCACCCCAGCGGCTCTACACAGAAGCACCAGAGCGGCCCTGGGCGGGGAGCGCGCGAGATCAGGATGAAAGGAGAGGTCGCTGCAGTCCTTCCGGCCATCACACGGCAGCTCTGAGCAGGACGGCAGGCAGTGAACTCAGGGCAGCTTTAAACACGGGGAGTTAGAGAGGTCACCCCAGATGAAAAGGAAACCGAGACCAACCTTCTGGTGGGAGCTCCTCTGGAAACATGGAGAACACACACACCATCGGAGAAGAAAGGCAGCCTCCAGCACTGTCGGCTCAGGACTCCGCTCAGAACTCGGCCTCAAAGAGCAGTCCTTCGGGGCGAGCAGGGCAGCCAGACCTCTCAGAGCTGGCCCTTCTTTCCTTGTAGCTGAACAAAAGAAAGGGGGTCAAGGTTAGACACTCAGGTGGCTTTGAAGCCCAGCTGCGTCCCAGGCCTCCCACCCTTCCCCGGAGTCGTGGCTGAAGGTCCAAGCAAAGCGCTCTCTGTACCTCTCCCTCATTCTCTCCCAGACCCAGCTGGTACCCACGACATGCCGGTCAGGACCTCCCACCCAGCTCAGCCCCAATCACGTCGGAGCCCTCGAGCAAGTCCCTGAACACCTCTGTCCTTCTCCTTCCTCCTTTCTATGATAAGGATTAAGTAAGGTCATTCATGCCAGCTGTGGACTCATCGGGAAAGATCCTGATGCTGGGAAAGAGTGAGGGCAGAGGAAGGTGACAGAGATGAGATGGTTAGATGGCATCATGAGGCAACAGGTAGGAACTTGGGCACATTCCAAGCGACGGTGAGAGAGAGAGAAGCTTGGTGCGCAGCAGTCCACGGAGTCGCAAAGAGTCGGACACGACTAGGAAACTGAACCACGACAACAAAGACCCTTCATGAATGAACCCTGTACTCAGACGGCACGCAATAGGAAGAATTATTCTGAGGGGCGGGGGAGAGGGGACACTGTCGCTAATTCCCTTAACTTGCCCATGCATGCATGAGGAATTTATTTATTGGAAGAAATGTAAAATAGTGAAAAGACTCACTGGCCAACCAACATGGATCTAAGAACACCAGGGGTGTCCCCTTCACCCACCCCAGCGGCTCTACACAGAAGCACCAGAGCGGCCCTGGGCGGGGAGCGCGCGAGATCAGGATGAAAGGAGAGGTCGCTGCAGTCCTTCCGGCCATCACACGGCAGCTCTGAGCAGGACGGCAGGCAGTGAACTCAGGGCAGCTTTAAACACGGGGAGTTAGAGAGGTCACCCCAGATGAAAAGGAAACCGAGACCAACCTTCTGGTGGGAGCTCCTCTGGAAACATGGAGAACACACACACCATCGGAGAAGAAAGGCAGCCTCCAGCACTGTCGGCTCAGGACTCCGCTCAGAACTCGGCCTCAAAGAGCAGTCCTTCGGGGCGAGCAGGGCAGCCAGACCTCTCAGAGCTGGCCCTTCTTTCCTTGTAGCTGAACAAAAGAAAGGGGGTCAAGGTTAGACACTCAGGTGGCTTTGAAGCCCAGCTGCGTCCCAGGCCTCCCACCCTTCCCCGGAGTCGTGGCTGAAGGTCCAAGCAAAGCGCTCTCTGTACCTCTCCCTCATTCTCTCCCAGACCCAGCTGGTACCCACGACATGCCGGTCAGGACCTCCCACCCAGCTCAGCCCCAATCACGTCGGAGCCCTCGAGCAAGTCCCTGAACACCTCTGTCCTTCTCCTTCCTCCTTTCTATGATAAGGATTAAGTAAGGTCATTCATGCCAGCTGTGGACTCATCGGGAAAGATCCTGATGCTGGGAAAGAGTGAGGGCAGAGGAAGGTGACAGAGATGAGATGGTTAGATGGCATCATGAGGCAACAGGTAGGAACTTGGGCACATTCCAAGCGACGGTGAGAGAGAGAGAAGCTTGGTGCGCAGCAGTCCACGGAGTCGCAAAGAGTCGGACACGACTAGGAAACTGAACCACGACAACAAAGACCCTTCATGAATGAACCCTGTACTCAGACGGCACGCAATAGGAAGAATTATTCTGAGGGGCGGGGGAGAGGGGACACTGTCGCTAATTCCCTTAACTTGCCCATGCATGCATGAGGAATTTATTTATTGGAAGAAATGTAAAATAGTGAAAAGACTCACTGGCACCAATAAACAAGAGATGCATCATCATTAAACACAGAGTGGGACTTCCCTGGTGGTCTGTGCTCCCAAGTTGGGGGCACGGGTTCAGTCCCTGGTCAGGGACCTGGCTCCCACTTGCCACAACTAAGAGCCACAACTAGTTCAATAAGTAAGTATCTTTTAAAAACAGAGTGATAAAAACAGGGTGGTGGCACATCTTACATAGCGATGGGCCATTATAAACAAGTATTCACAGAAAAAAAGACCTTCCCCAAGGGTCTTGACCCTTTATGAACAGATGGACATGATCAGTCCTTGCAAGCATGGTTAAGGGGAGCACATTTACACACTGATACGACAGCACTTAAAACACTCCATCTGTAAGACTAAGGGAACTCAAACAGGGGCTCTGTCACTCTACCCGGAGCGGGGAAAGGGGTGGGAAATGTGAGGGAAGTTCAAGAGGGAGGGAACATACGTACACCAGTGGCTGATTAATGTTGATGTTTGGCTGTAAACAATAAAACTCTGTAACACTATTATCCTTCAATTAAAAAAAAAAAAAAACCTTCTGGACACGAATTCAGCAATCAAATGCATTAGATGCATTTAAAAGTTCACACCCTTGGACTCCGTGAATCCATGTCTAGAATTTTTAACCTAGAGCTACAATAAAAGATGCAAAGATCTATACATAAGGAAGTTCATAAACTTCTAAACTAAAAATCAAAACTCAGAAAACTAAATGTTGAACCAGAGGAAACAAGTTAAAGTACGTTATATCCTTATAAGCAAGTACTATGCAATAGCAGTTTAAAGGGTGACTTTAAGAAAAATATCTAGAGTAGAGCTTGAGCTCCTTGAGAATGTGGTCCATGGATCAGACGGGATTAGAAGCACACACTTGATTTTGTCACATAATAATATCTCATGGGACAGAAAACAGGCTTTGGAAGGAAAAGAAAAAAGTTCCTTGAAGTCAAAAACACCGTGCAGGCTGGTGACATCAGCCACTTTGCTGGTGGATAGACTCAGGGGTCAGTGCCTCCCACTTGGCTGACACCCTCTCTGGACACCAGTGAATTTAGGCTCTAAAAATCTCTAGCAGTTGATATGAAAAACAGCTCAGGGAAACTTATTTAAGGGATATCTGTGAAAGAATTTTCCAGTATCCTGTATGCAAGTCAACTTTAAGACTGAAGATACATGAATCCAACAAAATGTTGTACCAGTTTAGAATTGAAGTGACAACCTGACTTGTTTTGGTGTTGCTGTTGTTGTTCCTGTTATTGATGGAGGTGCTTTTGACCGATTTATACTTCTCAAATCTTTGTGTGGTAATGTCAAATTCCCTTCAGAACTCAAAACTTCTATGTAGTCAAACGGTGTCCTGAAAAATCCACAGCTACCCAGTTATGTACACGTTAGTAAAAAGCGATCTTATTTGAAAACAGTCTTGATGTAATGAAGATGAGGTCACATTGAATTAAAATAAGACCTCAATCCAGTGACTGGTGGCATTAAAAGAGAAGCCACACTGAGAATAAGGTCATATGAAGACAGAGCAGAAACTGGTTGGTGCAGCTACAAGCTGAGGAATGCTAGAGATTGCCAGAAGCCACCAGAAGCTAAGAAGAGACAAGGAAGGATTCTTCCCTAGAGCCTCAGAAGAAGCATGACTCTGCCCTCACCTAGATTTTGGACTTCTGGCCTCCAGAAATGTGAGAGAATGAAATTCTGTTCTAAACCACCAAATTGGCAGTCATTTCTTAAGACAGCTCTAGTACTCTAATATAGTGTACAAACACAAGTCCCAAAGACAAGAGAAGATAAACACACAAAGAAGGACTGCTATGGACTGGATGCTGGCAGCCCCCTACAATTCATATGTTGAAGTCCTAATCCCCAGTGTGATGTTATTTGGAGGTAGCATTTGGGAAGTCAATTAGGTCATAAGGGTGGAGTGCTCAAAAAAGGTTTTAGTGCCCTTATAAGAAGAGACATGGGAGAATCTCTCTCTCTCTCTCTCTCTCTCTCTCTCTCTCTCTCTCTCTCTCTCTCTGCCATCAGAGGACACATCGGAAGTTGCCCCTCTCCAAGCCAGGAAGATGACTTTCACCACTGCCTTGACCTCGGACTTCCCAGCATTCACAACTGTGAGAAATAAAATGTGTCTTGCTTATGGCAACCAGCCTATGATGTTTTTGTTATAGCTGCTCGAGCTTACTGAGACAGAATCACCAGAAAGAAAGTGCACTTATGAGATACATTACTTTACAGCTCCATCTCAGGCTAGGTATAGGAGCTGGAAAATAGTTATAAAGAAAAGCTGAAAGACGAACATCATGTTAAGACTTTATTAGCAGTTATCTTGGTTCTCAGAGCAGTGGTTCTTACGCATCTATATGAATAAGCATTACCCAGCAAAAGCATTAGAATGCAGACGTGTGAGCCCCACGACACAGACCCTGATGCAACCCATCCTGGACTTCCCTGGTGGCTCAGGTAGAAAAGAATCTGCCTGCAATGCAGGACTGATCAAACCTGAAAAATCCACAGCTACCCAGTTATGTACACGTTAGTAAAGCGATCTTATTTGAAAACAGTCTTGATGTAATGAAGATGAGGTCACATTGAATTAAAATAAGACCTCAATCCAGTGACTGGTGGCATTAAAAGAGAAGCCACACTGAGAATAAGGTCATATGAAGACAGAGCAGAAACTGGTTGGTGCAGCTACAAGCTGAGGAATGCTAGAGATTGCCAGAAGCCACCAGAAGCTAAGAAGAGACAAGGAAGGATTCTTCCCTAGAGCCTCAGAAGAAGCATGACTCTGCCCTCACCTAGATTTTGGACTTCTGGCCTCCAGAAATGTGAGAGAATGAAATTCTGTTCTAAACCACCAAATTGGCAGTCATTTCTTAAGACAGCTCTAGTACTCTAATATAGTGTACAAACACAAGTCCCAAAGACAAGAGAAGATAAACACACAAAGAAGGACTGCTATGGACTGGATGCTGGCAGCCCCCTACAATTCATATGTTGAAGTCCTAATCCCCAGTGTGATGTTATTTGGAGGTAGCATTTGGGAAGTCAATTAGGTCATAAGGGTGGAGTGCTCAAAAAAGGTTTTAGTGCCCTTATAAGAAGAGACATGGGAGAATCTCTCTCTCTCTCTCTCTCTCTCTCTCTCTCTCTCTCTCTCTCTCTCTCTGCCATCAGAGGACACATCGGAAGTTGCCCCTCTCCAAGCCAGGAAGATGACTTTCACCACTGCCTTGACCTCGGACTTCCCAGCATTCACAACTGTGAGAAATAAAATGTGTCTTGCTTATGGCAACCAGCCTATGATGTTTTTGTTATAGCTGCTCGAGCTTACTGAGACAGAATCACCAGAAAGAAAGTGCACTTATGAGATACATTACTTTACAGCTCCATCTCAGGCTAGGTATAGGAGCTGGAAAATAGTTATAAAGAAAAGCTGAAAGACGAACATCATGTTAAGACTTTATTAGCAGTTATCTTGGTTCTCAGAGCAGTGGTTCTTACGCATCTATATGAATAAGCATTACCCAGCAAAAGCATTAGAATGCAGACGTGTGAGCCCCACGACACAGACCCTGATGCAACCCATCCTGGACTTCCCTGGTGGCTCAGGTAGAAAAGAATCTGCCTGCAATGCAGGAGACCTGGATTCAATCCCTGAGTCGAGAAAATCCCCTCGAGAAGGGAATGCCTAACCACTCCAGTATTCTTGCCTAGAGAATTCCACTGACAGAGAAGCCTGGTGGGTTATTCCCCATGGGGCCGGAGTCAGACACGACTAAGTGACTTTCACTTTCACTCATGTTCTGACAAAGCTAGATTCCTGATCACGCTGAGAAACACTCTGCTGGGATCCAACATGACATGTAACAGACACATCCTCCTTGGAGCTGCCCTTTGACCTACCTCTGCAGTCTGGTCTCTCGGGTGTCTCTCCAGTAACCCCAGAGCACACAGCCTTTCACATCTGAGCTCACCCCATCCATGACTGCTGCCAGGAATGTCCTGAACCTCCACCTGCACCCACCTCTGCCTGGCTATCCCTGCACTCATCAGCACAGGCCTGAACGCCTCCAGGAAACCTTCCTGACCACTTGCTCATGCCTTCCCCATCTCTCAAGAGCCTACAAAGAACCAATGTTCTTGGTACCAAGAAAAATGAGCCCCCCAGAATTGATACGCTTGTAGATACACAATAAACATACACCTAATGCCTAGGAGTCAGTCTCTGGAGCCAGACTGCCTCGCCTCCGATCCTGGGATAAGCTGCACCACCCATGGGGCTGTTGCCAGGATTCAGCAAGTAAGTACTTGCAAGAGCGCAATAAAGATTGTCATTTCTATTCAATAAACAAGATAATTTCAGACTCCGATACATACAGTAATAAGCAGAGTATGGTGGTAGAGTAACGTGATTCTCTATCATGGGGTGTACACCCTGGGCTTGGGAGGATTATTTAGGGTACACTTTGAAGGAGCTGTGTCACGAAGCCTGGACACGCTCGGGGATCTGACACTTTCCGTCCCAGGTGACAAAATCTCGGTGTTAGAGAGCTGTTCTCCAGCAGGAAACGTGTTCCTTGGCAAGGGCTTAATTTCATGTTAAGACTTTATTAGCAGTTATCTTGGTTCTCGGAGCAGTGGTTCTTACGCATCTATATGAATAAGCATTACCCAGCAAAAGCATTAGAATGCAGACGTGTGAGCCCCACGACACAGACCCTGATGCAACCCATCCTGGACTTCCCTGGTGGCTCAGGTAGAAAAGAATCTGCCTGCAATGCAGGAGACCTGGATTCAATCCCTGAGTCGAGAAAATCCCCTCGAGAAGGGAATGCCTAACCACTCCAGTATTCTTGCCTAGAGAATTCCACTGACAGAGAAGCCTGGTGGGTTATTCCCCATGGGGCCGGAGTCAGACACGACTAAGTGACTTTCACTTTCACTCATGTTCTGACAAAGCTAGATTCCTGATCACGCTGAGAAACACTCTGCTGGGATCCAACATGACATGTAACAGACACATCCTCCTTGGAGCTGCCCTTTGACCTACCTCTGCAGTCTGGTCTCTCGGGTGTCTCTCCAGTAACCCCAGAGCACACAGCCTTTCACATCTGAGCTCACCCCATCCATGACTGCTGCCAGGAATGTCCTGAACCTCCACCTGCACCCACCTCTGCCTGGCTATCCCTGCACTCATCAGCACAGGCCTGAACGCCTCCAGGAAACCTTCCTGACCACTTGCTCATGCCTTCCCCATCTCTCAAGAGCCTACAAAGAACCAATGTTCTTGGTACCAAGAAAAATGAGCCCCCCAGAATTGATACGCTTGTAGATACACAATAAACATACACCTAATGCCTAGGAGTCAGTCTCTGGAGCCAGACTGCCTCGCCTCCGATCCTGGGATAAGCTGCACCACCCATGGGGCTGTTGCCAGGATTCAGCAAGTAAGTACTTGCAAGAGTGCAATAAAAGATTGTCATTTCTATTCAATAAACAAGATAATTTCAGACTCCGATACATACAGTAATAAGCAGAGTATGGTGGTAGAGTAACGTGATTCTCTATCATGGGGTGTACACCCTGGGCTTGGGAGGATTATTTAGGGTACACTTTGAAGGAGCTGTGTCACGAAGCCTGGACACGCTCGGGGATCTGACACTTTCCGTCCCAGGTGACAAAATCTCGGGTGTTAGAGAGCTGTTCTCCAGCAGGAAACGTGTTCCTTGGCAAGGGCTTAATTTCCCACCATAAAGATTTGAGTGAAGTGGTCATTTAAGCAGGAGGCACAGCAACAGAAGAAAGACAAAAGGCACACACTCCTGGTGGCTGTGCCCAGCCGTGATCAGCAAGTCCATCTGATGCCATCCTTTGCAAACCCACAGAAATTCTGAGAGATGCTACAGGTGAATAAGAGTTCCACAGGCCCAGGAAGGAGCTTAGGATGACCACGTTCATGACCAATATCAAAGCAACCACAAGACATCCACATGCTGGGGAGGCCAGCTGACATCTGAACTCTAAGTCTGCCATCCTGAGCTACCTCCCTGATTACCGTGTAGGACACTCCAGTGTGGAGGTGCGTCTGTCTCTGAACACACATAAGTTAGAGCTATCGGCATACAATAAATGTGTAATGGGTGAATACAGGATTGCATCAATGAATCATTATGCATAAGAATCCATTAAAACATAACAGAATTGGGGGCTTCCCTGGTGGTCCAGTGGGTAAAGAGTTCACCTTGCAGTGCAAGGGGCACCGGTTCGATCCCTGGCCTGGGAAGATCCCACATGCCAAGGAATGGCTGGGTCAGTGTGTCCAATTATGAGTCAGCGCTCTGGAGTGCATGCGTCCAGAGCCAGTGCTCTGCAACAAGAGAGGCCACTGCAATGGAAGGCCCACACAGGCCAAAAGAATAAGGATGGGTGAAAAATAAATGATGACTTAGAGGCAAAAATTTTTTAAAAACATAACATAATTGGGACTTCCCTGGTGGTCCAATGATTTAAAAATTGCCTTTCAGTGCAAGGGACACAAGTTCAATCCCAGGTTCAGGACTAAGAGCCCACATGCCACAGAGCAACTGAACACTGATTCTATAACTAGAGAGAAGCCATGCACTACAATTAAAGATCCCTCATGCCACAACTAAGACTCAACGCAGCCAAATAAATACATGAACATTTATTTTTAAAAATATAACATGATATATCTTTGAAACTAACACAATATTGTAAATCAACTTTATTTCAGTTAACACACACATCATAATGGCTACACTGCCTGGAAATGATTCAATGGCTGGACCTCACATGTCATAACATTTTTGATCATCACGTAGAATCCTAGATATCAAGGCAGGTGTTGTCTAATGAAGTAGGCCCTGCAGCTATGATGGACTGGTCCATGATCTCACATCTATTGACTAGATATGACAGGCACTAACCACAGTGGCAGCTCATAGCATTGCACCTATAGTTTGGGCCCAGAAAAACTTTACACTCTTCAGCTGGTGGTACCATTCCACTCCTTCTTGCCTGTCTCCCAACTTATTAGGTTTCTACTTTCCAGTAAATCGAAAAGAAATGTCTGATCATTTACTGCTTTAAAAAGCTCTGACGCCTTGACCAATTCACAGGAGACAGCTCCCTCCAGAAGATCCCAGTGCCTTCTAGAAAAGACATTAGAGGATATGCTGCCTCCACCCCTCCTCATGGTGAGTCAGGCTTAGGAGGAGGATACAGTGACTGCCCCAAATGGGGGTGAAGGTGTTCAGAATTAACGGATGCACACCTGAGATCTGCAGGTTAAAGCTTCGAACCTTTGCTCTAAGATACTTCACACCTCTCCCTGCCTCCTTCCTGTAGCTGGTCCCCATGCTGTGGCCACAACAGGCTACTTGGTGCTCCATCCCCAATGAATACACTGAGTATCTTTACACTGTTTCTCATGACCTCCGCTCAGACGTTCCTCTCCCTCCACGCACACGGACGCTTCCTAAGTGCTCTGCAACAAGAGACGCCACTGCAATGGAAGGCCCACACAGGCCAAAAGAATAAGGATGGGTGAAAAATAAATGATGACTTAGAGGCAAAAATTTTTTAAAAACATAACATAATTGGGACTTCCCTGGTGGTCCAATGATTTAAAAATTGCCTTTCAGTGCAAGGGACACAAGTTCAATCCCAGGTTCAGGACTAAGAGCCCACATGCCACAGAGCAACTGAACACTGATTCTATAACTAGAGAGAAGCCATGCACTACAATTAAAGATCCCTCATGCCACAACTAAGACTCAACGCAGCCAAATAAATACATGAACATTTATTTTTAAAAATATAACATGATATATCTTTGAAACTAACACAATATTGTAAATCAACTTTATTTCAGTTAACACACACATCATAATGGCTACACTGCCTGGAAATGATTCAATGGCTGGACCTCACATGTCATAACATTTTTGATCATCACGTAGAATCCTAGATATCAAGGCAGGTGTTGTCTAATGAAGTAGGCCCTGCAGCTATGATGGACTGGTCCATGATCTCACATCTATTGACTAGATATGACAGGCACTAACCACAGTGGCAGCTCATAGCATTGCACCTATAGTTTGGGCCCAGAAAAACTTTACACTCTTCAGCTGGTGGTACCATTCCACTCCTTCTTGCCTGTCTCCCAACTTATTAGGTTTCTACTTTCCAGTAAATCGAAAAGAAATGTCTGATCATTTACTGCTTTAAAAAGCTCTGACGCCTTGACCAATTCACAGGAGACAGCTCCCTCCAGAAGATCCCAGTGCCTTCTAGAAAAGACATTAGAGGATATGCTGCCTCCACCCCTCCTCATGGTGAGTCAGGCTTAGGAGGAGGATACAGTGACTGCCCCAAATGGGGGTGAAGGTGTTCAGAATTAACGGATGCACACCTGAGATCTGCAGGTTAAAGCTTCGAACCTTTGCTCTAAGATACTTCACACCTCTCCCTGCCTCCTTCCTGTAGCTGGTCCCCATGCTGTGGCCACAACAGGCTACTTGGTGCTCCATCCCCAATGAATACACTGAGTATCTTTACACTGTTTCTCATGACCTCCGCTCAGACGTTCCTCTCCCTCCACGCACACGGACGCTTCCTAAGACATTTTACTTATCTATCAAAATTCCATTCAAGCATCATTGTTGCTCCCTCAAGATTCCCTTGAATACTTTGGGGAGACCCACCCATGCTCCAGCACCCACAGGCCAGACGCTAGGCCATCCTCAGCATGGCTGGCAGAGATATCTGTCTGCCCAGTGACACACTGAGCTCCTCAAGGGCGCAAATGGCTCTCATTTTTTACCACACCATCATCACCAACAGTCACCATATAGGCACTGATGGGAGGGAAGCTCCAGTGTGAAATCTGTGGACAGCAACCATCCTGAACAAGAGGGCATGAAGTCTAAGCTCCCCTCACCTTCCGCCCATTATACACTTCAAAGCACCCAAGTTTTTCCACTACAGAACTTAGCACTTTGTGATTAACATCTATGCAGAAATTCACTTAGTGCCCATCTTGTCCAAAAGACAGAGCACTCTTTAGAATTCCATGGAGAGAGGCCAGAAAAAGATCTGAATAAATAGATAGAACTGATCCTTCACAAAGGAGAAAAAAATAGAATACAGAAAATACAGTCTCTTAAACACATGGTACTGGGCATCCACATGTAAAAAAGAAGAATCTAGGCACAGATGTTATGCCCTTTACAAAAATTAACTCAAAATGGATCACAGACCTAAATGTAAAATGCAAAATTATAAATAAAAAATGAAGTTATAAAAGACAACATAGAAGAAAATCTAGATGACCTTACCTAGGGCAATGACTTTTTGATATAACACCTGAAGCGCGATCCATGAGAAAAACAATTGTTAAGCTGGACTTCATTAAAATTAAAAACTTCTCTGCAAAATACAATCTCAAGAGAATGAGAAAACAAGTCACAAAGTGGGAGAAAGCACTTGCAAGAGACACATCTATCAACAGCTGTTATCTAAAATATACAAAGAACTCTTAAAACTCAACAATAAAAGCACAAACTTACCCATTAAAACATGAGCCAAAGGCCTTCATAGATACCTTGCCAAAAGAGTTACATGGATGGTAAATAAGGCTATCAAGAGAGGCTCCGCATCACATGCCATCAGAGAAATGCAAACCAAAACACAGAGATATCCATACCCACCTGTTTGAATGGCCAAAATCCAGAACGTGGATACCACCAAATGCTGACAAGAATGTGGAGCAATGGGAATTCTCATTCACTGCTGGTGGGAATGCAAAATGGTACAGGCACCATGAAATAACAAACAACACACTGCGGAACATTCTTAAATGGATAGGAGTATCAGCCCACCTTACTGCCTCCTGAGGAACCTGAGTGCAGGTCAAGAGCAACAATTAGAACCTGACCGTGAACAATGGATTGGCTCAAAATTGGGAAAGGAGTTCTTTAAGGGTATACACTATCACTCTGCTTATTTAACACATATGTAGCGTCCATCGTGCAAAATACTGGGCTAGATGACTCAAGCTGGAATCAAGATTGCCAGAGGAAATATCAGTAACCTCAGTAGCTACAGATGACACAATCATAATGGCAGAAAGTGAAGAGGAGCTAAAGAGTCTCTTGATGAGGGTGAAAGAGCAGAGTGAAAAAGCTGGATTAAAACTCAACATTTAGTCTTCCCTGGTAGCTTCGTGGTGTACAGTTCACCTGCCAATGCAGGAGACACAGCTTCGACCCCTGATCGAGTAAGATCCCACATGCTGCAGAGCAAGTAAGCCCGTGAGCCACAACTACTGAAACTCGTGCGCACTAGAGCCCAAGTTCCACAACAAGAGAAGTCTCTGCACCAAGAAGCCTGCTCACCTCAACTAGAGAGTAGCCCCCACTCTCTGCAACTAGAGAAGAGCCTGCAGCAGCAGTGAAGACCCAGAATAGCCAGAAATAAATTAATTAATTAATAAAAAACACCTCAACATGCATAAAAACTAAAATCATGGCAACTGGCCCCATCACTTCATAGCAAATAGGTGGGGAAAAATGGAAACAGTGGCAGATTTTATTTTCTCGGGCTCCAAAATCACTGTGAACAGTGACTGCAGCCACAAAATTAAAAGGACGCTTGTTGCTTAGAAGAAAAACTGTGCCAAAACGAAATATCATACTAAAAAGCAGAGATATCACTTTGCCAACAAAGGCCCATAGTGTCAAAGCTGTGGTTTTCCCGGTAGTCATGTATGAACGCGAAACTTGGACAATAAACAAGCTTGAGTGCTGAAGAATTGATACCTTTGAACTGTGGTACTAGAGAAGACTCTTGAGAGTCCCTAGGGCAGCAAGGAGATCAAACCAATCAATCCTAAAGGAAATCAACCTTAACTATTCATTGGAAGGACTAATGCTGAAGCTGAAGCTCCAATACTTTGGCCACCTGATGCAAATAGCCAACTCATCGGAAAAAAACCTGATGCTGGGAAAGATTGAAGGCAAAAGGAGAAGGGAGTGGCAGAGGATGAGATGGTTGGATGGGATCATTGAGTCAACGGACATGAGCTGGCACAAACTCCAGGAGATGGTGAAGGACTGGGAAGCCTGGTATGCTGCTGTCCGTGGGGTCACAGAGTTGGACATGACTGAGCGACTGAGCAAAAACAACGGGCACTGTGGAAAACAATTTGGTAGTTTCTTATAAAACGAAATATACTCTTACAATACAACCCAGTGACCACACTCCTTGGTATCTACCCAAAGGAGCTGAAAACTTACATCCATATGAAAACTTGCACATACATATCAACAGCAATTTTCTTCATAACTGCCAACACTTAGAAGCAACAAAGATGTCCTTCAGCAGGTGAACAGAAAAATAAACTATGGTACAACATAGTTGATTTGCCAGCAAACAAGAGAATACTATTCAAGTCTGTAAAGAAAAAAGCTATAAAGCCATGAAAGGACATGGAAGAACCATAAATGCACATCAGTAAGTCAAAGAAACCAGTCTGAGAACAGTACATACCATATGATCCCCACTCCAAAACATTCTGGAAAAGGAAAAACTAGGGAGATGGATAGTAAAGAAACACTGGTTGGCAAAGCTTGGGAGAGGGAGGCGAGATAATTAGAGGATTTTTAGGGCAGTGAAACTACTCAGTATGATAATTACAATGGTAAAAACATATCATTATAAATTGGTCCAAACCCATAAAATGTACAAGACCAAGAGTGAACCTTAACATAAACTAGGGGCTTTCGATAATAATGATATGTCTGTGTATGTTCACCAATTGTAACATATGTGCCCGTATGGTTGTGAATGCAGATGAAGGGAGATGGGATGTATGCATACAGGCAAGGGATATAAGGAAAAATCTCTGTACCCTCTGCTCAATATTGCTACAAACATAAAACTGCTATTTAAAAAGAAAGTCTGTTATACTTTTTAATTTCCTAAGAATTATTAATAATAAAAATAGTAAAAATTAAATTCTGAATTCTTTATGTTTTTCCTCCTTTACTCTCATCTTAGGTACATCACAATTTTTTTTTTTTCTAATTTGAAAAAGGCTCTGTTGTTCTGCGTATATTCAACAGAATTGCAAATTTGATGTTATTTCCCTTCACTGCTACAAAACAATTCGATTATTTTCCAGGAGAAAAGCCAAACTTCTCAGCAAGATCTGGCCACTGAGCTCGCCAGCTTAGCTCATCTTCTGACCCTGATATAAGAATAATAGTAATAAGAAAGACATATGACAATAATAATTGTATTCCTCAGAGGGGACCAAGTACTTTGACTGCTCTGTACTTTTCCATGTGGTTTTTATTGCTATTGTTCAGTCGCTCAGTCGTGTCCAGCAGTTTGTGACCCCTGAACTGCAACATGCCAGGCTTCCCTGTCCTTCACCATCTCCTGGAGTTTGTGCCAACTCATGTCCATTGACTCAGTGATCCCATCCAACCATCTCATCCTCTGCCACCTCCTTCTCCTTCTGTCGTGAATGTTTCCCAACATCAGGGAGTTTTCCAATGAGTCATCACTTCACATCAGGTAGTCAAAGTATTGGAGCTTCAGCTTCAGCATTAGTCCTTCCAATGAATAGTTAAGGTTGATTTCCTTTAGGATGGACTGGTTTGACCTCCTGGCTGTCTAAGGGACTCTTAAGTCTTCTCCAGTATCACAATTCGAAAGCAAACCTTTTTTATGTTCCAACTCTCACATGCATACATAACTACTGGGAAAACCACAGCTTTGACTCTATGGGCCTTTGTTGGCAAAGTGATGTCTCTGCTTTTTAATGCGGTGTTTCATTTTGTCACAGTTTTTCTTCCAAGGAGCAAATGTCTTTTATTTTCATGGCTGCAGTCACTATGATTTGGACTTTGCAACCCAGTGATTTGGAGCCCTAGAAAATAAAATCTGTTACTTGTTCCACTTTTTCTCCATGTATTTGCCATGAAGTGATAGGACCGGATGCATTATCTTGCTAGCATATGAAATGAGTGTAACTGTATGGTAGTCTGAACATTTTTTGGCATTGCCCTTCTTTAGGATTTGAATGAAAATTGACCTTTTTTACAGCCCTGTGGCACTGCCATACCTCAGAAAAAGTCTGTTATACTTTTTAATTTCCTAAGAATTATTAATAATAAAATAGTAAAAATTAAATTCTGAATTCTTTATTTTTCTTTACTCTCATCTTAGGTACATCACAATTTTTTTTTTTTCTAATTTGAAAAAGGCTCTGTTGTTCTGCGTATATTCAACAGAATTGCAAATTTGATGTTATTTCCCTTCACTGCTACAAAACAATTCGATTATTTTCCAGGAGAAAAGCCAAACTTCTCAGCAAGATCTGGCCACTGAGCTCGCCAGCTTAGCTCATCTTCTGACCCTGATATAAGAATAATAGTAATAAGAAAGACATATGACAATAATAATTGTATTCCTCAGAGGGGACCAAGTACTTTGACTGCTCTGTACTTTTCCATGTGGTTTTTATTGCTATTGTTCAGTCGCTCAGTCGTGTCCAGCAGTTTGTGACCCCTGAACTGCAACATGCCAGGCTTCCCTGTCCTTCACCATCTCCTGGAGTTTGTGCCAACTCATGTCCATTGACTCAGTGATCCCATCCAACCATCTCATCCTCTGCCACCTCCTTCTCCTTCTGTCGTGAATGTTTCCCAACATCAGGGAGTTTTCCAATGAGTCATCACTTCACATCAGGTAGTCAAAGTATTGGAGCTTCAGCTTCAGCATTAGTCCTTCCAATGAATAGTTAAGGTTGATTTCCTTTAGGATGGACTGGTTTGACCTCCTGGCTGTCTAAGGGACTCTTAAGTCTTCTCCAGTATCACAATTCGAAAGCAAACCTTTTTTATGTTCCAACTCTCACATGCATACATAACTACTGGGAAAACCACAGCTTTGACTCTATGGGCCTTTGTTGGCAAAGTGATGTCTCTGCTTTTTAATGCGGTGTTTCATTTTGTCACAGTTTTTCTTCCAAGGAGCAAATGTCTTTTATTTTCATGGCTGCAGTCACTATGATTTGGACTTTGCAACCCAGTGATTTGGAGCCCTAGAAAATAAAATCTGTTACTTGTTCCACTTTTTCTCCATGTATTTGCCATGAAGTGATAGGACCGGATGCATTATCTTGCTAGCATATGAAATGAGTGTAACTGTATGGTAGTCTGAACATTTTTTGGCATTGCCCTTCTTTAGGATTTGAATGAAAATTGACCTTTTACAGCCCTGTGGCCACTGCCATATTTTCCAAATTTTCTAGCATATTGAATGTAGCACTTTAACAGCATCATCTTTCAGGATCTGAAATAGCTCAGCTGGAATTCCATCACCTCTAGTAGCTTTGTTCATAGTAATACATGTGGTTCTCTTGACCTGATAATGCCCTTATTCTAGCCTTTATTTGCCTCCAGAACAACCACTCAACAATTCAGACTAAATTTGAACTTTCTTTGTCTGAAGGCCTAACTCTCAAAAGGCATCAATTCTGTCTCTCCAATCACTCTTTGATACATGCAATGTGCTCTCAGGAACTACAACCAGACTGTCAGGAACTACAACCAGACTATGCTGAAACAGTCTCTCTTCAGATGGGAGCTTGACTAAAATTCCCATTGTTAGGCCCCACCCCCAGAGGGTTGATTCAGCGGGTCTGAGGTGAGGCCTATGAATAACAATTTTCCAGATGATGATGATGATGATGATGATGACACTGTGAGAAGGGCTGAGGAAGGACCACGAGATCCTTGACAGTGGAGCCTATGATTTATTCATCTTGCATCTCAAAGGCTCAAACACAGGCCCTGGTACTTACCAGGTATTCAGAATTGGAGGGCATGCATGGCAACCCACTCCAGGATCCTTGCCTGGAGAATTCCATGGACAGAGGAGCCTGGCAGGCTACAGGCCATGGGGGTCACAAAGAGTCAGGCAGGACTGAAATGAGCCAGCATGCACACATTTTTATTTATTTTAAATAAAGAAGCTCCAATACCTTGACCACCTAATGCGAAGAGTGGGTTCATTGGAAAAGGCCCTGGTCCTGGGAAAGATTTAAGGCAGGAGGAAAGGGGATGACAGATGACGAGATGGTTGCATGGCATTACCAACTCAATGGACATGAGTTGGAGCAAGCCTCAGTAGAGAGTAAAGGACAGGGAAGCCCGGCATGCTGCATGGGGTTACAAAGAGTCAAATACAACTGAGTGACTGAAGAACAACACAAGAAAGAAAATCCTGATACAGAGAACAAACTAGTGGGGAGAGGGAAGGCAAAAAACAGAGCTGTCCACTTTTTCTCCATGTATTTGCCATGTGATAGCATGAACGCACTTTTTGGCTAATTTTGGCACCTTCTTTAGGATTTGAATGAAAATTGACCTTTTACAGCCCTGTGGCCACTGCCATATTTTCCAAATTTTCTAGCATATTGAATGTAGCACTTTAACAGCATCATCTTTCAGGATCTGAAATAGCTCAGCTGGAATTCCATCACCTCTAGTAGCTTTGTTCATAGTAATACATGTGGTTCTCTTGACCTGATAATGCCCTTATTCTAGCCTTTATTTGCCTCCAGAACAACCACTCAACAATTCAGACTAAATTTGAACTTTCTTTGTCTGAAGGCCTAACTCTCAAAAGGCATCAATTCTGTCTCTCCAATCACTCTTTGATACATGCAATGTGCTCTCAGGAACTACAACCAGACTGTCAGGAACTACAACCAGACTATGCTGAAACAGTCTCTCTTCAGATGGGAGCTTGACTAAAATTCCCATTGTTAGGCCCCACCCCCAGAGGGTTGATTCAGCGGGTCTGAGGTGAGGCCTATGAATAACAATTTTCCAGATGATGATGATGATGATGATGATGACACTGTGAGAAGGGCTGAGGAAGGACCACGAGATCCTTGACAGTGGAGCCTATGATTTATTCATCTTGCATCTCAAAGGCTCAAACACAGGCCCTGGTACTTACCAGGTATTCAGAATTGGAGGGCATGCATGGCAACCCACTCCAGGATCCTTGCCTGGAGAATTCCATGGACAGAGGAGCCTGGCAGGCTACAGGCCATGGGGGTCACAAAGAGTCAGGCAGGACTGAAATGAGCCAGCATGCACACATTTTTATTTATTTTAAATAAAGAAGCTCCAATACCTTGACCACCTAATGCGAAGAGTGGGTTCATTGGAAAAGGCCCTGGTCCTGGGAAAAATTTAAGGCAGGAGGAAAGGGGATGACAGATGACGAGATGGTTGCATGGCATTACCAACTCAATGGACATGAGTTGGAGCAAGCCTCAGTAGAGAGTAAAGGACAGGGAAGCCCGGCATGCTGCATGGGGTTACAAAGAGTCAAATACAACTGAGTGACTGAAGAACAACACAAGAAAGAAAATCCTGATACAGAGAACAAACTAGTGGGGAGAGGGAAGGCAGGGAGGGGCAGTATAGGGCTAAGGGAGTATAAGGAGCAAACTAGTAAGTATTAGATAAGCTGTCAGACATATTGCACAACACAGGGAATATAACCAATATGTTATAATAACTATAAGTGGAGTACAACCTTTATAAATCGTGAATCCCTATATTGTGCACCTGTACTTCATGTAAATAATACGGCACATCAGTTAAATTTCAACAACAATAAATACAAGCGTTTCCCCCCTACATGGCTAATCTCACTAACATGCAATATGACATGATATGTAGAGTAACATGGAATCTGACGATGATTTTCTTCTTTATACCTTTGTGAAAGCTGGAGACCAAGCAGAGGGTGACAATGTCAAAAATCCAAGATTCTTGCCCCACCACACACACACACACACACACACACACACACACACACAGAGTTTGTGAAAAGCTCTCCATGTTTTACATAACCATTGTAATTTCTCTGTTGCTCCAGGCAACAGGAAATAAAGCCAGAAACAGGAGAAGATGGACAGAATACTTGGCTGCTCTTTGGCTCCCAGCTTCTCCACGGTAAAAGCCCGAGACCATTTTCCCTTTGGGGCTGTTAATTCCGCCTCCCCTGCTCACACAGTGACACCATGGATTGGCAATGCTAAACCCAGGAGCAGTACCTGGGTCACCTGACCTTCACGGTGTACACATTACCTCCTTTGTAACAGTGACCATCACCTTCCCAGACATACCTCTAGCCAGTTGGTGAGAACGTCACTGAAATCTAGACAAGAGAAGAAGCAATTCCACATGTCAAGGTTGGGAAGATATCCCAACACGCATGATTTGGGAGAAGACAGAGCAGGAAGAAAGACTCTCCAGAAAAACATTGGAAGCAAACACACAGAGGTGGTAAAATACACAGCATGTCCTAGCAACGGCAAGAGCCCAACAAGTCAAATGTAATGTGTGAGGCAGACAGAGCTGGAAGAGAATCTGGGATCTGAAACACCACATCACAAAGATGGGTCTGTAATGTGAACATGGTAATTCCTGTCAAAGAGGAGTAACTGATCAGATCGACAGGTTGAGAAACAACTATGGAAGCTGAATGAATGATAAGGAAAGGCTGAAGAACAACACAAGAAAGAAAATCCTGATACAGAGAACAAACTAGTGGGGAGAGGGAAGGCAGGGAGGGGCAGTATAGGGCTAAGGGAGTATAAGGAGCAAACTAGTAAGTATTAGATAAGCTGTCAGACATATTGCACAACACAGGGAATATAACCAATATGTTATAATAACTATAAGTGGAGTACAACCTTTATAAATCGTGAATCCCTATATTGTGCACCTGTACTTCATGTAAATAATACGGCACATCAGTTAAATTTCAACAACAATAAATACAAGCGTTTCCCCCCTACATGGCTAATCTCACTAACATGCAATATGACATGATATGTAGAGTAACATGGAATCTGAAGATGATTTTCTTCTTTATACCTTTGTGAAAGCTGGAGACCAAGCAGAGGGTGACAATGTCAAAAATCCAAGATTCTTGCCCCACCACACACACACACACACACACACACACACACACACACAGAGTTTGTGAAAAGCTCTCCATGTTTTACATAACCATTGTAATTTCTCTGTTGCTCCAGGCAACAGGAAATAAAGCCAGAAACAGGAGAAGATGGACAGAATACTTGGCTGCTCTTTGGCTCCCAGCTTCTCCACGGTAAAAGCCCGAGACCATTTTCCCTTTGGGGCTGTTAATTCCGCCTCCCCTGCTCACACAGTGACACCATGGATTGGCAATGCTAAACCCAGGAGCAGTACCTGGGTCACCTGACCTTCACGGTGTACACATTACCTCCTTTGTAACAGTGACCATCACCTTCCCAGACATACCTCTAGCCAGTTGTGAGAACGTCACTGAAATCTAGACAAGAGAAGAAGCAATTCCACATGTCAAGGTTGGGAAGATATCCCAACACGCATGATTTGGGAGAAGACAGAGCAGGAAGAAAGACTCTCCAGAAAAACATTGGAAGCAAACACACAGAGGTGGTAAAATACACAGCATGTCCTAGCAACGGCAAGAGCCCAACAAGTCAAATGTAATGTGTGAGGCAGACAGAGCTGGAAGAGAATCTGGGATCTGAAACACCACATCACAAAGATGGGTCTGTAATGTGAACATGGTAATTCCTGTCAAAGAGGAGTAACTGATCAGATCGACAGGTTGAGAAACAACTATGGAAGCTGAATGAATGATAAGGAGGTGCCGCAGGGTAGGGAGCGGACTTCCTTGGCAGTCCAGTGGTTAAGGCTCCTCGCTTCCATTGCAGGGGGCACAAGTTCAATCCCTTGTTAGAGAACTAAGATCCCGCATGCCATGTGGCCGGGTCAAAAAAATTTTCAAAGGAAGAGGAGCTGGAGAAGATGTGCTCTGTGTTACCAATACTCAGAAATGCCAAGGGAGGGCTTCCCTGGTGGTCCAGTGGGTAAGGACACTGCTTTGCAGTGCAAGGGGCGCCAGTTCGATGCGCCAGTTCGATCTCTGGCCTGGGAAGATCCCACGTGCCGTGGAGCGGCTGGACCGATGTGTCCAATTACCGAGCCGGAGCTCTGGAGCGCATGCGCCCAGAGCCGGCGCTCTGCAACGACAGAGGCCACCGCGATGGGAGGCCCACAGGAGCCAAAGAACAAGGACGGATGAAAATGGAGAAATGAAAGACCAATAGAAGTGGCTGGCCTGCTCCCCTCCCTCCCCAACCCGACCCCCGTCCAAAAATAAATAAATAAATAAATCTTTAAAAAAAAAAAAAAGAAAGAAAGAATTGCCAAGGGAACCTGCAAACATGAAACAAAATACAGAATACAGTTTATATACAGGTGTGTCTTTCTTGATCCAAAAGTGAAGTAAAGGCCTTTTATATTCTCTTTCCATTCTATCTCTCACCTCATTTCAAAAACCATTTAAAGTGGGTAAATAAGTAATTGAAGCAATAAGGACCAGAGACATTGAAAGCCAGACCTCTTCAGAGCAAGGGAGCCAGACAAGTGTTCAGAGATTGGATCCTGACCTTTAAGGATAAGAAAACCTTCACTAGGATGAGTGGTGCCATTTACAGTCATTGGTGCCCGAAGGGCCTCTGTAGGAGAGCTCCATTTACCACGCTCTTTAACAGCCAAAATCCCCTGAAATGCACTTTAATCCCAAATTAACAACATACAGTGTATTTGACTCAGCATCTGTGGGCAAGAGTGGTAAAAAAAGGGAGCATGGTAATTCCTGTCAAAGAGGAGTAACTGATCAGATCGACAGGTTGAGAAACAACTATGGAAGCTGAATGAATGATAAGGAGGTGCCGCAGGGTAGGGAGCGGACTTCCTTGGCAGTCCAGTGGTTAAGGCTCCTCGCTTCCATTGCAGGGGGCACAAGTTCAATCCCTTGTTAGAGAACTAAGATCCCGCATGCCATGTGGCCGGGTCAAAAAAATTTTCAAAGGAAGAGGAGCTGGAGAAGATGTGCTCTGTGTTACCAATACTCAGAAATGCCAAGGGAGGGCTTCCCTGGTGGTCCAGTGGGTAAGGACACTGCTTTGCAGTGCAAGGGGCGCCAGTTCGATGCGCCAGTTCGATCTCTGGCCTGGGAAGATCCCACGTGCCGTGGAGCGGCTGGACCGATGTGTCCAATTACCGAGCCGGAGCTCTGGAGCGCATGCGCCCAGAGCCGGCGCTCTGCAACGACAGAGGCCACCGCGATGGGAGGCCCACAGGAGCCAAAGAACAAGGACGGATGAAAATGGAGAAATGAAAGACCAATAGAAGTGGCTGGCCTGCTCCCCTCCCTCCCCAACCCGACCCCCGTCCAAAAATAAATAAATAAATAAATCTTTAAAAAAAAAAAAAAGAAAGAATTGCCAAGGGAACCTGCAAACATGAAACAAAATACAGAATACAGTTTATATACAGGTGTGTCTTTCTTGATCCAAAAGTGAAGTAAAGGCCTTTTATATTCTCTTTCCATTCTATCTCTCACCTCATTTCAAAAACCATTTAAAGTGGGTAAATAAGTAATTGAAGCAATAAGGACCAGAGACATTGAAAGCCAGACCTCTTCAGAGCAAGGGAGCCAGACAAGTGTTCAGAGATTGGATCCTGACCTTTAAGGATAAGAAAACCTTCACTAGGATGAGTGGTGCCATTTACAGTCATTGGTGCCCGAAGGGCCTCTGTAGGAGAGCTCCATTTACCACGCTCTTTAACAGCCAAAATCCCCTGAAATGCACTTTAATCCCAAATTAACAACATACAGTGTATTTGACTCAGCAAACTGGGTAAAAAGAGAATGAAACAAAACATAACCGTCAGGCCACAGATGACTACAGCTTCTGAAAATAGATCAAGAAATTTAATATCTGGTCTTCCCTAGTGGCTCAGTGGTAGAGCCTGCCTGCCAAAGTAGAAGATGGGATTTCAGTCCCTGGGTTGGGAAGATCCCTTGGAGAAGGGCATGGCAACCCACTCTAGTATTCTTGCCTGGGAAATCCCACGGACAGAGGAACCTGGCAGCCTACACTCCAAAAGGTCACAAAGAGATGGACAGGACTCACTGACTAAACAGCAACAGCGTGGTATCTATTTCAGCTGCAGTGAGGTCTACAGCCCATACTTTTCAGTCAGAAGAGACAATGCCGAAACTCAAGCTTTTCTATAAGAACAGTTTCTCAAAACATGTGAAGAAGAGGCAGTGAATTAAAAGAAAAGAACTAAGCCCCAAATGGATGAGAAGACAGGTTTTAATTATGCTTTCAGATGAGGGTGATACAGAGAACAAACATATGGACGCCAAAGGGGGGAAGAAAGGGTGGGATAAATGGGGAGATTAAGATTGACATATATATATACATATTGACATATTGACATATACATATATATATATACATATTGACATATTGACATATACATATATACATATATATATATATATACTCTTGATACTATGTATAAATAGATAATTAATGAGAACCTAGAGTATAGCACAGGGAAATCCAAATGGGGATATATGTATACGGACGGCTGATTCAACTGCTGTACAGTGGGAAATAATACAACACTGTAAAGTAACTACAGTCCAATAAAATTTTAAAGTATGAGGGTGATAACTGGCTTATAAACGGATCTATCATAACTCCAAGCTCATACCCAGAAACAGCTTAATTATCAAACATTGTCAGGGAGCATGTAACCCCACATATGTGAATTTTCTGCATGACTTAAGATTAATATTTTTGAATGAGCAAATGTTTGTTTTTTAATTCTTGAAATCTATTTTGAAAGGAAAGTATCGTGATGTTACACAACTTTTACATCCAGTCAAGATGAAATAACACAGACAAGATCTATACACCCAAATTTAACAATTTTCTTTAAACTAAAGTATGTAGCTGATTTACACTATTGTGTTAGTTTCAGGTGTACAACACAGTGATTCAGTTTCAC
This sequence comes from Tragulus kanchil, assembly GCA_022376925.1. NCBI lineage: Eukaryota > Metazoa > Chordata > Mammalia > Artiodactyla > Tragulidae > Tragulus > Tragulus kanchil. The sequence continues at coordinate 231,658,772 of JAIOJX010000028.1, forward strand.
ATATTTTTTTTCAGATCCCTTTCCCTTACAGGTTATTACAAAATACTGAGCATAGTTCCCTGTGCTATAAAATAGGTCCTTATGGTTATCTATTTTATATATAGTACAATCTATATACCCTAACTGTGCCCTGAGAAGGCATGGCAACCCACTCTAGTATTCTTGCCTGGGAAATCCCACGGACAGAGGAACCTGGCAGCCTACACTCCAAAAGGTCACAAAGAGATGGACAGGACTCACTGACTAAACAGCAACAGCGTGGTATCTATTTCAGCTGCAGTGAGGTCTACAGCCCATACTTTTCAGTCAGAAGAGACAATGCCGAAACTCAAGCCTTTCTATAAGAACAGTTTCTCAAAACATGTGAAGAAGAGGCAGTGAATTAAAAGAAAAGAACTAAGCCCCAAATGGATGAGAAGACAGGTTTTAATTATGCTTTCAGATGAGGGTGATACAGAGAACAAACATATGGACGCCAAAGGGGGGAAGAAAGGGTGGGATAAATGGGGAGATTAAGATTGACATATATATATACATATTGACATATTGACATATACATATATATATATACATATTGACATATTGACATATACATATATACATATATATATATATATACTCTTGATACTATGTATAAATAGATAATTAATGAGAACCTAGAGTATAGCACAGGGAAATCCAAATGGGGATATATGTATACGGACGGCTGATTCAACTGCTGTACAGTGGGAAATAATACAACACTGTAAAGTAACTACAGTCCAATAAAATTTTAAAGTATGAGGGTGATAACTGGCTTATAAACGGATCTATCATAACTCCAAGCTCATACCCAGAAACAGCTTAATTATCAAACATTGTCAGGGAGCATGTAACCCCACATATGTGAATTTTCTGCATGACTTAAGATTAATATTTTTGAATGAGCAAATGTTTGTTTTTTAATTCTTGAAATCTATTTTGAAAGGAAAGTATCGTGATGTTACACAACTTTTACATCCAGTCAAGATGAAATAACACAGACAAGATCTATACACCCAAATTTAACAATTTTCTTTAAACTAAAGTATGTAGCTGATTTACACTATTGTGTTAGTTTCAGGTGTACAACACAGTGATTCAGTTTCACATATTTTTTTTCAGATCCCTTTCCCTTACAGGTTATTACAAAATACTGAGCATAGTTCCCTGTGCTATAAAATAGGTCCTTATGGTTATCTATTTTATATATAGTACAATCTATATATTAATCCCAACCTCTTAACCTTTCCCTCTGGCCTCCCTTTCCCCTTCGGTAACCATAAATTTATTTTTTATGTCTGTGAGTCTATTTCTGTTTTGGAAATAAGTTCATTTGTATCTCTTTTTTTAGATTCCAATTATAAGTGGCATCCTATGATATTTGTCTGGCATACTGTACTTAGTATGATTATGTCTAAGTCCATCCATACCGCTTCATATGACATTATTTCATTCTTTTTTATTTTATTTTATCTTTATTTTTCTGCACCAAGAGTATGGGATCTTAGTTTCCCAACCAGGGATCAAACAAGGGCCCCTTGCATTGGAAGCAGAGAGTCTTAACCACTAGACCGCCAGAATATCCCCCGTTCTAGGAGATATTCCCAATCCAGGGGTTGAACCATGTCTCCTGTGTTGATGGGTGGATTCTTTACCATCTGAGCCACCTGGAAAGCCCCTTGTAATGAGGTATATTATAGGGTAACACCCTGGTGTGTTCCATGAAGGGTATGCTTGGGGATTTGGGGAAAGTCATGTACACACTGCCATGTCTGAAATGGATAAGCAACAAAAATCTAATGTATAGCACATGGAACTCTGCTTAATGTTATGTACCAGCCTGGATGGGGGCGTGATTTGAGGGAGAATGGATTCGTGTATATGTAAGTATGGCCGAGTCCCTTCATTATTCACCTGAAACTATCACAAAATTGTTAATTGGCTATACCCCAATAAAAATGTTTTTGATATAAAAGCAAAAAAAAAAAGAAAAAGAGTTGCAACAAGATGATCCTGTGGCCACTGGGAAGAAGGGATGATAACTCTGACCTTATAATCAGTTGGTCTGAACAGCTCAACATGCATTTCCAGACCTAGAATACAGGCAAAAGAATCTATTACTATTGTTCAACATCCCCCTTCACTTTGGAAGGACTTGTTTGCATTTTTTTCCTTGTAAACAGTCCCATCACAGGTGAATCATGGAATATCATGGCTAGGGAATATTTAGCAATAATTATAGACAGCATTTCTCATAGTATGATCTAAGTATCCCCCTGTATCAGAATTACATGTGAAACATTTAAAATGCAGACCACGAGTGGGTGTTCCATAAATTTATCCCTTTTTCCTGTGGTTTATATTGCCCAGCCTCCTTGGAAGAAAAATGTGACCATGTAATTTGATTCTAGCCAATGGAATGTGAGTGGAAGAGATGTGCCCGCCCTCATACAAGCCTTCAGGCTCTTTGCCCTTTAGTGCCTTAATTCCGATGACAACCAGGGAAGGTACTGATGGAGAAGGCCGCAATATGGAAGGAGCCTGGGACTTAGCTAGGGCAAAGAGTCCCATCTGAAACATTAGCAAGGTAAGAATCTAGAATCGTATTAAAGGAAAAAATCATTCTGACACTTTTAGCAATAGTAAAGAAGACCTTATTCAAGACTATTGTAATAAGGGTAAAATTCAACCTCAACACTGAATACAATGAAAACAAGTAGGGATTTATGGCCAAGAAGCAGGGTGCGGAGGTCACAGTGGATGAAACTTACTAAGAGGAAATATCAAGAATAGGGGGATTCTTGCTAAACTTGCCTAAAAGGATTCTTGCTAATGACAGGCCAAAGATAAAGACATCAAAGGTAGGGGATGAAGAACTTGATCAGATATCAAGGGTGGGGGATAACTGAGCAGGATTCTTGGCCAAGACTGGGCTGGGCCAGCCAAAGAGAGAACCAGAGGCCAACAATGATGCCTCGTTGACAAGAGGGCTCAGAGGAGCCTGAATAAACTTGGTCAAGGAAAGAGACTTTGTCAAGGGAGGGCCTTGGAATTTTGATATAAAAGCAAAAAAAAAAGAAAAAGAGTTGCAACAAGATGATCCTGTGGCCACTGGGAAGAAGGGATGATAACTCTGACCTTATAATCAGTTGGTCTGAACAGCTCAACATGCATTTCCAGACCTAGAATACAGGCAAAAGAATCTATTACTATTGTTCAACATCCCCCTTCACTTTGGAAGGACTTGTTTGCATTTTTTTCCTTGTAAACAGTCCCATCACAGGTGAATCATGGAATATCATGGCTAGGGAATATTTAGCAATAATTATAGACAGCATTTCTCATAGTATGATCTAAGTATCCCCCTGTATCAGAATTACATGTGAAACATTTAAAATGCAGACCACGAGTGGGTGTTCCATAAATTTATCCCTTTTTCCTGTGGTTTATATTGCCCAGCCTCCTTGGAAGAAAAATGTGACCATGTAATTTGATTCTAGCCAATGGAATGTGAGTGGAAGAGATGTGCCCGCCCTCATACAAGCCTTCAGGCTCTTTGCCCTTTAGTGCCTTAATTCCGATGACAACCAGGGAAGGTACTGATGGAGAAGGCCGCAATATGGAAGGAGCCTGGGACTTAGCTAGGGCAAAGAGTCCCATCTGAAACATTAGCAAGGTAAGAATCTAGAATCGTATTAAAGGAAAAAATCATTCTGACACTTTTAGCAATAGTAAAGAAGACCTTATTCAAGACTATTGTAATAAGGGTAAAATTCAACCTCAACACTGAATACAATGAAAACAAGTAGGGATTTATGGCCAAGAAGCAGGGTGCGGAGGTCACAGTGGATGAAACTTACTAAGAGGAAATATCAAGAATAGGGGGATTCTTGCTAAACTTGCCTAAAAGGATTCTTGCTAATGACAGGCCAAAGATAAAGACATCAAAGGTAGGGGATGAAGAACTTGATCAGATATCAAGGGTGGGGGATAACTGAGCAGGATTCTTGGCCAAGACTGGGCTGGGCCAGCCAAAGAGAGAACCAGAGGCCAACAATGATGCCTCGTTGACAAGAGGGCTCAGAGGAGCCTGAATAAACATTGGTCAAGGAAAGAGACTTTGTCAAGGGAGGGCCTTGGAATTCTGCACTTTACCAATCTCATTAAGATTTCGGAATGAAAATAAGCCATAGGAGAGGTACCCTATACCAGTCCATACAAGCAAATACTGGAAAGAGCCAGGATGAAAAGTCTCCAAGTATCTGTCAGGTTTGATCCTTTGTTTCAATGAAATAATAGCTAAATACCAAGTTCAAATGTGTCTCTATACATATACATTATCCAAAATTGAAACAAACATTCAGTGATCCTGGAGCAACTTAAACAGAAAGCATCTCTGCCTAAAATACAGAAAACATGGACTCTCATCTTTCATTTCACAGCTCAAACTGCAAAACAAAGGAAAGGAAGGATGGGAAGGAATGGGTTACGGAAAAGCCCAAGGAGGGGCATGGCCAGGCCTGTCAGATTCCCCAACTGCCTGCAGTCATTGGGAATAATTAGACCCACTAGTTAGTAATAGGAAAGAAATAATGAAGAGACATTTCAGGGCTAGCTCCCCAGACATTATACAACTATAGGAAGAGAGAAAGGCAAAATATTCCCCAAAGACAATTACCTTAGAGATGCAAAGATGTCCCCGAGGCCCGAAACACTTTTAAAAACTGGGTTCAGAGTCTATTGATGCTTAAACAAAGGACCTAATTATTTGGAAAGGGGTTTAAAAAAAATAACCATGCAGGACTTCCCCAGCAGTCAGGTGTTTAAGAATCTCCCCGCCAATGCAGGAGGCATGTGTTCAATCCCTGGTCTGGGAAGTTATCACATGTCATGGGGCAACTAAGCCCATGCACCACAAGTACTGAGCCTACAGACTGAACTACTGATGCCCACATACGCTAGAGCCTGTGCTCTGCAACTAGAGAAACCACCATCACGAGAAGCTCCCCCACTGAGAGTAACCCCTATTCACAGGAACTAGACTAAGCCCACAGGCAGCAACCAAGATGCAGGCCAAATTAAATTAATAAAAATTAAATAATAAAAAAAATTAAAAATCATGCAGAGTTAAGAGTTAATAGTCCTTCAGTGTACTCTCCTGCTTCTAGTCTCTCTTGCCTGACCTTGCAAATCTGCTGACTGAAGCCCTACTTGATCATCAAGCCCTATTTAAATGCCCTCTTGTAAAAAATCTCACTTTCTCCACCACCCCATCGTTGGAATAAAACCCCCTGATCTGAGATGGCGGTGGTCCAAGCTGTGAGCCTCTTTCAGCATTTAAAGTATCATTTCTGATATGTTTATCTGGGGAAAAAAAAATCATACTTTATAGACATGGCTTCTACGACCCTTGAATTTTCTGGTTTTCCACGTCTTTGATCTCAAATCGGCTAACAGGGTCCCCTACCCCTCTTCCAAATCCCTGAAAATTAGGATTTGGAATCCACTGTAGGCAACATACATCTGACCAACTGTGTAACACAGAACAACAGACAGACCCATGTAAGTCATTTAGAACATAATTCATAAGAGCTGGACGTCATGGAGTGCAGCCTCCCTATAGCCAAAGAGAAGCCACTGTTTGTAACTTATTCATCCCTGGACCCTCCTGGGTTGTGAATTTAAGTACCTGGGAGGATAGAAACTGATGAGATTTCATTAAGTGAAAAATTTCATGAAAATCAATTCTAACCTCTTTAGCTCCCAGCGGTGAGGCCTGTGTTTATCAGGACAGTGTTGAAGATACGCTCTCCCAGGAAAACGACAACAGCAGTGATCAAACAACTTTGATACACTCTCTGAAGCAGAGGCTTCGATCTAGAATTCGCACTGGCTTTCCTGTCACCAAAAAGCATGGTGCTGAGTCAGGCAGCTTGTAGACACATCGGCTGAGAAATACAGCTGCCTGACTTACAAATACCAATAAAGGCAGGTTTCTCCTAAATATCTTATTGCATTAAATTTCAAAGGAGCAGGAGAAGCATCTACAATGCCACAATGATTTTAAAGCATAAGGGATTTGGATTAATGAATTTCATGCTTACGCACTGGGAATTTGCATGAAAAAAATTCAGAATAGATGACTAATTGCTGCAATATTAATTTCGTATTTACATTCCCCCAAAGCACTGAAGTGAAATTTGTCAGCTTGAGGGAAAAAGAGGCTGAACTATTTATCAGGACCTCGGATAAATAATGATCTAATATCTGAAAGAACTGGAATCTGCCATTAAACATGTAACAATAAAAGAAATAAGTCAACAACTCTTTCTAAGAACAAGAGGAGGCAAACACAACTACCACTTCTGCTGTAGACAATGTTATTGATAGGAAGTAGGCACCACTGCCATGGGAAAGGTTACCTGGCACATGGGGTACAACACCAAACATCACAGGCTAACGTGAGAAACAGTCTATGGTGGTGAGCAAATCGTACCTTTGAGCAAAACACTTAATCCAGGGCCTCAGTTTCTTAATCTGCATCAAGAAAAGCTTGAATGTTACCACTGTGCCCCACTGGCTTTAATGTTCTGTAATGCCATGATAAGCTTTACTCTGAATAGTACGAGGATCTTCTAGAATGTTCTTTAACCATGGTTCTTTCAGATAATATTTGGGTTTTGCTGACGGAAGTGCAGTGCTCACCCCAAAAGACTCCTTTGTGTAACATTAAAAGTTTGTGGAGGGGTTTCCCTGGTGGTCCAGTGGGTAAGGACACCTCCTTGCAGTACAAGGGGTGCCGGTTCGATCCCTGGCCTGGGAAGATCCCACGTGCTGCGGAGCGGCTGGACCGATGTGTCCAATTACCGAGCCGGAGATCTGGAGCACATGTGCCCAGGGCCGGTGCTCTGCAACAACAGAGGCCACCGCGATGGGAGGCCCACACGGGCCAAAGAACAAAAGATGGATGAAAATAGACAAATGAAAGACCAGTAGAAGTAGCCCGCCTGCTCCCCTCCTTCCCACCCCCCAAAATAAATAAATAATAAATAAATCTTTATTAAAAAAGTTTGTGGAAAGTAATCTGACAAATCAAATATTAAGCTTCCCCCTTCACATCCTGGAAGTTGTCTATACTTGCAATTTAAAGAAACTCGGGCCCTTAGCCATTGCATAGAGTTCTGGGTATTGTCACAAACGCTGCCCCACCACAGCCTACCTGGCAAAAATCTTAGGCTAAGTGCAATATTAATTTCTATTTAATCCCCAAAGCACTGAAGTGAAATTTGTCAGCTTGAGGAAAAAGAGGCTGAACTATTTATCAGGACCTCGGATAAATAATGATCTAATATCTGAAAGAACTGGAATCTGCCATTAAACATGTAACAATAAAAGAAATAAGTCAACAACTCTTTCTAAGAACAAGAGGAGGCAAACACAACTACCACTTCTGCTGTAGACAATGTTATTGATAGGAAGTAGGCACCACTGCCATGGGAAAGGTTACCTGGCACATGGGGTACAACACCAAACATCACAGGCTAACGTGAGAAACAGTCTATGGTGGTGAGCAAATCGTACCTTTGAGCAAAACACTTAATCCAGGGCCTCAGTTTCTTAATCTGCATCAAGAAAAGCTTGAATGTTACCACTGTGCCCCACTGGCTTTAATGTTCTGTAATGCCATGATAAGCTTTACTCTGAATAGTACGAGGATCTTCTAGAATGTTCTTTAACCATGGTTCTTTCAGATAATATTTGGGTTTTGCTGACGGAAGTGCAGTGCTCACTCCAAAAGACTCCTTTGTGTAACATTAAAAGTTTGTGGAGGGGTTTCCCTGGTGGTCCAGTGGGTAAGGACACCTCCTTGCAGTACAAGGGGTGCCGGTTCGATCCCTGGCCTGGGAAGATCCCACGTGCTGCGGAGCGGCTGGACCGATGTGTCCAATTACCGAGCCGGAGATCTGGAGCACATGTGCCCAGGGCCGGTGCTCTGCAACAACAGAGGCCACCGCGATGGGAGGCCCACACGGGCCAAAGAACAAAAGATGGATGAAAATAGACAAATGAAAGACCAGTAGAAGTAGCCCGCCTGCTCCCCTCCTTCCCACCCCCCAAAATAAATAAATAATAAATAAATCTTTATTAAAAAAGTTTGTGGAAAGTAATCTGACAAATCAAATATTAAGCTTCCCCCTTCACATCCTGGAAGTTGTCTATACTTGCAATTTAAAGAAACTCGGGCCCTTAGCCATTGCATAGAGTTCTGGGTATTGTCACAAACGCTGCCCCACCACAGCCTACCTGGCAAAAATCTTAGACCCTCAAAACTCCTGGCAATATCCAAAAGCATGTTCTCTTCAGAGGAGATGTAGGATATCCCAAATTCTTGAGAACTGCAAGAATTAATTTAAGACTACCACCTGCTGCTTCCTGAGTTGGAATACACCCACTGAATTATCATTTAGCCCTCCTGAAACAGGGAGATGAATACAGTCACAGGGTAGAAGGAAACAAAGGGGAGACTGGGCTTTTGTGAGCTGCATTTCTGGTGTGGGTTTTGGGTTTTACAGGGCATTGTTTAAACTAACTGAGCCTTCAGCCAGAATTTTCACAGCTGAAAATTAGAGGCAACCTCTTGTGCTGTTACCTCCTGAAAACCACCATGTGAGTTCTGGCTACACCATGTCTCACGACGCAGACACTCATTCCAAGGGCAGAGGCGACATTCACCATTGTTTCTGTTCTGTGCTAAGATTCACCAGTGCTCACCCTCAGAGAGCTCACTGGTCCTGCAGTGACAGCTTACACATCCGCTTTCGTGTGCACAAGGACTGCACAATCAAGGGCAAGTGTCTGGCCATCACTGAGTGATGGGGAAAGAAATGGCCACCCACACCAGTGTTCTTGCCTGGGAAATCCCATACACAGAGGAGCCTGGAGGGCTGCAGTCCATGGGATCCCAAAGAGTTGGACATGACTGAGCATAACAACAACAACAACAACAAATCACTGAATGAAGGCCAGAGAACGAAGAAGTATGAATGAGAGAAATACAGCGAAGAAAAAGGAAAAGGAAAGAAATACAGATCATCCCTAGCATAGCGATGGTAGGTCTTCATTCACCACAGTCAGGTAATGAGACAGTGACAGGTCCCACGGCGGCAGCACGCAGGCCTTGTCAATCCAAAATGTAATCAGTGCGCTGCACATCTTCAATGGGAACAAACGTTCAAAATGGAAAAGCTAAAAATCCCACGGTAAAATTAAAGCAAAACAGTGAATTTCAAAAGAAAACAATTTATTCAGTATAAAACCTGGTGCTTGAAGGAAAACAGGTTTAAACAGAAGAAAACAGGTGTCTGGAGACATTCTTGGAAATTCCAGACTGGGCTTTGAGAGACCAGTGGTCTTGCTTACTATGAAGATGTTCGTGTTACAACTAAAGATACCGATACTGCCCTGAACCTTACAAACCATGATTATTCAGGTCATTTTGGACCCTAACTAGGATAAAAGTAAGAAAGAAAAGCAAGGGATGGGGAGGAAAGATGAAAACAATGATTAAGAAAAGACAGAGAAAATGGAGAAAGTAGACAAAGCGGAAAGAAGCTTTCCTAAAGTCATTGAAAAATAATTGGAAAAGGAGGAAGAATGGAAGAAGGAACTGACTGCGTTAAAAACTGTGCTGTGAGTTCAGAGAAAAAGGAGGAATGAAACCAAACGGACGTAACAATGCTCCCATGCCTCCTCATAGCTTCTACGGGAGCAGTAGCTGGATGACTGCTGGCCTGAGAAATACAGAGACAGACCGGGACTCATGACGAGCACTTGTGTCGGTCAGTTCTCTAGAGACACGGGAAGACAAAACATGCATGAACTTGCACACACATATATACATCTGTCAAGCTTCCCTTTGCCTTTCTGAAAGTTGTCTATATTTGCAGTTAAAGGAAACCCAGACTTTCAGAAACAGCCTATCGATATAGAGGAATACTTACATAGAAAGGGAGAGACAGACAGAGAAATTCTTTTAGGAACTGGAACACACACCATTATAAAAGCTGACAAATGCAAGATGTGCAGCAGGCAAGCGGAAGACCCGAAAGAGCAAAGGATACAGTTCCAGTCCAAGGTCAGAGGCAGGAAAAGAAACTGCGGTCCCAGTTTGATGGTAAAGTCAGGCAGGAGGCATTCTGCCTTTGGGGCGAGAGGGTCCGCTCGTTGGGACATTTAGGCCTCTGACCGGACAAGGCTCTCCCACATTAGGTGGCACAATCTACTTCACTCAGTAGATTCGAAACATAATCAGAGGGAACTTCCTGGTGGTGCTAATGGTTAGGACTTTGCATTCTCACTGCCAAGGGCCTGCGTTCAACCTCTGGCTAAGGAGCTAAAATTCCACAAGCCATGCAGCATGGCCAAAAACAAAATACAAAAACACAAGACTTCCCTGGTGGTCCAGTGGTTAAGAATCCACTTGCCACTGCAGGGGACGCAGGTTCCATCCCCAGTCAGGGAAGATCCCCATGCCTCCAGGCAACTAAACCCATGAGCTGCACCTGCTGAAGTCCACAGGCCCTAGAGTCCAAGCTCCCCAACAAGAGAAGCCACTGTAATGAGAAACCTGCACAACACAACTAGAAGAGAGCCCCTGCTTGCGCAATAGAGGAAGCCTGTGCACTGCAATAAAGACCTAGTGCGGCCAAAAAGAAAGAAGTAACGAATTAAAACTAAACTGAAACATCCTCAGAGAAACACTCCAAAAAAATATTTGGATCAAATATCTGCACACCAGGTAGCCCAGTCAAATTGACACATAAAATTAACCATGTGCAACAGGCCCCAACATAAGCACATGAGAAACACCAGTCACTCCTTAAACATCTACACTGGCCAAGATGCACAGACGAAATCTAAGTTAGAAATGCCACGTGGAGAAGCCCCAAAACAGAGGCTGACTGTAGACGTATCCTATCAACTCACTCTCAACTCCACCTCTGACCTCAGGCTGCAACTTCCCTATGGCTCGGACATCTCAGGAGACATGGACAACCTCTCCAGGCTAGCAGATACCCACACTGGAGGCAGGAGTTATTTGGGTCAGGGTTCAGCTCTATCCAGTTAAGTCCCCTCACTTTTACTCCTGTAGGTACCTGTGACCAAGCTTCCGCATCTGTAATACCGAATGAGCCAACAGCCTCTACCTATCTGGACTGTTCAGAACAGTCCATGGAACAATGGACGTGAGGACTCAGTCCAAGGCCACTCATAGTAGGTGCTGAAGAAAATAGCAGCTTCTGGGCTTCCCCTGGTGGTCCAGTGGGCAAGGACACCACCTTGCAGTGCAAGGGGCGCCGGTTCGATCCCTGGCCTGGGAAGATTTCACGTGCCATGATGTGTCCAATTACCGAGCCGGAGCTCTGGAACGCATGCGCCCAGAGCCGGCGCTCTGCAACGACAGATGCCACCGCGATGGGAGGCCCACAGGAGCCAAAGAACAAAGACAGATGAAAATAGAGAAATGAAAGACCAATAGAAGTGGCCCGCCCACTCCCCTCCTTCCCCAACCTGACCCCCACCCAAAATAAATAAATAAATAAATCTTTACCAAAAAAAAAAAAAGAAAATAGTAGCTGTTGTTTTGCTTTTCAATTAACTGCTAGTTCCTTCCACAACATTTCCACAGAAAAATACCAGCCACTTCCGCAGAGAAAACTACTAGGCAGTTGTCCCCACACAAGTCCTTTTCTTTCTTGGGTAGGACGGGGTCTGACATCAGGACAACTTACTACATAAAGTGCCAGGAGAGCTTCCTGCTAACTGACCGAGACTAAGCAAAACAATGCCTACACCCAGGCAAAACTGGACTAGGCAGAAAAGCAAGTATCGGGCAGGCTGTAAAAAAGAGGGAAAGTTGACGTGGCCCAGGGACTCCCTTTGGCCCACCAGTCTGGTTATCAGGCAGAGACCACATACCTGCCTGCTCTCTCCCTGAAGAATTTATAAGATGATGAAAGGAGACGCCCGTGAAGACAGCCCCAGTAGCGGGCAGGACACTCTGGTCCATGGGGACAATGGCTGCCCTCTTGCCCACTGGCTGTCATTACGCAGAGGCAGGACTCAGCTCCCTCCCTCCCAGAATATAAAGCCAACACCATAGCCAACCCAAAGAACTGGAATCCTCCCAAATCACCTCCTTTCAAAGAGGCCGCGTCCACCAACCCTACCACAAGCAACACGTAGAGACTCTCCTGTTCCAGAGAAGCGAGTCCAAGATACGTCTCCAACATGGGTTCTGGGTCCTAGCTATCCATGGAAGTTCTTCCTCTGGGTTCTCTGTTAGGAAGGGTCGCTTTGTCTCATGGGCACCTAGCTTGCCACCCAGATCTAAATTTCTTCAAGGCAGGACCAGTGCTTTCTCTCTGCATCTTGCTTCCCAGGGCTTAAGCATGTGCAGAGCACACGAGAGTGAAAACGAAAGTTCCTCGGTGTGTCTGACTTTTATGACCCCATGGACGAGCCATGGAATGTTTCAGGCAAGAATACTGGAGTGGGTACCGCATGGGAGGCCCACTAGCGAGCCGCGCTCTGCAACGACAGATGCCACGCGATGGGAGGCCCACAGGAGCCAAAGAACAAAGACAGATGAAAATAGAGAAATGAAAGACCAATAGAAGTGGCCCGCCCACTCCCCTCCTTCCCCAACCTGACCCCCACCCAAAATAAATAAATAAATAAATCTTTACCAAAAAAAAAAAAAGAAAATAGTAGCTGTTGTTTTGCTTTTCAATTAACTGCTAGTTCCTTCCACAACATTTCCACAGAAAAATACCAGCCACTTCCGCAGAGAAAACTACTAGGCAGTTGTCCCCACACAAGTCCTTTTCTTTCTTGGGTAGGACGGGGTCTGACATCAGGACAACTTACTACATAAAGTGCCAGGAGAGCTTCCTGCTAACTGACCGAGACTAAGCAAAACAATGCCTACACCCAGGCAAAACTGGACTAGGCAGAAAAGCAAGTATCGGGCAGGCTGTAAAAAAGAGGGAAAGTTGACGTGGCCCAGGGACTCCCTTTGGCCCACCAGTCTGGTTATCAGGCAGAGACCACATACCTGCCTGCTCTCTCCCTGAAGAATTTATAAGATGATGAAAGGAGACGCCCGTGAAGACAGCCCCAGTAGCGGGCAGGACACTCTGGTCCATGGGGACAATGGCTGCCCTCTTGCCCACTGGCTGTCATTACGCAGAGGCAGGACTCAGCTCCCTCCCTCCCAGAATATAAAGCCAACACCATAGCCAACCCAAAGAACTGGAATCCTCCCAAATCACCTCCTTTCAAAGAGGCCGCGTCCACCAACCCTACCACAAGCAACACGTAGAGACTCTCCTGTTCCAGAGAAGCGAGTCCAAGATACGTCTCCAACATGGGTTCTGGGTCCTAGCTATCCATGGAAGTTCTTCCTCTGGGTTCTCTGTTAGGAAGGGTCGCTTTGTCTCATGGGCACCTAGCTTGCCACCCAGATCTAAATTTCTTCAAGGCAGGACCAGTGCTTTCTCTCTGCATCTTGCTTCCCAGGGCTTAAGAATGTGCAGAGCACACGAGAGTGAAAACGAAAGTTCCTCGGTGTGTCTGACTTTTTATGACCCCATGGACGAGCCATGGAATGTTTCAGGCAAGAATACTGGAGTGGGTAGCCAATTCCTCTCCAGGGGATCTTCCCAGCCCAGGGATTTAACCCTGGCCTCCCACATTACAGGAGGATTCTTTATGGTCTGAGCCACCAGGGAAGCCCAAGAATATTGCAGTGGAGAGCCTATCCCTTCTCAGGGGAACTTCCAGACCAAGTAATTGAATTGGGAATTGAACCCGGGTCTCCTGCATTGGAGATGGATTCTTTACCAGCTGAGCTACCAGGGATGCTGCAGAGCACACATCAGGCACCCCAAAAACCCCTGATGACCTCCCCCTGAGATGGACCGGGGAGAGAGGATGGCCTCTCTCTCTTAGAGAGTCCATCAAAACAGTCCTTGTAGGCCTCAGACATCAGTAAATGGCAGCTAATCCATCCAGAAGTCAATTAAGCTAAGAAGCCAAACGAAGAATTTAAGAAGAAAAAAGTTCACATGAGATGGATAGGGCTGAGGCCCCACAAGCTAAGACAGGCCTTGTCATCTGTGTGCTACCACGGGGTGATCTGTAGCTCTGAGGTGAACATAAATCAGGCCCTGAGCAGCAGGCGCGGCCAGTGAACTGGGCCACAGGCATCCTGGCATCGCCCATCCATCACGCCTGCTGATATCTGGGGTACCCAACCCCAGGCAGAGCCAGCCAAAGGGACAGGCGGGCCCCAGTGATTCAGACTTCCAAACAGACCACATGCTTGATTTAATAGATCATATTTTTCTCATGCATTTTTAAATTCAGATAATTCATCCCATATTACTTTAATAAAAAATATATACATACGCTCTGTCAACAGGGAACTTTGCCAAATCTATGCATGGTTGCGTAATCCAGTTCAAGTGACCTTGATGATTCCAACACAAAGCCAGGTGGAAAGCATCAGGCATTCAGTGGGGCTCAGAGAAAGGAGTGACCAAGGGGGCTCAGGGCTAGAGGACAGGGGAAAAAAGAAAGTGAAAGTGTTAGTCATTCAGTCGTGTCTGACTTGCTGCGACCCTATAGAGTGCAGTCCATGGCGGGTTACAGTCTACAGGGTCCATGGGATTCTCCAGGCAAGAATACTGGAGTGGGTTGTCATTCCATTCTCCAGGGGATCTTCCCAATTCAGGGATCAAACCCTGGTCTCCTGCACTGCAAGCAGATTCTTTACCATCTGAGCCACCAGGGAAGCCCTATGAGGACGGGGGTGAGGTGGAATCTGCTGGAAAAGAATGGAAGAGGGGTGTTGAGGGACAGACATACTCAACTAACTGGACAAAACCAAGGTAGTTTGAAGCAACTTGCTCATCAGGAAAAGGCCAGCCAATTGGGTGAATACCAGACACTAGTGGAAATGAAACACCAGTGTGTGTGTGTGTGTGTGTGTGTGACAAAGACAGGGTGAGACAGATGCAAGCCAGTGTTTAGGAAAATAGATTTCAAGGACACTTCAAAGAAAATTGGAGGACTTAAAGCAAAAGGCAAAACGTGAAATGAGGTGAAATAAGTAAAATAAAAATGATAAAGAAAAAGAGGTGTCATTAACACTCAGACGTAAAGTCTGGTGGCTGGACAGCCACCAGGAAATCGCAGGAAGCAAACTGGTGTATTCTGGTTTCAGGCTGAAATTCCCAGATCAGTGAGCCAGGCGACGGAGGGCACACCCTCAGATCCTCCCCCTTGTACAAGCCCCTCCCCTCCACTGGGGCGGGGGTGGGGGGGGGCGTAACGACTTTGATGAACGGAATAGAGCGAAAATGATGGGAGGTCCCCCACTGTTGACATTCATCATCCACGAGTCCACCTTAGCAGACTGGGCCCTTGAAAAGCAAACCCCCAGGTTCCAAACTGCATGTGGAAGGGGCCGTGGGGTGGGGACTGCGGGCAACCCCTGGGAGCAGAGTAACCTCCACCTGATAGAGCGTTATGAGACCCACTCAAGCAAGTCCAGACTCCTGGCTCACAAGACTGTGAAACCAAAAGCATGTGCCGTTTGAGGACCCTAAATTTGTGGTTATCTGTTGTGAATCCCCCCAGAAACTGGAGCAACCCGGCCGAAGCTCAGTAGAGAGGTCGGGTGTGGACGGGGTCCACCGCACAGTGAAGGAGAGCCCCCTCCTGCTTGCCCAAGCAGTCAGAGGACAGGGGAAAAAAGAAAGTGAAAGTGTTAGTCATTCAGTCATGTCTGACTTGCTGCGACCCTATAGAGTGCAGTCCATGGCGGGTTACAGTCTACAGGGTCCATGGGATTCTCCAGGCAAGAATACTGGAGTGGGTTGTCATTCCATTCTCCAGGGGATCTTCCCAATTCAGGGATCAAACCCTGGTCTCCTGCACTGCAAGCAGATTCTTTACCATCTGAGCCACCAGGGAAGCCCTATGAGGACGGGGGTGAGGTGGAATCTGCTGGAAAAGAATGGAAGAGGGGTGTTGAGGGACAGACATACTCAACTAACTGGACAAAACCAAGGTAGTTTGAAGCAACTTGCTCATCAGGAAAAGGCCAGCCAATTGGGTGAATACCAGACACTAGTGGAAATGAAACACCAGTGTGTGTGTGTGTGTGTGTGTGTGACAAAGACAGGGTGAGACAGATGCAAGCCAGTGTTTAGGAAAATAGATTTCAAGGACACTTCAAAGAAAATTGGAGGACTTAAAGCAAAAGGCAAAACGTGAAATGAGGTGAAATAAGTAAAATAAAAATGATAAAGAAAAAGAGGTGTCATTAACACTCAGACGTAAAGTCTGGTGGCTGGACAGCCACCAGGAAATCGCAGGAAGCAAACTGGTGTATTCTGGTTTCAGGCTGAAATTCCCAGATCAGTGAGCCAGGCGACGGAGGGCACACCCTCAGATCCTCCCCCTTGTACAAGCCCCTCCCCTCCACTGGGGCGGGGGTGGGGGGGGCGTAACGACTTTGATGAACGGAATAGAGCGAAAATGATGGGAGGTCCCCCACTGTTGACATTCATCATCCACGAGTCCACCTTAGCAGACTGGGCCCTTGAAAAGCAAACCCCCAGGTTCCAAACTGCATGTGGAAGGGGCCGTGGGGTGGGGACTGCGGGCAACCCCTGGGAGCAGAGTAACCTCCACCTGATAGAGCGTTATGAGACCCACTCAAGCAAGTCCAGACTCCTGGCTCACAAGACTGTGAAACCAAAAGCATGTGCCGTTTGAGGACCCTAAATTTGTGGTTATCTGTTGTGAATCCCCCCAGAAACTGGAGCAACCCGGCCGAAGCTCAGTAGAGAGGTCGGGTGTGGACGTGTGTCCACCGCACAGTGAAGGAGAGCCCTCCTGCTTGAAGCAAGTAGCCTGGGGCAGAGTTCCAGTGCTGCCCAGCTATGCGACTCTTGTCTCTCTGCACTTCAGTTTCCTCATTCATAAAGTGTAAACACTAAGTAAGAGTACCGGTGCCCCAAGGGGGCTACTGATGATTAAATTAATGAATAACTGTTAAGCATTAAGAACAATACCAGCTCCAGAGTAAGCACTCTTGGGGGAGGGCAGGGGATTAAGTTCTTAAAGGCAGAAACTGCTAAGAAAGGTGAAGAAAAAGGCAAAGCCAAACGCATAACGCGGAAAGAAGATGGACCAGAGGCAAGTGAAGCATAGGCAAGTCAGACAGGAAGTGGCCAGGAGGATGAACAAAATCACAGTCCAAAATCTCACACCTCAGGACAAAAGAACTTCCCTGAGAAATGTCAAGACACATAAGAAAGGCGTGTGGCAGGGTGGGAGGGGGGGTGCCCGGGGGGAGGGCACCTAGGGAAAGCCATCAGATGAAAGAGCAGTAGTAGAATGAAGATACCTCCATAAAGTGTGCATTTGGAATTCTCTGTTTTGATAGAGAATATTATGAAGTCAACATATAATCAAATGCCTTCAGATTGGTGGTTTAAGATACAGCTGTAGAAATGGTTTTGATTCTTTTAGATGTCTCATAAAATGAGACATTATAGGTTAGCATGTTGATATAATAAAACTGAAACATTATTTTCCATTTGAAAGTGCTTCCATATTATTTTGTGGGTATTTTAGCACTGCAGTGCAGAGTTAATATTTAATGAAACTGCTATATTAATTAAGAAATGCATAAATCTTTTATTTTAATATCTGTAATTCTAAATAAATTGATCTATGAAAATAAATTTTAAGGGGTCAGCTCAAAAAAAGGGGGTCGGGAGCTTCCATGGTGGTCCAGTAGGTAAAGAGTCCGCCTTACAGTGCAAGGGGTGCCGGTTCCATCCCTGGCCCGGGAAGATCCCACATGCCACAGAGTGGCTGGAACAGTGTGTCCAATTACCAGTCAGCACTCTGGAGCACATGTGCCCAGAGCCAGTGCTCTGCAACGAGAAGGCCACTGCAATGGGAGGCCCACACAGGCCAAAGAATTAAGATGGATGAAAATAAATAAATAAATAAGCCAATCAAGAGGCCAAAATTAAAAAAAAAAAAAAAAAGGTGGGGTGGGGTGAGGAATGAATTGGCCTGCAGAGACTGAAAGGCCCATGGACTCCTTGCTCAAATATACTGGGATGCTCCCTGTTCAAACCATTCACACTGGATCTTGTTATTTCCTCCAGATTGTTCTTCCTTGATACACATACTTCCTCTCAGTTTTAGTCCAAAAGCCTCTTCTCTTCAGGTCAGTCCTCACCAATGTATTTTAAATGGTACCCCATGACCCCATTTCCTACTTTTACCTATAGCATTTATATCCTTCTCATGGGCTTCCCTGGTGGCTCAGCTGGTAAAGAACCTGCTTGCAGGCTTCCCTGGTGGTCCAGTGAGTAAGGACACCGCCTTGCAGTGCAAGGGGCGCCGGTTCGATTCCTGGCCTGGGAAGATCCCACATGCCACGGGCAGGACCGATGTGTCCAACTACTGAGCCGGAGCTCTGGAGCGCATGCGCCCAGAGCCGGTGCTCTGCGACAACAGAGGCCACTGCAATGGGAGGCCCACACAGGCCAAAGAATTAAGATGGATGAAAATAAATAAATAAATAAGCCAATCAAGAGGCCAAAATTAAAAAAAAAAAAAAAAAGGTGGGGTGGGGTGAGGAATGAATTGGCCTGCAGAGACTGAAAGGCCCATGGACTCCTTGCTCAAATATACTGGGATGCTCCCTGTTCAAACCATTCACACTGGATCTTGTTATTTCCTCCAGATTGTTCTTCCTTGATACACATACTTCCTCTCAGTTTTAGTCCAAAAGCCTCTTCTCTTCAGGTCAGTCCTCACCAATGTATTTTAAATGGTACCCCATGACCCCATTTCCTACTTTTACCTATAGCATTTATACCCTTCTCATGGGCTTCCCTGGTGGCTCAGCTGGTAAAGAACCTGCTTGCAGGCTTCCCTGGTGGTCCAGTGAGTAAGGACACCGCCTTGCAGTGCAAGGGGCGCCGGTTCGATTCCTGGCCTGGGAAGATCCCACATGCCACGGGCAGGACCGATGTGTCCAACTACTGAGCCGGAGCTCTGGAGCGCATGTGCCCAGAGCCGGTGCTCTGCGACAACAGAGGCCACTGCAATGGGAGGCCCACATGGGCCAAAGAACAAAGATAAATAAATGAAGGATCAATAGAAGTGGCCAAAAAAAAAAAGAACCTGCTTACAATGCAGGAGACCCTGGTTCAATTCCCAGGTCAGGAAGATCCCCTGGAGAAGGGTTAGGTTACCCATACCAGTATTCCTGGGCTTCCCTAGTGGCTCAAATGGTAAAGAATCCACCTGTCATGTGGGAGACCTGAGTTCGATCCCTGTGTTGGGAGGATCCCTTGGAGGAGGAAATGGCAACCCACTGCAGTATTCTTGTCTGGTGTGGGCTACAGTCCATGGGGTCATAAAGAGTCCAACACAACTGAGCGGCTAAGCACAACACAGCACCATTCTATCAAACTTAGTATTTGTTAAGTTTATTGTTTTCCTGTCTCCCCTGCTAGAATGTAAGACCCAAAACGACAGGTTTTCATCCATACCTTTTGCTAATACATTCCCAGAGTTTAGAACAAAACATAGCTCATAAAAGGCACTCAGAAACATGACAACTCAATGCCATATCTCATTCGGAGCTAGATCCTTTTGATTATAAAGGATATCATGAGAACAGCAGGCAAAAGAAATTTTTTGGCATTATAAAAAATTAAAGAAATAAAATAAAAGTCTAACATTCTGGTAATAGCTCCAAAAGACCAAAATGATACTCATCAATTTATTACAAATATTCATGTATTTCTGCAAATTATTTACAAAACAGAAAGAGACTCTCAGAGTTAGAAAATGAACTTATAGGGGTGGGATGGGGGGGGGCTAGGATGGGGGAGGGTACCAGGGATATGCATATGAACTGATCTGAGAACATGCATGTCTGTGAACAACAAAACTCTGTAAAAACTTCAAAATAGGGCTTCCCCTGGTGGTCCAGTGGGTAAGGACGCCGCCTTGCAGTGCAAGGGGCGCCAGTTCGATCCCTGGCCTGGGAAGATCCCACATGCCGTGGAGCGGCTGGACCGATGTGTCCAATCACCCAGCCGGAGCTCTGGAGCGCATGCGCCCAGAGCCAGTGCTCTGCAACGACAGACGCCACCGCGATGGGAGGCCCACAGGAGCCAAAGAACAATGACGGATGAAAATGGAGAAATGAAAGACCAATAGAAGTGGCCCGCCCACTCCCCTCCCTCCCCAACCTGACCCCCGCCCAAAAATAAATAAATAAATAAATCTTTAAAAAAAAAAAAAAACTTCAAAATAAAGAAATAAATTTAAAATAATAATAATAATAATAATGGAGAGAGAAGGCAAGTACAAAAAAATAAAAAGAAAAAAAGCAAATGAACTTACGGTTGCCCTGGTGAATGGATAGTTGGGGAGTTTAGGATGGTCATGTACATACTGCCATATTTAAAGTGGATAATCAAGGACCTATTGTATAGCACTTGCAACTCTGTTCAATGTTAAGTGGCAGCCTGGGTGGAAGGAAGGGTTTAATGCTTACGCGTGCTAAGTTGCTTCAGTTGGGTCCCACTCTACAGAATACTGGAGTGGGTTGCCACGCCCTCCACCAGGAGATCTTCCCAACCAAGGGATTGAACCCTCATCTCCTGGGTCTCCTGCATCTGCAGGCGGGTTCTTCACCACTACTGCCACCTGAGAAGCCCTTGGGGAGAATGGATGCATGCATATGTATGGCTGGATCCCTTCATTTCTCACCTGAAACTATATCACAACACTGTTCATCGGCTATGCACCAATATAAAATTAAAAGTTCAAAAGAAAAAATACATATATTTATATATTTCTGGAAAAGGCAAGGAAATCCATCAAAGGTGAAATAGAAAAGGACAGGAATGTTCATTTTTATTAATACTCTGCATGGCTTTTACAACGCATATATTACTTACATAATATTTAAATAATGAAATATACACAGGAAAAAAATAAGCTGGTCCACAGACCATTTCTGGGAGGGACCAAAATGGATGGAGGGACAGTCAGGAAGGAAAGCTCTTTTCTTTTTGTTTTTTCCAGAAGCATCACAATTCCCCAGGGACACTGCAGGGTCTTTGCTAACACAGAGAAGGGGCTAGGGACCAGTGGAAGCCAGCAGCCAAGCGCCCATGGAAAGGCAGCCTGCCTGCTCGCCCAGCGAGGACAGGCTCCCTCCAGCTCCTGTTCCCACATCTGCCTGTCACTCAGAGCAAAGGGACTTTGCCCAGCAAACTAGAGAGCATCTGCCAGGATCAGAAGAGCCTCTTTAAGGTAAGATTTTCAAATTAACAGGCTTCCCTGCAATCTGCCTGCAATACAGGAGACCCCGGTTCAATTCCTGGGTCGGGAAGATCCCCTAGAAAAGGGATAGGCTACCCCCTTCAGTATTCTTGCTTGGAGAATTCCATGACTTGTCCATGGGGTCACAAAGAATCAGACATGACTGAACAACTTGACTTTGACTTTTGACTTTTCAAAGTAACAGATGTCTCACGCTATTTAGAGTTTTATCATTACAAAGAAGTTTACAGTTTCCTGAAATTGATCAGCTTTCCATTTCTTTTAACTTTTACTATGGACTTACGGTTGCCTCATCATACCTTGTGGTACCTTTAAGCCTTGCATCTGAAAGTTGCGCTGGGTGGAAGGAAGGGTTTAATGCTTACGTGCTAAGCTGCTTCAGTTGGGTCCCACTCTACAGAATACTGGAGTGGGTTGCCACGCCCTCCACCAGGAGATCTTCCCAACCAAGGGATTGAACCCTCATCTCCTGGGTCTCCTGCATCTGCAGGCGGGTTCTTCACCACTACTGCCACCTGAGAAGCCCTTGGGGAGAATGGATGCATGCATATGTATGGCTGGATCCCTTCATTTCTCACCTGAAACTATATCACAACACTGTTCATCGGCTATGCACCAATATAAAATTAAAAGTTCAAAAGAAAAAATACATATATTTATATATTTCTGGAAAAGGCAAGGAAATCCATCAAAGGTGAAATAGAAAAGGACAGGAATGTTCATTTTTATTAATACTCTGCATGGCTTTTACAACGCATATATTACTTACATAATATTTAAATAATGAAATATACACAGGAAAAAAATAAGCTGGTCCACAGACCATTTCTGGGAGGGACCAAAATGGATGGAGGGACAGTCAGGAAGGAAAGCTCTTTTCTTTTTGTTTTTTCCAGAAGCATCACAATTCCCCAGGGACACTGCAGGGTCTTTGCTAACACAGAGAAGGGGCTAGGGACCAGTGGAAGCCAGCAGCCAAGCGCCCATGGAAAGGCAGCCTGCCTGCTCGCCCAGCGAGGACAGGCTCCCTCCAGCTCCTGTTCCCACATCTGCCTGTCACTCAGAGCAAAGGGACTTTGCCCAGCAAACTAGAGAGCATCTGCCAGGATCAGAAGAGCCTCTTTAAGGTAAGATTTTCAAATTAACAGGCTTCCCTGCAATCTGCCTGCAATACAGGAGACCCCGGTTCAATTCCTGGGTCGGGAAGATCCCCTAGAAAAGGGATAGGCTACCCCCTTCAGTATTCTTGCTTGGAGAATTCCATGACTTGTCCATGGGGTCACAAAGAATCAGACATGACTGAGCAACTTGACTTTGACTTTTGACTTTTTCAAAGTAACAGATGTCTCACGCTATTTAGAGTTTTTTTTATCATTACAAAGAAGTTTACAGTTTCCTGAAATTGATCAGCTTTCCATTTCTTTTTAACTTTTACTATGGAAAGTTGTCTTATGAGGACATAGTTCCCATGGATCCATAATCTAATTGAATTTTTCAATCCTGTTTCAACACACACCCAGAGTTGGTGTCCATTCAAATCAACACCTAAACAGGATTCACACAGTGCACTGGGCTGAGTGAATTCTTCAGCTCCTTTATCAAGGGGTTCTCTTTCCTCCTCTTTTTAGTTCCTTTGCATTGTTTTTCTCAGTGTTTCCCCATTTCCAGTACATGTCTATGCAGTTTAAAGGTTTTCTCTGTCCCTTTCTTTTTCTGAACCACCCACCCCAGTTTCCTCCCTGATGTTATTTATTTATTTATTTGGCTGCATTATGCCTTAGTTGTGACACAAGGGATCTAATTTCCTGACCAGGGATCAAACTGGGGCTCCCTGCGTTGGGAGCTTGGAGTCTTAGGCACTTGGATGACCTGGCAAGTCCTGTGACCTTTTTTTTTTTTTTAGCAAGTCCTCTGATGAACCTAGGACAGGGACACTTATCAAGATCCAGAAGAAAGTTCGTGGGAGTGGTAAGAGCCCCCAGAGAACTCTGCCTGCCAATCACAGCATCAATCAACTGCACAGAAAACAAAAGTGTAAGAAAATTCCGTAGACACACCATACAGGTCACGGCTCTGCTGGTAAGCACAATGTAGGTGAATCACGGCCCCTCCTTGGACCTTAACTTCTTCAACTTTAGAATAATAGGAAATGAACAAAATGATAATGATGGTGTTGACATGAATGGGATGTTTATTGCCCAAAGATCTTTCAAGATCGCTTTCATCCAAGACTGTGGTCTTTGATATCCAATTCACACAATGCATCAACAAAAGATGACAACTTCCTCCCTGCCTGGGTAAAGGGAGGAGCGGACGGGGGTGGAGAAGAATATTTCACCAGTGACAACAGGGAAAACTAGAGAAAAAAAGAAAAACTATGGACAATGGTGATAAAGAAACCAAGACCAATAAAGTTAAAGTGAAAATGTCGGTTGCTCAGTCATGACTGACTCTTTGCGATCCCATGCCCCAAAAACTATTTAGAGTTTTTTATCATTACAAAGAAGTTTACAGTTTCCTGAAATTGATCAGCTTTCCATTTCTTTTTAACTTTTACTATGGAAAGTTGTCTTATGAGGACATAGTTCCCATGGATCCATAATCTAATTGAATTTTTCAATCCTGTTTCAACACACACCCAGAGTTGGTGTCCATTCAAATCAACACCTAAACAGGATTCACACAGTGCACTGGGCTGAGTGAATTCTTCAGCTCCTTTATCAAGGGGTTCTCTTTCCTCCTCTTTTTAGTTCCTTTGCATTGTTTTTCTCAGTGTTTCCCCATTTCCAGTACATGTCTATGCAGTTTAAAGGTTTTCTCTGTCCCTTTCTTTTTCTGAACCACCCACCCCAGTTTCCTCCCTGATGTTATTTATTTATTTATTTGGCTGCATTATGCCTTAGTTGTGACACAAGGGATCTAATTTCCTGACCAGGGATCAAACTGGGGCTCCCTGCGTTGGGAGCTTGGAGTCTTAGGCACTTGGATGACCTGGCAAGTCCTGTGACCTTTTTTTTTTTTTAGCAAGTCCTCTGATGAACCTAGGACAGGGACACTTATCAAGATCCAGAAGAAAGTTCGTGGGAGTGGTAAGAGCCCCCAGAGAACTCTGCCTGCCAATCACAGCATCAATCAACTGCACAGAAAACAAAAGTGTAAGAAAATTCCGTAGACACACCATACAGGTCACGGCTCTGCTGGTAAGCACAATGTAGGTGAATCAGGGCCCCCTCCTTGGACCTTAACTTCTTCAACTTTAGAATAATAGGAAATGAACAAAATGATAATGATGGTGTTGACATGAATGGGATGTTTATTGCCCAAAGATCTTTCAAGATCGCTTTCATCCAAGACTGTGGTCTTTGATATCCAATTCACACAATGCATCAACAAAAGATGACAACTTCCTCCCTGCCTGGGTAAAGGGAGGAGCGGACGGGGGTGGAGAAGAATATTTCACCAGTGACAACAGGGAAAACTAGAGAAAAAAAGAAAAACTATGGACAATGGTGATAAAGAAACCAAGACCAATAAAGTTAAAGTGAAAATGTCGGTTGCTCAGTCATGACTGACTCTTTGCGATCCCATGCACTATAATCCACCAGGCTCCTCTATCTGTGGAATTTTCCAGACAAGAATACTGAAGTGGGTTGCCATTTCCTTCTCTGGGGTAATCTTTCCCCACCCAAGGATAGAACCTGCATCTCCTAGGTCTCCCGCATCGGCAAGCAGATTCTTTACCACTTCACCACCTGGGAAGGGTGCACTAATGTGGATAACAAAACAAAACTTCAGCCATCAATATAACCCAAATTTGAACAATATGCTGTTCTCTCAAAGCACTTTCCTACACGTTAGCAAGTTTGATCCACGCTAATCAACAAATGATACAGGATGGTGTAAAAAGCTAATGGTAGAGTCGGGATAAGAGTGTACCACCAGACCCATGGTTCTTAATCAGGGCAATTGTACTCAGCTTCCCCAGGACCTTCGGCGACGTCTGGAGATACTTGGGTTGTCCCAGGTGGGGCAAGGTCCTGGCATCTAGTGGGAAGAGGTTGAGCATGCTGCTAAACACCCCACAAATCTCAGGACAGACTGCACCACAAGGAAGCATTCAGCCCAAAGTGTCAGCAGTTCTGAGGTAGAGAGACTTTGGTCAGGTGCATGTCCCTGTTACCAAGTGAAACTAGGCTGGGAAGAGGTGGGTGGAGAGAGGGAGGTCACCATGATCTAAAGCCATGATTAGATGAGCACCCTCCACTCCATCTAAACCTCCACACTGCAGACCATGCCAATATAAAAGATCTGAAACAGAGGGACTTCCCTGGAGGGCCAGTGGGTAAGACTCCAGGCTCCCAATGCATGGTGCCTGGGTTTGATCCCTGGTCAAGGAACTAAATCCCACATGCTGCAACCAAGAGCCAGTGCATCCAACTAAATAAATAAATAGGTTTTATATTTCTTTAAAGATTTGATAAGGAAAGTATCTTGGTTCAGTTTAGTTTGGTCCCTTGTAAAAGGGAATGCAAAATGGTTTACTGATGGTTACTGGGAAAAGCGGACGGGTGGAGAAGAATATTTCACCAGTGACAACAGGAAAACTAGAGAAAAGAAACTATGGACAATGGTGATAAAGAAACCAAGACCAATAAAGTTAAAGTGAAAATGTCGGTTGCTCAGTCATGACTGACTCTTTGCGATCCCATGCACTATAATCCACCAGGCTCCTCTATCTGTGGAATTTTCCAGACAAGAATACTGAAGTGGGTTGCCATTTCCTTCTCTGGGGTAATTTTTCCCCCACCCAAGGATAGAACCTGCATCTCCTAGGTCTCCCGCATCGGCAAGCAGATTCTTTACCACTTCACCACCTGGGAAGGGTGCACTAATGTGGATAACAAAACAAAACTTCAGCCATCAATATAACCCAAATTTGAACAATATGCTGTTCTCTCAAAGCACTTTCCTACACGTTAGCAAGTTTGATCCACGCTAATCAACAAATGATACAGGATGGTGTAAAAAGCTAATGGTAGAGTCGGGATAAGAGTGTACCACCAGACCCATGGTTCTTAATCAGGGCAATTGTACTCAGCTTCCCCAGGACCTTCGGCGACGTCTGGAGATACTTGGGTTGTCCCAGGTGGGGCAAGGTCCTGGCATCTAGTGGGAAGAGGTTGAGCATGCTGCTAAACACCCCACAAATCTCAGGACAGACTGCACCACAAGGAAGCATTCAGCCCAAAGTGTCAGCAGTTCTGAGGTAGAGAGACTTTGGTCAGGTGCATGTCCCTGTTACCAAGTGAAACTAGGCTGGGAAGAGGTGGGTGGAGAGAGGAGAGGTCACCATGATCTAAAGCCATGATTAGATGAGCACCCTCCACTCCATCTAAACCTCCACACTGCAGACCATGCCAATATAAAAGATCTGAAACAGAGGGACTTCCCTGGAGGGCCAGTGGGTAAGACTCCAGGCTCCCAATGCATGGTGCCTGGGTTTGATCCCTGGTCAAGGAACTAAATCCCACATGCTGCAACCAAGAGCCAGTGCATCCAACTAAATAAATAAATAGGTTTTATATTTCTTTAAAGATTTGATAAGGAAAGTATCTTGGTTCAGTTTAGTTTGGTCCCTTGTAAAAGGGAATGCAAAATGGTTTACTGATGGTTACTGGTTAGAGATTTATCTGTTAGCATTGACTGTTGTCTGTTAATCTTTATTGATGGTAACTGACTGCAATTAGTAAAGAAGCCCCTAGACTATTCTGATGATTGTAAGAGGGAATGAGCATGTGTGGCCAATCTCAATCAAAGGGGAGGGTCTTGTACCACTGATTGGACTAGCCTTTAAAAGCTGCCCTTTACCTCCAGTCGGGGCCCTCGCAGGAAGCCTAGTTTCTTGTGGGTGGTTGCTGGCGCCAGCCTAAATAAACCTCATTTCCATCTACCACGAGTGGAGTTGGGTGCTTCACTGAGCGCGCCTCACAACACACTGAGATAGATCAGAACACATGTTTCTGAATCTGAATCATTCCCTCTATGTAGTCATCTGGGAAAACTATTTCTAAGATGCTCTCCAACTGAGGAACTTACCCTGCGGAGCAGACATGTCTCTGAATGAGGGCTGTGGCAACCTCTGATTGAGGTCATGGGCCACTGGCAACTGTGGGAAGGACAGGCAAAGAACATACCAGTGAATAAGAAAGTTCCCAATGCCCCCCTTTTCTGATGAGATTAGGGAGTGAGGAGGGGGTGGGCAGAGTGTGTAAGGAGGGGCTGCACTTCATATTCAGTTTTCAGGGAGGCTTCTTCAGAAAGGCAACATTCAAATTTTTACTGAAAACAATTTTTTTTATAAGAAAAAGAATTTTTTAAGAAAGAATTTTAATGAAAATCAAAGTCATCCAAATACAGAAAGAATAATGACTGATGACGATATTCCAACGAATACACTCCAGACTCGAAAAGCTATTTCCAGAAAGGGACCCCAACTTTCTCAACAGCACTGTTGCGTTGTATCCGACTCTTTTCCACCCCATGGACTGCAGCCCACCAGGCTCCTCTGTTCATGGGACTTCCCAGGCAAGAATACTGGAGTGGGTTGCCATGCGCTCTTGCAGGGGATCTTCCCAACCCAGGGATCAAACCCAGGTCTCCCACACTTCAGGCAGATTCTTTACCATCTGAGCCACCTGGGAAGCCCAAGAATACAGGAGTGAGTAGCCTATCCCTTCTTCAGAGGATCTTCTCCACCCAGGAATCAAACCAGGGTATCCTTGCAGGTGGACTTTTTACCAGCTGGGCTACCAGGGAAGCCCAATAGCAGAAGTATCCTTCAAATAAGTATGCTGGGAAGTAGTGCCTCCCCAGTCCCCACCTCCAAGGTCACATTTTCAAAAGATAAGCTCAGGTGTGGATGTTCTCTCCTCAGCGTCTTTCTTTACAGAGCTAACTTCTCCCAAAAAGCTGGGCTCGGGTATTCAGCACCAGGGGTGATGAACAGCAACCCACCACCACCATCACCACCACTGCGCTTGAGAAGAAGCTTGGATATGGTGGAGTTTCAGCTTCACTATCAGTCTTTCCAGGGACTACCCACAGTTGACTTCCTTTAGGATTGACCGGTTTGATCTCCTTGCCGTCCAGGGAGCTCTCAAGAGTCTTCTCCAGCACCTCAGTTCAAAAGCCTCATTTCTTCGGTGCTCAGCCTTTCTTATGATATAACTCTCACATCCATTTAAAGAGCGAGAGCCTTCCTATCTATAGGACAGGGAACTCTAGTCAATATCCTGTGATAAACCATCATGGAGAAGAATATTTGGAAAAAGAATGTCTATGTGAGTATAGCTGAGTCACTGTGTTATACACGTCACTGTACACCAGGGATTGGCAGAACACTGTAAATCAATTGTACTTCAATAAAAACAAACAAATTGAAGGAAAAAGAAGAAAGCTCAGGTCTGCCTAGAATGTTCTCTCCCAGTGTCCTTATCTTAGTCCATGTATGATCTTATCTCACAGTCCTCCGAGCGCCAGTTGCCTGGCCACAGGAAAACTGAGGGTCAGGTTCTGAGGCTGGGAGTCCTATCCTCTCCCCTCTTTTTCTGGTGGTGCTTCTTCTTGGACTTATCATCTCTGGCGATCTCAGCAATGAGATCCTTGGGGCCAGATTAGGGGATGGGTCTAGAAAATAAACTGACGAAACTTCTCAGCCTGTTTAAAACATAAACTCCAGGCTAACCTGCCACTTCGGCAAAAAAAGGTCCTCTACCCAGTCATATCAGGCTTCCCAGGTGGCGCTAGTGGTATTAAAAAAAAAAAAACAAAAAGCACCTGCCTGCCAATGCAGGAGACAAGGGAGAAGCAGGTTCAACCCTTGGCTTGGGAAGATCCCCTGGAGGAGGCCATGGGAACCCACTCCAGTATTCTTGCCCGGCGAATCCCATGGACAGAGGAACCTGGCAGACTACAGTCTGAGGGGTCACAAAGAGTTGGAGACAACTCAAAACAACTTCATATGCATGCACCCAGTCTACATCAACTCCTCAGGGAAGTATCCTGTGATTTGAGCTAAAATCACAGCCCATCTTAAGGGATTTCTCCTCTCCCCTCCTAATCAACAAGGCAGTAGTCATGCTGTGGTAAAGCATTAGAGGACTCCCTGTCCTAGCTGTCTGATAGTAAGTATCTCTCTCTACCACAAAAAAATACTTAATAAGTCAGGTAAGTGCTACAACCTCTACACAGATTCAGAAGTGCTATTGTAGGAACTCACTCAGACATCACTACATCTTAAGAGGTTTGCTACCCACTCGAGCTTAAGCATCACACTTCAGAGAAAGAGCGTTAATTACACATTATGATACCAATTATTTCCAAATGCATTATGAAACAGGAGTTACGTTAAACAATTTTATTGTTTTAATCCTTTCCTTCTATCATTTTTGATAATTACACTCTGGTTTTTAATGCATTAAGATGCAATTAAGGGGAGGCAAGTTATTTATGTTTTAAATCTATTTCAGTTTTTTTTTTTACACAAAATTCCAAAGTCATCTGTAGAACACAGCATATATATAGCCCAAACACAAAAGAAATAGTTTAGGGAGGGAAGTATCTTTGGGCTCACTGAGGAGACCTCATGAGCAAAGCTCACCCTCCTGAGTTGAAGAAATTTATGGACAAGAAGTTATTATTTAAACTGAATGGTGGCAGCCATGTCCAAGGAATACTGTGAGGAGTTGATGCCTTCAAGAATCTCGTGGTAGATGACTACGTGGAGAGACCACAGAACACTGCTGAGTGGTGATGATATGAGGAAATAGTACCTTCATGCAAGAAGATGTGGAAAACCTATGAACAAGGGCTGTGTGCAGGGAAACCAACCACGTCCATGCATCCCCTCTCCACTCTTACTACTATAACAACTCGGTCATGTGCATTCTTTTTGAGCTTGTTAATAAGCTTTTTGTAATTTTGCTTTTAAAGAGTTTTTTGTTTATAGCTCCATGTAATCTCAAATCCGTCATAGGTATATCTTTGACTCCTCCCACCTGAGTCCCCCTATCACTCCCCCCATCCTGATCATCCAGGTTGTTACCTGGCCCCCAGTAAGATCCCTTAGCTCCACAGTGCATTCACAATGGTTATCTCTTTTACATAATGTAGGTTTCCATGATACTCTTTCCAAACCTCTCACCCACTCTTCCCTCCCCACAGTGCCCATAGGTCTGTTCTCTATGTCTGTTTCTCCATCGCTGTTCTTCATGGGTAGTTATCGGTACCATCTTACTAGATTCCGTATATATGTGTTAGTATATTGTGTTTGTCCTTTTCTTTTGGACTTACTTCACTTTGTATAATAGGTTCTAGATTCATCCACCTGATTAGGACTGATTCTTTTTGCATTCCTTTTTAAGGCTGAGAAGTATTCCATTGTGTATATGTACCATAGTTTCTTTATTCATTCACTCATCGATGGACATCTAGGTTGCTTCCATAGTTGAGCTATTGTATAGAGTGCTGCTATGAAGACTGGGGTACAGGTGTCTCTTTCAATTTTAATTTCAATAAACTTTAAAAAAAAAAAAAGTAAATAGCTTAGATAAAAGTAGCTGAGTTCCAATTAAGAGGGGAAAAAAAGCAAGTCTACTTATTTTGAAAGCCCTTAGCATGAGACATTTGGTGAAAGGATACAGAATTCCTCCTCATACAAAGGCAAAACAAACCACAGAGGAGTACAGTGGTAGAAGAGAAAGCTTCATACTAGCTAAGGAAGAAAGGACAGCAAAGCAGGACTCAAATGCTGAATTGGGAGATTATTAATAATCAGTGATCTTCCCAGTAAAATGACACCATTATTTAATGTGAACCCACCCATGTTGAATTAGATTTCCAAGTAAGTAGAAAGATGAAGTCATCTAATGGTTAGAAAAATGAAGAAAAACAAAATTATTTTAACAATTAAAAATGTGAGAGGCACAGAATTTCACATTCACAGATACTAAGGCTGAGTGACATTTCAATGACGAGGAATTATTTTTCTTTGATCCATAAGCTAAAACCTTATTCGTCCTCTGCTTGCCTCCCAGCCCAGAGGTCAGCAAATTTTTTCTGTAAAGGGCCAAACAGTAAATATTTCAGGCTCTTTTCAGGCAATTACTCAACTTGGCTGTTGTGCACTAAAGCAAACACAATAATAAGTAAAACAAACAAACAGAAACAAAAAAAGATGAGGTTGTGTTCCACTAAAAATTTATTTGCAATAAGAAAACCATGGGCTATAATTTACCTACCCCTGTTCTAGTCCTCAATGTGCTAAGAAGAAGGGGAAAGGTAGAGCATGCTCAAGACACTGTTGTAAGAAATGGCAGGAATGGATTTTTCTAGTTGTCCTTAGTCCCTAGTGGTCCAGACTCAATGCTCCCAATGGGCTAAGACTCAATGCTCCCAGTGCAGAAGGCCCAGGTCAGGAGACTAGATTCCACATGCCACAACTAATAGTTCATACGCCACAACTAAAGATCCTGCCACACCAAAAGAAAGAAAGTAAATAAACATTAAAGAAAAAAAACGGGGTTTCCCTGGTGGTCCAGTGGGTAAGGACACCGCCTTGCAGTGCAGTGGGCGCCAACTTGTACCCTGGGAGGGTCCCGCGTGCCGTGGAGCGGCTGGACCGATGTGTCCAACTACTGAGCCGGAGCTCTGGAGTACGTGCGCCCAGAGCCAGTGCTCTGCAGCGAAAGAGGCCACTGTGATGGGAGGCCCACAAAGGCCAAAGAACAAAGATAAATAGATGAAAGATCAATAGCAGTGGCCAAAAAAAAAAAAACCTGGAAGAAATGGCAGCAATAATCAAAGACAACTAGTAAATCTGAAACTACCCACCAAGACATTGAGCACAGCCCTTCATACTCAAGAGTATTGATCAAGACCAAAATCAAATCTAGACACACAAGGTAGGAATCAGCTCTCATCAGCCTTTGTTCTCAAGCTGTTCCCCATTCACGGAATCAGAATCTGCTCTACCATGCGGTTTGTCTTCCAAACTGGGTAAGAGCGTGTGTCACCTGATGGAAGCTACACCATCTTGCATGAAATATTCTGGACGCTAAATCTGAACAAGCTTTTGGTTTAAAGAACATTTTGGGGCCAATGAAACATGTTAAATAACACCAGAAAGTTGCAACAAAATCTACATTGTAGGGAACCATTATGATCCAGACCAAAAAGACCCAAAAGATCCAGCTTCTTGATCAAATAGATCACAGGACAGAATAAGATAGGGACACAAACTGTGTATATTAAAAGAGACTTAGGGCTTCTCTGTTGGCCACTGGTAAACAATCCGCCTACCAGGGCAGGAGATGTAGGTTCCATCCCTGACCCTGGAAGATCCCACATGCCTCAGGGCAACTAAGACCATGCCCACAACTACTGAGCCTTCTCTCTAGAGCCTGGGAGCTGCAACTACTGAAGCCTGCATGCCTAGAGCCTGTGCTCTGCAATAAGAGAAGCCACTACAATGAGAAGCTTGTGGGCCACCACAAGAGAGTAGTCCCCACTCTTCCCAACTGAAGAAAAGCCCTCGCAGCAACTAAGATCTAGCACAGTCAAAAATAAATAAATAATTTTTAAAAAGAGAGAGCGTGGGGGGGGGGGGGCCTTCCCTGGTGGTCTAGTTGTTAAGAATTCACCTTCTAATGGAGGGTGCAAGCCTGGATCCGTGATGGAGGATAAGATCCCACATGCCTTGAAACAACTAAGCCCTCTCGCCACAACAAGAGAAGCAACCCTTTCAGTGAGGACCCAGTGAACCCACCCTGACCAAAACAGAGACTTAAAGGATATATCAACCAAATGTACTCTGTGGACACTGTTTAAATCCTTTGATGACTCTGAGGTAGTTTCAACCAACTGTGAAAAGATATTTCTTAGACAATCAGAAAAATCTGAACATGAATATTCATTAATATTAAGAAATGAGCTACTGCTCATTTTTCAATGTGTGATAATAGTACTGTGTTGCTGTTTTAATGAAAAGAATCCTTATCTTTTCAGAGAGTCATATTGAAATATTTATAAATAAATCTGATTTCCTTTTTAAATCCTCCTCCTAAAATTCTTCCTTCATGCAAATAACTCTGGGTATTTTGATCCTGCAGTCAGTGCTTCTCAAATGTACCAGCGAATGGGGTGATGCAGAAAGAATTGGGGGTGAAAATCAACAAATATCCTGGAAAGAGTTAGGGCTAAATCATTATTAAATTTAAAAAGCTAATGCATTTATATATCCTTGAGGGGCCTAGACAATTCTTCAGAGCATACATACCATGTGGAGGTCAGGCTTCTGATAATGTTAACATCTGGAAAACAACCATCAGTCTGGAAAAAAAAAAAAAAAAAAAGACTTCTAAGTGATAAACATCTTTCACAAACTCAAGGCAACCCTTACTCCATGAAAGAAAAAGAAGCACATCCTTTATAAAATTGTATCAAACAAGGCATCAGCAAGAGCTATCTCCAAAGGAAAGATACAAAGGTCTTAAGAAGAGGAGGAGCAGAGCAGTTCAAGAGTTTATAAAATAAAAACAGTCTACACAGAGCAAAGCCCCAGGGCATCAGCCTACTGCAGCCTTCTACAGGAGCCAAATCCCAGAGCTGTCAGCTAGGTTCAACAGGCTCAGAGTTCTGTTAAATAAAGCAAGAAGGGCAATAAAGACACTGCTTAAAATTATCTTCATTAAGATGGTTAAACTTAAGAAGCTAAGCTATTTAGTTAATAAAGGAGGGAACAGGTTTTACAAAAAGGCAGACTTGAGATCAATGAGTAAAAGCAAAGGCAAACTTTGCGCTTGAAATGGGAGGTAGAGCTTCTCAATAATGAAAACCAGCCCTCAAGGGAGTGAATGGGGGTCCTTGTTTGCTCCCCTGAGGCACTGGACCCTCCACACAGTGAGCTCCAAGTGGCTTTTGAAATTGGGTGAGGTTGAACCAGAGGTCCTTAAGGATCCTGAACAATTTCAAGATTTTCTGGTGGGTAAACTTTCAGAAAAAATTATTCTGATGCTTGTTAAAATGGTAAGAAATTACTTTTTTCAGAGCTATTGCAAAATAGGAGAAAGATGAGGTTCAAATCCATACACAGCAAAGACAGCAAACAAGCAGAGTGAGGGGGTCAGTGGTTAGAAAATTACTAAGAGGAGGCATCAGGGTAGGGAGATTCTTACTAAACAAAGAAGCAACAGGATTTTTGCTGAAGGCAGCACAGGGTGACCAGATATAGAGGGTGATCACACACCGAGGGTGGGGGGATTCTCCCTAAACTAACTTAACAGGATTCTTGCTAAAATTGGTCTAGGCAGGTCAAAGACAGAAGGGGCTGTGGGCCACATCTAGACAAAAATATAATTCAGAGGAGCCTATGTTTGCTTAAGGAGAGTCTTGTCAGTAGTGGTAACTCTTTTTTCTTTTTTTTAATTTTTATTTATTTATTTATCTTTTGAGGGGGTGGAGTGGGGAGGGAGGGGGATGGGCGGGCCACTTCTCTTGGTCTTTCATTTCTCCATTTTCATCCATCTTTGTTCTTTGGCTCCTGTGGGCCTCCCATCGCGGTGGCCTCTGTTGTCGCAGGGCACCGGCTCTGGGCGCATGCGCGCCAGAGCTCCGGCTCGGCAATTGGACACATCAGTCCAGCTGCTCCGCGGCACATGGGATCTTCCCAGGCCAGGGATCGAACTGGCGCCCCTTGCACTGCAAGGCGGTGTCCTTACCCACTGGACCACCAGGGGAAGCCCCAGTAACTCTATCTTGTTGATACCTACAAGTGGTATCCAAGGTCACAAAGCAAGTGTGAGCAGGTGCCAGAAACAGATTCCAGACCGCCCAGATCCGGCATTAGTTACATCATCTACACCCGCAGCCTCATAACACCTGGCACTGCATTAACACTTTAATTTCTCAATTGTAGAAAACCAGCCCTCAAGGGAGTGAATGGGGGTCCTTGTTTGCTCCCCTGAGGCACTGGACCCTCCACACAGTGAGCTCCAAGTGGCTTTTGAAATTGGGTGAGGTTGAACCAGAGGTCCTTAAGGATCCTGAACAATTTCAAGATTTTCTGGTGGGTAAACTTTCAGAAAAAATTATTCTGATGCTTGTTAAAATGGTAAGAAATTACTTTTTTCAGAGCTATTGCAAAATAGGAGAAAGATGAGGTTCAAATCCATACACAGCAAAGACAGCAAACAAGCAGAGTGAGGGGGTCAGTGGTTAGAAAATTACTAAGAGGAGGCATCAGGGTAGGGAGATTCTTACTAAACAAAGAAGCAACAGGATTTTTGCTGAAGGCAGCACAGGGTGACCAGATATAGAGGGTGATCACACACCGAGGGTGGGGGGATTCTCCCTAAACTAACTTAACAGGATTCTTGCTAAAATTGGTCTAGGCAGGTCAAAGACAGAAGGGGCTGTGGGCCACATCTAGACAAAAATATAATTCAGAGGAGCCTATGTTTGCTTAAGGAGAGTCTTGTCAGTAGTGGTAACTCTTTTTTCTTTTTTTTAATTTTTATTTATTTATTTATCTTTTGAGGGGGTGGAGTGGGGAGGGAGGGGGATGGGCGGGCCACTTCTCTTGGTCTTTCATTTCTCCATTTTCATCCATCTTTGTTCTTTGGCTCCTGTGGGCCTCCCATCGCGGTGGCCTCTGTTGTCGCAGGGCACCGGCTCTGGGCGCATGCGCGCCAGAGCTCCGGCTCGGCAATTGGACACATCAGTCCAGCTGCTCCGCGGCACATGGGATCTTCCCAGGCCAGGGATCGAACTGGCGCCCCTTGCACTGCAAGGCGGTGTCCTTACCCACTGGACCACCAGGGGAAGCCCCAGTAACTCTATCTTGTTGATACCTACAAGTGGTATCCAAGGTCACAAAGCAAGTGTGAGCAGGTGCCAGAAACAGATTCCAGACCGCCCAGATCCGGCATTAGTTACATCATCTACACCCGCAGCCTCATAACACCTGGCACTGCATTAACACTTTTTAATTTCTCAATTGTAGGGAAAATACAATCATCCTACTTGCAAAATCCAGGAATGCTCATTTCCATACATCAAGCTATCATAAGAAGGGGTAAACTACCTGTGAACATAATGCCACCTCAGTAGTTTATAGGCAATACTCTGTGATGCTGAAGCAGACTGCTTCATCATCATGAGATATAACAAAGCCTTCTAAAGTGGCCTTGAGGGCTACAGTCCATGGGGTTGCAAAGAGTTGGACACGACTGAACACTGACTGACTGTAATAACAGGCATGCAAATAAAATAGAAAAAAAGTAAAAGACTGGATTTAAAAGCATTTGAAAAGAGTAGGAAGCTTCCAATCACTAACGGGATTACAAAACCTCCACAGCACAAGCTCAGCAATTTTCCATGATGCCCAATTCCCAGGGAGAGTGTTTACAGATGACAGAGCTGCTTCCTGCTCTCTTGAAAGTGCCAGTCACAGGATAAAGGTTATTTACCAGGTGCAAAATCGAGGGAACCTGCTGCATAGCACAGCGAGGTCAGCTCGGTGCTCTGTGAGGACCATCCAAGTGGGATGCAGGCAGTGGAAGAGAGGTCCCAGTGGGAGGGGATATGTGTGTACACAGAGCTGTTTTAATCCACTGGACAGCAGTAACTGACACATTGTAAAGCCATTACATTTCAATTTAAAATAATCTAAAGGGAAACATACTAAATACTCTCTGGGTGCCCTTTATATTACTACCCATTTTCTTCCACTGGGTCTGCAAACTAGGAGTGAAGCAGCCACTCAGTCGTGTTTGACTCTTTGCGACACCATGGACTGTATGTCCATGGGATTCTCCAGGCAAGAATACTGGAGTGGGTAGCCATTCCCTTCTCCAGGGAATCTTCCCAACCCAGGGAGCAAACCTGGGTCTTCTGCACTGCAGCCAGATTTTTTACCATCAGAACCACCAGGAAGCCCGGCTGACCTCAATGGCATGTATCAACCAGGTGCCAGAAACAGATTCCAGACCGCCCAGATCCGGCATTAGTTACATCATCTACACCCGCAGCCTCATAACACCTGGCACTGCATTAACACTTTTTAATTTCTCAATTGTAGGGAAAATACAATCATCCTACTTGCAAAATCCAGGAATGCTCATTTCCATACATCAAGCTATCATAAGAAGGGGTAAACTACCTGTGAACATAATGCCACCTCAGTAGTTTATAGGCAATACTCTGTGATGCTGAAGCAGACTGCTTCATCATCATGAGATATAACAAAGCCTTCTAAAGTGGCCTTGAGGGCTACAGTCCATGGGGTTGCAAAGAGTTGGACACGACTGAACACTGACTGACTGTAATAACAGGCATGCAAATAAAATAGAAAAAAAGTAAAAGACTGGATTTAAAAGCATTTGAAAAGAGTAGGAAGCTTCCAATCACTAACGGGATTACAAAACCTCCACAGCACAAGCTCAGCAATTTTCCATGATGCCCAATTCCCAGGGAGAGTGTTTACAGATGACAGAGCTGCTTCCTGCTCTCTTGAAAGTGCCAGTCACAGGATAAAGGTTATTTACCAGGTGCAAAATCGAGGGAACCTGCTGCATAGCACAGCGAGGTCAGCTCGGTGCTCTGTGAGGACCATCCAAGTGGGATGCAGGCAGTGGAAGAGAGGTCCCAGTGGGAGGGGATATGTGTGTACACAGAGCTGTTTTAATCCACTGGACAGCAGTAACTGACACATTGTAAAGCCATTACATTTCAATTTAAAATAATCTAAAGGGAAACATACTAAATACTCTCTGGGTGCCCTTTATATTACTACCCATTTTCTTCCACTGGGTCTGCAAACTAGGAGTGAAGCAGCCACTCAGTCGTGTTTGACTCTTTGCGACACCATGGACTGTATGTCCATGGGATTCTCCAGGCAAGAATACTGGAGTGGGTAGCCATTCCCTTCTCCAGGGAATCTTCCCAACCCAGGGAGCAAACCTGGGTCTTCTGCACTGCAGCCAGATTTTTTACCATCAGAACCACCAGGGAAGCCCCGGCTGACCTCAATGGCATGTATCAACCAGGCTCCCGTGCCCCCTGGCCCCTTGGGAGGTACCAGGAGAAGTCAGGAGAGTAGGGGAATGGTAAGGAAGGAAAGGACATTCATCCCTCAGTTTTTACCATGCAGGGTCCCCTGAGGCCTCCCCAGCACAGGTCACAGCTTTTCCCAGATGGTCCTCTCCCTCGATCCTTACTTCTAGGGGTTAAAGGGTGTCACAGACTTTTTGTTGTTGTTGTTCAGCTGCGAAGTTGTGTCCAGCTCTTCGTGATCCCATGAACTGTGGTCCGCCAGGCTCCTCTGTCCTACGCTATCTTCCAGAGTTTGCTCAAATTCAGGTCCACTGAGCCTGTGATGCCATCCAATCATCTCACCCTCTGCCAGCCCCTCCTCCTATTGCTTTCAATCTCTCGCCCCCAACTATATTCCACCCAAAAAATTTCCCATACTGAAACCCAATCCCCAAAGTATTGGAAGGTGAGGACTTTAGGAGGCGATGAGGTCATGAGGGTGGAGACCTCACAAGTGGGATTCGTGCCCTTATGACAGCGACCTCAGAGGGCTCCCTCGCCCCTTCTGCCAGGTGGCCACCACCCACAGACCAAGACGGAAGCTCTCAGCAGACCCCAAGCCCATCAGTGTCTTGGTCTTGAGCTTCTCGGCCTCCTATATGATGAGAAATTTATGACCTTTATTCTGTTACACCAAGTGCGCTGTCAGCGTGGTTTCCTCTTAGAGTCATGGTGCACCTTCCACCCCAGGCAGTGGAAGAGAGGTCCCAGTGGGAGGGGATATGTGTGTACACAGAGCTGTTTTAATCCACTGGACAGCAGTAACTGACACATTGTAAAGCCATTACATTTCAATTTAAAATAATCTAAAGGAAACATACTAAATACTCTCTGGGTGCCCTTTATATTACTACCCATTTTCTTCCACTGGGTCTGCAAACTAGGAGTGAAGCAGCCACTCAGTCGTGTTTGACTCTTTGCGACACCATGGACTGTATGTCCATGGGATTCTCCAGGCAAGAATACTGGAGTGGGTAGCCATTCCCTTCTCCAGGGAATCTTCCCAACCCAGGGAGCAAACCTGGGTCTTCTGCACTGCAGCCAGATTTTTTACCATCAGAACCACCAGGGAAGCCCCGGCTGACCTCAATGGCATGTATCAACCAGGCTCCCGTGCCCCCTGGCCCCTTGGGAGGTACCAGGAGAAGTCAGGAGAGTAGGGGAATGGTAAGGAAGGAAAGGACATTCATCCCTCAGTTTTTACCATGCAGGGTCCCCTGAGGCCTCCCCAGCACAGGTCACAGCTTTTCCCAGATGGTCCTCTCCCTCGATCCTTACTTCTAGGGGTTAAAGGGTGTCACAGACTTTTTGTTGTTGTTGTTCAGCTGCGAAGTTGTGTCCAGCTCTTCGTGATCCCATGAACTGTGGTCCGCCAGGCTCCTCTGTCCTACGCTATCTTCCAGAGTTTGCTCAAATTCAGGTCCACTGAGCCTGTGATGCCATCCAATCATCTCACCCTCTGCCAGCCCCTCCTCCTATTGCTTTCAATCTCTCGCCCCCAACTATATTCCACCCAAAAATTCCTATACTGAAACCCAATCCCCAAAGTATTGGAAGGTGAGGACTTTAGGAGGCGATGAGGTCATGAGGGTGGAGACCTCACAAGTGGGATTCGTGCCCTTATGACAGCGACCTCAGAGGGCTCCCTCGCCCCTTCTGCCAGGTGGCCACCACCCACAGACCAAGACGGAAGCTCTCAGCAGACCCCAAGCCCATCAGTGTCTTGGTCTTGAGCTTCTCGGCCTCCTATATGATGAGAAATTTATGACCTTTATTCTGTTACACCAAGTGCGCTGTCAGCGTGGTTTCCTCTTGGAGTCATGGTGCACCTTCCACCCCTTTCTGCTGCTCAACACCCTGACACACCTTATTAAACTCTCTCTGGTGCCATTCTGAGTGCCATACATTGGGCTGGCCAAAGAGTTTGTTTACGTTTTTCAGAATACAGCAAAAACCCGAACAAACTTTGTGGCCAACCTAGTACTTTCCTGCCCTGCTTCCACAGCTGACAACAATGGAACGAGGAGCAGAGAATCAAAAGATTTTAATGTCTTCATTTAGCCTCAGTTGGTGGTGGGAGAGCTAGATTCCATGGTATGGGTATAGGGAATGAGACATTAATGTGTTCACCGAGGTTCTGAGCATAAGGGGCACAATGGATATAGAAAACTTTGTATACATGTGCATTTTTCTGAAAAGAGACATTCAGGAAGAAAAGAATCAAATTGTATTCTCCAAAGTTGAGGTAAAAATGGAGATCCCGACTTCCCTGGTGGTCCAGTGGGTAAGGACACCGCCTTGCAGTGCAAGGAACGCCGGTTCAAGCCCTGGCCTGGGAAGATCCCACGTGTCGCGTAGCGGCTGGACCCATGTGTCCAATTACTGAGCTGGAGCTCCGGAGCGCATGCGCCCAGAGCTGGTGCTCTGCGATAGAGAGGCCACTGTGGTGGGAGGCCCACATAGGCCAAAGAACAAGGATAAATGAATGAAAAATCAATAAAAGTGGCCAAAAAAAAAAAATGGAGAGTCAACACCGTAAGAGAAACACAGAACAGAACCCGCCACCAGGCTGATGGCAGGCAGCCGAGCCAGTTGCAGGAGCAAACCACAGCCTCCGAGGGGCCGGGCTGGGGGAGGAGCTCCCCAGCTCCCTTCCGCCCACCACCGCCGGCCCCACAGAGGCAGCTGGGATGGTGTGTTCCTGAGAATCACTCAGGACTCCCTCCCAACAGCCAAGTGATATTTCAAAAGCTCATCAGCTCAGCAGGTGCTCGGATGCACCAGCAATAGCAAAAAACAGTTCCGGGCTATGGAAAAATCTCATCCTGTTGTTCTGAAAAGCTCAGAGCATGGAAGCAAGGAGAGCGTGGAAGCTAAGTGTGTGCAGCAGAGCAGGAGTGCAAAAGCGAGCAAAGAGTAGAGCTGACCCCACGGGAAATGCCCTGGAGCTGTGCAGGGGCCCCACCCGGGGGGTGGGAGACCCACACCGTGGAGTCTGCTCTTGCCTCACAGACACGTACAATACACAGTCAGGGCCCAATGCTGCCCCTCACCAACCGTGTGACCGAGGATATGTGGTCCACCCTCTCTGAGCCTCCGCACTTTCCTCGTCTGTCTTTCAGTAAAGGGAAGCCTGGTGGCGCTTGGTAAAAAATCCACCTGCCAGTGTAGGAGATGTGGGTTTGATCCCCGGGTAGGAAAGATCCCCTGGAGAAGGAAGTGGCAACCCACTCCAGTATTCTCGCCTGGGAAATCCCATGGACTGAGGAGCACGGTGGGCTACAGCCCATGGGGCCACAAAGGCTTGACTTAGTGACTGAAAAAGCCAATGAAAGCAGTAAGTTTCATAGAGTTGTTGTGGGGATCAATAAGAAAATTCCTTAGACCAGTAAATGACTTCCCGGGTGTATAATGCTCTGATACGAAACCTTCCCATCCAGGCAGGCTTCATATCAAAGCACTTTTCCATTTCCTTCCCTAGTGGGTTGATCACAGGTACAAACCAACAAAAGCCTACAAAGGACTGATAAAAAATATCAACTTCAGATTCCACCGCAAGATGGAGACCAAGATGATCCACAGGGTCAAGGGCACCTGAGAGGGACTAGAGCTTCCACCCCTTATGGAGCCGTGTGTGTGAGTCCCAGTGTGGGTTTCCCAGGGGCCCCTGGAAAACAACTGGCCTCCCATCCATCTGAGAGGATCCCATGGAATATAGAGCTTTCACAGAGGCATGAGAACCAAGGGAGAATGAAGAAATGGCATCCGGAAGCAACGGAGGGCCAGTGAAAGTGAAGTCACTCATTCACATCTGGCTCTGTG
Organism: Tragulus kanchil; assembly: GCA_022376925.1. Classification (NCBI taxonomy): domain Eukaryota; kingdom Metazoa; phylum Chordata; class Mammalia; order Artiodactyla; family Tragulidae; genus Tragulus; species Tragulus kanchil. The sequence goes on from JAIOJX010000028.1 coordinate 231,701,228, forward strand.
AGACCCCATGAACTGTAGCCCAATAGGCTCCTCCGTTCATGGGCTTTCCCAGGCAAGAATCCTGGAGTGGGTTGCCATTCCCTTCTCCAGGCATTCCAGCCAACCCAGGGATGGAACCCTCACCTTCTACCTTGGCAGGTGGATTATTCAGCACTGAATCACCAGGGAAACCCTGGAGCAGATGGCCTGGATTCATACCCTGATGTCTGCAAACATTAGCCATGTGACCTTGGACCAGTCCCCTAAGCAGTATGTGCCTCGGTTTCCTTCTGTAAGATGAGGAGGGCCGTAGCTAAGAGGAGAATGAGGCAGACAGGAATTACGAGCACATGTGAAGCTCTGGGAAATTCGTCAGGCACACAACAACCCCACCGACCATCAGCCACCACCGCTCTATGGTACCTGAGCCCCAGGAGCCGTACCGGGAGAAACCTGGTTCCGTGGAACTGGGGTGCTGGGATGGGGCAGTCTTTGCTAGCTCCCAGCACCAGTGAAATGGGAAGATGACTAGAGACAACTGGAACAGGGTTCCCACAGTAGCCGCCCCATGTACAAACCATTCCTCATATTCTCTGAACCTCAGCTTCCCCAATAGATACACGGGGTTGAGCTTCCTCAGCTCTCAGGGCTATCTCAAGAAATGAGAGCAAAGTGAATAGGCATCAAATAAATGGTACTTCTTGTCATCTCTCCCCTTTCCTGGAGTGTGAAGAGGGCAGCAAAGCCAAAACTGAGACCCCATAGTTGGCCAGCAAGTGAGGTTTTCCTACCAAAAATACAAGACACTTCCCCATGCCCCACTCAGGATGCCCACCTCCCAGCACTAAGAGGCCAGTCATTTTCCACCAAAGGCCCAGACAGCAGGATTAAGGGCCCAGAAAACCCTACAGAGGGGACTCCCCCGGAGGCTCAGTGGATAAGGATCCACCTGCCAATGCAGGAGACATGGGTCCGATTCGGGAAGACTCCCTAGGCTGTGGAGCAACTAAGCCAGTGCACCACAATGACTGAGCCTGTGCTCTAGAGTCCGCACGCCACAACACGTTCAGTTCAGGTCAGTCGCTCAGTCCCGTTTGACTCTGCGACCTCATGCACTCGCAGCACGCCAGGCTTCCCTGTCCTTCACCATCTCCCGGAGCTCGCTCACACTCATGTCCACTGACTCAGTGATGCCATCCAATTATCTCGACCTCTGTCATCCCCTTCTCCATCTGCCTTCTATTTTTCCCAGCATCAGGGTCTTTTCCAACAGGTCATCTCTTCACATCGGTGGCCAAAGTATTGGAGTTTCAGCATCAGTCCCGCAACAAGAGAAGCCACCAAAGTGAGAAGCCTGCACGTTGCAACTTAGAAAAAACCTTCGCAGCAACAAAGAATTGGCGCAACCAAAAATAAATAAATAACATTGTTTTTGAAAAAAGCCCTGCCAGAAAGGGGAAAAGGCCTAGGTGTTGGAAGTCCTTCTCGGCAGAAACCTCTCACCAAGGGGTACGAGGGCTATTTGGCAGCTACATCAGCCCGAGTCATTAACAAAAGGGCGGGGTGAGGTGGCTTTTCTATACACTTTATCTGAGGGAAAGCGTGTAGACAAATGTCAAAAAACAATACCAAAAACAGTTGCATGCTGCATGCTTACACGGCTTTTTCCTTCTTGAGACAAATGACAAAACATCCGCGTGTCTGAATATAAATCATCTTCAATTAAGACATTTCTGTTGGAAAGCACTTTTGGCAGGACGAACGAACTATTTTGCCACTGTTCTCCGACTTGGAGCTTTCAAGGCTGGCAGGGCGATTTATTTTTGTTGATTAAACAAAATAGCAATGGAAAGGGCCTAAAAAATGATTTCCCAATTAAACTCAATGATTCTTATCCATGAAATGTGCTCTGCTCACTTTGCCAGAGTTATAAACATGCCTCCCAGCTTTCCTGCCGCTTTCAAGATTTACACCCTTGATGTTTGTGCTGACAGAAAGATTAAGCAAGGGCTGGATGATGCAAAATGTGTCTTCGCTTTGCCCGGGAAAGGAAGGAAGAGAAACGATGAAAGGCCTGGGCCCTTTCAGGAAAAGCGCCTGCCCAGAGTCCGTAATTCTTGAAAAAATGATTTGGGTTGAGGGAGGGAAGCGCTGTCTCTCATTCTGCGCGTAGTTGTTCTTTGGCAAATTACAGATTCACTAATTTTGCCAAACACTCGCAGCACGCCAGGCTTCCCTGTCCTTCACCATCTCCCGGAGCTCGCTCACACTCATGTCCACTGACTCAGTGATGCCATCCAATTATCTCGACCTCTGTCATCCCCTTCTCCATCTGCCTTCTATTTTTCCCAGCATCAGGGTCTTTTCCAACAGGTCATCTCTTCACATCGGTGGCCAAAGTATTGGAGTTTCAGCATCAGTCCCGCAACAAGAGAAGCCACCAAAGTGAGAAGCCTGCACGTTGCAACTTAGAAAAAACCTTCGCAGCAACAAAGAATTGGCGCAACCAAAAATAAATAAATAACATTGTTTTTGAAAAAAGCCCTGCCAGAAAGGGGAAAAGGCCTAGGTGTTGGAAGTCCTTCTCGGCAGAAACCTCTCACCAAGGGGTACGAGGGCTATTTGGCAGCTACATCAGCCCGAGTCATTAAAAAAAGGGCGGGTGAGGTGGCTTTTCTATACACTTTATCTGAGGGAAAGCGTGTAGACAAATGTCAAAAAACAATACCAAAAACAGTTGCATGCTGCATGCTTACACGGCTTTTTCCTTCTTGAGACAAATGACAAAACATCCGCGTGTCTGAATATAAATCATCTTCAATTAAGACATTTCTGTTGGAAAGCACTTTTGGCAGGACGAACGAACTATTTTGCCACTGTTCTCCGACTTGGAGCTTTCAAGGCTGGCAGGGCGATTTATTTTTGTTGATTAAACAAAATAGCAATGGAAAGGGCCTAAAAAATGATTTCCCAATTAAACTCAATGATTCTTATCCATGAAATGTGCTCTGCTCACTTTGCCAGAGTTATAAACATGCCTCCCAGCTTTCCTGCCGCTTTCAAGATTTACACCCTTGATGTTTGTGCTGACAGAAAGATTAAGCAAGGGCTGGATGATGCAAAAATGTGTCTTCGCTTTCGCCGGAATGGAAGGAAGAGAAACGATGAAAGGCCTGGGCCCTTTCAGGAAAAGCGCCTGCCCAGAGTCCGTAATTCTTGAAAAAATGATTTGGGTTGAGGGAGGGAAGCGCTGTCTCTCATTCTGCGCGTAGTTGTTCTTTGGCAAATTACAGATTCACTAATAGGGGCCAATTTGTTGAGATGAAAACAAGCACAAAGACCCAAAGACATCGTCTTCTTTCCCTTTTCAAAGGGATGAGCATTCAGATAGGCAGTCCCCCAAACGATGCTTGTGTCAGAAGCTTCTTCAAAATGGACCCACTCACAAAGGAGCACCAGAAGCCTAGTTCGGTCCAGAGCAAAATTTTTCTGAATCGCAACCAGGAGATCCAGACTATGGCTGCCATCCACCCAGGCCAGCAGAATGCCGATGGCTTCCTGGTGGTCAGAGCATGGATGTCGCCGGCTGCTATGCATTTTTAAACTTGATTGTACATAATTGTTAATCACTGACCCATTCTCCAACCCTCCTGGGCTGGAACAGGTTGCTAGGCAACCAATTTTGCTCTAGATACTTTCCAAAAGCCACTGAGGCAACCACCAAGTGTCAACTAAGTGAATACTAACCATTAGAGACAGGCTCAAATAAAACAGGATGTCTTGTTTCCTTAAAGCACGTCCAGCCCATGTCTTTCTCCTTATGTAGACACATATTTCCCATGTCTTCCGAATCAGCAAAGAAGCTCTCTAAGGTGGAATCAGATGAAATTGCCCTTTTGGTAGCTCAATTTGGCAATTCATATGGCTCAACCCAGTGACTAAAAAGAGGTTCATGTAAGAATCGTAATCCTCTGCTAGGATCATCACAATTGTGCTTTGTATCAGTAACATATCATTTACCTAGTCCGCACATCTCCGGAAATTGTTTATATGGGAGAAAGTAGAGAGAGGCAGCCTGCACATTGTTTCGCAAATGCCTGAATAAGCAGTCACATTTCTTTTTCCATTTTAGGCTATTACACACTGATCTAGTTCCTATACAATAATCCACGCATTCCCTGCCTTTTCTAATGCTGGGAGCCACAGGGAATGGGACTCAAATTATTTCCCCGAATTTGAGATCAGAAATGCCAGAGGACATCTTAATCAGGACTGAACTGCCAACTACAGCAAAGAAGTTGCTTTAAGGAGAAAGGAATGGGAAGGCAGGATCGCTGGTATCAGAGAACAGGATGCTGCTTTGGGAAAGCCAGTGAAATTCACTGACTCCGTGTCCAGGGCAGCCAAGCACACCCCAGTCAAGGTGGCCTGGGAAAATACAATGGCCCCAAGTCAGCTCTCGAAACACTGCCAGGAGGTTTTAGAATCTCTTGTCGTAGGGAACTTACATGGGGGTTCACAACACCTGGAGGGGTGGGAGGAGGGACTGGGAGGGGGTTCGGGTGGGAGGGGTCACAGGCACACCTATGATGGATTGGATTTACGAATAGCTGTACACAACAAAACTCTGTAAAAGTAAAATTGAAAAAAAAAAAAGAATCTCTATCGTAAGTCCTGAAAACTAACCAGCTTGGGCAATGCATGCGAATAGATGATTGATTTCAATGATTAATTTCATTAAGAAACAATTGGTTACAATAAACTATAAGATGCAGTGAGATTTCACAGTGAGGGTTAAGTTTTGATTTCTTCCCTTACTGAGCACGTCTGAATATGTCTGCCCTTAGGATTTTCTAGCAGCCCACCTAATCGTATCTACGCTTACTGAGTCACAACGTATAAACTAGACATACAAACTTTACATTGGGCAAATTAAAAAGGCAACAGAATGTTTGTTGCCCAGAGCCAGAGGAGACCTAGTAAATTACAGCCAGGCTTTCTGTTTAGTAGGGATTAGCTTTATTACATGCTTGTAATTAACAAAAAAATAATAATAATCAGTACAGAAACATCTAAAAGTCAAGGTAGAAGGTTTTCTCTTCAAGCCATTACAGTCCTTATTTCCACTGCCCAGAGGAAGCACAGTCTGTCTCCCCGTGTGTATGTGCACGTGTGTGTGCTCAGCCACTACCCCAGGGGCTGCAGCCACCAGGCTCTCTGTCCATGGCATTTCCTAGGCGAGAATACCAGGATGGGTGGCCATTTCCTTCCCCAATGGATCTTCCCGACCCAAGAACTGAACTCACGTCTCCTATGACTCCCACACTAGGAGGCCGGTTCTTTATCCCTACACTGCCTGGGAAGTATTTCCCGAATTTGAGATCAGAAATTCAACTGACTGCCAACTACAGCAAAGAAGTTGCTTTAAGGAGAAAGGAATGGGAAGGCAGGATCGCTGGTATCAGAGAACAGGATGCTGCTTTGGGAAAGCCAGTGAAATTCACTGACTCCGTGTCCAGGGCAGCCAAGCACACCCCAGTCAAGGTGGCCTGGGAAAATACAATGGCCCCAAGTCAGCTCTCGAAACACTGCCAGGAGGTTTTAGAATCTCTTGTCGTAGGGAACTTACATGGGGGTTCACAACACCTGGAGGGGTAGGAGGAGGGACTGGGAGGGGGTTCAGGTGGGAGGGGTCACAGGCACACCTATGATGGATTGGATTTACGAATAGCTGTACACAACAAAACTCTGTAAAAGTAAAATTGAAAAAAAAAAAAGAATCTCTATCGTAAGTCCTGAAAACTAACCAGCTTGGGCAATGCATGCGAATAGATGATTGATTTCAATGATTAATTTCATTAAGAAACAATTGGTTACAATAAACTATAAGATGCAGTGAGATTTCACAGTGAGGGTTAAGTTTTGATTTCTTCCCTTACTGAGCACGTCTGAATATGTCTGCCCTTAGGATTTTCTAGCAGCCCACCTAATCGTATCTACGCTTACTGAGTCACAACGTATAAACTAGACATACAAACTTTACATTGGGCAAATTAAAAAGGCAACAGAATGTTTGTTGCCCAGAGCCAGAGGAGACCTAGTAAATTACAGCCAGGCTTTCTGTTTAGTAGGGATTAGCTTTATTACATGCTTGTAATTAACAAAAAAATAATAATAATCAGTACAGAAACATCTAAAAGTCAAGGTAGAAGGTTTTCTCTTCAAGCCATTACAGTCCTTATTTCCACTGCCCAGAGGAAGCACAGTCTGTCTCCCCGTGTGTATGTGCACGGGGTGTGCTCAGCCACTACCCCAGGGGCTGCAGCCACCAGGCTCTCTGTCCATGGCATTTCCTAGGCGAGAATACCAGGATGGGTGGCCATTTCCTTCCCCAATGGATCTTCCCGACCCAAGAACTGAACTCACGTCTCCTATGACTCCCACACTAGGAGGCCGGTTCTTTATCCCTACACTGCCTGGGAATCCCATTTGTTTACTGGCCTTTAACCAAAGTGGCATCCTAGGCATATCCCAGCATCTTGGCTTTTTCACACAACATTGCAACATACGAAGCCAGTTTTAAACAGAGTCCTCTGGAGCATTCCATTCACTAGACCATCTGTCTGCACTTTCAAAATAAAGTCCTCAGATAGTAAGAGTCAGCCTTCCTCTTTCAGGGATGACAACCATTTAAACACCATCAAGGAATACAGCCAATGTTTTATAATAACTATAAGTGGAATATAACCTTTAAATATTGTGAACCATTATGCTGTATACCTGAAACCTACATAATCTCATGTATCAACTACACCTCATGAAACAGAAAGAAGATAAAGACCATCAAAGCAATATCAATCATTCATATTCTAAAATCTCCAAGACAGACTTCTAGAAGCCCAGAAAGGAGGAAAAAACTTTTCAGATCCATAGCTATTTCGCTGGAATTTCAGCCCAACTCAAAGGGTACTCCCAAGAAGCGCCTGGTTGGCACAACAAATGGGGGCCTTGAATTGGAGTCTCCAAGGAGAGACGTTTGTATCACAAAGAGAGAGAAGTGAAACCCAGAAACAGAAAAGACTGAAAAAGTATCAAGAGCCAACTGCTAAATTAAATTCTGAACCCTGCTGCTACAAACTGGGAAAAGAATGATATTCTAACGGGGACATTCTGAACCTCCTGCAAAGGAAATTGTGAACCGGCTGGGCACCAGCAACTATTGAGACAAGGAACAACAGAAACTCTTTCATGAGCATTAGGGCTGTCACAGAAGAGCAAAGATTGACAGAATTCAGGTGTGTGCCATGTGAATGCCACAATGCCCCAACTCAGGAATTCCAAGTGTATTTGAGGTTGTGCTTTTTTTACTTAAGGAAAGCAGCTGTAGACTTAAATTCTGAAGTCAACAGTCCTAATCTCAATTCTACAAATCAGCTTTACGAAAGTCACCTCCTGGGCTTCCCTGGTGGTCCAGTGGATAAGGACATTGCCTTGCAGTGCAAGGGGCGCCGGTTCGATCCCTGGCCTGGGAAGATCCCACGTGCTGCAGAGCGGCTGGACCGATGTGTCCAATTACCGAGCCGGAGCTCTGGAATATATGTGCCCAGAGCCAGTGCTCTGCGACAACAGAGGCCACCGCGATGGGAGGCCCACACGGGCCAAAGAACAAAGACGGATGAAAATAGACAAATGAAAGACCAATAGAAGTAGCCCGCCTGCTCCCCTCCCTCCCCACCCCCCAAAATAAATAAATAAATAAACCTTAAAAAAAAAAAAAAAAAAGAAAGTCACCTCCTGGGCTTCCCTGGTAGCTCAGTGGTAAAGAGTTCACCTGCCGATGCAGGAGACACAGGTTCGATCCCTGAGCCGGGAAGATCCCACATGCTATGGAGCAGCTAAGCCTGTGAGCCACAGCTATGGCGCCTGGACTCTAGAGCCTCTGAGCTGTAACTGAGGAGCCCACGTGTCGCAACTACTGAAGCCCGTGTGCCCTAGAGCCCGAGTTCCACAACAAGAGAAGCCACTGCAACAAGAAGCCTGTTCACCTCAACTAGAGAGTAGCCCCCACTCTCTGCAACTAGAGAAGAGCCTGTGGCAGCCGTGAAAACCCAGAATAGCCAAAAATAAATAAGTAAATAAAATGCATTTCTCTGAAAAAAAGAAAAAGAAAGTCACCTCCTCTCTCGAGATATCAGTCTTCCTGTCTGTAAAAGAAGAAGATCTGACTAAGAGAACTCTAAAACCTTTAACATGACTTATTCCTACGATTCAGTTTGGTTCAACTATGTCTGTGAATGGATGGATGGATGGATGGACAGAAAATGGAGGAATAAATGGATGGATAGGCGGGTGGGTGCACAGATAGATGATGGATGAATGGACAGGTGGAGGAATAATGGAAGATGGGCAGATGCATGAATAAAGGGACGGATGGGTGGCTGATGGTGCATGAAGGCGTGGATGATAGATGGACGAATGAACAGATGAACGATGAGTGGATGACAGGGGAGAACAGACTTTGGATGGATGGGAAGCTGTGGTCTACTGAGTGGGACTGCACAGGCTTACGACTGATGATGAAAAAAAAATATGAAATATTTTGGGCCAATTGACATCATCTTGGTAGCTCAGAATCAGCCTGGTAGAATTATTTATACCATGGAAACTGTCAAACAGTACAAATAGGGCCTCTTTATTCACCCCTGAAGTCACTTTACCAAAACAATGAACACTGATGCTCACTGAAGGAGGAAGGAAAAGAAGGGGAGAAAGGCGATGACAGAGCAGTCCCTGCGTGGACACACTTCTCCAAGTGGACTATCCCCCATTATCTCCATGTTGGTACACTGACTTTCTTCTCTGCCTCAAACACCTTTTCTCAGCTTTGTCTGAATAACTGGAACCTGCCCTAAACTCAGCTCAAACATCACCTCTTTGGGGAAAGCTATCCCTTAGTCTGTGTGAGATAGCCCCTGCCCGCTGTGTGTCCCCACAAGATGCTGGAATGACCTCCTCTGCCCTCTCGGGAAATGCTATCCCTTAGAGCCTCTGAGCTGTAACTGAGGAGCCCACGTGTCGCAACTACTGAAGCCCGTGTGCCCTAGAGCCCGAGTTCCACAACAAGAGAAGCCACTGCAACAAGAAGCCTGTTCACCTCAACTAGAGAGTAGCCCCCACTCTCTGCAACTAGAGAAGAGCCTGTGGCAGCCGTGAAAACCCAGAATAGCCAAAAATAAATAAGTAAATAAAATGCATTTCTCTGAAAAAAAGAAAAAGAAAGTCACCTCCTCTCTCGAGATATCAGTCTTCCTGTCTGTAAAAGAAGAAGATCTGACTAAGAGAACTCTAAAACCTTTAACATGACTTATTCCTACGATTCAGTTTGGTTCAACTATGTCTGTGAATGGATGGATGGATGGATGGACAGAAAATGGAGGAATAAATGGATGGATAGGCGGGTGGGTGCACAGATAGATGATGGATGAATGGACAGGTGGAGGAATAATGGAAGATGGGCAGATGCATGAATAAAGGGACGGATGGGTGGCTGATGGTGCATGAAGGCGTGGATGATAGATGGACGAATGAACAGATGAACGATGAGTGGATGACAGGGGAGAACAGACTTTGGATGGATGGGAAGCTGTGGTCTACTGAGTGGGACTGCACAGGCTTACGACTGATGATGAAAAAAAAATATGAAATATTTTGGGCCAATTGACATCATCTTGGTAGCTCAGAATCAGCCTGGTAGAATTATTTATACCATGGAAACTGTCAAACAGTACAAATAGGGCCTCTTTATTCACCCCTGAAGTCACTTTACCAAAACAATGAACACTGATGCTCACTGAAGGAGGAAGGAAAAGAAGGGGAGAAAGGCGATGACAGAGCAGTCCCTGCGTGGACACACTTCTCCAAGTGGACTATCCCCCATTATCTCCATGTTGGTACACTGACTTTCTTCTCTGCCTCAAACACCTTTTCTCAGCTTTGTCTGAATAACTGGAACCTGCCCTAAACTCAGCTCAAACATCACCTCTTTGGGGAAAGCTATCCCTTAGTCTGTGTGAGATAGCCCCTGCCCGCTGTGTGTCCCCACAAGATGCTGGAATGACCTCCCTCTGCCCTCTCGGGCAATACTGATAATACAGAGATGCCATCACCTACTCAATGGACATGAATTTGAGCGAACTCCGGGGGATAATGTAGGATAGAGGAGCCTGGCGAGCTCAGTCTACGGGGTCGCAAAGATTCAGACACTACTTAGTGACTGAACAACAATAACACTGTCCAGTCAGCCAGTCCCACTAGGTGGTCAGCTAATTCCGAAGAGCACCTATGTGTTCTAGTCCCTGGTGCTCAATGTCCAGCACAAACCCAGGTACACGGTCACTGTCCGATGAGTACATTTTGAATTAAAGCAGCAGTTTTAGCTACAAGACAGGGCACAAGTGTCTGCTAATAAAAGGTTTTAGCCTCAAAAAGCTGCACTTACTCTCTCCCAGTCATAATTGGGTAATTGGGGACTTTTCAAGGATTTAAGCTTTTCAAGTCCACTTTCCCCTAGACTGTGGTTTTCCATTAAATTAGTTAACCTACATTTATCACAAAACAGTGCAGTGTGTCACTGACCCACTTTGTTTCATTTCTTTGCTAGTCAATGACATCCACATGTCACTATGAATTGCATTTTAAAATAAAGAATTAAGTATATTTGCCCTGGATTTACCCAAGCGAATTCTGAGAGCACTGGGATTCCCCCTCGGGCCCCATTGGCTAATCTACTAAAGTGGCTTCGAGCAAACTGCTTAGGCTTTCTCATCCTTAGCTAGCCAATCCATTAAGTGGAGACAGTAGACTAAAAATAGCACAGACCAGCAGCTACCGCCCTGCCCTGAGCCACCAAAAAGGCAGGCCCACCGCCTGACCTCAACAACGGCCAATAGTACTGCAAGTGGAACTACACACAGTCATCATCGGAAGAAAGGAAGGTGTCCTCCTTGGCTTGCTCGCTCTGTCCTATCCAACTCTGGACACACTTCTCCAAGTGGACTATCCCCCATGATCTCCATGTTGGTACACTGACTTTCTTCTCTGCCTCAAACACCTTTTCTCAGCTTTGTCTGAATAACTGGAACCTGCCCTAAACTCAGCTCAAACATCACCTCTTTGGGGAAAGCTATCCCTTAGTCTGTGTGAGATAGCCCCTGCCCGCTGTGTGTCCCCACAAGATGCTGGAATGACCTCCCTCTGCCCTCTCGGGCAATACTGATAATACAGAGATGCCATCACCTACTCAATGGACATGAATTTGAGCGAACTCCGGGGGATAATGTAGGATAGAGGAGCCTGGCGAGCTCAGTCTACGGGGTCGCAAAGATTCAGACACTACTTAGTGACTGAACAACAATAACACTGTCCAGTCAGCCAGTCCCACTAGGTGGTCAGCTAATTCCGAAGAGCACCTATGTGTTCTAGTCCCTGGTGCTCAATGTCCAGCACAAACCCAGGTACACGGTCACTGTCCGATGAGTACATTTTGAATTAAAGCAGCAGTTTTAGCTACAAGACAGGGCACAAGTGTCTGCTAATAAAAGGTTTTAGCCTCAAAAAGCTGCACTTACTCTCTCCCAGTCATAATTGGGTAATTGGGGACTTTTCAAGGATTTAAGCTTTTCAAGTCCACTTTCCCCTAGACTGTGGTTTTCCATTAAATTAGTTAACCTACATTTATCACAAAACAGTGCAGTGTGTCACTGACCCACTTTGTTTCATTTCTTTGCTAGTCAATGACATCCACATGTCACTATGAATTGCATTTTAAAATAAAGAATTAAGTATATTTGCCCTGGATTTACCCAAGCGAATTCTGAGAGCACTGGGATTCCCCCTCGGGCCCCATTGGCTAATCTACTAAAGTGGCTTCGAGCAAACTGCTTAGGCTTTCTCATCCTTAGCTAGCCAATCCATTAAGTGGAGACAGTAGACTAAAAATAGCACAGACCAGCAGCTACCGCCCTGCCCTGAGCCACCAAAAAGGCAGGCCCACCCGCCCTGACCTCAACAACGGCCAATAGTACTGCAAGTGGAACTACACACAGCCGTCATCATCGGAAGAAAGGAAGGTGTCCTCCTTGGCTTGCTCGCTCTGTCCTATCCAACTCTGTGACCCCATGAACTGTAGCCTCTGTCCATGGGATTCTCCAAGCAGGAATACTAGCACGGGTTTCCATTTCCTACGCCAGGGAATCTTCCACACCCGGGGAATCGAAGCTGTGTTTCTTGTGTCTCCTGCATTGGCAGGTAGATTCTTTACCACTAGTGCCACCCGGGAAGCCCCTAGATCGGCTCGGAATGCCGTGACAAAACACCATAGGCTGAGTGACCTAAACAACTGCAATGTATCGTCTCGCAGTTCTGGAGGATGAAAGTCCAAGATCACAGTGCCAATAGCACTGTTCTGGGGGGATCTTTCTTCCTTGACTTAGAGCAGGCCACCGTCTCACTGCATCCTCACCTGGCCTTTCCTCTACGTCCACACAGACATAGAGAAGCTCTGATGTCTCTTCCCCTTCTTATAAGGACATCATCCACTTTGGATTAGGGCCCAACACTGTGGATCTCATTTAACCTTAATGATCTTCTTAAAGGTGTGATAACCAAAGGCAGTCAGAGGGGAGGGGAAGGGTAGAGTTTCAACATATTACTTTGGAGGAGGGAGGACCACAATTTGGTCTATAACAGAAAACTACTCAGCACCTACTGGGTGGTAAAGCCTACTGTTTGGGGGACTTCTCCAGAGGTGCAGTGGCTAAGACTCCACTCTTCCACCGCAGGGGGCACAGGGCTGATCCCTGGTCAGAGAACTAGGGGACTTCCAGGGTGACACTTTCAATCCCTGGGTGAGACAGACCCCCTGGAGGAGGGTATGGCAACCCACGCCAGTATTCTTGCCTGGAGAATCCCATGGACAGAGGAGCCAAGCAGGTTAAAGCCCATAGCGTCACAAAAATTTGGACACGACTGGAGCAACTCAGCATGAATGCACAAGGGACTAAATCCCACATGCCACAACTAAAGATCCTGCATCTACAACAAAGATCTCGTGTGCCACAACCAAGACACAGCACAGCCAAACAAATAAGTAAAACTTCATATTTTTCTTAAAAATACCTACTATTCTTCACAAAGGAAAGAATTTTTCTCCACGCTCCTGGAAGGAAGAGAAAAAAACTCAACTCCCTTCTGGGTTGAATTCTATCTCCCACTCAAATTCACATGTTGAAGTCCTTATTCCCCCCAAACCTTATCATATGATCTTATTTGGAAACAGGGTGATTGCAGATGCTGCCACTTAAGATAAGGTCACACTGCAGGAGGGTGGCCCCTAATCCAGCATGACTAGTCTATCCTTATAAAAAGGGGAACTTCGGACACGGACAAGCACACTGGGAGAATGCCATGTGAAGAGGACAGCAGAGATCAAGGTGATGATTCCACAAGCCAAGGCACACCCAATGGTTGCTAACAAACTGCCAAAATCTAGGAAAGAAAGCAGGGAACTGACTCTCCCTCACAGCATTCAGGAGAAAACTTGACCTTGGATTTTCAGCCTCTAGAACTATGACACAATAAATGTCTGTTGTTTCAGCTGCCTAGCTTGAGATGCTTTGTTATGGCAGCCGTAGGAAACTAACACAAACTCTCTTTCCACATGCCCTAATTCATTCCACCCAGGGAAGAGGACTAGTTGGCAGACTGGGCTGTGTGTGTGCGCTCAGTCCCTCAGTTGTGTCCGACTCTTACCAACCCCCTTGAACTGTAGCCTGCCAGGCTCCTCTGTCCATGGGATTCTCCAGGCAAGAATACTGGAGTGGGTTGCCATTTCCTTCTCCAGGGGATCTTCCCAATCTAGGGACTGAATCTGCATCTCCTTTGTCTTCAGCAGTGGCAAGTGGATTCTTTATCACTAAGTCATTGGGTGGACCGGGAGAAGATACTAAACACACGTTGCCTGACACCTTCTTCATCCTGTCTTATGGAGGCGATCACCTTCAGGATGTACCACTTCCGTCTTTGCCCTGTTCTCAGGGTTGACCAGCCATATTCTCCAACCAGCTCTTTCTGTAATAATGCAGACATTCTGACCTCCCGTTTGTCTGAATTCCCTGTTATATTCATCAATTGGCACTAAACTCTGGCCGAGAAGGGACAATTAATTATCATCTTTCAAACTTGACAGTGCCCTTCATGGAGCCCCATCACTGAATTCTCACAACACCTCCACACTCACGAGAACAAAGAAAGCAGCTGAGACTTGCAAAGGCCTTATGTCTTGGCCATAGTCCCAGGACTGTTGGGTAGGGAGCCAGGAGTCTGACCCACACCTTCTGACAACAAATTCTACATTCTGTCAATGAGAATTACTGTCCTGACTTATCATAGCAAATCAAGTAATCAACAAGAAAAAGAAAAAAGGTAGAAGTATTTACTAAAGATCTTAAGAAAAGCAGAAGAGAAAATCCAGTTACTTACCAATGAGAGTTCATGAAAGCGACTAGGCCTGGGCTCTTCAAGTCAAATAGGACTTAGTCACCTACTAAAGCACCCAAGAGGCACAGCTTTTCCATGCTGAGGGGAAACTGACAGTTTTCGGTTTATTAATAAGACTGGTTCAAGTACAGTTCTACTCAAATATCAAGTCAGAACAGCTTACACACAATGTCTATTGGCCTGTACACTCCAATGAGCTGTCATTATTTAAACACACACACACATTTGGAGAAGAATTACCACCTATCCTTCTGAAATGATTCCAAAAAATGTCAGAGTAAAGAATACTCCCAAAGCCATTCTGTGAGACCACCATCACCCTGAATAAAAAGTTTGAGAAAAAAAGACACAGCCCTGACCCCCTGCTAGCCTGCCAGGTTTGGGATTCTCCAGGCAAGAATACTGGAGTGGGTTGCCATTTCCTTCTCAGGGATCTTCCCAATCTAGGGACTGAATCTGCATCTCCTTTGTCTTCAGCAGTGGCAAGTGGATTCTTTATCACTAAGTCATTGGGTGGACCGGGAGAAGATACTAAACACACGTTGCCTGACACCTTCTTCATCCTGTCTTATGGAGGCGATCACCTTCAGGATGTACCACTTCCGTCTTTGCCCTGTTCTCAGGGTTGACCAGCCATATTCTCCAACCAGCTCTTTCTGTAATAATGCAGACATTCTGACCTCCCGTTTGTCTGAATTCCCTGTTATATTCATCAATTGGCACTAAACTCTGGCCGAGAAGGGACAATTAATTATCATCTTTCAAACTTGACAGTGCCCTTCATGGAGCCCCATCACTGAATTCTCACAACACCTCCACACTCACGAGAACAAAGAAAGCAGCTGAGACTTGCAAAGGCCTTATGTCTTGGCCATAGTCCCAGGACTGTTGGGTAGGGAGCCAGGAGTCTGACCCACACCTTCTGACAACAAATTCTACATTCTGTCAATGAGAATTACTGTCCTGACTTATCATAGCAAATCAAGTAATCAACAAGAAAAAGAAAAAAGGTAGAAGTATTTACTAAAGATCTTAAGAAAAGCAGAAGAGAAAATCCAGTTACTTACCAATGAGAGTTCATGAAAGCGACTAGGCCTGGGCTCTTCAAGTCAAATAGGACTTAGTCACCTACTAAAGCACCCAAGAGGCACAGCTTTTCCATGCTGAGGGGAAACTGACAGTTTTCGGTTTATTAATAAGACTGGTTCAAGTACAGTTCTACTCAAATATCAAGTCAGAACAGCTTACACACAATGTCTATTGGCCTGTACACTCCAATGAGCTGTCATTATTTAAACACACACACACATTTGGAGAAGAATTACCACCTATCCTTCTGAAATGATTCCAAAAAATGTCAGAGTAAAGAATACTCCCAAAGCCATTCTGTGAGACCACCATCACCCTGATATCAAAACCAGACAAAGATACCACATCGAAAGAAAATTGCCGAACAATATCACAGATGAACTCAGATGCAAAAATCCTCAACAAGATACTAGCAAATGAAATCCAACAGCATATTAAAAGGATCATAGGCCATCATAGGCTTCCCTGGCAGCTCAAAGATGCCATGGATACAAGTATGAGCGAACTCAGGGAGAAGGTGAAGGACAGAGGAGACAGGAGTGCTGCCGTCCATGGGGTCACAAAGAGTTGGACACGACTTAGTGACGACCACAACGGATGGCTCAGTTGTAAAGAATCTGCTTACAATGCAGGGGACCACCTGCAAGGCAAGAGACCCAAATTCAGTCCCCTAGAAAAGGAAATGGCAACTTACCCCAGTATCCTTGCCTGGGAAATCCCATGGACCAAGGAGCCTGGTGGGCTACAATCCATGTGGTCACAAGTGTCAGACATGACTTAGCAACTAAGCCACCACTGACCATGATCAAGAAGGATTTCTCCCAGGGATGCGAGGATTTTTCAGTATCTGCAAATCAGTTACTCTGATGCGCCACAGTAACAAACTGAAGAAAAACTGTATGATCGTTTCAATATATGCAGGAAAATCTTTTGACAAAATTCAACACTCATTTATGATCTGAAACAAAAAGAACCTCTCCAGAAAACGGGCATAGAGGGAACATAGCTGAACGTACTAGGACCACATATGACAAGCCGCCAGCTAACATCATAACCATGAAAAGCTGAAAGCAAACAAACGGGATTCCATAGACAACGGAAAGTTCAAGGAGATGACCGTGTCCTGTGGCTGCCATTAGAGCTAGGAAGGGGATAACTCCCTGGTCGTCCCGTGGTCAAGACTCTGCAAGTCCACTGCAGAGGCCCAGGCTCAATTCCTGGTCCAGAACACGTCTGTTCTAGAACATGCCACATGCCAGGCAGTGAAGCCAAAACTAAATATCAACTCTGGTGTGACTATTTTGACAGCAACCTCTTTTTTTTTTTTTTTAATTTATTTTTGGCTATTCTGGGTTTTCACTGCTGCGGCAGGCTCTTCTCTAGCTGCAGGAGGTGGGGGCCGCTCTCTAGTTGAGGGGAGCAGGCTTCTTGGTGCGGTGACTTCTCCCATTGTGGAACTCAGGCTCCAGGGCACACGGGCTTCAATAGCTGTGGCTCCGAGGCTCTAGAGCACAGGCTCCATAGTTGTGGCTCATGGGCTTCGTTGCTCCACAGCATGTGGGATCTTCCCGGATCATGGATTGAACTCATGTCTCCTGCACTGGCAGGAGAACGCTTCACCACTGAGCTACCAGAAAAGCCCTGACAGCAACCTCTTTACACAGCTAACTTCCCCAACAGACTGGGACTCAGATCAAAGAAAAAAAAAATTTTAACTTAAAAACAGCAACAACGACTAGGAAGCGGCCTACAAAAATGAAGGTTATTGATCAAAGTACAGCTGAAGAATGGGATCAGCTCTAGGAAACCCAATCATTTCAGGAAGTCTTTGATAGTCTGGAGAACAACCCAGAAAAGAAGGCAGCAGGAACCCTACTTGATCTAAAAACAAAGCCCAAGGAAACAGAGGTACAGGAAATGGCAAAGTTTAACTGGAACTGAGAGATAAAGGAAACTGGAAAGAGAGATAAAGGGAAGACACAGAAAAGATCTTCAGACACTTGAAGGCTCTTGGGCCAACTGATAAAAGCATGGGAAGAGAAGATTTCAGCTCAATACAAATTAAAATTAGAGATGCCTCCCAAAAATGCACAGAGGCAGTTTTGTGATAGAATTCTGATCTCCAGTAGAAGGCAGGGGAACAGACAGACCCTCTGGGTCACAGATGTTCTGAAAGGGCTCCTGTATTAAGACAAAAAGGAGTATGGTGACCACCAAGGTCCTTCTCAGCTCAACAATAAAATCCTGCCGTGGTCCTGCCATTAGAGCTAGGAAGGGATAACTCCTGGTCGTCCGTGGTCAAGACTCTGCAAGTCCACTGCAGAGGCCCAGGCTCAATTCCTGGTCCAGAACACGTCTGTTCTAGAACATGCCACATGCCAGGCAGTGAAGCCAAAACTAAATATCAACTCTGGTGTGACTATTTTGACAGCAACCTCTTTTTTTTTTTTTTAATTTATTTTTGGCTATTCTGGGTTTTCACTGCTGCGGCAGGCTCTTCTCTAGCTGCAGGAGGTGGGGGCCGCTCTCTAGTTGAGGGGAGCAGGCTTCTTGGTGCGGTGACTTCTCCCATTGTGGAACTCAGGCTCCAGGGCACACGGGCTTCAATAGCTGTGGCTCCGAGGCTCTAGAGCACAGGCTCCATAGTTGTGGCTCATGGGCTTCGTTGCTCCACAGCATGTGGGATCTTCCCGGATCATGGATTGAACTCATGTCTCCTGCACTGGCAGGAGAACGCTTCACCACTGAGCTACCAGAAAAGCCCTGACAGCAACCTCTTTACACAGCTAACTTCCCCAACAGACTGGGACTCAGATCAAAGAAAAAAAAAATTTTAACTTAAAAACAGCAACAACGACTAGGAAGCGGCCTACAAAAATGAAGGTTATTGATCAAAGTACAGCTGAAGAATGGGATCAGCTCTAGGAAACCCAATCATTTCAGGAAGTCTTTGATAGTCTGGAGAACAACCCAGAAAAGAAGGCAGCAGGAACCCTACTTGATCTAAAAACAAAGCCCAAGGAAACAGAGGTACAGGAAATGGCAAAGTTTAACTGGAACTGAGAGATAAAGGAAACTGGAAAGAGAGATAAAGGGAAGACACAGAAAAGATCTTCAGACACTTGAAGGCTCTTGGGCCAACTGATAAAAGCATGGGAAGAGAAGATTTCAGCTCAATACAAATTAAAATTAGAGATGCCTCCCAAAAATGCACAGAGGCAGTTTTGTGATAGAATTCTGATCTCCAGTAGAAGGCAGGGGAACAGACAGACCCTCTGGGTCACAGATGTTCTGAAAGGGCTCCTGTATTAAGACAAAAAGGAGTATGGTGACCACCAAGGTCCTTCTCAGCTCAACAATAAAATCCAACTCAGACTCCAAGGCGATGTTTGTTTTTATTTATTTACTTTTGGCTGCACTGAGTCTTCGCTGCCACCTGAGGGTTCTCCCCAGCTGCAGCGAGCACGGGCTGCTCTCTCGTCATGGTGCACAGGCTCCCACCTGCAGCGGCTTCTCTGGTGGGGGTGCACGGGCTCTAGGGCACACAGGCTCTGCAGTGTGGCAAATGGGCTTCTTTTACCCTAAGACTGTGGGATCTGCCCAGACCAGGGACTGAACCCATGTTCCCTGCACTGGCAGGCATATTCTCAACCATGGGATCACCAGGGAAGCCCAAAGGCAACGCTGATACCTCCAACTTCAGTCCTAAACTCCTTGGTGGGGGAACTCCTTGCTCATCAGGCCCCTTGACGTGCATGCAATCTGAAAGAGACATCCTTTCTGTCCCCTGGGATGTACCTGGCATGAGGAAATCAAGAAGGGGATTCTTTTCTAGAATCTACAAGTTGGCTTTGTTTCTGTCTGGGGATGGTTCTGCGGGAAGTGGGGAGGAGCAAGGACAGGCAGGAAACACAAGTAAGCGCAGCAGAAGGGGGAAGCAGTGTGCAAGCTGACACCCGGGGCATGACCACTTGCCAGCTGGCCAGGTTCATTTCAGGCTCGCCAGTCCCTAACCAAAGCGCTAGCAGCCCCAGGCAAGGCCACCCTAAGGCTGGAAACATCATGGGAGACCTTGGCAGTGACTCACTGTAAGGTAAGGACTATACCATTAAATTACAATAATAATGGGATACCATTTATCAAGAGACTACCGTGCCAGGCTCCGTGCATGTAGAATCTATAACCATCACTGTCAAACCGGTGAAGAAGGTGATGTACCAATATGAAAATGAGGGTACAAAAGCTCAGAGGCTAAGGGGTCTGCCAAAGCCAGGCCGTGAGCTAACAAAGAAAGATACGAGGACTTCCCTGGTGGTCCAGCAACTAAGACTCCTCGCTCCCAATGCAAGGGGCCTGGGTTTGATCCCTCGTCAAGGAACTAGATCCCACACGCCGCAACAAAGAGTTCGCATGCTGCAATGAAGATGAAAGATCTCACGTGACACAACTAAGATCCACAGCAGCCAAATAAATATCTTTTAAAAAATAGAGCTTCCCCTGGTGGTCCAGTGGGTAGGGACACCGCCTTGCAGTGCAAGGGGCGCCAGTTCGAGCCCTGGCCTGGGAAGATCCCACGTGCCGCGGAGCGGCTGGACTGATGTGTCCAATCACCGAGCCGGAGCTCTGGAGCGCATGCGCCCAGAGCCGGCTCTGCAATGACAGACGCCATTGAGATGGGAGGCCCACAGGAGCCAAAGAACGAAGACGAATGAAAATAGAGAAATGAAAGACCAATAGAAATGGCCAGCCCGCTCCCCTCCCTCCCCAACCTGACCCCCGCCCAAAGTAAATAAATAAATAAATCTTTAAAAAAAAAAAAAATTATAAAAAAAAAATAATAAAAATTAAAAATAAATAGATATGAACCCAGGCGTATCAAGACCATGATCCTGGCCTCACAGTAGACCAGGCTGCCTTTCATGCCGGTTCCTTCCATGAGCTTTTCAGACATACATTTAGACTGGAGGCATTTAATAAACATACATGAAGGTAAGCAGGAGGAGTTCTCTGATGGGCTCCTGGTCAGGTCTCAGCACTTTCACGGCCATAGCCCCGGGTTCAATCCCTGGCTGGGGAACTAAGATACTGCAAGCTTCAAGGTGTGGGCAAAAACAAAAAGACGTTAGGCAAGACTAAAGAGCTTCCCAGGTGGCGCTGGTGGTAAGGAACCCACCTGCCAATGCAGGAGACTTAAGAGACTCCTTAAGGTTGGATCCCTGGGTGGGGAAGACCCCCTAGAAGATGGCATGGCAACCCACTCCAGTGCTCCTGCCTGGAGAATCTCATGGACAGAGGAGCCTGGCGGGCTCCAGTCCCACTGGTGGGCCTTAGCACACATGCACCCTAAATCAGTAAGCCCAAAGCAAATGGTGCTGCAGAAACCCCTGGCAAACCACTCCTCGCTCCCAATGCAAGGGGCCTGGGTTTGATCCCTCGTCAAGGAACTAGATCCCACACGCCGCAACAAAGAGTTCGCATGCTGCAATGAAGATGAAAGATCTCACGTGACACAACTAAGATCCACAGCAGCCAAATAAATATCTTTTAAAAAATAGAGCTTCCCCTGGTGGTCCAGTGGGTAGGGACACCGCCTTGCAGTGCAAGGGGCGCCAGTTCGAGCCCTGGCCTGGGAAGATCCCACGTGCCGCGGAGCGGCTGGACTGATGTGTCCAATCACCGAGCCGGAGCTCTGGAGCGCATGCGCCCAGAGCCGGCTCTGCAATGACAGACGCCATTGAGATGGGAGGCCCACAGGAGCCAAAGAACGAAGACGAATGAAAATAGAGAAATGAAAGACCAATAGAAATGGCCAGCCCGCTCCCCTCCCTCCCCAACCTGACCCCCGCCCAAAGTAAATAAATAAATAAATCTTTAAAAAAAAAAAAATTATAAAAAAAAAATAATAAAAATTAAAAATAAATAGATATGAACCCAGGCGTATCAAGACCATGATCCTGGCCTCACAGTAGACCAGGCTGCCTTTCATGCCGGTTCCTTCCATGAGCTTTTCAGACATACATTTAGACTGGAGGCATTTAATAAACATACATGAAGGTAAGCAGGAGGAGTTCTCTGATGGGCTCCTGGTCAGGTCTCAGCACTTTCACGGCCATAGCCCCGGGTTCAATCCCTGGCTGGGGAACTAAGATACTGCAAGCTTCAAGGTGTGGGCAAAAACAAAAAGACGTTAGGCAAGACTAAAGAGCTTCCCAGGTGGCGCTGGTGGTAAGGAACCCACCTGCCAATGCAGGAGACTTAAGAGACTCCTTAAGGTTGGATCCCTGGGTGGGGAAGACCCCCTAGAAGATGGCATGGCAACCCACTCCAGTGCTCCTGCCTGGAGAATCTCATGGACAGAGGAGCCTGGCGGGCTCCAGTCCCACTGGTGGGCCTTAGCACACATGCACCCTAAATCAGTAAGCCCAAAGCAAATGGTGCTGCAGACACCACCACCCACTGAGGGCAAACACAGCCCCTCTCCTCTTTTGCTGAAGCCTGAGGTCTTGAAAAGACACACACACAACCACACCACCACGTTTCCACCCACAAGAGCCAGTGTGTAAACGGCGGAGTGGGTCTTATGCCAAGAAGCGGGAGCTGGTTTATTTTCGTCTCAGTGTTAAGACAGCCAGCACCAGGTTGAGGCTGAGAAATGCTCCTTCTAATTAAAACTTTATTTTCAAACAAATGTCACAGTTCCAACATGGTGAGACTCATGTCTTGCTTTGGGGACGCCTCGGAGTAAAGGCAGCTGCTTCCTGACAGCCTCTACCGTTCACCCTGGGACAACCAGAGGAGCCCCGGGGGCAAGGCTCCAGGGGACACCCAGAGCCGCGGCAGGGCGGACCCTTCCAGCACGCAGGAGGGTGACAGCATGGGGAGAGCAGACTGCAAATCTGGTCGATACTGCGAGAGTCTGTACGCCCCGGCAAGGAGCAGCCTGACCCATCTGCTGGGAGAACCAGAAACAACGCCCTGCGTTCCCAACAGGTGGGAAAGCGGAGTCCAGCAGGAGAACCGGGAAAACGGGAGTGACCCAGGGTAACAGACCCTCAATATTGTTGAAAAAGGAGCCAACTCCTTCATCACACAGTGTACCCCAATCACAAGGCTTCCCTGGTGGCTCAGTGGTAAAGAATCTGCCTGCAGTACAGGAAATGCAGAGTCAATCCCTGGATCAGGAGGATCCCTGGGAGAAGGACATGGCAACCCACTCCAATATGCATCCCATAGACAGAGGAGCCTGGAAGGCTACAGTCCATGCGGTCACAAAGATCAGGAAGCAACCTACGTGTCCATCAACAGAGGAAAGGATAAAGAAGATGGGGTCTGTACATGGAATATTACCTGGTCATTAAAAAGAATTTTTGCCATTTACAGCAAGATGGATGAACTTGGAGGGCGTTATGCTAAGTGAAATAAGTCAGACTTCAGAAAGACAAATACAGAATGATCTTACTTATGTGTGGAATCTAAAAACATACAGCAACCTAGTGAATAAAACAAAAAAGAAATAGACTCACAGAACAAACCAGCTGTGACAGGATGGGCATGTGGCGCAATATAGGACTGGAGCGGGAGGAGGTACAAAACCACTGGGTGTACAGTGGGCTGAAAGAGGTACTGCACAACATAAGGAATAGAGTCAATGTTGAGTAACCGCTGTAAATGTCAAAGGATCTTTCATCAGGGTATCGAAACTCCACACTGCCCCCTGGAGGCCAGCTGTGCCACTATCAATCTCACTAACTCAGGGTGGTTCAAACATCCATCAGGTCAAGACAGGACCGGCCAAGAAAGCACCCACACCAAGATGTATTGAACACTTCATTTGCGTTTGATCACCACTGGGTCCTTCCTGCTGCCCTGGGTTCGGTGCTGTGTTTGGACCATGCAGCATTAGAGGGCTTGTGATTGAGCTCGGCAACCTGGCCAGACTCTCGGTGGGAAAGGGGATGGGCTGGCTCCCTCGCCGGGAGCCCTAGACCCCTCAGTGCCCGGTGGTCTCTGACCTCGAGGAGCTCTGGAGAGGCAGCACTGTGTGTGCACCTGCCGTGCACACAGCCTGGGATGGAACAAGAGTCCCGTCATGGCTGGGGGACCTTCCTGCCGTGTGGCCCATGCCCTGGCTGACCCACTGGGGCTACGGGCATCCCAACCTGAAGGCCAGACAGACAGGCGCACGTGGGCACAGAGCCAGGAGTGGGTCTTCCCTTCAATTCTAGGCCTACTGGATCCTGCAGCTTCAAACCAAATACATAACAGGTGTTTAGGGACAGAGGAAGGAGGCCGGCAAAGCCTGTGCCCACCTTCATGTGTGAGCATCCTGGTAGTCCATGAGTTTTCTTCCTGGTGGCGATGGGCAGCCCCAGGTGACAAATCCTAAGTAGGCAGCCCCATGGGTCTCAACCCAAGGCGATTCTGACAATGTCTGGGATGGAGGGAGGGGTCCTACAGCCTCCAGTGGATAGAACCCTGCAAGGTACGGGACAGCCCCTCACAACAAAGATGCATGGAGCCTGAAGGTCCATAGCGTCAAGGTTAAGAAACCCTGCTCTGAGCTACCCAGGATGTCCTGTTTTCCTTTGCCACAAGTTAGGGGTTTCGGTCCTCCTTTACTGTCCAAGCAGTCAGGGTTTTGTGGAAAGGTGTGATGGTGTCTGTTACCAGATAAAAAAGAACTTCAGCCAAGAGACAAGAACGCTGGCACTGGACTGAGCACATCACAGAGATCTTTACAATGAGTCAACACACAACCTTCGTCCCCTTTCACAGACCAGGAAACTGAGGCACAGAGACATCACACACTGCTCAGCGGAGCACCCAGGTCTAATAAGTCTGCCTCCAACAGTGTATTAAATGGGGAGGAAATACAACATTTTATCTAGTATCTATGCGATCCTCTGTACGTCCTAATTTGGAAAAAAAGAAAGAAAAGAAGGAAGGGAGAACATAGAGATGTATCAGCAAAAAGATGGAGATGCTAACAGCAGCTATTTCTATACAAGTGATGAAATTTGGGCAACTTGTTTTCTTCTCCATACCCTCCTGTATTTCTATACTCTCTTCCACAAAAAGTCCTTTCAAAGGCAGAAAAGAAACAATAAACAAAAATTCCAACCAAGCACACATTTCAAGACGGTCGTCAGTACCGGGTATCCATCTATAAGGTAATAACACCTGTACTGAGGGAAGAGAGGCAGACCCCGCTGGGCAGGACGTGAGGGGACACCCTGGGTCACTTGGGCCCAGGGCAGCCTCAGTGACCGCGAGCGCGGGGCAGCCAGGTCCCAGAGGCGGTGCACACAGCACACCTCCAAGGTCTCCACTCCTGAGTAAAGACGCTGCCCCGAGCCTGAGACAGCTTGTCAGCTCCTCATCCATTTTCCAGTGGAAAGTGCCCAGAGAGGGGGAGCCATGGCGGGTCGGGTCAGACCTCCCGCCACGCCTGACTGTCTCCTCGCTCAAGAGGCCCAGAGACGGCTTCTGGGAAAACAAGCTTTCCGAATCATTAAAATTCCCTTTCAACAGTTTTATTAACTGGTAGGAATGAGAGAAAAAGAAGACCTTTTTTTTTTTTTTTTTTAACCCAGGACTTAATGTGGAAGATTTTTTTAGGGGAATAAAAGGAAGACAGAATTCTCAGGGATACTGAAAAGGTCACTTTTCCTATTTGTAGAGTAGAATCGGTACTCGCATTGTTTTAAAGTCTCTTTCTACCATAAAAGCCTGCACAGTGCACGGGTGCCCGTTAGCTACTGCATGGTTTTTGTTCTCCTTCTTAGAAAAGGATTGTCACCCCACCCATGATAACGCCAGGTCATCGTGGGGCCCTCTCACTGAGCACATCACAGAGATCTTTACAATGAGTCAACACACAACCTTCGTCCTTTCACAGACCAGGAAACTGAGGCACAGAGACATCACACACTGCTCAGCGGAGCACCCAGGTCTAATAAGTCTGCCTCCAACAGTGTATTAAATGGGGAGGAAATACAACATTTTATCTAGTATCTATGCGATCCTCTGTACGTCCTAATTTGGAAAAAAAGAAAGAAAAGAAGGAAGGGAGAACATAGAGATGTATCAGCAAAAAGATGGAGATGCTAACAGCAGCTATTTCTATACAAGTGATGAAATTTGGGCAACTTGTTTTCTTCTCCATACCCTCCTGTATTTCTATACTCTCTTCCACAAAAGTCCTTTCAAAGGCAGAAAAGAAACAATAAACAAAAATTCCAACCAAGCACACATTTCAAGACGGTCGTCAGTACCGGGTATCCATCTATAAGGTAATAACACCTGTACTGAGGGAAGAGAGGCAGACCCCGCTGGGCAGGACGTGAGGGGACACCCTGGGTCACTTGGGCCCAGGGCAGCCTCAGTGACCGCGAGCGCGGGGCAGCCAGGTCCCAGAGGCGGTGCACACAGCACACCTCCAAGGTCTCCACTCCTGAGTAAAGACGCTGCCCCGAGCCTGAGACAGCTTGTCAGCTCCTCATCCATTTTCCAGTGGAAAGTGCCCAGAGAGGGGGAGCCATGGCGGGTCGGGTCAGACCTCCCGCCACGCCTGACTGTCTCCTCGCTCAAGAGGCCCAGAGACGGCTTCTGGGAAAACAAGCTTTCCGGATCATTAAAATTCCCTTTCAACAGTTTTATTAACTGGTAGGAATGAGAGAAAAAGAAGACCTTTTTTTTTTTTTTTTTACCCAGGACTTAATGTGGAAGATTTTTTTAGGGGAATAAAAGGAAGACAGAATTCTCAGGGATACTGAAAAGGTCACTTTTCCTATTTGTAGAGTAGAATCGGTACTCGCATTGTTTTAAAGTCTCTTTCTACCATAAAAGCCTGCACAGTGCACGGGTGCCCGTTAGCTACTGCATGGTTTTTGTTCTCCTTCTTATGAACTAAAAAGAGGCTGATTGTTCTACCCCCACCCATGATAACGCCAGGTCATCGTGGGGCCCTCTCTAACTCCACCTTGTGTAAAATGATTAAGTAGTTTGATAGTCATAAAAAAAATCTTGCATATAACCTAAAAGTTCAGGAAAATATCACATCCCAAGATGCAGAAATTCAACATATCCAAATGTCACCATTGAGCAAAGCAAGAACTAATTTTCAAGGCCATCAGCAGGCCTAAAGCTGTCTTTAGAAATCCATCCCAAGAGTCACGGCTGGTGCCTCTCTCCTCGCCAACACGGCACTGACGGCTCAAGCCCACCATTCTCAGGGCACCTGGGCTGGAGAACAGTTTTCCCCAGACGGAAATGAGCCTGGCATGAGCCAATCAGGAGCATCCTACTCGTTCTTGCCTGTGATTGGGTTAAGCCAGACATGTGACTCAGCTGTAGCCAATAGAACAAGAGGTGACGTCAGCTGGGCAAGATTTAGGGAAGTTATCAAAGACGAAGCTGGAGGCCAATGCCTGTCCTTTTTTAGCAAGCACTGCTGCACTTAGTGCTGCAACTCCAGCCGCCGCCCTTGCTCCTGGATTGACATACGCCCAGGATCGAGCAAACACGGAGTTCCCAGGCGGCACGGGTGGTAAAGAACCTGCCTGCCAATGTGGGTTCAGTCCCTAGTTCAGGAAGATCCCCTGGAGGAGGGAATGTCAACCCACTTCCAGCAGTCTTGCTCAGGCAATCCCCACGGACAGAGGAGCCTGGCGGAGTGCAATGCACAGATCACACAGAGTCAGACTGAAGCAACTTAACACACACAAGCAAATACACTGAGAACGGGGAAGCAGTGGAGCCAAAGAACTCACTCTGAGGCCAGCACTGAATTGTTGAATTGACCTTAGAACCATCATGTGAAATATTAATCCCCGTATTGTTGGGTTTTGTTGGTTTTCTTGGTTCTTTTCATTGGAGTAGAGTTGCCGTACAGTGTTGTGTTAGTTTCCGCTATACAACAATGTGAATCCGTTCTAGGTGCAGGCCCTTCCTCTTGAAGCTCCCACCCATCCTCCCCATCCAACTCTCAGTCCAGTCTTTGGTTTCTAGCAATCAAAAACATGCTCACTGATAGAACCCTACACAAAGGCTCACAGTTCGAGGTCCTACCAGCTCCTGAACGCTGAAAGAGAATGTGTCCAACAGCAGGGACAGGATCCCCAGCAAGACAGTGAGAGGACGGGTGACTAGAACCTTCAGAATGCCTTCCCATCAATTACCAAATGGTTTCCCAAGCCCGGCTCTTCTGCATCCTGACTGTAACTCACTGCAACAGAAGGGTAAGCACGATATCCTTGAAGACATATTCAAGAGGTAGAAAATGAGCTCAGCTCCGTAGCCAATAGAACCAAGGCACCTGGGCTGGAGAACAGTTTTCCCCAGACGGAAATGAGCCTGGCATGAGCCAATCAGGAGCATCCTACTCGTTCTTGCCTGTGATTGGGTTAAGCCAGACATGTGACTCAGCTGTAGCCAATAGAACAAGAGGTGGCGTCAGCTGGGCAAGATTTAGGGAAGTTATCAAAGACGAAGCTGGAGGCCAATGCCTGTCCTTTTTTAGCAAGCACTGCTGCACTTAGTGCTGCAACTCCAGCCGCCGCCCTTGCTCCTGGATTGACATACGCCCAGGATCGAGCAAACACGGAGTTCCCAGGCGGCACGGGTGGTAAAGAACCTGCCTGCCAATGTGGGTTCAGTCCCTAGTTCAGGAAGATCCCCTGGAGGAG
The DNA here is from genome assembly GCA_022376925.1 of Tragulus kanchil. NCBI lineage: Eukaryota > Metazoa > Chordata > Mammalia > Artiodactyla > Tragulidae > Tragulus > Tragulus kanchil. The sequence continues at coordinate 231,729,538 of JAIOJX010000028.1, forward strand.
GGAATGTCAACCCACTTCCAGCAGTCTTGCTCAGGCAATCCCCACGGACAGAGGAGCCTGGCGGAGTGCAATGCACAGATCACACAGAGTCAGACTGAAGCAACTTAACACACACAAGCAAATACACTGAGAACGGGGAAGCAGTGGAGCCAAAGAACTCACTCTGAGGCCAGCACTGAATTGTTGAATTGACCTTAGAACCATCATGTGAAATATTAATCCCCGTATTGTTGGGTTTTGTTGGTTTTCTTGGTTCTTTTCATTGGAGTAGAGTTGCCGTACAGTGTTGTGTTAGTTTCCGCTATACAACAATGTGAATCCGTTCTAGGTGCAGGCCCTTCCTCTTGAAGCTCCCACCCATCCTCCCCATCCAACTCTCAGTCCAGTCTTTGGTTTCTAGCAATCAAAAACATGCTCACTGATAGAACCCTACACAAAGGCTCACAGTTCGAGGTCCTACCAGCTCCTGAACGCTGAAAGAGAATGTGTCCAACAGCAGGGACAGGATCCCCAGCAAGACAGTGAGAGGACGGGTGACTAGAACCTTCAGAATGCCTTCCCATCAATTACCAAATGGTTTCCCAAGCCCGGCTCTTCTGCATCCTGACTGTAACTCACTGCAACAGAAGGGTAAGCACACGATATCCTTGAAGACATATTCAAGAGGTAGAAAATGAGGGCTCAAGGAGGAGAGAAGCAGCAAGAGTGAGGAATTGAAACATCTTACACATTTATCTCGTCTGCTTTAGCGATTCACAGAGTACCAGCTGCGAAAAGGCTTCTCTAAATTTAGACTTTAAATAAACTGACTCATGAATCTCTAAGAAAAGAAAACTTACAAGGCCATTTTTTTCAGGAATGGAGGCTGGTGAGAGGCACAAACCGCAGATAATAGTCAGTACTTAAATCATCTTCTTAAAGATGTGAATTTCAATGTGAGGTTTTCTAGCCGAGAAAACAGACATACAACAAATGATAATACCATCTTACGAGACAGAGGTCTCTCGTTTATCTGTTTGAAGAAGTCAAGAACTATCCTGAAGGCATAAAAATAATTATCTTTAAATGTATACTATGAAATCTTAAGTGGAAAAAAGAAATCCATGTATCAGATTACACATATACTGATTCCAAAAACAGTGCACATGTGCTCAGTGAGAGCACAAGTTGTGTATTTGGGAAGATAAAGATCCTTAAGATGTATTTTAATGAAGTTTCCTTTTTTTTATGAAGTAGTTAGTGAATATATGGACATTTTTAATGAACATTTACATTATTAATGAACATCTTCAGACAGCCACAACTATATTTTTTAATTTTTCTTTGTGACCACACTGCAAGGCTCGCAGGATCTCAGTTCCCCAACCAGGTACTGCACTTGGACCACGGCACTGGAAGTCCAGAACCACTGGGCCACCAGAGAACACCCCTCTGCATCTGTAAACTTATCAAAATCACTCAGAGACCTTCTTCATTAAAGAAGGAAGCTCCATCCTGCAAATATCTGAAAGCCAACTGCATGCCAGATGCAGAGCAGGCCTGCAGAGAAGTCAGCTCGCTTTCAGATACAGCCTGAGGGGTCCTGAATTCTTTCTGAAACATGGAAAGTAAGGGAGAGTGGGAAAGAGGCTGCATTTAACCTTTTAAGAGTGAGTAATCTATAAGCAATTAATTGTGCATGAATGACTAAGAAAAAAAAATCAAAGAAATGATTGGTTCTAGCAATGCTTAAGCTGCCAGACAGTTTTATCATTTATTTGGCATTGCTAAGTGAGGAAGTGGATTACATGTTGATTTATATGAATAAATGTTAACTACAAATAAAAAAAAAGGTTTAATCTAATCAGAAAGAGAGAGGAGTATGAGAGGGATAAATACATAAGCATGTAGGCACACAACCAACGATTAAAAAGAGAAATGAAATAATAGAAGGCTTTCAAATAGGAAGAGATTGAGTTGAGAATTTCAAGAAAGGCTTCATGAGAGAGCTGTCACTGGAATTGGCTCTTTAATGATGAAGAGTCGGTGGACAGGGATTTGCAAAGAGTTGGAACACATGAGCAAAGGCAGGAAAAAAAAAACAAACAAAAAAACCTCCAAGAATTCTGGGATCCGTGCTTAGTGTTGCGGTGGGCTGAAATGAAGACTGTGGGCTCAGTCGTGTCCGGCTCCTTGTGATCCCACGCACTATACTATAGCCTAACAGGATCCTCTGTCCATGGAGTTTTCCAGGCAAAAATACTGGAGCAGGTTGCCCTTTCCGACCCCAGGGGATCTTCCAGACCCAGGGATTGGGTCCACCTCTCCTGCACTGGCAGGCGGATGCTTTACCACTGAGCCACCTGGGAAGTCCAAAATATAGGGTATGCACAGACAAATCATGAGTCGATAACCAAAAAGCAAACAACGAAACCTCGTGGGGCTTGATGCCAGGCTGAGGCACCTGCCTGGGTCTGACAGGCCAGGGAAGGTGACGTGAAGTGTGATTCGGCAGTGGCACACTGGAGGTGCACTTTAGAAAAACGAATCCCACAGCTCTGGACAGTGAGGTCTGGAGCTGGAAAAAGCTCAAAGGGAGACCTCTGTGCTAACTCAGGGCAGAAGCACAGGGTAGAGCCCCAGGGTTGGCAACAGGCCTGGCACAGAGTGGGCAGCTCCACTAATATCTCTTAAACTCAATTAGACTCGTTTGAAGGGATCAGATGGGTCTGATTTTTTCTGTACTTTCATATGCTCCTAACGCACACTTAGGCACTAGATAGTGATGCGGACTGTCCCCAAACGATGTTCCTCCCGCTTCCGTCTTCTACTACCAGTGATCCAGTCCAAGCACCAAAGATCAAGGAAAACACTCTGTCTTCCCATTTCCAGTCAAGAATGTTCTCTGTCCCGGAGCAAATTTAGGGAAGTACAGTGGTCCCTCAGCATCCATGAGGGACTGGCCCTCTGACTCCTGCAGATACCAAAATGCACTACACTCAAGTCCCTCATGTAAAACACGGCCATACACTCAGTTCACCATATCTGCTGTTGTGCAGATTTTTGGCATAAAGGGTTTTAAAAATTCTTCAAATAGGAAGAGATTGAGTTGAGAATTTCAAGAAAGGCTTCATGAGAGAGCTGTCACTGGAATTGGCTCTTTAATGATGAAGAGTCGGTGGACAGGGATTTGCAAAGAGTTGGAACACATGAGCAAAGGCAGGAAAAAAAAAACAAACAAAAAAACCTCCAAGAATTCTGGGATCCGTGCTTAGTGTTGCGGTGGGCTGAAATGAAGACTGTGGGCTCAGTCGTGTCCGGCTCCTTGTGATCCCACGCACTATACTATAGCCTAACAGGATCCTCTGTCCATGGAGTTTTCCAGGCAAAAATACTGGAGCAGGTTGCCCTTTCCGACCCCAGGGGATCTTCCAGACCCAGGGATTGGGTCCACCTCTCCTGCACTGGCAGGCGGATGCTTTACCACTGAGCCACCTGGGAAGTCCAAAATATAGGGTATGCACAGACAAATCATGAGTCGATAACCAAAAAGCAAACAACGAAACCTCGTGGGGCTTGATGCCAGGCTGAGGCACCTGCCTGGGTCTGACAGGCCAGGGAAGGTGACGTGAAGTGTGATTCGGCAGTGGCACACTGGAGGTGCACTTTAGAAAAACGAATCCCACAGCTCTGGACAGTGAGGTCTGGAGCTGGAAAAAGCTCAAAGGGAGACCTCTGTGCTAACTCAGGGCAGAAGCACAGGGTAGAGCCCCAGGGTTGGCAACAGGCCTGGCACAGAGTGGGCAGCTCCACTAATATCTCTTAAACTCAATTAGACTCGTTTGAAGGGATCAGATGGGTCTGATTTTTTCTGTACTTTCATATGCTCCTAACGCACACTTAGGCACTAGATAGTGATGCGGACTGTCCCCTAAACGATGTTCCTCCCGCTTCCGTCTTCTACTACCAGTGATCCAGTCCAAGCACCAAAGATCAAGGAAAACACTCTGTCTTCCCATTTCCAGTCAAGAATGTTCTCTGTCCCGGAGCAAATTTAGGGAAGTACAGTGGTCCCTCAGCATCCATGAGGGACTGGCCCTCTGACTCCTGCAGATACCAAAATGCACTACACTCAAGTCCCTCATGTAAAACACGGCCATACACTCAGTTCACCATATCTGCTGTTGTGCAGATTTTTTGGCATAAAGGGTTTTTAAAATTGACTTCAGCAGGGGTTCCCCGGTGGCTCAGTGGTAAAGAATCTGCCTGCCAATGCTGGAGATACGGGTTTGATCCCTGGTCTGAAGGAGCTAAGCCTGTGGGCCACTGCTATTGAGCCTGGGCTCTGCAGCCCAGGAGCTGTAGCGACGGAGCCCACGTACTCGACTCCTGGAGCTCACATGCCCTGGAGTCCGTGGTCTGCGACTGCAGTGAGATGCAACTAGACAGACGTCCAGCAACAAAGACCCACACAGCCATAAAGAAATACATTGTTTAAAGTGCACTTTTGTCAAAATAATACACAGAGCTTGAATAAGCATTAGAAGCCCCAAACTTTTATACAAAACAGTGACCATGTTAGTTTCCCCTGGGAGGGGAGTGAAACAGCTGGGAAAGGATATTTCACCATAAATCCTTTATCATGCCTTTTCAATTCTGACCCATATAAATGAACGTATTATCGATTTTAAACTAACCAACTAATTCTAAATTTTAAAAAAAGAGTTGCAAGAATGAGGAAATTACATATTGATAAGATCTTTGAAAGGGACTGTTCAATGAGAAAGAAAGAAAAAAAAAAAAGATCCAGAATGGGAGAAATGGATAGTAGCCATTTTTATAAAAGGCAGAGAGGAAAAAGGGTGGGGAGAAAGATAAACATACAGATATATAGACACAGATGGGCTTCCCGGTGGCTCAGGCAGTAAAGGCTCTGCCTGCAGTGCAGCAGGCCCGGGTTCCATCTCTGATCCCCAGAAGAAGGGGATGACTACCCACTCCAGTATTCTTCCTGGAGAATTCTATGGACAGAGGAGGCTGGAGGGATCGCACAGTCAGACGGGACTGAGTGACTATCACATACACACATAGACACAGATAGATGTAGACACGTACACAGCCGTGTAGTTATCTCTATATATCTGTATCGACACATAAGAAACTGACAACTAATTATCAGGAGCTTCTCTGTAGGGGGAATAGGGTAGCTGGGGGACAGAGATGGAAGGGAAGTTCACATTATGAACTCTTATTTTTAATTTGGAACTATGCGAATATATTACCTATTCAAATATATAAACAAACAAAATACAACTGCCGTTTTAAAAGACATTAAAGGAAAATAGCAGTGCAAGCATATGGTTTGGGGTAGCTCAGAGCAGAGAAATGCAGGAAACGCAATAAAAGCCACCTGGCAGGGTACCCTACTGCCCAGATGCGACCCCACGGGCCACTGTGCTTGGAGAGCTGCCTGCCTAGAAAGGACTTGTTCCAGATCAGCAAAGCTAGGGGCTTGGAAAGTGTGGGCTATCAAGTTTCAGCCTAAATTGGATAGAAATTTCCCCTAAAATAAGCTATGTAATTTACTTCCAACAGACAATTCCCCATTGCCCTGTTTTCTGCATTGATGCTGCTCATTCTAATATTTAATTATCTGGCACTCGGTCCATCTGTCCGGCATCTGACCATCACAGCCTGCAAAGCCCTGGTGAACAGCTCAGGCAGCTGACAGAAACCCATTCCTCAGCAGGACGTGACCAAATATAAACAACATCCAACTGCCTTTGTCCGCAGGCGCCCGCCCTTGGAGATAATGCTTACAAGGCATTCGTAGGTTGTGTCACTGAAGGAAAGACATTCTTTGTGTTTGTTTAATTTCTTTTTATTAAAATACATGAATTGGAAAATGTACAGAACCTAAAATTTACCATCTCAACCATATTAACCACACTTAACCATACTGAACGGTACAGTTCAGTACTAAGTACATTCACATGGTTGTGTAACCAGCCTTGTCAACTCTTTTCATCTTGCAAAACTGAAACCTGTCTGTCCCCACTGACCAGCTCTCATGCCCAAGCCCCAGCGATCACCTGTCACTTTCTGTCCTATGAATCTGACTCCTCTAGACAGCTCGCCAGAGTGCAATCATACAACATGTGTCCTTGTGTGCCTGGCTTATTTCAAAACATCCTCGAGGTTCATCCATGTTGTAGCCTGTGCCAGGACTTCCTTTCTTTTCAAGGCTGAAGAACATTCCACTGTACGGATACACAATGGTCTGTTGATCCATTTGTCCGTTACGGGACACCTGGGGGGCTTCCACTTTGGGGCTCTGGGGAATAATGCTCTGATGAACAGGATGCCTCTTTGAGAACCTGTGGAAAGACATCCTTGAATCGATGCCATATTTTCAAGACCTTCCAAGATGCTCATAAAGGATTTCAGTGCACAGCAATTTGGAATAGGGAATGGAGCTTCTTACCTATCTAGACTGAGCCTCTGTTAAACTCCATGCGCATTGAGCAAGTTCTCAGAAAACAATAGGAAGATAACACACAACCTCTGGGGAAGCCAGAGGGAGAAGGTAGCTTCCAGAGCTCACCTGAGTTTCCGGCTCTCTGAACACCAGGTAGGGCACTCCAAGGCACCACTTTCTCCCTGAAAACCCACGGCTGCTCTCAGAGTCAAGACCTTGGCTCCACTACCCAGTCTCTAGCCCTCTGGGGGAAGAGTTGGGTGGGCCCAGCTATGGGTGCTGTTTGTGCCTGAAACTGTTGCATGAACTATAATGAGAAATTTAATTGATATTTCCATCTGAACAAGGGTAGGGAGGTAGTAAGCAAGCGGGACATGGGCTTCCCGGGTGGGTCATGGTAAAGAATGTGCCTGCCACTGCAGGAGACACAGGTCCAATCCCTGGTCTGGGAATATCACTCCTTCCATGGGGCAACTAAGCCCATGGGCCACAACCCCTGAGTCTGGGCTCCAGAACTCGGGAGCCTCAACTACTGAGCCCACTCTTGCTCTGCAACAAGAGAAGGCATGGGAATGAGAAGTCTCAGCATTCTCTGCTTGAAGCAACTAGAGAAAAACCTGTGTGACAACGAAGTCCCAGCATAGCCAAAAATCAGTAAATAAACAATGTTGTATAAAGAGATTTAATTAAAGAGAGAGAGAGAGAGCAGGACACAAGTTGAGTTAAAGAAGACTGTTTTCCCACAGAACTTAAAAATAATGGACTGAGGAAGTCCCAGTCTAGTAGAGGGAGGGGAACATCAGTTCCTAATAAGGTAAGGACACACGTATCCATCCGCCTGAAGTGCTGCTTCAGTGTCCTAAGAACACATGTCCACATGAGGGTGATCACTGCTAACAAAGACGGGGACAGTGTTAATCGACTATGCTCCAATACAAAATGAAAAGTTAAACAATCAAAGCTGGGCAGTGGCAGAAAGGAAGGGCACACAGCACACAGAAATAGTGTCTGGTTGTCAGAAACCTGGGCTCCAGCCCAGCCCTCCCCAACAAGCTGTAGGTAACAGGGCCAGTCACTTATCTTCCAAGGCTGTTTCCTCACCTACAGAACAGAAGAAATAGCATTACCTACAGAACTGTCCTCACAATGAAATTAACTTAGCACATGAAATTGAAAGGGCCTAACAGCACCTGCCATGGAGCAGACCCCTGGCCAACACACGTTTCCTCTCCATCTGCTTACATCAGACTCAAACACAAAGCCTTGGTTTGGGGTTGGCTTCCCTAGTGGATCAGACAGTAAAGAACTCAGCAGAGCCACGTTCAGTCTCTGGGTGCGCTACAGTCCATGGGGTCACAAAGAGACACGACTGAGCCACTAACAATTTCAAAAAAAGGTAGGTTGCAGGCAAAGATTGGAGTAATGCACCTACAAGCTGAGAACAGCAAGGATAACACCAGAACCTGGAAGATCCGTGGAACCGACCGTCTGCAAGAGCCTCTGGGGGAACCAACTCTGCGGACACCTCCACTTTGGCTTCTAGCCTCCAGACTAGGAGAGAAGACATATTGCCCTAAGTCCCTACCTTTGTTACTTTGTTGCAACAGTCCTAGGAAACCAATACAGCCTCCTCCCTCTTTAAAGGAAAAATAAAATTACAGATTTGCCTGAAGAAACGGGACTCCTTTAAAATATAAATAATAATAACATCCCAGGAAAGGCAACCTTCAGTAACAAGTCTCTGCAGAAGAAGGAGAAACAGGAGAAATCCAAAGCTGTCCTATTGGTCTTCTTTCTCTTCTGCTTCCTCTTCTCTGCCCCCACCTCCTGGAGCAGCCACCATCTGGAGTTCTCCATTCTTCTCAGAGGGATGAAGACACCATTCAGAATGATCTTCTAACCCAGCCCTGGAGATCAGAGCATGAACCCTCACCAATGCAGAGGAAACATCACACCCCACACACTATCAACCTCCCCAGAGACTCTGAAATAGGCCCCCACATTTTGTTGCAAGGAAGAAGGGTAACTGGACTTTTTTTTTTTTTTAATACAATCTGCTGTCAGTCAACCACAGGCCTGGAAAGAAGACAAAGAAAAGAGTCAGACTGAAACAGAAAATCATTTTCTAGTTGTCTATGTAAGGACTTCCCTGTGGTGGTTCACGGGTTAAGATTCTGTGCTCCGAATGCAGGGGGCACTGACTCAATCCCTGGTTGGGGAACTAGGATCCCGCACCCTGCATGGGGCAAACAAATCTTTTCTTTAAGTTTTAAAATAAAATTTAAAATGTTTCTGTAGCTAGAAGGAATAGAGACAATGCTTGAGTCTGATCTAACCCACCAAGTTAGCCAAGCCCAACCCCTTCTTTGGTCTTCCATCTCTCCCTGTGGTTGGAATGTCTGTGCTCCCTCAAAATTCATGGTAAAATCCTAGTGCCCAAGATGGGGACATTAGGAAGGAGGGCCTCTGAGAGGAGCTTCGATAATCAGGGTGGAGCTCTCATGAATAGGATTGGTGCCCTTTATAAAAGAGACCTCACGGATCTCCCTTGGCCCTTCCAACAAGGATACGGTGAGTAGCCCAGAAGAGGGCCCTCCCAGAACCCGACCAGGCTGGCACTCAAACCTAGATTTCCAAAACTGAGAAATACACTCCTATTATTCTGAAGTCACCCATCTCTGGTATTTTTCTTCAGCAGCCCAAATGGACAGAGACAACACTTCTATTCCATCAGCGCCAATGGCATTCTTACTGGCAATCCATGAAGTCCACTGTGTGGTTTGAAGCAGGAACAAAGAAGCCATTTGTTTGGATATTGGAGTCCAACTGGCTACAGGCACGGTCATCAGCCATCTGATAAAATTCAACTGGAGCAAGACTAAGAGTGGCCTGGCTCTGGCCACACTGTTTCTCTGCTTCTCCCTTTCCTGTTCCATCAGATTTTCCAGCATTCACCTAGCAGGTTTGGGGGGTTAGGGAAATTTCCAGTGTCAAGGAATGAAACTACAGAATTAAGGACTCAATAGTGCTGGTTCTAATAAGGTCAACAAACACGTCCACCAAGGGGCATGTCTTAGAACAGTGAAGGAAGACATACCAAACAGGACACTCTGGGATGCACAACCGCTGCCAGAAAGCAGTAAGAAGGCACTGATTTCTTCCTCAGTCACCACCGCCAGCACCATCTGAATCCAGGGCAGCACCAAGCCCTAGGGCAGGAGACAGAACCAGGGGTAGAATTTCCTGCTAGAGGAAAGAGGAAACCGTGATGCTGAGATCATGAGTCAGGTAAGAAAGGTTTCTGCTCAATTCAGGAAGCTGCCTTATTCCCTGTGGTGGTTCACGGGTTAAGATTCTGTGCTCCGAATGCAGGGGGCACTGACTCAATCCCTGGTTGGGGAACTAGGATCCCGCACCCTGCATGGGGCAAACAAATCTTTTCTTTAAGTTTTAAAATAAAATTTAAAATGTTTCTGTAGCTAGAAGGAATAGAGACAATGCTTGAGTCTGATCTAACCCACCAAGTTAGCCAAGCCCAACCCCTTCTTTGGTCTTCCATCTCTCCCTGTGGTTGGAATGTCTGTGCTCCCTCAAAATTCATGGTAAAATCCTAGTGCCCAAGATGGGGACATTAGGAAGGAGGGCCTCTGAGAGGAGCTTCGATAATCAGGGTGGAGCTCTCATGAATAGGATTGGTGCCCTTTATAAAAGAGACCTCACGGATCTCCCTTGGCCCTTCCAACAAGGATACGGTGAGTAGCCCAGAAGAGGGCCCTCCCAGAACCCGACCAGGCTGGCACTCAAACCTAGATTTCCAAAACTGAGAAATACACTCCTATTATTCTGAAGTCACCCATCTCTGGTATTTTTCTTCAGCAGCCCAAATGGACAGAGACAACACTTCTATTCCATCAGCGCCAATGGCATTCTTACTGGCAATCCATGAAGTCCACTGTGTGGTTTGAAGCAGGAACAAAGAAGCCATTTGTTTGGATATTGGAGTCCAACTGGCTACAGGCACGGTCATCAGCCATCTGATAAAATTCAACTGGAGCAAGACTAAGAGTGGCCTGGCTCTGGCCACACTGTTTCTCTGCTTCTCCCTTTCCTGTTCCATCAGATTTTCCAGCATTCACCTAGCAGGTTTGGGGGCTTAGGGAAATTTCCAGTGTCAAGGAATGAAACTACAGAATTAAGGACTCAATAGTGCTGGTTCTAATAAGGTCAACAAACACGTCCACCAAGGGGCATGTCTTAGAACAGTGAAGGAAGACATACCAAACAGGACACTCTGGGATGCACAACCGCTGCCAGAAAGCAGTAAGAAGGCACTGATTTCTTCCTCGGTCACCACCGCCAGCACCATCTGAATCCAGGGCAGCACCAAGCCCTAGGGCAGGAGACAGAACCAGGGGTAGAATTTCCTGCTAGAGGAAAGAGGAAACCGTGATGCTGAGATCATGAGTCAGGTAAGAAAGGTTTCTGCTCAATTCAGGAAGCTGCCTTAGGATGCTTTTCACCCAGATCATCTGTCTTCGGTTTCCTGCTTCACCCTGGAGTGCACCTCTGATGCATTTCATATGCATTTCATAGTTTCCCTTTACACTCGGATCTTAATTATTCAAGGATTGCTAATCCAGGTGGCAGAAATCTCCAATATTGGCTGCCTGCCATTTATCGGCTGGGGGAGCATCTCCATCTGAGGGAGGGCAAAGGGAGCTTAAGGAAAGGTAATCAGTCAAGCAAGGAATCCTCACATTCAGACTCCTTCACAGAGTTAGGATGATGAATTTGTCTTGGCAGGAACCGATTCAAAATGGGGGCTGCAGGGATATGAAAGAAGAGCAGGGAAAAGATCTCATAGAGGAAATTCCAGGAATCCTACCATCTGAATATGGCATTGCTGGAGATCATCTGGGCTATTTGTTTTACAGACAAGTGGTACTGAGAACCTTAAATCACAAAAGTGGTTCCTGTTGGACTTCCCTGGTGGTCCAGTGGTTGAGAGTCTGCCTGCCAGGGCAGGGGACACAGGTTCCATCCCTAGTCCAGGAAGATCCCATACACGTGGGGCCACTAAGCCCACATGCCGGAAAAAGAGAAGCTATCGCAATGAGAAGCTGACACTAGCGAGCAGCCCCAGATTGGCACAACTAGAGAAAAACCTAGTGCAATCAAAAAAAAAAAGATTCCTGTTAATGGACAAGGGACTGATCAGCCCTCCTTTCCCCAGCAGACCACTCCGACACTGCTCCACCTGCGACATGAACACACAGGTAGGACAGGAGGCCTGCTCACAACTCAGGAATAGACCAGGAAGGAAAGTCCACCAAGCATGTCTTAGAACCAAACAGGACACTCTGGGATGCACAACCGCTGCCAGAAAGCAGTAAGAAGGCACTGATTTCTTCCTCGGTCACCACCGCCAGCACCATCTGAATCCAGGGCAGCACCAAGCCCTAGGGCAGGAGACAGAACCAGGGGTAGAATTTCCTGCTAGAGGAAAGAGGAAACCGTGATGCTGAGATCATGAGTCAGGTAAGAAAGGTTTCTGCTCAATTCAGGAAGCTGCCTTAGGATGCTTTTCACCCAGATCATCTGTCTTCGGTTTCCTGCTTCACCCTGGAGTGCACCTCTGATGCATTTCATATGCATTTCATAGTTTCCCTTTACACTCGGATCTTAATTATTCAAGGATTGCTAATCCAGGTGGCAGAAATCTCCAATATTGGCTGCCTGCCATTTATCGGCTGGGGGAGCATCTCCATCTGAGGGAGGGCAAAGGGAGCTTAAGGAAAGGTAATCAGTCAAGCAAGGAATCCTCACATTCAGACTCCTTCACAGAGTTAGGATGATGAATTTGTCTTGGCAGGAACCGATTCAAAATGGGGGATGCAGGGATATGAAAGAAGAGCAGGGAAAAGATCTCATAGAGGAAATTCCAGGAATCCTACCATCTGAATATGGCATTGCTGGAGATCATCTGGGCTATTTGTTTTACAGACAAGTGGTACTGAGAACCTTAAATCACAAAAGTGGTTCCTGTTGGACTTCCCTGGTGGTCCAGTGGTTGAGAGTCTGCCTGCCAGGGCAGGGGACACAGGTTCCATCCCTAGTCCAGGAAGATCCCATACACGTGGGGCCACTAAGCCCACATGCCGGAAAAAGAGAAGCTATCGCAATGAGAAGCTGACACTAGCGAGCAGCCCCAGATTGGCACAACTAGAGAAAAACCTAGTGCAATCAAAAAAAAAAAGATTCCTGTTAATGGACAAGGGACTGATCAGCCCTCCTTTCCCCAGCAGACCACTCCGTACACTGCTCCACCTGCGACATGAACACACAGGTAGGACAGGAGGCCTGCTCACAACTCAGGACTATACCCGTGTAAGGTGAGTCTTTAAAAGACAAAATGAACCCCACGAGAGATTTTGCGAGCTGTAGTTCACTGTAAGTACAAGAGTCACGTCCTGAAGACATGCATTCAGGGAAAGGGGCAAGGAGGCCAATTACACTGCCAAGTCTTCACACCCAGCTTTGAGAGATGGGATAGACCCAATGCCCATGGTCCCCACAGAGACACAGCCCCTGTCTCGAAAGTTCACACCACACTCAAGGCTCTGCCCTCACACCACCGACCTCCACCAAGCCTGTTCTGTGGAGTCCAGGATGAGCAACTCCACACATCACCCTAAAAGGACCGATCTCACACTCTGTGCAAGACACCAAGAGTCACTAAGCATGAAGCAGATGTAAAGGCTGACCCAGGTGTTTCAGAGACGTCCAGCCTAGTGCTTTCCTTACTATTGGAATCTTATGCATATATCTCTTCCTAGACCCTCAATCCAAGTTTCCAGAAGCTTCTCTTTGCATCACAGTGGCCTCAGAACTGAGGAGATGGCCAGTACAGACTGGGACACCCTAGTACAGAGGGCATATATCTTTGAGAAGAGCTTACTCCAGTTGGCTCCATGAAAGCACTTATCTGGGTCATACTGCTAGAGAGCTGATGTTTTCTTAACTATCAAATGTGAGAGATGAATGGTGGCTCCTTCTAACGCTAAAATGCTCAGGATGCTTCAGCACACCAACTACTCCAGGTGTTCCAATGGAGAAGTGGGGGATCAGCCCACCGCATCCCCAGAGCAGATCTCCAAGTAATACCTCCCACGAATCAGTTGCAAATGGATAAGAGTCACTCCTCTTGACCAGTACCCAATCCAACAGCAAACAAGAGCCTGAATCTTCCAAAGGAAGCCTGACTTCTTTCCAGGTGAGGTCTGAGCAAACTGATGGTTGGTCTGTGGTCTGTCCTGACTTGCTAGGGGAGTTACAGGTCCCTGCTTGCCTGCCAAGGCACCACAGGGGAACCTGGAATGTCAGCCAACAACTCTGTTCAAGAAACTGATAGTCTGAGATTAGTCTGACTTTTACGTGCGTGCGTAGTTATGTCCAACTCTTTGCAACCCTATGGACTGTAGCCCATCAGGCTCCTCTGTCCATGGAGCTTTCCAGGTAAGAATACTGGAGTGGGTTGCCATTTTCTTCTCCAGGGTAACTTTCCCACCCAGGGATTGAACCTACATCTCCTGCATTACAGGCAGATTCCTTATCACTGAGTCACCTGAGAGACATGAGTTGCATGTGCAGCAAAAGAGGAGCTCAATTTAATCTTCACTGAGATGCAAGGGCACATCTGGAAGAGTGGGCATGTCAGCTGAGAGCAAAGAATCCACTTTGGGGGTAACTCATGCTCCTTCTACTTTCCAAAGAAGGGCTGCCATTTTGTCGAGGAGAAGGCGGCTCTGATGGGGTGAGCTCTCTACCAGAAGCCACCCTGAGAATAAGCTCCATCCCCTCAAGTTTAAAAATGCTGGCTTGAGGGCTTCCCAGGTGGTCTGGTGGTTGAGAATCCATCGCCAATGCAGGGAACACAGGTTCAATCCTTGGTTCAGGAGGATCCCACGTGCCTCAGGGTGGCTGGGCCATTTTTCACAACTACCGAAGCCTGTCTGCCCTAGAGTCAGCGCTCTGCAACAGAAGTCACCGCCATGAGAAGCCTGTGCACCACAACTAGGGAGTAGCCCTACTCTGACAACTAGAGAAAGCCCACATGTAGCACTGAAGACCCACAACAGCCAAAATAAACCAACAGATCCTTCAAAAAAAAAACCCACTGGTTTGAGAAATGGAAGCAATATAGGTAGCTAGGATCTAATCCTCTCTTCCTCTGTTAGTTTTGAGAAGACCACAAACATGAAAGCCTCCAGTGTTTAAAAATGCTCTACTTGCTAGCTAGCTCAAAGCTGTGGCCCTAAGGCTAGTTCTCCACATGAGGGTCCCCGGATGCAAATGGGGACTGCTGATGAGTTCTGGAGCAGAGGGGAAATGCGGGAACCCAGGGTGGCTTTCCTGTGCCTAGATCCTGAGTCATCCTTTCAAGATGTTCAACTGGCCTGCATTTTCACAGGATACCACACTCACTAATAACTGCTCTTGAGTTTACAAAGGAAATTTTTAGAGGAAGCCAACTCTTTTTCCCAGAAGCGAAGAACTTGATGACTATGGTCTGCTCCACACAAGACAGATTCCTTCCCTGACACAGTGAAACAAGAATGATTCCTCTTTCTTTTTCTTTCTTTTTTTTTTTTGGTGGAGTTGCATGTCTTATGGGATCCTAAATGCCTCAACCCTAATCTTAGGCCTAGTTCCCTGACCAGGGATCAAATTCAGGTCCTAAGCAGTAAAAGTTATAACCACTGGACTGCCAAGGAATTCCCAGGAATGATTCCTCTTAAAGAAACTAAAAGTACTGTTGAAAAAAATTCAATTCGTTTCCAAAAGGCCTGTACTAGAGACCTCAGAAGGATCAAAAACACAGAACTATTGTCCCTGCCATCAAGGGATCTAGGACACAGAAGGTCTGCATTAGCCCTCAGCAGTATACACGGTGGGTATACAACTCAGAACAAGCCAGGTGCAATCACAAC
This sequence comes from Tragulus kanchil, assembly GCA_022376925.1. Taxonomy (NCBI): domain Eukaryota; kingdom Metazoa; phylum Chordata; class Mammalia; order Artiodactyla; family Tragulidae; genus Tragulus; species Tragulus kanchil. The sequence continues at coordinate 231,744,985 of JAIOJX010000028.1, forward strand.
TCAACACCGGCCGGCTGAGTGATCACCCCTCACTTCCCTTTATCCATAAAACAGGAATCATGAATCCACTTCATAGCTGACCTAAGATTTTGATGATGTAATCCATGCAAAAAGCTTAGCTATATACAAGAGTTACTATTATCAGCATAGGAATTAGAATCCAAGAAGACCAAGAAGTATCAATGTTTAAATAAAGATAAAGACCAAGGAAGTTTTTCTTAGGGTGACAATTATTATTTTTTTTAATCTTTATTGGAGTATAGCTGATTTACAGTGTTGTGTTAATTTCAGGTATACAGTAAACTGAATGTTATACATGTACATAGATCCCCTCTTTTTTACATTATTTCCCAGAGCATACTCTGTAATCACAGAGTATTTAGTAGAGTTCCTTGTGCTAGACAAAATTGTGTTAGTCACTCCATCGTGTCCAGTTCTTTGCAATCCCACGGACTATAGCCCACGAGGTTCCTCTGTCCCTGGAATTCTCCAGGCAAGAATATTGGAATGGGTTGCCATTTCCTTCTCCAGGGGATCTTCCTGACCCAGAGATGGAACCCGGATCTCCTGCACTGCTGGTGGATTCTTGACCGTCTGGACCACCAGGGAAGCCCTTTGTGCTATACAGCAGGTCCTTATTAGTGATCTGTTCTATATAGCCGTGGGTATATGTCAGTCCTTCTAACAGTGCATCTCTCCTCTCTCTCTTCCCCCTGGTTATCGTAAGTTTGTTTTCTACATCTGTGAAGGAAATTGTAAAACTAGGAGACATGGGAACCAGACTGGAGTGAAGAAAGACCAACAAAAAATGAAATGTGTTCTTAAATGAACTGATGACATTAAAAAGACTAGAAATTCTTGACTGGAAGATGATGCCTTCAAACTCGTTCTCTGGAGCCAGCAGGATCAGGAGAGACCCCACCAAGCACAGACATGGCAGAGAATTGTGAAGGAAGAAAACAGTGCTACCTTGTGAGACGCTTGGAACCTCTGAAGTTCTTTGAGCCAGAAAGATCTTCAGATGTTACTATGCCAGCTCCCTTTCAAAGTATACACGGTGGGTATACAACTCAGAACAAGCCAGGTGCAATCACAACTCAACACCGGCCGGCTGAGTGATCACCCCTCACTTCCCTTTATCCATAAAACAGGAATCATGAATCCACTTCATAGCTGACCTAAGATTTTGATGATGTAATCCATGCAAAAAGCTTAGCTATATACAAGAGTTACTATTATCAGCATAGGAATTAGAATCCAAGAAGACCAAGAAGTATCAATGCTTAAATAAAGATAAAAGACCAAGGAAGTTTTTCTTAGGGTGACAATTATTATTTTTTTTAATCTTTATTGGAGTATAGCTGATTTACAGTGTTGTGTTAATTTCAGGTATACAGTAAACTGAATGTTATACATGTACATAGATCCCCTCTTTTTTACATTATTTCCCAGAGCATACTCTGTAATCACAGAGTATTTAGTAGAGTTCCTTGTGCTAGACAAAATTGTGTTAGTCACTCCATCGTGTCCAGTTCTTTGCAATCCCACGGACTATAGCCCACGAGGTTCCTCTGTCCCTGGAATTCTCCAGGCAAGAATATTGGAATGGGTTGCCATTTCCTTCTCCAGGGGATCTTCCTGACCCAGAGATGGAACCCGGATCTCCTGCACTGCTGGTGGATTCTTGACCGTCTGGGCCACCAGGGAAGCCCTTTGTGCTATACAGCAGGTCCTTATTAGTGATCTGTTTTATATAGCCGTGGGTATATGTCAGTCCTTCTAACAGTGCATCTCTCCTCTCTCTCTTCCCCCTGGTTATCGTAAGTTTGTTTTCTACATCTGTGAAGGAAATTGTAAAACTAGGAGACATGGGAACCAGACTGGAGTGAAGAAAGACCAACAAAAAATGAAATGTGTTCTTAAATGAACTGATGACATTAAAAAGACTAGAAATTCTTGACTGGAAGATGATGCCTTCAAACTCGTTCTCTGGAGCCAGCAGGATCAGGAGAGACCCCACCAAGCACAGACATGGCAGAGAATTGTGAAGGAAGAAAACAGTGCTACCTTGTGAGACGCTTGGAACCTCTGAAGTTCTTTGAGCCAGAAAGATCTTCAGATGTTACTATGCCAGCTCCCTTTCAAAGTGGATGCGCACAATAGGAAACGACTGATTTGCTCAAGATTCCACAGCTAGCTAGAGACAGAGCTTTGATTACAACCACAGGCACTGATAACGACGCAGATGCTTTCCCCCCAGTCTAACCTTTCCTCTCAATGGGCATTCACCAGCCCCTCTGGCTGCCTCCCCATTCATCTCTCCCCTGCCTTTCCTCTGTAGCACTTCCCAAACCCACTCACTCTCTTTCACACACACAGCCCATGCACAGAAATTTGACTTGGTTTGGGGTCTTCTTTGTTTTCTTTTCTTTTCTTTTTTTGCATCCTTCCATAACATTTTGTGTGTGTGTTCATGTGGCAACCTACACGGAATATTAAATGTATCAGGACTTTCCTGTTGGTCCAGTGGCTAAGAATCCACCTGCCAATGCAGTGGACACGGGTTTGATCCCTGGTCCAGGAAGATCCCAAATGTCTCATAGCAAATAAGCCCATGCACCACAACTACTGAGCCCATGCTCTGAAGCCCAGGAGCCGAACGACTGAAGTCCTAGAGGCTGTGCTCCACAAGAGGCCACCACAACGAGACACCCGTGCACTACAACAAAGAGTAGCCCCTGTGCAACACAACTAGGAAAAGCCTGAGCACAGCAATGAAGACCCGGGGCAGCCAAAAATAAATCTAGAACTGATTTGAATGCATTCTAATGAGATGGATGAATCTAGAACCTATCATACAGAGTAAAGTATGTCAGAGAGAAAAAGATAAATATTGTATACTGACACGTGTGTATGGAATCTAGAAAGATGGTGCTGCTACATGAATAGGCAGAGCAGCAGTAGAGAGATGGACATGGAGAACAGTCTTATGGACATTGGGGTGAGAGAGGGGAATATGCTGTGGGACTAGAGGATCTCAAACAGGAGCTCTGTGGTGACCTGAGATGGGGAGGGAGATGGTGGGGAGGCTCGGGAGGGGAGGTTCAGGAGGAGGGGGGACATATGTATACCTATGGCAGATTCGGCTCGATGTGTGGCAGTCAACAATAAAATCCTGTAAAAAATAAAATAATTTTTAAAAAGTAAAAGTTAAGGTGATACATTTTCTTATTTTTTATTTATTATTTGTTTGATTTTGTTTTTTGCTTTTTTGTCTGGCTGCCCTGGGTCTTCACTGCTCTGTGGGCTTTCTCTACTTGAAGCAAGCAGCAACTCTCTATTTGAGGTGTGTGAGCTTCTCACAGCAGTGGCGTCTCTTACGGCAGAGCACAGGTCCTAGGTGGTGGGGCAGGGCCTTCCGTACTTGCAGCGCATAAGCGCAGTACTTTTGGCTCAGTAGTTTTAGCTTGAGGGCTCTAGAATCCAGGCTCAGTAGGTGTGGCGCACAGGCTCAGTTGCTCCACAGCATGTGCAATCTCCCCAACTAAGAATCAGACCAGGTTCAAAGGGTACAGTCCTTCATGGGATAAAGTCAAGGTCCCTTGTCTTGTTGGGGTTTATAGTCCAGTGGGACAGACAGACAGGAATCAGAACGCAGACATATATCTGTTTGTTTGTTTGTTTGTTTTTCATGGTGAGTGCCATGCTGGATCTTAGGAGAGGGTCTACCTCCTCTGGTAAAGGCACAAAACAGACTTTATCTGTGGTCATCAGAGGCTTGACACAGCACAGAATAACAGCTAAAGAGACTTAGCAGGGAAGAGCCAAGCCAGGGAGTAGGGGGAGAGACACAATCAAAAGAATGAGTCTGGGGGCCTTTCCCGGTTGCCCAGTGGTTAAGACTCCATGCTTCCACGACAGGGGCACAGGTTCAATCCCTGGTTGAGGAACTAAGATCCCACATGCCTTGAGGTACGGCTAAAGTTTTTTATTTTTATTTTTTAAATTGGATTTATTTATTTATTTATTTATTTTCATCCATCTTTATTCTTTGGCCTGTGTGGGCCTCCCACTGCAGTGGCCTCTCTTTCCACAGAAAACTAGCTCTGGGCACATGCAACCCAGAGCACTGGCTCACAATTTGATACACCGGCCCAGCCGCTCTGCAGCACATGGGATCCTCCCGGACCAGGGATCCAGTCAGTGCCTTCCACACTACAAGGCGGACTCTCCACCCACCGGACCACCAGGGAAGCCCTAAAGTTTTAAAAAAAGAAAGAATGAGCTCAAATGAAGAGGGAAGAAACACACTATACTAAGATCGATTCAGGCAGCGGTGCCTCTAACATCAATCATAGTATGGAAAGGCATTTCAGGATGGCGATGCAATGGCAGTGGTGGCCGTGTGTTGTGGGGTTGTGTCCCCCAAATGCGTCCCCTAGATATATGCTTAAGTCCTAAACCTGGTAGCTAGGAATGTGATCTTATTTAGAAATAGGGTCTTTGTAGATGATTCAATCAAGATGAGGTCACTCTGGATTGAAGCGGGCCCTATTCTGACGGCTGGTATCTTAATAAGAAGAGGGGGATCTGAGGAAAGAGACAGACCCAGGGACAGGCAAGGATGGAGGCAGAGACTCTAATGTTGCAGCTACAAACAGAGGAACTCCAAGAATTGCTGGGAGCCACCAGGAGCTGGGAAGAAGCTAGGCAGGATTCTTTCCTAGGGCCTCCAGGGAGAGCATGATGGCCAACCCCTTGATCTCAGACTTCTAGCCTCCTGAACTATGAGAAAAAAGTCCGTACACTGTTTTAAGTCTCCCAGCTTGGGATACTTCATCACTGCAGTCCCTAGAAACTACCACAGGATCGGATGTGGAAAACGCCCCAGTCTGGGATGTTTGTGTCTCTTTTCTTGGAATACGGAGGGAAAGAAAAATAAAGAATGAGACTTTCATCTCAAAATTCCTAGCCTAATACCCAGTTAGAAAAAAAGGTATGACAAACCTAGCCACTGGATTAAGCAGAGCCACCACTTTGCTGACTAAGGTCGGTATAGTCAAAGCTAAGGCTTTTCCAGTAGTCACGTATGGATGTGAGAGTTGGACCATAAAGAAGGCTGAGAGCAGAAGAATTGATGCCTTCAAACTGTGGTGTTAGAGGACACTCTTGAAAGAGTCCTGTGGACAGCAAGGAGATCGAACTAGTCAATCCTGAAGGAAATCAATCCTGAATATTCACTGGAAGGATTGATGCTGAAGCTAAAGTTCCAATATTTTGGCCACCTGATGCAAAGAGCTGACTCACTGGGAAAGACCCTGATGCTGGCAAAGATTTAGGACAGGCGAAGGGGGCATCAGAGGATGAGATAGTTGGATGCCATCATTGACTTAACGAACAGCAGTCTGAGCAAACTCCGGAAAACAGTTAGGTAGGACTAGCTAGGGAAGCCTAACTCATCCATGGGGTCGCAAAGAGTCCGTCACAACTGAGTAGCTAAACAAAACCTTTACCACCCATTTATAATCCAGGCCTGTTGACCTTAATCTCAGTTTCTGAATCTGATAGATAAGTATAGGTGCCTGGGTTTCAATACCCTGCGGGGGTCCGGGTAGGGCGAGGATCTTCCAACTGCCTAGCCAGGGGCAATTCCAGATTTCCCATACAAGAGGGAACAGGGGCACTCCTGGCATTTGGGGTAGACCAGGCAGAACAGCTAGGAAACAGGGCTAAATGCAAAGCAGTCACCCTGCCCCTCCCACATAATGAAAACACCTGTTTTCAGGTGGCGTCAGGTGCCAAGTCCCATAGAGCACACTGATCTCGCCAAGCTTAATGTCGGAACACACTCTGGGGACAGCTGATGGAGACCACGGGGATAGAGAGCACTCCACACAACAGTTTCCCAGGATTGCCACTGAAGCTTGCCTGCTGATGGGGTCTCCCAAGAGAGTGCCCCGCTTGGGGAGCCACGGATGCACATGAGGCAGCACCCGCTGCTTGTGACACAGAGGACGCAATGGGATCCCCAGCCCAGAGGCGCAAATCCGGTTCTCCCAGAGTCCTGCAAAGCCCCCAGGGCCACGTGAGCGCCCAGTCACCTGCCAGGCACGCTTGCCACCTCCCACCCGCTGCGCCAGCACCCAAGTGTTCCAGTGCCTGTCACTGCGCCGCCTCCAACGCTGTCAACACAAACACCCACACCCAGGAAGGGAGCAAAAATAACCAGGCGTCTCATAGCGATGCCTCATCCCCTTCCCCAGGGGAGCTGGGTCTCTCCCATCCCCTGGAGGACCTGAGGGTCCAGAGAGCTGGGGGGAGGGGAGGAGAGGGCGGGGACAAGAGAAAGGGCGGACCAGGAGCGAGAGCCAGATCCGCCCCCAGGCCTCTGTCTGCGCTTTCACAGCAAGATGATCTTTAAGAGGGATAAACATCAGAGGCTGTTCCGGGCAGTGAAGCGGCACTGGGTGTCCCTCTCCTTTAGGAGGCCTCGGCTGGCAGCTCTGGCTACCAGCAAGTTCCCATATGCGTCTAAAGTCTGCAAACTTGGAGGATGAGTCAGGCTGTCGCTAAATTCTGCCTCCAGGGCCGCCCTGGAGGCGTGTTTGCCTCTTCCAGGCAGATGTATTCGTGTCCCGCTGGAAAAAAGCCACAAGCTAATCCCAGACCAGAACCCGCATCCAATGAGACTGGTCTATCAAAGGACTTCCTCATCTGAACCGGGAAATCAAACCCTGGTGCTGTGGGTTCAGTTGTGCTAAGTCACTTCAGTCGTGTCCGGCTCTTTGTGACCGGATGGACTGTAGCTCTCCAGGCTCCTCTGTCCACGGGATTCTCCGGGCAAAGAACACTAGAGCGGGCTGCTGTGACCTCATGGGCTCAGCTGTGTCCCCCCAAAAGAGCCTGATGTTGGGAAACACAGAAGGCCAAAGGACAAGGGGGAGACAGAGGACGATATGGTCGGATGGAATCGCCGAATCAATGGACGTACATTTGAGCAAACTCCAGGAGACAGTGAAGGACACGCAACTCGGGTGCACTGCAGTCCATGGGGTCGCAAGGAGTCGGACACGACCGCGCGACTGAACTGAACTGAAAAGATACGTCGACGTCCTAAATCTCTTTCCTATAAATGTGACTACATCTCTCCCCAAAGGCTGTAAGACTGGGTGGCTTAAGTAACAGAAAGATATTTCCTCGCAGTTCTGGAGGCTGGAAGTCTGCAATCCAAATCAGCAGGGCTGGTTTTCTCCTCAGCTTGTAGACGGCCACCCTCTCACAACATCTCCCTGTGTCCATGTATCTCTGATGTGAGTGCGTCCAAATCCTCTTTTCTCATAAGGACACCAGTCAGACCTGATGACAATGCACCTCAGGGCCTCGTTTTAACTTCATTACCTCTGTTCATTACCTCGAAATCTAGTTCAGTCCCTGGGTCGGGAAGGTCCCCTGGAGGAGGGCATGGCAACCCACTCTAGCACTCTTGCCTGAAAAATCCCACGGACAGAGGAGACTGGTGGATTGTAGTCCATAGGCTCACAAGTCAGACACAACTGAGGGACGGAGCACAAAGCACCTCGTTAAGGGCCCTATCTCCAAGTGTATTCACCTTCTGCATCACCACGTGTTAAGGCTTCAACTCTTGAGGAAGGGGGAAACACATCCCCAATTCAGCCCATGACAGTGACCTTATTTGTAAAACATTTACATTTAAAGTTGGGTCTTCGCAGCTGTAATGAGTTAAGATGAGGCTATACTGGAAGAAAGCGGACTCCGAATCCAAAACGACTGGTGTCCTCCCAGCAGAGCCGAAGCTTGGAGTGCACTGACAAGTCAAGGGATGCCAAGGACTGTCCACAGCCTTGAATCTAGAAGGGAAGAGATTACCCCCAGGGCCTTCAGAAGAAGCAAAGCCCTGCCAACACCTTGACTTTGAAACTGTAGCCTCCACAATTGTGGGAAAAGAAATCTGAGGGTTTTTTCTATGGTGGAGGGGCGGGGGAACGTTTTCATAGTTTTCTCAAGGCACAAAACTGTCCTTTATTTTATTTATTTTTTTTAATTTTATTTATTTATCTTTTGGGGGGTGGGGTGGGGAGGGAGGGGGATGGATGGGCCACTTCTATTGGTCTTTCATTTCTCTATTTTCGTCCATCATTGTTCTTTGGCTCCTGTGGGCCTCCCATCGCTGTGGCCTCTGTTGTCGCAGAGCACCGGCTCTGGGCGCGTGCGCTCCAGAGCACTGGCTCGTGATTGGACACAGCAGTCCAGCCACTCCGCGGCATGTGGGATCTTCCCGGGCCAGGAATCGAACCGGTGCCCCTCGCACTGCAAGGTGGACTCTTTACCTACTGGACCACCAGGGACACCCTCTTTTATGTTTTTATTTTATTACTTTATTTGTTTTTAGTTTCGCTGAGTCTGTGGCAGTGCACGGCTCTTTGCTGCTGGGCTCGGGCTTTCTCTGGTTGCGGTGTGCAGGCTTCATCACGGCGGCTTCTCGCTGCGGGGGCTTCTCTGGTGGCAGAGCATAGGCTCTAGGACACTCAGGCTCCAGTAGTGGCTGCTCGCTGACTTCGTTGCCAGGCAGCATGTGGGATCTTAGGGCCTCAACCAGGGATCGAACCCATGTCCCCTGCATTTGTAGGCAGAATCTTAACCACTGGACCACCAGGGACGTCCTCTTTAAGTCATTCACTTTGTGGTACTTTGTTAAGGCAACCATAGGCACTAATACCTAGGAACCCCAGCTGGAACAGGCTGGCACTGAAGGTTTGGACCTCTGAAGCCACTTAGCAATCAATAGAAAGCCTCAATCAAATTTACTAAATTGATAATCGACTAAGCTTCCATGAAAACAAACTATAAGCTTTAAATAAAATTCTAAAATGGAGTCACAATTCAACAAAGTCATCATCAGCACTGTCTGTATAGCCAGAATGCCTGAACCTAGATCCCTGTTTTGTCACTAGCCACTCAGCCTTGGCCAAGTCATACCTTTGAGTCCTCAGTTTTCCCTATCTGTGGAATGGGGATGATAATGATGATGATGATGATTTAATATTTATAAAACACAATATGCCTGGTCCAGAGTTGAACCTGTAAAAAGGTTTGATTGTTCTAACAAATGGTAATGTCACCAAAACATGCTCCTCTCAGCGGTGTGTCACAGCCATAAAACTCTTGGATCAGGCCTCCCTGACCCTAGACTGAGCAGACACAGCATCAAAATTCACCAAAAGTTCCCGAATGAGCAGGGCAACATGGAAAAATTTAACACTTAAAAAAAAAAAAAAATTACAAAAACATTAAAACCCTAAGGTTACATCTGGTTGCTAGAGCAAGGAGAAAATATTTTTTTAAAAAAATGTACTTTGAGAATCCATGTGAAATTGATGGATGGTTCACATTGACTGGCAGAAATAGACAAGAGACACGGTCCGGCAGAGGTGGAGACAGCAGGGCAGGGAGTCAGGATCCAGTGGCAAACCCAGCCCACCCTGTTTGCAGCACAAAAATGCCTCCCTCAACACCTACAGTATGGGGTGGGCTGCACTGAAATCTTTTGTCTACTTCAATTCTTTAATGTTATCACAATAGCCTTAAATAAACCAATAAATACTTTATGAGCCACAGTAGTGGCTGCTCGCTGACCGTTGCCAGGCAGCATGTGGGATCTTAGGGCCTCAACCAGGATCGAACCCATGTCCCCTGCATTTGTAGGCAGAATCTTAACCACTGGACCACCAGGGACGTCCTCTTTAAGTCATTCACTTTGTGGTACTTTGTTAAGGCAACCATAGGCACTAATACCTAGGAACCCCAGCTGGAACAGGCTGGCACTGAAGGTTTGGACCTCTGAAGCCACTTAGCAATCAATAGAAAGCCTCAATCAAATTTACTAAATTGATAATCGACTAAGCTTCCATGAAAACAAACTATAAGCTTTAAATAAAATTCTAAAATGGAGTCACAATTCAACAAAGTCATCATCAGCACTGTCTGTATAGCCAGAATGCCTGAACCTAGATCCCTGTTTTGTCACTAGCCACTCAGCCTTGGCCAAGTCATACCTTTGAGTCCTCAGTTTTCCCTATCTGTGGAATGGGGATGATAATGATGATGATGATGATTTAATATTTATAAAACACAATATGCCTGGTCCAGAGTTGAACCTGTAAAAAGGTTTGATTGTTCTAACAAATGGTAATGTCACCAAAACATGCTCCTCTCAGCGGTGTGTCACAGCCATAAAACTCTTGGATCAGGCCTCCCTGACCCTAGACTGAGCAGACACAGCATCAAAATTCACCAAAAGTTCCCGAATGAGCAGGGCAACATGGAAAAATTTAACACTTAAAAAAAAAAAAAAATTCCAAAAGCATTAAAACCCTAAGGTTACATCTGGTTGCTAGAGCAAGGAGAAAATATTTTTTTAAAAAAATGTACTTTGAGAATCCATGTGAAATTGATGGATGGTTCACATTGACTGGCAGAAATAGACAAGAGACACGGTCCGGCAGAGGTGGAGACAGCAGGGCAGGGAGTCAGGATCCAGTGGCAAACCCAGCCCACCCTGTTTGCAGCACAAAAATGCCTCCCTCAACACCTACAGTATGGGGTGGGCTGCACTGAAATCTTTTGTCTACTTCAATTCTTTAATGTTATCACAATAGCCTTAAATAAACCAATAAATACTTTATGAGCCACAGTTGGGAAACCATGGAAACAACCCTCTGCAATGTCTTCCGGCTCTTTTTTCCCCAAAATATTTAACGTCAGGGACTGAATTCTAAGGAAAACTCCCAGTGCCTTCTTTTCTTTTCCAAAGTCTAAGATAATCACGGAGAAAACATGACTGTTTTAGAACAAACTACATAACACTGGACGTTAAAGACAAAGCAGAGTTTTGAGAGGGCGAAGAGTTCTGTACTAAAAAGTCAGTTAAGGTTAATAGTAACTTTTTTTCAACATTATTCTATGTCCTAGAAATCAATTTATTGTCACATTTATACAGATGCACCATATCTACGCTCCATACACACATATGTTGCACGCACCAGGCACTATTTTAAGCTCATAACAAATACCTCGATTTAATCTCCACAATGATCCTGTGAGATAGATGATCTGTGTATTATGCCCATTTTACAGATGAGGAAACTAAGACCTGAAAAGTCACTTAACTTTGAACACATGGTTTCTCGGGGCTCTAGAGCTGGGATTCAAATCCAGGCAACTGATCTCCTCACTCTTCCCAACTAAACCAGGCAGCTTAGATCAGTCTTCTCGTTCATTTGCTCACTATTTCAGTGATCCATGTTCATCATTAAGCAGACTGCTTTTGAGTTTCAATGTTACCACCTTGCAAAATGCAAACTTGTTTTAATCATTTTTAATTGAGGATGGTACCACCAACTCAATGAGGTTGAGCAAACTCTGAGATAGTGAAGGACAGGGAAGCCTGGCATGCTGCAGTCAATGGGGTCGCACAGTCGGACACATCTGAGCGACTGAAAAGTAAACAACAATTTAGATATAAAAAATGTACTTTGAGAATCCATGTGAAATTGATGGATGGTTCACATTGACTGGCAGAAATAGACAAGAGACACGGTCCGGCAGAGGTGGAGACAGCAGGGCAGGGAGTCAGGATCCAGTGGCAAACCCAGCCCACCCTGTTTGCAGCACAAAAATGCCTCCCTCAACACCTACAGTATGGGGTGGGCTGCACTGAAATCTTTTGTCTACTTCAATTCTTTAATGTTATCACAATAGCCTTAAATAAACCAATAAATACTTTATGAGCCACAGTTGGGAAACCATGGAAACAACCCTCTGCAATGTCTTCCGGCTCTTTTTTCCCCAAAATATTTAACGTCAGGGACTGAATTCTAAGGAAAACTCCCAGTGCCTTCTTTTCTTTTCCAAAGTCTAAGATAATCACGGAGAAAACATGACTGTTTTAGAACAAACTACATAACACTGGACGTTAAAGACAAAGCAGAGTTTTGAGAAGGCGAAGAGTTCTGTACTAAAAAGTCAGTTAAGGTTAATAGTAACTTTTTTTCAACATTATTCTATGTCCTAGAAATCAATTTATTGTCACATTTATACAGATGCACCATATCTACGCTCCATACACACATATGTTGCACGCACCAGGCACTATTTTAAGCTCATAACAAATACCTCGATTTAATCTCCACAATGATCCTGTGAGATAGATGATCTGTGTATTATGCCCATTTTACAGATGAGGAAACTAAGACCTGAAAAGTCACTTAACTTTGAACACATGGTTTCTCGGGGCTCTAGAGCTGGGATTCAAATCCAGGCAACTGATCTCCTCACTCTTCCCAACTAAACCAGGCAGCTTAGATCAGTCTTCTCGTTCATTTGCTCACTATTTCAGTGATCCATGTTCATCATTAAGCAGACTGCTTTTTGAGTTTCAATGTTACCACCTTGCAAAATGCAAACTTGTTTTAATCATTTTTAATTGAGGATGGTACCACCAACTCAATGAGGTTGAGCAAACTCTGAGATAGTGAAGGACAGGGAAGCCTGGCATGCTGCAGTCAATGGGGTCGCACAGTCGGACACATCTGAGCGACTGAAAAGTAAACAACAATTTAGATATAACAGAATATAACATTGTTATATTAGTTTCAGGTGCATATCATTAATTCAGTATATGAATATACTGCAAATGATCCCCCAAATAAGTCTCATTAACATCTATCACCAAAATGCAAACTCCAAATCACTACCACTCAGCCGCCAAGAGGGTAGGTAACCCACAAACTCTCACCGCCTCAGTACTAGTCATTCCTTCCGTGTTCTTTTTTTTTTTTAAGCCTCTTTTTTTTCGGTTATTCTAGGTTTTCACTGCTGCCAGATGCTCGTCTCTAGTTGCAGGGAATGGGGACTACTCTGTAGTTGAGGTGAGCAGGCTTCTTGTTGTGGCCACTTCTCTTATTGTGGGACTCGAGCTCTAGGGCACACAGGCTTCAGTAGTTGTGGCCCATGGGCTCCACAGTTGCAGCTCCAAGGCTCTAGAGCACAGGCTCCATAGTTGTGGATCACGGACTTAGTTGTTCCTCAGCATGTGGGATCTTCCCGGACCAGGGATCGAACCCATGTCTCCTGCATTGGCAGGTGAACTCTTCACCACTGAGCTACCAGGGAAGCCCTCCTTCCATGTTCTTTAGCAGTGGGATTGCACTGTCAAAATAAGCTCTTCAGAAACCGAACACACCTTTACTGAAAAAGTGCAATTCTGAATTTCTTTTAAAAGGTGTATCTTATACAGGGATCACACCTGTGTAAATGATCACAAGTGCTATCTTTACATTATATCAGACCTGCTTGTAAAGTGTTCCAGCACATTCCCCCGAAGGACTGCCAGAGAAGGTGAGGTGAGGGTAAATCCCTTTGTATCTCAAAAGCTGTTCTGAGGACCCCCTTCTCCCACCCCTTCCCCAATTCCTTGCACCTCATAATCTAAGCATGCAGATGAAAAACTGATTTATCCAGTGTAGAATCAAGGATGTTTGCCCCCAAACATAATGCAAACCTAAGTCTAGAGAAAGTAAAAGCTGTTTTCGACTGAGAAGGCAATTATCCAGCCAAACTGGTTGAACAAGAAAATTTGCAAATTTCAGGTTCTTGTTTCCTAGAGGTCTAAAGGTGAGCTACCAATACAATGGGTCAGGAATGCAACGCTGAAATGTTACAATTTAGAAAGAAAGTTTAAAAAATCAATCTTGATACAATCTAAGTCCTCAAATCCTCCAGAAAGTGAACCGCGGAGCCCAGCCAATAGGTCTGGGTGTGGTCCTCATCAGAGTGGCTGGGCCTCTCTCCCAAAGAAACAGGCCTCCTGGGACCCAAAGATGGGAGGGACCACAGGACAAAGCAGGTTCTGTTCAAGTGGGAAGCCTGTGTTCCAAGTCGGGAGAGACGGAAAGCAAGCTGGAGCCGCACTATTCCTTGTTTGCAACCCTCATGATTCCTATTACATGTGTTCATGCAGCCTCCAAACCCATTTTGAGGCTCAGACACGGAAGTGGAGGGAAGGACCTCGTCTGGCTGGGCAACTCTTTGCCAGCGGTCACTCTTCGCTTTCCACAGACGTGACTGCATTTTTACAGTAACATACGATTCCTGTGCCCCCGACCAAAAGACCCTCCAAGGGGTTTGTGTTGGCTCCACATGCACGGGAGATCTTCACCCACGCTCTTCACCTATTGGCTACCCTTCCAACATCATGACCTGGCATTCCATTCCCTCCTCCACCACCACACCTCCCTTTCGTGGAATGCCCCTTCTTCTTCTGTCCAGCTAGGAAAATCCAACCCATCCTTCCGAGGTCCACTGAGCCCCTTCCACCTCTGTGAAGCCTTTCTGACCTCCAAATCAGGTTAGATGGTCTGTCATCCATGACCCCAGCCCACATGCGTGCATACTAAGTCACTTCAGTCATGTCTGACTCTGTGACCCCATGGACTGTAGCCCACCAGGCTCCTCTGTCTATGGGATACTCCAGGTAAGGATACTGGAGTGGGTTGCCATGTCCTCCTCTGGGGGATCTTCCCAATCCAGGGATCGAACAATGTCTCTTAGATCTTCTGCACTGGCAGGCAGGTTCTTTACCACTAGCGTCACCTGGGAAGCCCCAGTGCCCAGTGGTTCTTAAAGTGTGGCCTCTGGATGAGCAGCATTAATATCAAACTTCTTGCCCTCCACCCCAGACCTGCTAAATCAGAAACTCTAGGCCAGAAACCTGTGCTTTCACAAGCCCTCTTGCTAAATCAGGTTCCAATGCCCACCCAACCTGGTCTCCCACAGCAGTAGATTATGATCAATGCATTATTCCACCTCTGCCCACTTCACTTAGGGGTGCCCTCTTGTAAGCCCCTCGGAACCTGGCAGGCAATAAACACCTGCTTGTTGAATTAGCCTAAGGAACCTCTTCTACAGTCAGAGAGAAAAAAAAATGGTGTGAAGTCAGCAACTTTACAGGCTACCAAACCTTCACCACTGCATACATTCAGGCACATAATGACAGCAACACCTATACCTACAGAAGAAAACAGGATTGGGCAGCATTTCCCTGGACCAAGTGATTTAAGAAAAATTAATACATGGCTCCCTATCATGCCCATGATCCAAGATAAGATTCCTTGGGCAGGTGAAAACATACTCAGGAATGTAGGGAAAGACATGGATTTGTGTCTCACAAGGACTCTTCCCTGGTGCCACTGAACTATCCCCCTGCATCCCAAAGGAAAGGAATGACTAATTGCTATGTGGGATTAACCCACAATATTTGGTATCATGTCCTCTTGCCTCATCAGAGTTATTGATTTCAAGTCCCAGCTCTGCAAACTCAACACATGCTTGGTGCCCACATAACTAAGTCCTCTAGGAATGAAAAAAAGGAAGAACAGGGCTTCCCTGGTAGCTCAGTGGTAAAGAATCCACCTGCCAATGAAGGAGACGTGGTTCAATCCCTAATCCAGGAAGATTCCACATGCCGGGGAGCAACTAAGCCCATGCAAAATGCTCTCCAGATTCCAAATAAAAGACAAAAGGAAGTTTAGAACACCACCACAGGAGAGAAGGGTCTGCTCACTCCACACACATCATGCTTTATTTAGAAGTCAGGTTAATGCAATGAACCCATTCACTGAAGACCTAGGTTAAGAGGTCATACACTTCACAGACAGACTGTCCTCAATCCCTCCAATCACCTGGATGGAAAGAAAAATTATGACTTGTCCTAAGACTCCTTCCACTCCAAAATAAACCACAGAGCCTTTACTAGGACTCCCAACGAACATTTACAATGTCCATCCATGGCCCCGTGGTCTCACTGACAGATAGCTACTAATAACAGCCCAGTGATCTTGGCTTTCCTAAGGAGAAGAGTTTGGGGTGGTGAAAATTATCACTAAATACAGCACTGACTGGGTGGGTCTGCACTTTGCAGCAACTCTAAACTTGATGAAGATACTTGATGGAAAATACAGTATATTTCAAACATAGTTCTCTGTAGACCATGACTGCATTCTGGAAAGAAAAAAGAGACACAAATGCCAAGGTAGACACTTGGAAGGATAAACACAAACAATAGTACTGTTAAATGATAATAATATTGTAAAACGCTCACAATAAACACACGAACATAAGATAAACACCACTAACTGTTAGGGAAATGAACATGAAAATTACAGTGAGATAGCACTTCAGG
The DNA here is from genome assembly GCA_022376925.1 of Tragulus kanchil. Taxonomy (NCBI): domain Eukaryota; kingdom Metazoa; phylum Chordata; class Mammalia; order Artiodactyla; family Tragulidae; genus Tragulus; species Tragulus kanchil. Next base: position 231,761,243 of record JAIOJX010000028.1, read on the forward strand.
AATCAGGAGCCTGGTGCATTGCTGATGGGAATGGAAATCAGTACAGTCACTGTGGAAACTAGGGTGCCAGTTACTCAAAAAACTTTTACAATTCCTGGTGCCACTGAACTATCCCTGCATCCCAAAGGAAAGGAATGACTAATTGCTATGTGGGATTAACCCACAATATTTGGTATCATGTCCTCTTGCCTCATCAGAGTTATTGATTTCAAGTCCCAGCTCTGCAAACTCAACACATGCTTGGTGCCCACATAACTAAGTCCTCTAGGAATGAAAAAGGAAGAACAGGGCTTCCCTGGTAGCTCAGTGGTAAAGAATCCACCTGCCAATGAAGGAGACGTGGTTCAATCCCTAATCCAGGAAGATTCCACATGCCGGGGAGCAACTAAGCCCATGCAAAATGCTCTCCAGATTCCAAATAAAAGACAAAAGGAAGTTTAGAACACCACCACAGGAGAGAAGGGTCTGCTCACTCCACACACATCATGCTTTATTTAGAAGTCAGGTTAATGCAATGAACCCATTCACTGAAGACCTAGGTTAAGAGGTCATACACTTCACAGACAGACTGTCCTCAATCCCTCCAATCACCTGGATGGAAAGAAAAATTATGACTTGTCCTAAGACTCCTTCCACTCCAAAATAAACCACAGAGCCTTTACTAGGACTCCCAACGAACATTTACAATGTCCATCCATGGCCCCGTGGTCTCACTGACAGATAGCTACTAATAACAGCCCAGTGATCTTGGCTTTCCTAAGGAGAAGAGTTTGGGGTGGTGAAAATTATCACTAAATACAGCACTGACTGGGTGGGTCTGCACTTTGCAGCAACTCTAAACTTGATGAAGATACTTGATGGAAAATACAGTATATTTCAAACATAGTTCTCTGTAGACCATGACTGCATTCTGGAAAGAAAAAAGAGACACAAATGCCAAGGTAGACACTTGGAAGGATAAACACAAACAATAGTACTGTTAAATGATAATAATATTGTAAAACGCTCACAATAAACACACGAACATAAGATAAACACCACTAACTGTTAGGGAAATGAACATGAAAATTACAGTGAGATAGCACTTCAGGAATCAGGAGCCTGGTGCATTGCTGATGGGAATGGAAATCAGTACAGTCACTGTGGAAACTAGGGTGGCAGTTCCTCAAAAAATTAAACACAGGGGCTTCCCTGGTGGTCCAGTGGGTAAAGCGTCCACCTTGCAGTGCAGGGGGCGCCAGTTCAATCCACGGCCCAGGAAAATCCCACACGCCGCAGAGTGGCCTGACAAGGATGTCCAATTACTAGCCAGCCCTCTGGAGTGGTGCTCTGCAACGAGGGAGGCCCCTGTGATGGGAGGCCTACACAGGCCAAAGAATAAAGATGAATGAAAATAAATAAATGAAAGACCAGTAAAAGTGACCAAAATTAAAAAACAAAAAAAGAAAAGAAAAAAATCATGAATCAAGAATTATGAATGATCCAGCATTCGTGAGTTTCTACTCAAAACAACTGAAAGCAGGGACTCCGACAGATACGTGTAACCCATGTTGGTACCAGCATTATGCACAAGAATCAGGATATGAAAACAGGGCTTCCCCTGGTGGTCCAGTGGGTAAGGACACCACCTTGCAGTGCAAGGGGCGCCAGTTCGACCCCTGGCCTGGGAAGATCCCACGTGCCGCTGAGCGGCTGGACGGATGTGTCCAATTACCAAGCCAGAGCTCTGGAGCGCATGCGCCCAGAGCCAGTGCTCTGCAACGACAGAGGCCACCGTGATGGGAGGCCCACAGGAGCCAAAGAATAAAGATGAATGAAAATAAATAAATGAAAGACCAGTAAAAGTGACCAAAATTAAAAAACAAAAAAAGAAAAGAAAAAAATCATGAATCAAGAATTATGAATGATCCAGCATTCGTGAGTTTCTACTCAAAACAACTGAAAGCAGGGACTCCGACAGATACGTGTAACCCATGTTGGTACCAGCATTATGCACAAGAATCAGGATATGAAAACAGGGCTTCCCCTGGTGGTCCAGTGGGTAAGGACACCACCTTGCAGTGCAAGGGGCGCCAGTTCGACCCCTGGCCTGGGAAGATCCCACGTGCCGCTGAGCGGCTGGACGGATGTGTCCAATTACCAAGCCAGAGCTCTGGAGCGCATGCGCCCAGAGCCAGTGCTCTGCAACGACAGAGGCCACCGTGATGGGAGGCCCACAGGAGCCAAGGAACAAAGACGAATGAAAATGGAGAAATGAAAGACCAATAGAAGTGGCCCGCCCACTCCCCTCCCTCCCCAACCCGACCCCTGCCCAAAGTAAATAAATAAATAAATCTTAAAGAAAAAAAAAAAGATATGAAAACAAAGCGTCTACCATCAGATGGATGGATAAACAAAACATGATATGCACAATACAATGGAGGATCACTGACCCCTTGAAGGAAGGAAATTACAACACATGCTACAACACAGATGTAGTTACGCTAAGTGAAATCAGTCAGTCACAAAAGGGCAAATGCTATATAACTCCACTTACATGAAGTACCTATAACAGTCAAGCTCCTAGATACAGAAAGTAAAATGGTCGTTGTCAGGACTAGGGGGAGGGAGAAACAGAGAGTGACTGTTTACTGGATATGGCAGTTCAGTTTGGGAAGACGGGAAAGTTCTAGAGCAGGATGGTGGTGACGGGTGTACAACAGTGTGAACAACTCAAAATGGTTAAAAGGATAAATTTTATTTATATCAATATTTAATACCAAATGAAAAAGAAAGAAACACTAGCAAAAGCTGTTTAATGATGTGTTTGAACTTCCCTGGTGGTGCAGTGGCAAAGAATCCGCCTGCAAAGCCGGAGACACAGGTTCCAGCCTTGGTCTGGGAAGACCCCACATGCCATGGAGCAACTAAGCCCGAGGTGTGTCACAGCTACTGAAGCCTGCACACCCTTGATCTAGGGCTGCACCCGAGAAGTCACTGCAATGAGAAGCCTACACACAGCAATAAAGACTAGCTCGCCCCTGCACACAGCAAGGAAGACCCAGCACAACCAAAAGAAAAATAGTTAAATAAATTACGGGGCTTCCCCTGGTGGTCCAGTGGGTAAGGACACCGCCTTGCAGTGCAAGGGGCGCCGGTTCGACCCCTGGCCTGGGAAGATCCCACGTGCCGCGGAGCGGCTGGACCAATGTGTCCAATTACCAAGCCGGAGCTCTGGGGCGCATCCGCCCAGAGCGGCGCTCTGCGACGACAGAGGCCACTGCAATGGGAGGCCCAGAGGAGCCGAAGAACAAAGACGGATGAAAATAGAGAAATGAAAGACCAATAGAAGTGGCCCGCCCGTTCCCCTCCCTCCCCACCCCACTCCCCAAAAAAAGATAAATAAATAAAATAAATGTTTAAAAATAAATAAATAAATAAATTATGGTTTTTAAATCACGTCAAAAAGAAAAGAATGAGTTTAATATATAACTGAATCCCTTTGCTGTACACCTGAAATAGTGTAAATCAAATATACTTCAATTAAAAAAAAAAGAATGATGAGTTTATGGATGAGGTTTTATTTTTCCTTTCTTTTGACTTCTACATTTTCATTCATGAAATTTGTCTTTTAAAAAAGGTATTTGTGATCTTCACTATCAACAAAGAAAAAAAAAAAATCACACACCATCCTAGGGCAAGCCAACTCATTTAGGACCTACTGCTTCGGGGATTCATGGAATTCCCGTGGTAATGGCCGTTCCCACTTTTGCAATATGAATTATCACAAAGTGAAAATCCAAGTCCCTCTCCATGTTTATGAAAGCCATTCCTTTCAGACAGCTGAAGCAACAAAGCCAGCCAAAAGCACTTCCCAGCCGTCCAACTGAAGATTTATACTGCACATAAACATAAAGAAACATTATGTAACATAAGCAGTGGGGCAGAAGACAGAACTCTGGTCTTAGAATCAGAAACTGAATTCAAGACCTGCTTTGCCCACCAACTCCCCACACTGGACCAATTTAAAAAGTCTCCAGACTTTTGCTGCCTTTTCCAAGGGTGAAGGCCTGCACACCCTTGATCTAGGGCTGCACCCGAGAAGTCACTGCAATGAGAAGCCTACACACAGCAATAAAGACTAGCTCGCCTGCACACAGCAAGGAAGACCCAGCACAACCAAAAGAAAAATAGTTAAATAAATTACGGGGCTTCCCCTGGTGGTCCAGTGGGTAAGGACACCGCCTTGCAGTGCAAGGGGCGCCGGTTCGACCCCTGGCCTGGGAAGATCCCACGTGCCGCGGAGCGGCTGGACCAATGTGTCCAATTACCAAGCCGGAGCTCTGGGGCGCATCCGCCCAGAGCGGCGCTCTGCGACGACAGAGGCCACTGCAATGGGAGGCCCAGAGGAGCCGAAGAACAAAGACGGATGAAAATAGAGAAATGAAAGACCAATAGAAGTGGCCCGCCCGTTCCCCTCCCTCCCCACCCCACTCCCCAAAAAAAGATAAATAAATAAAATAAATGTTTAAAAATAAATAAATAAATAAATTATGGTTTTTAAATCACGTCAAAAAGAAAAGAATGAGTTTAATATATAACTGAATCCCTTTGCTGTACACCTGAAATAGTGTAAATCAAATATACTTCAATTAAAAAAAAAAGAATGATGAGTTTATGGATGAGGTTTTATTTTTCCTTTCTTTTGACTTCTACATTTTCATTCATGAAATTTGTCTTTTAAAAAAGGTATTTGTGATCTTCACTATCAACAAAGAAAAAAAAAAAATCACACACCATCCTAGGGCAAGCCAACTCATTTAGGACCTACTGCTTCGGGGATTCATGGAATTCCCGTGGTAATGGCCGTTCCCACTTTTGCAATATGAATTATCACAAAGTGAAAATCCAAGTCCCTCTCCATGTTTATGAAAGCCATTCCTTTCAGACAGCTGAAGCAACAAAGCCAGCCAAAAGCACTTCCCAGCCGTCCAACTGAAGATTTATACTGCACATAAACATAAAGAAACATTATGTAACATAAGCAGTGGGGCAGAAGACAGAACTCTGGTCTTAGAATCAGAAACTGAATTCAAGACCTGCTTTGCCCACCAACTCCCCACACTGGACCAATTTAAAAAGTCTCCAGACTTTTGCTGCCTTTTCCAAGGGTGAAGGAACACCTGCTTCATAATGAGACAATAAATCCTGGAAAGAACCCATGCCTTACTAATATCAGGGATTTATACACAGCATGAGTGAGAGAACATAGCCCGCCACAGAGTGGGTGCTTAATAAACGATGTATGCCTGCTTCTTCTCCTTCCCAAAGTGCATTGAACCCACACATCAAGGGGCTTTATGCTTGCTTATTCCTGAACTTCTTAAGAAAGGAAAGATTGCTAGATTGACTCTTAATTACCTCAACTCTGTCACCTTCTCCGAAAAGAAACCCTCATTCTAAAATTCTTAATGAGGTTGGCTTTCCATTTTATGGTCAGATAACCGGAAATAACAGAAAATTGGCAAAATACCAAGCTTGAAGTTTACATTAGCCACTCTTCCTCCACACCGCCCCCCAAAAAAAAACCCATCTCTAGAGTTTTTCTTAAAGTTCATATTCTAGAATTCCAGAAAACAGAATGTTCCAGCACTCACTCCTCTGTGACCTCAGGCAAGTTACTTACCCTCTTTGAGCCTTGGTTTTTCTGTTTTTTTGTTTTTATTAAAGATTTATTTATTTATTTATTTGAGGAGGGTGGGGTAGGGAGGAAGGGGAGCAGGCGGGCCACTTCTATTGGTCTTTCATTTCTTTATTTTCTTCCGTCTTTGTTCCTTGGCTCCTGTGGACCTCCCATCGCGGTGGCCGCTGTCGTCGCAGAGCTCCGGCTCGGTGATTGGACACATCGGTCCAGCCGCTCCACTGCACGTGGGATCTTCCCAGGCCAGGGATCGAACCAGCGCCCCTTGCACTGCAAGGCGGTGTCCTTACCCACTGGACTACCAGGGAAGCCCGAGCCTTGGTTTTTGAATCACCAAGGATGATGGAAACACAAAAGGCAACTGAGCCTCTAGAAAGTAAAGTAAGAACTCAGTTCAGTTCAGTCGCTCAGTTGAGTCCGACTTCTTGTGACCCCATGGACTGCAGCCCACCAGGCTTCCCTGTCCTTCACTATCTCCCAGAACTTGTTCAAACTCAATTCCATTGAGTCGGTGATGCCACCCAACCATCTCTTCCTCTGCCATCCCCTTCTCCCCCTGCCTTCAGTCTTTCCCAGCATCAAGATCTCTTCCAATGAGTCATCTCTTTGCATCAGGTGGCCAAAGTACTGGAGCTTCAGCATCAGCATCAGTTCTTCCAATGAATATTCAGGGTTGATATTCAGGGTTGATTTCCTTTAGAATTGACTGGTTTGACCTCCTTGCTGTCCAAGGGATTCTCAAGTGTCTTCTCCAGCACCGCAGTTCCAAAGGATCAGTTCTTTGGTGCTCAGCCTTTGTTTCAGCCTTTTTTACTGTCCAACTAATTGCTAAGAAATTAATCATTTAACTATGATAAGAAATTAATCATATAATTTAACTCTAATTGTTAAGAAATTAATCAGCTTCACAATTTCTATAATTTACCATCTGTCTGTAAAACAATTTTTTTTTTTAATTTTAACACATTCTTGATCATTCTCAGTAGACAGCCACCATTCTGGGTTTAAACCGCTTTGTCCTGGCAACCAACACCATGTTTTTAAATGGTAGTAATTCCTCTGCAAAATAAGATTTCTCTTTCAGCTTTTCTCACCCTATCAAAAGCACCGACAAGACAACTAAATCAAATAAAACACCTGTTTATTTTCTCTCTACAAATGTTATCAAACAACAGGACTACAGCACCAAGATATAAAAAAGGGCACCCTCAAACTTTCTTAGGTTGAATGTTCACTAAATTCTTTTTTTTTTTTTTTTTTGCAGAAAAAGTTCAAAATAGTGCAATTAAGAGGTCTACAGGAACACAATGCATTCTTCTCAACTAAGGACAAGTCACATGAACCACCAGGTTAAGAGTCCTTCAAGAAAGATGTTTGGACTTTGAAAATGAGCAGGGAAAGACCATTATTTCAGAGCGAGGGCATGAAGGACTCAGGGACAACCCTGAACACAGTTTGAAGAGTTTTCAGGCTTACTGTGTGACTGTGGGCAAACCTTTGAACTTATCTGCCCATCAACAGAATGGAGATCGTGGGCTGCCCTGTTAGCTCAGTGGTAAAGAGTTCACCTGACAATGCAGAAGACACGAGTTTAATCCCTGATCTGGGAAGATCCCACATGCTGAGGAGCAACTAAGCCCATGAGCCACAATTACTGAGCCTGTGCCTAGAGCCTCAGCCGCAACTACTGAAGCCCGTGTGCTCTAGAGCCCGAATTCCACAACAAGAGAAGTCACCGCAACAAGAAGCCTCCTGATCTCAACTAGACAGTAGTCCCCACTCCTTGCAACTAGAGAAGAGCCTGTGGCAGCAGTGAAAACCCAGAATTGCCAAAAATAAATAAATGAAACTTTTAAAAAGAAACATTAAAAAAAGAAAAACTAGGTTTGTTTCAGCCTTTTTTACTGTCCAACTAATTGCTAAGAAATTAATCATTTAACTATGATAAGAAATTAATCATATAATTTAACTCTAATTGTTAAGAAATTAATCAGCTTCACAATTTCTATAATTTACCATCTGTCTGTAAAACAATTTTTTTTTTTAATTTTAACACATTCTTGATCATTCTCAGTAGACAGCCACCATTCTGGGTTTAAACCGCTTTGTCCTGGCTACCAACACCATGTTTTTAAATGGTAGTAATTCCTCTGCAAAATAAGATTTCTCTTTCAGCTTTTCTCACCCTATCAAAAGCACCGACAAGACAACTAAATCAAATAAAACACCTGTTTATTTTCTCTCTACAAATGTTATCAAACAACAGGACTACAGCACCAAGATATAAAAAAGGGCACCCTCAAACTTTCTTAGGTTGAATGTTCACTAAATTCTTTTTTTTTTTTTTTTTGCAGAAAAAGTTCAAAATAGTGCAATTAAGAGGTCTACAGGAACACAATGCATTCTTCTCAACTAAGGACAAGTCACATGAACCACCAGGTTAAGAGTCCTTCAAGAAAGATGTTTGGACTTTGAAAATGAGCAGGGAAAGACCATTATTTCAGAGCGAGGGCATGAAGGACTCAGGGACAACCCTGAACACAGTTTGAAGAGTTTTCAGGCTTACTGTGTGACTGTGGGCAAACCTTTGAACTTATCTGCCCATCAACAGAATGGAGATCGTGGGCTGCCCTGTTAGCTCAGTGGTAAAGAGTTCACCTGACAATGCAGAAGACACGAGTTTAATCCCTGATCTGGGAAGATCCCACATGCTGAGGAGCAACTAAGCCCATGAGCCACAATTACTGAGCCTGTGCCTAGAGCCTCAGCCGCAACTACTGAAGCCCGTGTGCTCTAGAGCCCGAATTCCACAACAAGAGAAGTCACCGCAACAAGAAGCCTCCTGATCTCAACTAGACAGTAGTCCCCACTCCTTGCAACTAGAGAAGAGCCTGTGGCAGCAGTGAAAACCCAGAATTGCCAAAAATAAATAAATGAAACTTTTAAAAAGAAACATTAAAGAAAAACTTAAAAAAAAAAAAAGGAGATTGTAATACATACCTAGGTTCCCATCAAGACATCCTAATTCCCACTGCTCATCAGATGAAAAAACCTAAGATTCGGGGCCAAATTCCATGGCTAGTCAATATTAGAACCAGGATTAAAAGTCAATTCTGTCGAATTCCACAGCCCAGTCCTCTTCCCTGGCTACCAGGCGATGAGCACCAAGATTTCCCTTCATTTGTTGGTGATGAATTTGATCCTGAGAGCTTCAAAACAGGAAAATGGATGATCCGATGGGAAATCATGAAATATAATTGGAGTTCATCCTCTGCCAGAATTCATAAACAAACAGTCTAAAATTTACTGAGCCCATACTCTGCTCAAGTGTTTTATACTCTATTTGTTCATGTAATGGCCCTTTAGGTAATTCATAAGAGTAGAAACTTACACACCACTTAATATTCATACCTGGGAGGAGTCACTAGTCAATGGGGCAAATTCAAGCCCAGGCAGCCTGGTCCCAGAGCCGTGCTCCTAATCCCTACACCAGGGGCTCATCAGCACTCATCTTTCAGATAAAGACAGAGTCTGAGGGATGGGATGCTAAACAGCTCAATCAAGCGAACCAGGTCTGCCTGAACTCATCACCTGGTGACACCCACACAACACGCCGGGGCCCAGGGAGGAGAGTCGCCAAACAGGATCAGTCCCGTGTTCTCTCAGCAACAGACTGATGAAGGATGGGAAGCCAGTGGGGGCACTGCAGAGCAGGCAGCACAACCAAATCAGCTCAAAGGCCCAAGCATCTGTTTCCCTGACTCTGTTGAATGCACTGCGGAAACTTCTGGAAAGTTCTAGAAGTTTCGACCTTCTACACCTGTTACATCAATGTGACTAGAGAAAGAACTGCTCACTAGACCACCTGGAGAGAAAGTCCCCGAGGACGGTCCCATGACTCCGCTTCCTTCTCAGACAATGTGACAATGCTTCTGACCTCAAGGCCTATGGTGGGCATCCTTCCAGTGAGTCTGGGGTCACAGAGCTCGTCATGTACTTTACCTTCACAGCATCTCTGTGGGAATCTCAAAAGCTTTGTGGCCTCCGTGTTTCTTGATGTTGACCTTGCGTCAAGCTTTTAAGAACTTTCAAAGATGTCCAGAGTACCCACTCGGGACAAGACACCTGAGACGCAGGCTTCTGGCACAGAGGATCCACGTGGCACACTCCTGCTCTGTGCGGTCACCTCAGCAGCAGCCGAAGCTAGAAGCTCCGGCCGGCAATATAGACCTCCCCACCACCACCAGTTCCTCATACCTTCTGCTTGTTAACCCAGAAGCCTGGGTTCCTGGCCTCGCTTTGAATTGAAACTCCTCATTACACCCACTGGAATATCTTCTGCGAACACAGGCATTTTCCAGAGAGCAAGTTTTGGTAAAGGGAGGGTGGGGGAAGTCCAAGTTATAAGACCCTTTGTGAAGGTTACCTGCCTCTTAACATTGGCAGAAAACCTACCATACTCACAACACCTAGTGCAAAGTTCTAAAAATAAAGGGTCTTGATGACTCCTGGCAGAGGCAAGTTAAAGCTACAGGTTATTATTTAAAGAACCAACAGGGGGCTTCCCCTGGTGGTCCAGTGGGTAAGGACACCGCCTTGCAGTGCAAGGGGCGCCGGTTCGATCCCTGGCCTGGGAAGATCCCACGTGCCGCGGAGCGGCTGGACCGATGTGTCCAATTACCAAGCTGGAGCTCTGGAGCACATGTGCCCAGAGCTGGCACTCTGTGACAACAGAGGCCACCGTGATGGGAGGCCCACAGAAGCCAAAGAGCAAAGACGGATGAAAATAGAGAAATGAAAGACCAATAGAAGTGGCCCGCCCGCTCCCCTCCCTCCCCAACCCGACCCCCGACCAAAATAAATAAATAAATCTTTTAAAAAATAAAGAAAGAAAGAACCAACAGTTCCTGAGTGGCCGCCAAGAGCAAGCCAAAGAGGAGTAAGACATTCAAAGAGCACGCTGTATACACACTGCTATATTTAAGATAGATAACCAACAAAGACCTACGCTGTAACACAAGGAACTCCGCTCAGTACTCTGCAATAACCTAAATGGGAAAAGAATTTGAAAAAAAAAACAGATATATGTATAACTGAATCATTTTGCTGTACACCCCAAACTAACACACCATCATTAAATCAACTATGTTCCAATATAAAAGTTTAAAAATTAAGTGAAAAATTAAAAACAAAGAGCAAGCAGATCTCATAAGCAAAAAACATTTCTGCCATTTCCCTCTTAACCCTGATGATCTTAGAGCTGACTCACCCAACTTCAGTCATTTACTCCGGGGCACATGGAGACACTCCAGCAGGGAGACCGACTTTGTCCGCGACCTACCCCCACCCTGCCCCATCCTGCCACTTATCACACAACCTGAGGATACAGAAAGGATCTCAGAGGTCACCAAGTCCAATCCCAAACTGGAATCTCCTGCGTCTCCCACCTCCCAGTCTCCACCCTCTTAAGCTCCTGATGGTCAACAGTCTCAAATTTATGACCAAGCCTTTCCAAAACCTTCAGAAAAGGGCTGGAGGGCTGTGGCTCTCTCTCTCTCTCTCACACACACACACACACACACACACGCACACACGGCAGGGTTAATTCACCTGCGATGGGAAGCCCCAAGCAGGGATGATTTTAAGCTTCCCAGCAGACAAGGCGGTGGATGAGGCCTCAGGCCTTAGACAGCTACGGTCATCCATTCACAGAGAGAATTAGATTCCTAGGGACAGTTAGGGACCCACAGGGTGGGGCGGCGGTCAGGGAAATGATCAACAAAGATATTTTCTCCAGACTTGGCAGGCATATCAATGCAGTAAGTATATTGACTTTTATTTAAGATATTTCTCCAGATAAAAGTTCAGTTATATCCTGGGAATTCCCTGGTGGTCCACTGGTTAAAGCCCAGGGGGCATGATTTCAATCCCTGGTCAGGGAACTAAAATTCTATTGGCTCAGCAGCCAAAAAAAAGTTACATTTATCATGTCCTTTCGGGGAACAGGAAGAATAGAAGTTATGTAAATGAAATCCCTCTTTAGCCCTTCAGTCAGGTTATTTTATTGAGTCCAATCATGGTGGAAATTTGGAGAAGAAAATGGCAACCCACTCCAGTCTTCTTGCTTGGAGAATTCCATGGACAGAGGAGTCCACGAGGCTGAAAAAGAGTTGGCCATGACTTAGCGACTAAACAATAACAACGGTGGAACGGGTAAAGTCATGAGCTCCATTCTCAAAGGGTCCTCAGGATCAGGATTAGGGAGAGAAAACAAAGGCAGATTAAACAATTAGAAAACAATTATAGGCTAGTCTGAATTCCAAGAGTAAGATTTCAGAACCTGAAGGAGTGTGGTCCAGTCACCAATGCTTTAGTGCTTTGACCTAAAGCCAGAGTCAGGCAGAGGAGGAAGCTGTCAGCAAAACACTCTCTTCTTTATCTTGAGGTGTATCTTCTCTATCAGCAAATGGATTTCCTTTCAGGCGGTCTAAGACCTTGTGGGTCAGGGCCACTTGCCCAGTTCAGGCCAGAGGAAACAAAGGAAACAAATTAGGTCATCCATGCAACAGTGCTCCTCTCCCCCAAAATAGTTCCTCTTCAAATGCAGAGAGTGGCAGGGACTGCAGAGCTGCAGTGGATGTGTTTATAAAACTCTACGCCTACAACCGCCAACCCAGTCTCCTTTCCTCCTGCAATCCCAGGGCAAGCCTCGGTCCAGCCCCTTCCTCCTCAGGGTGGATTGCACGAGAGCCAAGGCAAGAAGCTCGCGGAGGAACAGTCGACCCTCGGCGGCTCCGGCCACTTCACACGCCTCCATCCTCATTCACCAGCCCGCCTTTTTGCTTAAGTAAGGACCTATCATCGCCTTCCTAAACCCTCAGCAAACATTCACTTACTCTAACATGTCGGAAGGCAAGCTAATTTGGCACTAAAACAACCCTGTCAGGAGACTCGAATGTGAACCTCCATCCCGTGTCATGTTGGGGAAAACGGAGGGCGGGAGGAGAAAGGGGCGACAGAGGCTAAGGCGGTTGGGTGGCATCATCGACTCGATGGGCTTGAACTGGAGCGAGCTCCAGGAGATGGCGAAGCACAGAGGAGCCTGGCGTGCGGCCGTCCATGGGGTCGTCCATGGGGTTGACACGGCTGAGCAACTAAGCCCAGGTAGTGGCAGGGCCATGAACGCTGGAGAACTATAAACCTATGGCTTCTCTCCCAGAGTCTGATCTCAGGATCCCTCGTGGTGGACACACACGCAGAAGCAAGGCACCTCTCAGCCCGCACCACACTGAGCAGGCGGCTGCCTGCACCGGCGCATCTGCCACACTCCAGCTCCCAGAACCAGCCTCCAAGATCCCAGCCCCCCGGCCCCCCTCAGGGTCCAGAGCGAAATAAAATGGAAGCAGATGGGCCGACGACGACGTTGAAGGAACACACGTCTTATCAGCTTCCCTCTAAGGCTGAGCCTTATAAACACAGCAGGACTGGCTCGACGCCGGAGCAATAAATTCAGGGGTTAAAAAAATAAACGATTACTACCGACTATCAAGAGCAAGAAACAGAACTTAACAGTTCTGGCTCCTAGTCAATCACAGCGCCACGGCCGTCCGCCCCACGGAGCGCGCTCCCATGGCTAATTTCTCTCCAGATGGCGCCTTGTACTTTTCCAGGCTGAATCTCATCTTCCCCACGCCTGGCCTCACCTTGCCACGGCTCACTGTGTTTCCCCAACGCCCTTTGTGTGCCGAGCGCTCTGCAACACCTCCAAATTTACTGCCACCTCCAGATTTAATGAGCGGACTGTTTATTCCCCCTTCGCTGTTTGGAATATCTTAAGTAAAACCAGGCCTCCATGGAGCCGTGGGGACTCCACCCTGGGCCTCCATCCTCATTCACCAGCCCGCCTTTTGCTTAAGTAAGGACCTATCATCGCCTTCCTAAACCCTCAGCAAACATTCACTTACTCTAACATGTCGGAAGGCAAGCTAATTTGGCACTAAAACAACCCTGTCAGGAGACTCGAATGTGAACCTCCATCCCGTGTCATGTTGGGGAAAACGGAGGGCGGGAGGAGAAAGGGGCGACAGAGGCTAAGGCGGTTGGGTGGCATCATCGACTCGATGGGCTTGAACTGGAGCGAGCTCCAGGAGATGGCGAAGCACAGAGGAGCCTGGCGTGCGGCCGTCCATGGGGTCGTCCATGGGGTTGACACGGCTGAGCAACTAAGCCCAGGTAGTGGCAGGGCCATGAACGCTGGAGAACTATAAACCTATGGCTTCTCTCCCAGAGTCTGATCTCAGGATCCCTCGTGGTGGACACACACGCAGAAGCAAGGCACCTCTCAGCCCGCACCACACTGAGCAGGCGGCTGCCTGCACCGGCGCATCTGCCACACTCCAGCTCCCAGAACCAGCCTCCAAGATCCCAGCCCCCCGGCCCCCCTCAGGGTCCAGAGCGAAATAAAATGGAAGCAGATGGGCCGACGACGACGTTGAAGGAACACACGTCTTATCAGCTTCCCTCTAAGGCTGAGCCTTATAAACACAGCAGGACTGGCTCGACGCCGGAGCAATAAATTCAGGGGTTAAAAAAATAAACGATTACTACCGACTATCAAGAGCAAGAAACAGAACTTAACAGTTCTGGCTCCTAGTCAATCACAGCGCCACGGCCGTCCGCCCCACCGAGCGCGCTCCCATGGCTAATTTCTCTCCAGATGGCGCCTTGTACTTTTCCAGGCTGAATCTCATCTTCCCCACGCCTGGCCTCACCTTGCCACGGCTCACTGTGTTTCCCCAACGCCCTTTGTGTGCCGAGCGCTCTGCAACACCTCCAAATTTACTGCCACCTCCAGATTTAATGAGCGGACTGTTTATTCCCCCTTCGCTGTTTGGAATATCTTAAGTAAAACCAGGCCTCCATGGAGCCCGTGGGGACTCCACCCTGGGCCTCCTTCCAGTCAGCTCCCCAGTGACTCTGTGCTTGCCCAGCTCCAGCCCGGGGTCTGGCCCTGATCCAAGGCAGGTCGGTCCTGTGAGCCAGCCGCTCGGCACCACGCGAGGGCCTTCCTGCCCCGGGACTGGCTCAGTGTGAGCAGGCTAGGCAGAAGGAAGGGCAGAGGTGGTCAAAGAAAAATAAATAAATAAAGCGACACTCCGTTCAGGCAAGGTTTTATTGGCTTTTTATTAAAAAAAAAAAAAAGTGCCGACAGGCCAGATGGACATACATTTTTTAAAGACTTCTCCATGTGACCTATACCTCAGAAGGAAAAAAAAAAAAAAAAAAAACAGGGCGAGAGATACAATGAAAGAAAAGGAGAGAGCGGGGCTGAGCAGGGGAAGTAGGAGATGAGAAGCAAAATGAATAACCTGCTTTTTTTTTTTTTTCTTTAATGAGCCACAAACTATAGTCATTAACAAACAGACTGAATGTGTATTTCCCATTCAACAATACAGGGATTAAAAATATAAAACAAGGTCTCTCCTTTCCAGGATCTTGGCATCCATCAGAGGAAACAAATCAGCAATGGACAGCAAGGGAAATACACATGAAACCAACAGCAAACCAGGGAAGTAAGCATGAAGTTCATTCTTCTACACGCAATTTAATGCTTTAAGGACTAACGAATTATTCTAGTGATGGAGCAGGAGTGGAGATGACAGAGAAACATCCCTCTGGACCAGCTACAACCAGGCACAATCTAGGAGGCCCATGTCGTAACAGCCGGCGTTGATGGACTATTATGAATACAACAAAGCAATCATGGGACCTCACCTGGGCATGATGCACCTCCCTTTCCTTGCTGTGCTACTGCTTTTACACTCCCGATTAATTCTTCTTTAACTATTTTAGGGCTTTCTGTGACTACTCTTACTTTATTCTTAAGCTTTTAAAAGAAAGTCAAGCAATTAAATGTGCAGCACTATTATTATTCATCATAGGAGCTGGTATCGTGTCTACCTGATCATCTAAATTTGCCTACATTAATTTTTTTTCTTTTTTTAAAAAATGGTTTATCAATTCCATTTTTGTATAAAACACATGGGATGCCTACATTAATTTTGCTGCAGAGAAAAATTCCTCTGTCCTTTCAGAGAGCTGGTTTTGAAAACTCACTGTTTGTAAGCTGCTCTTCCTTCAATGCATCATTTTAAAACCCTGCCCCCTGGCTTGAAACACACTTTGAAGAACCCATGAGAACTAAGTGAATTCTTAACTAAAGGAGACTCTATCTTTCCAGGTTAAGTCCTGGAAAGACAAGTGTGGGATAGTCAATGAAAACCATAATCTTAAATGTTCTAGTAGCTACATTTTTAAAGTGAAAAGGTTAAATATATGATAATCTCTAGGTCCATCCATGGTGCTGCAAATGGCCTTATTTCATTCCTTTTGATGGCTGAGTAGTATTCCACTGAGTATATATACCATATCTTCTTTACCCATTCATCTGTCGATGGACATTTAGGTTTTATCCATGTCTTGGCTATTGTAAATAGTGCTGCTATGAACACAGGGGTACATGTATCTGGGTTTTAGCGGGGGGTCGGTTCATGAATCTTTTTGAATTACAATTTCTTCTGGCTATATGCCCAGGACTGGGATAGTTAGATCATATGAAAACTCTAGTTTTTTGAGGAGCCTCCATACTTTCTTCCATCTAGGCTGCACCAATTTACATTCCCACCAACAGTGTAGGAGGATTCCCTTTTCTCCACACCCTCTCCAGCACTTGTTATTTGTACACTTTCTGAGGATGACCATTCTGACTGATGTGAGGTGATACCTCACTGTAGTTGCGATTTGCATTTCTCTAATAATTAGCGACCTTGAGCATCTTTTCATGTGCCTGTTTGCTATCTGCATCTCTTTTTCCAAGAAATCAGACCACTCAAATTTCAAGGACAGTAGCCCAAATCGCTGGCATGCTGCAGTCCGTGGGGCTGTTTAGAGTCAGGCATGATCTTTTGTTAGTGGCCACCACAGGGGGCAATCCAGCTATCGATGCTCTGTGCACGGCCAGGAGGGAACGAGGTTTAGATAAAGCATTTCCGAAGTATGAAGGATTCCTGATCTCCTGCCTACTCACAGGACACGCAGAGCTTTTCCTTCACGTGGCCCTCCCCTCCTCCAACGGGCAAACACCCCCTTTGTTCTATCAGAAACAGATGCCCAGAATCTGGAGAAACTCTTCAGTGTCCCGAGTTTCAGATCCAAAAAACCCAACACCCCTCAACAGAACAGAAAGCACAAGATAATGACTGAGCACTCCTAGGTACAAGAAACCACAGAAGGGACTGAAACAAAACACGACCAAGGGACTTCCCTGGTGGCCCAGTGGCTAAGACTCTGTGCTTCTAATGCAAGGGGCCCAGGTTTGATCCCTGGTCAGGGAACTAGATCCCACATGCCACAACTAAGACCCAGTGCAGCCAAATTAAGATAAATACAGCAATAATTTAAAAAAAAAAAAAAAAAACACGACCAAACTCACTATTAACTTCAGGCAGGCTGGGAGGTGTTTTCTCTGTGGATCTCCAGGCCTTATTAAAAAGTTATTAAATCTCAATGCCTGCATTCAGAGAGCAAGAATCTTTAACTACAGGAAACTGAGCGCCTTGTGTTAACAGCCCGCCCTGTTCTAAGCTTCAGGACAGAGTATCCAAACTCAGTGCTGAAGAATCTAAACTGCTGCCTGCACCATCCAGAGACTCTTAAAAGAACAGTAACTGCCAGGATAGCTGCAGTGCTTGACATTTTCTCAGGGTCCTTCTTGCTCTAAATTGATGTAGGAAGTTCTTCTTGACCAAGTTTTTTTTTTTTTTCTTTTCGAGAGCAAGAGAATTTAAATATTTTATTACGTAATTATACCCAAAACCCTGCTTCATTTGATATACTTTAACCTGAGGACATCTGTAAAATCAGTACATTACAGAAATCCTGAAATTCCACTAGCTCTTAGCTATTTAAATCTTGCTTATACAAAGCAATTTGGTGGAAGGAGGGGTTAGGGGAGGGGAACAAACGCCTATTTACAAAACAGTAGTAGTCAAGAATGTAGAAAACATATGTTACCAGGGTATATGGGGGAGAGGGGTACACTGGGAGACTGAGACTGGCCTGTACACACTACTGTATCTAAAACAGACAGTAAGAACCTGTGTGTAGCACAGGGAATTCTACTCAGTATTCTGCAATGGTCTATCCAACAAAATAAAAAGTGGATATAACTCATTTACTTCTCTGTACATCTCAAACACAACATGTAAATCAACAATACTCCAATAAAAAAAGTATTAAAGGAAAGCCAGCACCATATGAACAGCATACAGTTAAATAAAAGAGATGACTGTTTAATATACAGAGGTTTTTTTTTTTTTTTTTTTTTTTTTGGCTATTCTGGATTTTTACAGCTGCCACAGGCTCTTCTCTAGTTGCAGGGAGTCGGGGCTCCTCTCTAGTTGAGGTGAGCAGGGTTCTTGTTGCGGTGACTTTCCTTGTTGCGGAACTCGGGCTCTAGGGCTCACAGGCTTTGGTAGTTGTGGCACAGGCTCCACACTCGTGGCTCACGGGCTTAGTTGCTCCGCAGCATGTGGGATCCTCCCAGATCAGGGGTGGACCTCGTGTCTCCTGAATGGGCAGGGGAACTCTCCGCCACTGAGCCACCAGGGAAGCCCTAGAGTAATGTTTTTTATTCACTGATAAACTAAAGGTCCAGTCCATTTCAGGATGTTTCTTTCTTGTTTCATTTGTTTTGTCAGCAAGCAAAGCCCTATAAAGGACGCTTCATCTAGTTCTAAACTGCTGCCGCACCATCCAGAGACTCTTAAAAGTAGACAGATACCAAACTCAGTGCTGAATTTTCTAAACTGCTCCTTCTTGTCAAGATTAAAAGAAGTTGCATCTGCAGTTTTTTCTCAGGGTCCTTCTTGTTCTAAATTGATGTAGGAAGTTCTTCTTGACCAAGATTTTTTTCTTTTCGAGAGCAAGAGAATTTAAATATTTTATTACGTAATTATACCCAAAACCCTGCTTCATTTGATATACTTTAACCTGAGGACATCTGTAAAATCAGTACATTACAGAAATCCTGAAATTCCACTAGCTCTTAGCTATTTAAATCTTGCTTATACAAAGCAATTTGGTGGAGGGAGGGGTTAGGGGAGGGGAACAAACGCCTATTTACAAAACAGTAGTAGTCAAGGATGTAGAAAACATATGTTACCAGGGTATATGGGGGAGAGGGGTACACTGGGAGACTGAGACTGGCCTGTACACACTACTGTATCTAAAACAGACAGTAAGAACCTGTGTGTAGCACAGGGAATTCTACTCAGTATTCTGCAATGGTCTATCCAACAAAATAAAAAGTGGATATAACTCATTTACTTCTCTGTACATCTCAAACACAACATGTAAATCAACTATACTCCAATAAAAAAAAGTATTAAAGGAAAGCCAGCACCATATGAACAGCATACAGTTAAATAAAAGAGATGACTGTTTAATATACAGAGGTTTTTTTTTTTTTTTTTTTTTTTTTTTGGCTATTCTGGATTTTTACAGCTGCCACAGGCTCTTCTCTAGTTGCAGGGAGTCGGGGCTCCTCTCTAGTTGAGGTGAGCAGGGTTCTTGTTGCGGTGACTTTCCTTGTTGCGGAACTCGGGCTCTAGGGCTCACAGGCTTTGGTAGTTGTGGCACAGGCTCCACACTCGTGGCTCACGGGCTTAGTTGCTCCGCAGCATGTGGGATCCTCCCAGATCAGGGGTGGACCTCGTGTCTCCTGAATGGGCAGGGGAACTCTCCGCCACTGAGCCACCAGGGAAGCCCTAGAGTAATGTTTTTTATTCACTGATAAACTAAAGGTCCAGTCCATTTCAGGATGTTTCTTTCTTGTTTCATTTGTTTTGTCAGCAAGCAAAGCCCTATAAAGGACGGCTTCATCTAGTTCTCAGACTCAGATTCATCTTCATCTCGACTAATCTGGATGTAACAAAGCTCATAAATCTCCTTGTCAGATGCGACCACACAAAGCCAATCACGAAGACTGTTCTTTTTTTTTTTTTTTTTAAGACTTATTTATTTATTTATTTTGGGCGGGGGTCGGGTTGGGGAGGAAGGGGAGCGGGCGGGCCACTTCTATTGGTCTTTCATTTCTCCATTTTCATCCGTCTTTGTTCTTTGGCTCCTCTGGGCCTCCCATCGCGGTGGCGTCTATCATTGCAGAGCGCCGGCTCTGGGCGCATGCACTCCAGAGCTCCGGCTCGGTAATTGGACACATCCGTCCAGCCGCTCCGCGGCACGTGGGATCTTCCCAGGCCAGGGATCGAACCAGCGCCCCTTGCACTGCAAGGCGGTGTCCTTACCCACTGGACCACCAGGGGAAGCCCAAGATTGTTCTTTTTAAGGTATTTCTTGGTCAGGTATTTCAAATACCTTTTAGAGAACTGTTTCTCAGAAATGACTGTGATTTTATTCTTGAAACGTTCAATGTGAACAACATTCCCAAGATTTCCAGTCTTTCCATTCACTTTAACCTTCTCCCGTAGGAATCTGCTCCTATTTGAAAATAGAAAAAAAATGCCACACTAGGGAAGAAAACCCTAGTCACTAGGGAAGGTGTCAAAATTGCCAGAAGCAAATTTTCTATCTTTGACTGGATGAGTAAGATCCAAAGTGAACTTCCAGGTTGACTTCTTAAGTTTCTTGTCTTTCTTCAGGGCCGTCTTAAAAGCCTGCCACATGATCAGAGAGACCTGACCCAGTGTTTTTAATATCACCTTAAAACTGAAACATACTTAAAATAGCTCTGATTCCTTAAACTCATGAAAGGTATGAACACCAAAGATTGGATGCTTTCAAACTGTGGTGCTGGAGAAGACTCTTGAAAGTCTCTTGAACAGCAAGGAGATCAAATCAGTCCATCCTAAACAAACTCAACCCTGAATATTCATTTGAAGACTGATGCTGAAGCTGAAGCTTCAATACTTTGGCCACCTGATGTGAAGAGATGACTCAATGGAAAAGACCCTGATGCCAGGAAAGACTGAGGGCAAAAGAATGGAGCAATAGAGAATGACACGGTTGGATGGCATCATTGACTCAACGGACGTAAGTTTTGCAAGCTCTGGGAGATGATGAAAGACAGGGAAGCCTGGTGTGCTGCAGTCCATGGGGTCACCAAGAGTCAGACACAACTGAGCAACTGAACAACAAAAAGAAGAGTCAGGACGGGGTGCTGCCCTCTGGAAACGTACAAAATTTAGAATACACACCTTAATTTACCAAAATACATAAGTCTGCAAAGATTCGTAAGAAACCAAGAAAAGTAGTTAGCTGAGAGTATAGGAAGAAGGGAACAGGACTTCCCTAGTGGTCCAATGGTTAAGACTTGGCCTGTCAATGCCAGGGACATGGGTTCAATCCCTGGATCAGGAAGATCCCATATGCTGCCAGAGCAACAAAGCCCATGTACCCCAACGACGGAGCCCACGCCCTAGAGCCCATTCTCCACAACTAGAGAGCAGCCCTCCCTCGTCACAACTAGAGAAAGCCCACACAAGACCCAGCACAGCCAACAAGAAGAGAGAAGCAGGTAAACAGAGACAGAATGAGAACAAGACTTCCTCATGTATATTTCATTAGAGTCTACAGAGTTAGAAATCGCCAGGATTGAGTTGTTCTTAGAGAGGTGCTGACAGGGAAGGGGCCCTGGAAGGTTCTGGGGTCTCAGCACGTTCTGACTCTCGATCTGAACACTGGCTACACGAGGGTGTTGTTTGTAAGAATTTATCAAGCTAGACACGTAACACAATGTACACTTTTCGATATGTATGTTAACATTTCGCCTGCCACATGATCAGAGAGACCTGACCCAGTGTTTTTAATATCACCTTAAAACTGAAACATACTTAAAATAGCTCTGATTCCTTAAACTCATGAAAGGTATGAACACCAAAGATTGGATGCTTTCAAACTGTGGTGCTGGAGAAGACTCTTGAAAGTCTCTTGAACAGCAAGGAGATCAAATCAGTCCATCCTAAACAAAATCAACCCTGAATATTCATTTGAAGACTGATGCTGAAGCTGAAGCTTCAATACTTTGGCCACCTGATGTGAAGAGATGACTCAATGGAAAAGACCCTGATGCCAGGAAAGACTGAGGGCAAAAGAATGGAGCAATAGAGAATGACACGGTTGGATGGCATCAGTGACTCAACGGACGTAAGTTTTGCAAGCTCTGGGAGATGGTGAAAGACAGGGAAGCCTGGTGTGCTGCAGTCCATGGGGTCACCAAGAGTCAGACACAACTGAGCAACTGAACAACAAAAAGAAGAGTCAGGATGGGGTGCTGCCCTCTGGAAACGTACAAAATTTAGAATACACACCTTAATTTACCAAAATACATAAGTCTGCAAAGATTCATAAGAAACCAAGAAAAGTAGTTAGCTGAGAGTATAGGAAGAAGGGAACAGGACTTCCCTAGTGGTCCAATGGTTAAGACTTGGCCTGTCAATGCCAGGGACATGGGTTCAATCCCTGGATCAGGAAGATCCCATATGCTGCCAGAGCAACAAAGCCTATGTACCCCAACGACGGAGCCCACGCCCTAGAGCCCATACTCCACAACTAGAGAGCAGCCCTCCCTCATCGCAACTAGAGAAAGCCCAAACAAGACCCAGCACAGCCAACAAGAAGAGAGAAGCAGGTAAACAGAGACAGAATGAGAACAAGACTTCTTCATGTATATTTCATTAGAGTCTACAGAGTTAGAAATCGCCAGGACTGAGTTGTTCTTAGAGAGGTGCTGACAGGGAAGGGGCCCTGGGGTCTCAGCACGTTCTGACTCTCGATCTGAACACTGGCTACACTGGGGTGTTGTTTGTAAGAATTTATCAAGCTAGACACGTAACACAATGTACACTTTTCGATATGTATGTTAACATTTCAATTTTGATAGTTTAAAATAGCACTTGCACGCGCAAATGTTGGTACGCAGCTTCCCTCAATGGAGCTCCACGTCATCCTTTGTCAAAGCTCTCCTGCCTGGGTGATGTGGATCATTCTAAGGAAAATGACAGAAAGCTGTTGCCAGGCACCATGGAATTTCACAGGACAAAGTCCACCTAACGTGCTTTAAAAATCATCTTTTTTATCCTAAAACTATGAGAAGACAACGTTTGCATGAGTCCTTTCTTTGTTTCAAAAAGGATTTGGTCCCCATCCGTCAAAGGCTGAAATTTTAGCTACAGGCAAGAAGGTGGGTGGGGGTGTGAGGAAGGACGCGTAGGGGAAAGGGGGTCCCTGAAAATATTTTTATGCTTTTCTCACTGAAACAAAACACCAAGAATGGATTTTCCACGAGAAGTGGCGGGCGGAGGGCCAGCCGCCGGAGCTCAGGAGCTGCACTGAGTCCCCGCCTCGCCGCCGGCTCCCACCACCTCCCAGGCCCCCAAGTAATGGAAACACCAGATTTAAACAGGTGTCATAACAGTAAAAGGGCCCCGTAAATGGGAAACACAGAAGGCCTGGAGGAGCTGGACAGCTGGTGTGGGGGTGAGGGTGCCAGCCCCAAGGGGTCCCCAGGCTCCCGGAGTCTGTAGCCCTTCGTCTCACACACACTTAAACATCCATCCACCTTCACGAGCACACGTCCAGCACCTACATAAAACCCCTGCACAGGAAATCTCTGCCATTCTTAAACGGTCCTGCCCACATAAATGGCCTCTGACAGAGTGCTCTGAGCTATTGGATTACATTAAATGAGAGGAAAAAGGAGAGCGGGGTTGAGGGGTCCACAATAAACGGTCTGCTGGATGGAGCTGGTCACGTGGGCACCCCAGACTGCTCCGATGGGGGGCGGGGAACAAGGCGGACTGGACAGAGGAAGACTCTTGGGGTGGGGGCGGGGCTTGGGGGGGTAGGTAGCCGTCGGGCTGTCTCAGCCCCCACAAGCACCCAGGTGCTGTCACTGGCTGATGCGCCTAGATTTTGTGGATCCACTAAACCCCCAAGGCACCTCGTCTCTCTCTGCTTTCCCACTTTCTCATCTGTCAAGTGGGATGGCAGTACCCACCTTGCAAGGATTTCTTTCCTTTTATTACTATTTTTTTTGAATTTTTATTTTGTATTGGTCTACAGCTGATTTGGGTTTCCCACGAGGTGCTGGGGATACCCGTCCACCAATGCAGGAGACATAAGAGGCTCGGGTTCAATCTCTGGGTGGGGAAGATCCTCTGGAGGAAGGGATGGCAGCACACAAGGAAGTCCCATGATGGAATATTACTCATAAGAAAAAAAATGAAATATTGCTATGTGCACCAACAATCATGGGCCTGGAGAATGTTACACTAGGTAAAGTAAGTCAGACAGAGAACGACAAATATGACATGCTATCACTTATAAGTCAAATCTAAAAAATAATACAAATGCATCTATACGCAAAAAAGAAATAGACTCAGTCCAAGAAAACAAAGTTATGGTTACCAGAGGGGAAAAGGAAAGGAGGAGGGATAGATTAGAAGTATGATGTTAACAGATACAAACTACTATACATAAAAGAGACAAGCAACAAGGGCCGACTGTATAGCACAGGGAACTACAGTTAATATCTTATAATAATCTATAATGGAAAATAATCTGATTCACATAACTGAATCATTTTGCTGTATACCTGTAAGGAACACAATATTGTAAATTAACTATACTTCAATAAAAAGGCAAAATGAACTGAGAAAAGAAGTCTTCATGCTTTTTGTTATACGGACTTCTCTCTACTAAAATACATTTATATTTAGATGAGGAGGAAGGAGAGAAGGAGGAGAGTCCATGGGATATAAGGGGCAGATGGAGAAGTAGACCTGTTTTCCTGGGAAAGAGTCATTGCCGCGAGGCACGGGGAGGAACGACAGCTAACCACACGTGCTCACAGGGCAGGGCTGGCTTACGCCCCACAGGACAGCGCTGGCATCAACCGGAGGAGGTCTCAGGGAGGCCGACCTCCATTCCCTGCAGGGAACCACTCTGGAGCAATTCACTTGCTCAACCAAGGGCCTTTTGCACCTTCTTTTTGCTCAACCAACGACTGCCTTTTGCACGTTCTTTTGCTATTGACAAAGGCCAGTCTGCACATATCAATCCTACAAGCTGGGAGCAGGCACTGCTTTGCATCACTGCACAGAGAGACCCAAGGGCCAGACTCAGAAAGGATGTGTGACCCAGCTAATCCAAGCCGGCAGCAGGACTGGAACCCAGACCCTCTGCCTCTGGATCTTCTGTCCTCTCAGCTCCATGACTGCTACAAGCAGAGGCTCATGTGACATTCCTCAGCCAAGGTGTCCCAGAGAGGCGATCACCACAGAAGCCAGGGAGTGGTGGGGAAAGCCTCCTGAGGGGTGACTCTCAACAGTGACATTCGCTTCCTTAAAGCCAGCCACAGCTTAACTGTGTGATACACTGGAAAAGAAGAAAGTATGGAGACGCTAAAGAGATCAGGGGTTGCCAGGAACTAGTGGCAAAGAAAGAAGAAGCAGAGCCCAGGGTATTTTTAGGGCATTGAAACTACTACATGATGCTGTAATACATGTAGCTACACATCACCACAGAGTTACCCAAACACATACAGTTACTCAATCACCAACCGTGAGCCCTAATGTAGACCTATGGGCTCTGGGTGCTGAGGAGTCTGTACAGGTTCACAGACTGTAGCCAATGCACCACTCTGGTGGGCAGCTGATCACAAGGAGGTTGTGCACACGTGGGGAAAGAGGATGTGCGGAAACTCTCTAAGCTTTCAGCTCCATTTTGCTATGAACTAAAACTGCTCTGTAAGCCAAAATCTATTCACAAAAAAAACAAAACTAACCACCACAGGTCATCTACAGCCATTTCCCAATCCATGCATCAGAACTCTTAAGTGTTGCCTCCCACTCGCCTTTTAAACTTTGGGTTCATCAACTCAAAGATATGGACACTGGAAAGGTTAGAAAGGTCCTCAGTACAATCTGTTTCAACCTCCTGATCTCACAGATGAGGAAGCCAAAGAAAGTTCTTATTTTTTTTTTCTCCAGGGAATGAAAAGGATTTAAGAGATAAGGCAATAAATAACAGTGTTTCCTAAAAGCTTGAAATAAGGTTCAAAATAATAAACACAAAAAGTTCAGTCTACCTGAAAAGCAGAGACAGTTTCTTCATTACTGTATTAACAATAACAAAATTAAATTAAATAATTAAGACCCAGACCAGATTAGGAATGGTGAGGTCAATATACTCACATATATGAACTGTCAAGATTCCTTAAAGCAGTTTGGTAATTCAAATCAAGAGTTTGGGGGGTTTTTTTTAATGTCATATTTAATACAGATATCACATCCTGAGAATTTAGCCTGAGAAAAACAAGTTTTAAAAAAAGTGTAAAAATGCAAAATATACATCAAGAACTTCAAAGGAATCTTAAAACAGTGATTAAAAAAGGAACACAACAAACACTCAATTGCAGGAGGATGGTTATGTAACCAATCAGCTCACTGAAATATGTGGCCATGTGATCAGCTCACTGGAATATTCAAACATGATCAGGCTACTTTATTTTTTTAATAGATAAAGTTTTTAATATCAACTTACTTTATAAAAATGAAAAGAGAATGTCTTGAAACAGACACCATGCAATTAATATCTCGTCTCCTACTGATCTGAAACTACAGAAGGCATTTATGGAAAGGAACTAGGTCAAAAACAAAGACTATCACAAGAGATGTATTAATATGTTACTTTACAAATCTGATTTGCAGGAAAACTAGTTGGTTACCTAGTTTTGATGGTGGTGGTGGTTTTGCTGATTCTGCCTTTTTTTTTTTTTTTATCAATTTGCAGATATGTTGTTGTCCTATTAACCTGCAGTGGCAACTGAAAGTTTCATAAGGTTTTGTTATGAAATTTTATGTATCTGATATTATTCAATGAATTGTACTATGATTGTTGTCCTTTTTATGAAGTCTAGGATTTCCCGTTAGTTTTTATTTTATTTTATTGAAGTACAGTTATTTACAATGTTGTGTTTAATTACTATACAGCAAAATAACTCTACTGTACATATATATATTCTTTTTCATATTCTTTTCCATTATGGTTTATCACAGGATACTGAATATAGTTCCTTGTGTTATAGAGGAGGACCTTGCTGTTTGGCCTAGTTTTCAAATTAATCACAAAATCCATTTTCTTAATGGTCCAGACATTTTGCCAATTCTTCCAACTCAAGAGAAGTTGCATTGATCACCACTCATTCAGTCTACCTGAAAAGCAGAGACAGTTTCTTCATTACTGTATTAACAATAACAAAATTAAATTAAATAATTAAGACCCAGACCAGATTAGGAATGGTGAGGTCAATATACTCACATATATGAACTGTCAAGATTCCTTAAAGCAGTTTGGTAATTCAAATCAAGAGTTTGGGGGGTTTTTTTTAATGTCATATTTAATACAGATATCACATCCTGAGAATTTAGCCTGAGAAAACAAGTTTTAAAAAGTGTAAAATGCAAAATATACATCAAGAACTTCAAAGGAATCTTAAAACAGTGATTAAAAAAGGAACACAACAAACACTCAATTGCAGGAGGATGGTTATGTAACCAATCAGCTCACTGAAATATGTGGCCATGTGATCAGCTCACTGGAATATTCAAACATGATCAGGCTACTTTATTTTTTTAATAGATAAAGTTTTTAATATCAACTTACTTTATAAAAATGAAAAGAGAATGTCTTGAAACAGACACCATGCAATTAATATCTCGTCTCCTACTGATCTGAAACTACAGAAGGCATTTATGGAAAGGAACTAGGTCAAAAACAAAGACTATCACAAGAGATGTATTAATATGTTACTTTACAAATCTGATTTGCAGGAAAACTAGTTGGTTACCTAGTTTTGATGGTGGTGGTGGTTTTGCTGATTCTGCCTTTTTTTTTTTTTTTATCAATTTGCAGATATGTTGTTGTCCTATTAACCTGCAGTGGCAACTGAAAGTTTCATAAGGTTTTGTTATGAAATTTTATGTATCTGATATTATTCAATGAATTGTACTATGATTGTTGTCCTTTTTATGAAGTCTAGGATTTCCCGTTAGTTTTTATTTTATTTTATTGAAGTACAGTTATTTACAATGTTGTGTTTAATTACTATACAGCAAAATAACTCTACTGTACATATATATATTCTTTTTCATATTCTTTTCCATTATGGTTTATCACAGGATACTGAATATAGTTCCTTGTGTTATAGAGGAGGACCTTGCTGTTTGGCCTAGTTTTCAAATTAATCACAAAATCCATTTTCTTAATGGTCCAGACATTTTGCCAATTCTTCCAACTCAAGAGAAGTTGCATTGATCACCACTCATTGCACACAAGAAATCCCTCATCAATTTATCTCCCCTGGGAGTTTGTACCTGGTGTACCCACAATTCTTCTTTTTACAAATTTGTCCATATGGCTACTTTAGTGATGCAAACTTCAATGAAAAGAAACAAATACAAAGCCCTATCTATGCAAGAGTTACAAATTTGTGAAAAGGGCTGAAAAGATGGATAAGAAAGAACAGAGAAAACCAAAAGCAACCTTGTGTTCCTATAGTAGCAACATGGAAGACGTCTTCTAAATGTACTTCATTGTTCTTACAGGACATAATCAGGAGGTCCAACCAGTTGGTTTCAAGTATGGTTTGTTCCTTACAACAAACATACAGTAAATAAAAATATACTTTAAAGAGTAAGCTGAGGGCTTCCCCTGGTGGTCCAGTGGATAAGGACACCGCCTTGCACTGCAAGGGGCGCCGGTTGGATCCCTGGCCTGGGATCCCTGAGCCGGGAAGATCCTACACACTGCAGAGCAACTAAGTCCATGAGCCACAACTATTGAACCTGTGCTTGAGAGCCTCGGAGCCGCAACTATTGAGCCCTTATGCTACTGAAACCCGTAGTTCCTCAACAAGAGAAGTCACCGCAACAAGAAGCCTGCTCAACTCAACTAGAGAGTAGCACCCAGTTCCTGCAACTAGAGAAGAGCCTGTGGCAGGAATGAAAACACAGAATAGCCAAAAATAAATAATTTAAAAAAGAATGTAAGATGCCAAAACAGAGATTTGTATCCTTATCTGAACTCAACCAGCAACTTGAGATTTCATTTTCTCTAGAGCCAGTGGCCTTCATCCAGCCCTCTGGTCACCTGCAGTTACTACTCTGGTGTCAACACGGCAACCACCACATGCTGCAAGTCCTCCATCCAGGGACCACCTTCCAGGAGGAGCCTCTTTGCCATCTGGCCCCATGGTGGTCTGGCTTTATCTCCCAACTACCGTGCACATTCCTGAGGGCAAACAACCCCACCTCCTGCCATGTCTGTCAGCCTCCATCCCTCACTAGATGGTGAAGGACATGAAAGCCCAGGGCACTGCAGTCCATGGAGGCGCAAAGACTCAGACACAACTTAGCGACTGAACAACAAGCCCCTCACTATCACCCTGAGGATCTTTCATTCTTTTCTGCATGGAGACTTTCGGTGTCGAGGTATACATTCCTTCCCTGTCCATCTGCAGGCGACCTCCTGGGCTGCTTTACCCAAGCTGTCCTGACCCTTAACAAAGTCCAGGTGCAGAAAAGCCCACAGCAGAATTAAGGACATATTGGTGCAATTCTCTTGGACTTTTTCTTTGTTTTCTAGTTGCTTGTTATCTGCCAGTTTCAACCTGTGTCTCTGGCTGTGTGCTCACCACTATGGACGGAGTATTTGTATCCACAAGAACCTGACCATTCAAGCCCCTTGATCTCAGGACTTCTGGCCTCCAGAATGGTGAGAAATCCAAATGGCATTAAACTTTTTTTTTTAATTTCTTTTTTTTTTGTTTTAACTTTTATTTTACTTTTAACTTTCACTGAGTTTTGTTGTTTACAGAAGAATTCCAAGGAGGAAAAATATATCTATAATGTCTGCAGTCTAGGAAATGATGCAAGGCAGGCTACAATAACACCTCTATTTTAAAAAAACCATTAGGGTCTTCCCTGGTGGTCCAGCGGTTAAGATGTGGCTGCAGGGGCCCAGGTTTGACCTCTGGTCAGAGAACTAAGATCCTGCAAGTCACATTGCACAGTCAACAATAAATCAATATAAAGAACCATTAAACACTAGAACATCGAGGAAACTGCATAAAGATGGCTGGTTTCAACCAGACCTAGAAGAGCTAGCAAAAATAGGTACAGTCCATATCTAGAGACAGTGTGAACAAAAAAAAGAGAGAATAGAATATATTCCAGAGCAAAGCAGACTCCTGTTACACTGGCTCTAAGCATTTGAGAAAGGAGTCCTGAGAGGTGAAATGGCAAAGCAGGGCTGGAGCCAAAGGGCTACAGAGAGTCAGAGCTAAGCTTTAAGAAAGTCACATTTCTTAGCAGTAAGCACACATGCGTATTATGCGTCCTCAAGTGACTTTAGCAGGCAGTCGAATGAAGTGGTTGGACACACTTGTGAGTTCAATGGTGCCCGCCCACCCAAATATATCTTTAAGTTTTGACTCGTAGTAACTATAACTATGACCGTCTTTGAAATTGGATCTTGGCAGGTGTAACCGAGTTAGGATGACATCAAATAGGATTAAGATGGACCTTACATCCAATAGCTAGTGTCTTTTTTTTTTTTTTTGACTACTGCTATTGATATTTCATTAATTTAATTCCATCCATCTTTGTTCTTTGGCCTGTATGGGCCTTCCATTGCAGTGGCCTCTGTCGCTGCAGAGCATTGGCTCTGGGTACATGTGCTTCAGAGCTCCGGCTCGGTAGTTGGGCACATCAGTTCAGCCACTTTGCGGCACCTGGGATCTTCCCAGGCCAGGGATGGAACCGGCGCCCCTTGCACTGCAAGGCGGTGTTCTTACCCACAGGACCACCAGGGAAGCCCAGCTAGTGTCTTAATAAGAGAGAGGAGGAGGCTCAGAAATAGACACCCAGCCACAAAAGAAGACAGCCACATGAAAGAGGCTGGGATTGGAGTGAGGATGTCTCCAGCCCAGGAATGCCATGGGCCAGTAGAAGCTGAAAAGCCCAAGAAAAGATTCTACCCTGGAACTTTTGGAGGAAACCTGGCCCTGCTGCCATCTTGATTTTGAACTTCTAGCATCCAGAACTATGAGAGGACAAATGTGTTTCGTCTTAAGTCATCCAGTTTGGGGCCCCTTTTATAGCAGTCCTAGACAATGAACACACACATGAATTAAGCTTGACTTGAAAATCATCGATATTTTAGGTCCTTCCGAGAAGGTGGGATACTGCATGAGCCTGGAGGTGATCCCAGAGAAAAACTAAGATCAGGAGGCATAATCACAATTAGAACTGCAGAGGTAAGACCACTGCCTAAGGGGAAGGGAGTATAAAGACAGGGATGCAATCGAGCCTCACAAGGTCAACAACTTTCTGATGGCTGAAGGTCTGGGTTCAATCCTATCCTGAAAGGCTCAGTCAACAATGCGGCTAATCCTTCCATTGATACTTAATCACTGGGCTTCTTGCCTGCCCCCATGGGCTTTCTCATCTTTGTTCATTCTAGGGCCAGAATCCACAGTCTTTATGCTTCCCAGGGTCCTTACTTTTGAGAGGACACTCTGCTATTAATCCTCATGTTTAAAGGGATTACACACACACACACACACACACACACACACAAAATACAACTTGGGAGAGTAAACTTCTACTAGTCACCACCTACCCAAAGATGAATGTGTAATTAATTAATTTAATTTTTTGATTAGACAATATCCCCAACTGATTATAAAATCTTTCAATTTGAGAAAAGCATGCTTAAGAAAATACAATGTGCCCTAACTTCAACATTAAAAGATACTGATTGTTGCTATTTGGCTACATTTACCATATTACTGATGTAATTAAGAGAAATACTTTATAATTAAAGAGAAAAAACTTTTAGGATGAGTTATTTGAGAAGACTCATCCAAACAAAAAAAAGCAATGAGAGAGAAAAAACCCACAGAACACCTGAGGAAAATGAGAAGAGTGAACCCAGGTAAAGGCCATTAACCCAAAAGGAAAAGGGGGAAAAAAAAAAGGGGGGCGGGATTGGAGTGAGGATGTCTCCAGCCCAGGAATGGGCCAGTAGAAGCTGAAAAGCCCAAGAAAAGATTCTACCCTGGAACTTTTGGAGGAAACCTGGCCCTGCTGCCATCTTGATTTTGAACTTCTAGCATCCAGAACTATGAGAGGACAAATGTGTTTCGTCTTAAGTCATCCAGTTTGGGGCCCCTTTTATAGCAGTCCTAGACAATGAACACACACATGAATTAAGCTTGACTTGAAAATCATCGATATTTTAGGTCCTTCCGAGAAGGTGGGATACTGCATGAGCCTGGAGGTGATCCCAGAGAAAAACTAAGATCAGGAGGCATAATCACAATTAGAACTGCAGAGGTAAGACCACTGCCTAAGGGGAAGGGAGTATAAAGACAGGGATGCAATCGAGCCTCACAAGGTCAACAACTTTCTGATGGCTGAAGGTCTGGGTTCAATCCTATCCTGAAAGGCTCAGTCAACAATGCGGCTAATCCTTCCATTGATACTTAATCACTGGGCTTCTTGCCTGCCCCCATGGGCTTTCTCATCTTTGTTCATTCTAGGGCCAGAATCCACAGTCTTTATGCTTCCCAGGGTCCTTACTTTTGAGAGGACACTCTGCTATTAATCCTCATGTTTAAAGGGATTACACACACACACACACACACACACACACACAAAATACAACTTGGGAGAGTAAACTTCTACTAGTCACCACCTACCCAAAGATGAATGTGTAATTAATTAATTTAATTTTTTGATTAGACAATATCCCCAACTGATTATAAAATCTTTCAATTTGAGAAAAGCATGCTTAAGAAAATACAATGTGCCCTAACTTCAACATTAAAAGATACTGATTGTTGCTATTTGGCTACATTTACCATATTACTGATGTAATTAAGAGAAATACTTTATAATTAAAGAGAAAAAACTTTTAGGATGAGTTATTTGAGAAGACTCATCCAAACAAAAAAAAGCAATGAGAGAGAAAAAACCCACAGAACACCTGAGGAAAATGGAGAAGAGTGAACCCAGGTAAAAGGCCATTAACCATTTTAACACTGCTAGTGGACAGAGAGGTTTGGCTCAGAGGAACAGAAGAAATTCAGAAACATAACTCTCACAGCATCCTAAAGCTACTGGTAATGTTCAGGTATTAAACTATCAAACTTGACTCCTCATTAAGTTCTTCAGTTCAAAATTCTATCAAGTAACTTTTCCAAGATGGAAACCCTCATGTTTAAGATACATTAATATCTTCTTGCTAGAGTTTCCATTTTTCCCCAAGCTACAGTTTCCTAGCAACCATAGCACAGTAACCAAGAATGATATCTTACAGCCTTGGTATCAGTCTCCCCTAAAGCCTCTATGTATAGACCTGCACACGTAACCCTGGGCTGTCTTAGCTAGGGCTGGGCATCAGAATGCTAGAGGAGGCGGGTTCACATGCTGCAAGAGAGTCCAGACACCATACACTGAATTCACCTTGCCTGACTTATATGGGATTCTGCACTGCTGACTCATGCTAAGACACCCATTACTGCAATTAAAATCCAGAAGCTATCTGTAAGGAATCATTTTAGCTCTTCTCACTCAAATAAGTTCTGTTAACCAGTCTCGGTTAAAAGAATGGGCTTGGGCTTCCCTGGTGGCTCAGCGGTAAAGAATTCACCTGCCACTGCAGGAGACATGGTTCGATCCCGGATCTGAGAAGATCCCACATGGCACAGGCAGCTACATGAGCTACAACTACCGAGCCTGTGCCCCAGAGCCTGTGCTCTGCAATAAGAGAAGCCACCGCAATGAAAAGCGACATCACAACTAGAGAAAAGCCCTCGAGCAGCAATGGCCCAGCGCAGCCAAAATAAACTGATTATAAAATCTTTCAATTTGAGAAAAGCATGCTTAAGAAAATACAATGTGCCCTAACTTCAACATTAAAAGATACTGATTGTTGCTATTTGGCTACATTTACCATATTACTGATGTAATTAAGAGAAATACTTTATAATTAAAGAGAAAAAACTTTTAGGATGAGTTATTTGAGAAGACTCATCCAAACAAAAAAAAGCAATGAGAGAGAAAAAACCCACAGAACACCTGAGGAAAATGGAGAAGAGTGAACCCAGGTAAAAGGCCATTAACCATTTTAACACTGCTAGTGGACAGAGAGGTTTGGCTCAGAGGAACAGAAGAAATTCAGAAACATAACTCTCACAGCATCCTAAAGCTACTGGTAATGTTCAGGTATTAAACTATCAAACTTGACTCCTCATTAAGTTCTTCAGTTCAAAATTCTATCAAGTAACTTTTCCAAGATGGAAACCCTCATGTTTAAGATACATTAATATCTTCTTGCTAGAGTTTCCATTTTTCCCCAAGCTACAGTTTCCTAGCAACCATAGCACAGTAACCAAGAATGATATCTTACAGCCTTGGTATCAGTCTCCCCTAAAGCCTCTATGTATAGACCTGCACACGTAACCCTGGGCTGTCTTAGCTAGGGCTGGGCATCAGAATGCTAGAGGAGGCGGGTTCACATGCTGCAAGAGAGTCCAGACACCATACACTGAATTCACCTTGCCTGACTTATATGGGATTCTGCACTGCTGACTCATGCTAAGACACCCATTACTGCAATTAAAATCCAGAAGCTATCTGTAAGGAATCATTTTAGCTCTTCTCACTCAAATAAGTTCTGTTAACCAGTCTCGGTTAAAAGAATGGGCTTGGGCTTCCCTGGTGGCTCAGCGGTAAAGAATTCACCTGCCACTGCAGGAGACATGGTTCGATCCCGGATCTGAGAAGATCCCACATGGCACAGGCAGCTACATGAGCTACAACTACCGAGCCTGTGCCCCAGAGCCTGTGCTCTGCAATAAGAGAAGCCACCGCAATGAAAAGCCGGAGCATCACAACTAGAGAAAAGCCCTCGCAGCAGCAATGGCCCAGCGCAGCCAAAAATAAACAGATAAAATAAACATTGGGTTTTCACTTAGATCTCTAAAGACTAACCTACAATGTCTATCAAAAAGTTCATCTGGTTTTGACCCCATTTCCTCCAAGAAAGAAGTCATTTGGGTGCTCTTTTATTCGAAGTGAGCTGAAATCCTGCCGCAGGCTTCCACAAACCTTTTCTTTAAGATAACTTAAATGGTTTGATACAATGGGTGAGAGGTCACAGGACCAAGGTGGCAGGCATTCAAGGCATTCAATTCCCAAATAAAAGCAATTAACTGTCAGGGAAGGGAAGAAAAGAAAACAAGAAAAACAAAACCATAGGGTGAAATTTTAAAATCTATTTAAAAATAATTAGATGGTTAAATTGCTTGGTTAAGTGAAAACCATAGTTACAAGGCTTTATTTTTTTTAATGACAATAAAATGTTAAAGTTCAACTGATATAATTGTAGAATTGAAATAATTTCAAATCACAAAGATTTCAAAGCAAGATGATTCCAACATTCAAAAGACTTCCTCATAATAAAACCTCACAGCATATCTTGCACTGCACTTGGAACATTTTTTCTAAAACTATTTTTCATGCTCGATAAATAGCTTAAGAAGAGTAACACTATAATGATCAGCTTGCAAATATGTTTCCTCACATAATATGAAACACAGCAGAATTCAGGATACAGTTATTAGCAACATCCGGAAGTCATTAAATAGGAGAACTTAAGCACGAAGAAGCCCAAAATGCCTGAAATTAGTATCCAATTTCTTAAAACTCTGCATCTGAAAAAAAGAAAGATATTCTATGAAGTCTGATTCCAGTTAAAATAATAACCTAAGTGTTTTAAATAAGCCCATGCCTCAAGACAGCTCACTTCCAAAGACACAGAAAACATCAGCAACTTTTCTAAGCCAAGAAACTTAAACATGTGGATCTCAGATAATACTTATGTCTTCTGAATGCACGGTTGTGCTAAGTCACTCCAGTTGTGTCCGACTGTTTGCAACCCTATGGACTGTAGCCCGCCAGGCTCCTCTGTCCATGGGATTCTCCAGGCAAGAACACTGCAGGGCGTTGCCATTTCCTTCTCCAAGGGATCTTCCCAACCCAGGGAACCGATTGAACCTGCGTCTCTTACATCTCCGACACGGGCAGGCAGGTTTTTTACTACTAGTGGCACGGTTACTCAACCTCAGCACCACTGACTATGGACCAGACAGTTCTCTGGGGGACTGTCCCATGCACTACAGAATGTTAGCAACATCCCTGGCCTGTACCAGAGAGATGCCAGGTATCGTCTTGTATCTAGATAGATGCTAGATGCTTCTCCAATAGAACAACCTAAAATATCTCCAGACATTTCCAAACGTCAGCCGGTGAGCAAAACGGGCCTCCGTCAGGAACCCCTGTCCTAATATACCATAGTAATAAAGACTTCAACCAGCAAAAACAAAATGTACCACCCAAAAGCTGGTACCCAAGACAGCTCCCTTCAAATTACTTTGCAAATATACTCTTCTGTGACTTTGGTAAATAAATAACTGAGTCATTCACACAGTTTTCAAAGTAAATGAAGTATTGCTCTTTTTTTTACTGTGAAATCAGAGATTTAGAATGTCTCCAGTACTTCTTTTCTCCATCTGTAAATCAAGTCATTCCAGTATAACTATAGAAACTATAAAACTAGAGTAGCCTGGCTATGGAGTGCAAGGTGGACTGAGCCACGGTCAGAGCCATAACTAAGCCAACATCTTCGTTGATCTTTGCTTTCCAAAAGCAAACAAGATGCAACGGATGCCATTAGGACAGTGAAACAGTTAGTCAAGGAAGGAAGAAAATGTTTTCCAACCATGTATCTGATAAGGGACTTACATCAAGAAAATGCAAAGAATCCTTACAATTTAACAGAGATAGAGACCAAATTTTAAAATGAGCAAAGGGTCTAGTACACAATTCACCAATGAGCACATGAAAAGAAACACAAATCAAAACCAAAAGGAGGTATCTCCTCTCATCTGCTAAAATGACCACAATCAAAAAAATAATAATAACAAATGCTAAGTCACTCCAGTTGTGTCCGACTGTTTGCAACCCTATGGACTGTAGCCCGCCAGGCTCCTCTGTCCATGGGATTCTCCAGGCAAGAACACTGCAGGGCGTTGCCATTTCCTTCTCAAGGATCTTCCCAACCCAGGGAACCGATTGAACCTGCGTCTCTTACATCTCCGACACGGGCAGGCAGGTTTTTTACTACTAGTGGCACGGTTACTCAACCTCAGCACCACTGACTATGGACCAGACAGTTCTCTGGGGGACTGTCCCATGCACTACAGAATGTTAGCAACATCCCTGGCCTGTACCAGAGAGATGCCAGGTATCGTCTTGTATCTAGATAGATGCTAGATGCTTCTCCAATAGAACAACCTAAAATATCTCCAGACATTTCCAAACGTCAGCCGGTGAGCAAAACGGGCCTCCGTCAGGAACCCCTGTCCTAATATACCATAGTAATAAAGACTTCAACCAGCAAAAACAAAATGTACCACCCAAAAGCTGGTACCCAAGACAGCTCCCTTCAAATTACTTTGCAAATATACTCTTCTGTGACTTTGGTAAATAAATAACTGAGTCATTCACACAGTTTTCAAAGTAAATGAAGTATTGCTCTTTTTTTTACTGTGAAATCAGAGATTTAGAATGTCTCCAGTACTTCTTTTCTCCATCTGTAAATCAAGTCATTCCAGTATAACTATAGAAACTATAAAACTAGAGTAGCCTGGCTATGGAGTGCAAGGTGGACTGAGCCACGGTCAGAGCCATAACTAAGCCAACATCTTCGTTGATCTTTGCTTTCCAAAAGCAAACAAGATGCAACGGATGCCATTAGGACAGTGAAACAGTTAGTCAAGGAAGGAAGAAAATGTTTTCCAACCATGTATCTGATAAGGGACTTACATCAAGAAAATGCAAAGAATCCTTACAATTTAACAGAGATAGAGACCAAATTTTAAAATGAGCAAAGGGTCTAGTACACAATTCACCAATGAGCACATGAAAAGAAACACAAATCAAAACCAAAAGGAGGTATCTCCTCTCATCTGCTAAAATGACCACAATCAAAAAAATAATAATAACAAATGTTAGCAAGGATATGGATAAATCGGAATACTCATTCACTGGTGGAATGTATGATGGTACAGTCACTTTGGAAAACAATCTAGCAGCTTCTTGAAAGTTTAAACACGGAATTATCATATGACCCAGCAATTCCAGTCTTGGGTACAGGCCAAAAAAAATTTAAAACAAGTATTCAAACAAGTACACGTACATATGTACACTAATATTTATAGCAGTAACTATTCACAATAGTCAACAGGCAGAAACAACCCAAATGCTCATCAACTGATGAATGGATATAAATAAATGTGATGTAGCCACATAATAAAATATCGCTTATCAATAAAAATAAATGAAGTGCTAGGACTTCCCTAGTGGTCCGGTGGCTAAGACTTTACGCTCCCAATGCAGGGGACCAGGCCCAATCCCTAAGCAGGGAACTAGATCCCACCTGCCACAACTAAGATCTCATGTGTGGCAACTAAGACCTGGTGCAGGCAAAGTATTTAATATAAATTATTTAGGGGGCTTCCCTGGTGGTCCAGTGGATAAGGACACTAACTTGCAGTGCAAGGGGCACCAGTTCGATCCTTGGCCTAGGAAGATCCCATGTGCTGCAGAGCAGCTGGACTGATGTGTCCAACTACCGAGCCAAAGCTCTGGAGCACATGCACCCAGAGCCGGTGCTCTGCAGCGAGAGAGGCCACTGCAACGGGAGGCCCACACAGGCCAAAGAACAAAGATGGATGAAAATAGACCAGGGATATGCATATGACTGATCTGGGAACATACATGCCTGTGAACAACAAAACTCTGTAAAACCTTTAAAATAAAGAATTAAAAAAAAAAGAAAATGAATAAGTGAAAGACCAATAGAAGGAGCCAAAAAATAAAAAT
Source organism: Tragulus kanchil (assembly GCA_022376925.1). Classification (NCBI taxonomy): domain Eukaryota; kingdom Metazoa; phylum Chordata; class Mammalia; order Artiodactyla; family Tragulidae; genus Tragulus; species Tragulus kanchil. Next base: position 231,800,012 of record JAIOJX010000028.1, read on the forward strand.
TACTTAATTAAAAAGTAAACACATCGTTTTTAAAAGAAAAGGAATGAAGTTCTAACATGCCACACCCTTGAAAACAATATGCTAACCAAAGAAGACAGTCATAAATGACCACGCATTATATAATTCCATTTATATGTTACGTGCAGAGGAAGCAAATCTATAGAGACAGAAAACAGACCAATGGTTACTGCAGGCTGGCAGGATGGGTGGGGAAGGGACGTAAGTGGTAACAGGTATGGGTTTCTTTTGGAGGTGACAAAAACGTTCTAAAACTGATGACTGCTCAACTCTGTAAATGTACCAAAATCTACTGATTTGTACACTTTAAAGAACTGAATTGTATGACATGAATTATTGTTGTTGTTTAGTCGCTTCAGTTGTATCAAACTCTTTGTGACCCCATGGACTGTAGCCCGCCAGGCTCCTCTGTCCATGGGATTCTCCAGGGAAGAATGCTGGAGTGGGTAGCTGTTCCTTTCTCCAGAGGATCTTCCCAACCCAGAGATCAAACACACATCTCCCATATTGTGTTCTTTCCCACTGAACCACCAGGGAAGTCCATGGCATGTACTGGGTTAGCCCAAAAGTTAGTTCAGGCTTTTTTATAAGATATTATGGAAAAACCTGAACGACCTTTATGGCCAACCCTATAAACCACATCGTAATAAAGCTGTTACCCAAACAAAAACCAGATAAGGTACAGTATTCATGTTTACCATGACCACTTCATCATGTTTACCATGCATACAGAACAGAGTCTCACCAACCATGACATCTGACATAAACTGGAGGTATAACAGGAAGGGAAGTCAAGAGGAAAGACAGGGGCTTCCCCTGGCGGTCCAGTGGGTAAGGACACCACCTCGCAGTGCAAGGGGCGCCGGTTCGATCCCTGGCCTGGGAAGATCCCACGTGCCGCGGAGCGGCTGGACCAATGTGTCCAATCACCGAGCCAGAGCTCTGGAGCGCATGCGCCTAGAGCCCGCGCTCTGCAATGACAGATGCCACCGCGATGGGAGGCCCACAGGAGCCAAAGAACAAAGATGGATGAACATAGAGAAATAAAAGACCAACAGAAGTGGCCCACCCGCTCCCCTCCCTCCCCAACTCAACCCCCGCCCAAAAATAAGTAAATAAATAAATCTTTAAAAAAAAAACCTCAACTTGGAAATATGACCAAAAAAAAAGAGGAAAGACAGGTCAGGACACTGATATCCTCATGCTACAAAGAGGAAGGACGTAAACGTCACTGTCATGGCTGATGGAATGAAATGTGTCTATGTAAGTAACACAATGATTGAGCTATAAATATAAGCGTCAAAAATCTGGAGAATAAAAGAAGTAAGATGCTGTAAGTAAGCCAAATTGTCTTTTGTCATAACAGGAAGTCACACAAAAGTGGTATAAGCAGATTATTTAACAATATGAAGACAACCACTAGAAGAACTAAAAACAAAAAATGAACAAAAGTGATTATTTCTGGAGAGTACAGGAGTGGGCGGGGAAAAAACAAAACAGGGACAGAACATGTTTTTCACAACAAGCTCGTCTTTTCTATGAGTTTGTTAATGCTACACGGAATTATTATTTTGCACATCGTTTTTAGATACAAACTTGGCATGACTTGAGAAGAAGAATCCACGTGACATCAGGAAGAATACTGAAGTGGATCATCATCACTGAGAGAAATGGTAACTTCAATATCTTACAGCAAAATTGACTCGAGTTTTATAGCCAAAGACTGCATCCTTAGTAAAGCAAGTAGTAATGTATGTTAGACCCTTAAGAGAATAAGAAACACACGTACACAGTCCCCACCCTCTCCGGAGCAGTTAAGAAGCATCATATAGGTCAAAACTTTCCCATGGCAAGAATACTCAAAAGTCCTAACAACTTCTGGATCCAAAGACATCTTAGATGAAAGAAGGCACATGCAGGCATTCCCCTTGCACAGCTTGAAGGCACTTGTTTTTTTAACTAGAGCATGGTTTCTTTGCAACGTTGTGTTGGTTTCGGCTGTACAGTGAAGTGAATCAGCCGTAAGTGTCCATAGATCCTCTCTTTCAGACCTCCTTCCCCCTGCCATCCCACCCCTCTAGGTCATCGCTGAGCTCCCTGTGCTATACAGCAGGTCCCCGCTAGTCATCTGTTTTACACAAGGCAGTGCAGGCACTTTAAAAACCAAAAGGTGAATGTGCAGGCTGTTGCCACCAGAACAGAGCAGGATCTACCATCCGGAAAGTACTACCCACGGTTACTTAAACATAATTAGGATTACAACTCTGACACTGGGGGGCTTCCCTGGTGGTCCAGTGGGTAAGGACACCGCCTTGCAGTGCAAGGGGCGCCAGTTCAATCCCTGGCCTGGGAAGATCCCACGTGCCGCGGAGCGGCTGGACCGATGTGTCCAATTATCGAGCCAGAGCTCTGGAGCGCATGCGCCCAGAGCTGGTGCTCTGCGACAACAGAGGCCACCGCGATGGGAGGCCCACAGGGCCAAAGAACAAAGATGGATGAAAATAGACAAATGAAAGACCAATAGAAGTAGCCTGCCTGCTCCGCCCCCCCCCCACTCCCCCAAAATAAATAAATAAATAAATCTTTAAAAAAAAAAAAAAACTCTGACACTGGGGACTCGGGAGTCCAGGCAGCCACACTGGGGCATTTTGGAGAACAGCAGGTGGCAGAATGAGCCATGATGCCAAAACAGGCACGACCAAGAGTGACCAGGGTACCCAAGTGATGCAGGGGCTTTACAAGTATGGGAAGGGATTCCATGGTTATCAGAACCCAGGGGCTAGAGCATCGGAAAGAACTTGACCCCCACGTTCCTGCTCCAAGGATATCCTTGTACATGTGAGATCAAGATGCACATTTCAGGGACTTCCCTGAGGGTTCCAGGGGTGAGGACACCACACTTTCACTGCTGAGGGCCCAGATTCAATCCCTGGTCAGAAATTAAGATTTCACAGGCCAACCGTAAAACACACGTACACAGTCCCCACCCTCTCCGGAGCAGTTAAGAAGCATCATATAGGTCAAAACTTTCCCATGGCAAGAATACTCAAAAGTCCTAACAACTTCTGGATCCAAAGACATCTTAGATGAAAGAAGGCACATGCAGGCATTCCCCTTGCACAGCTTGAAGGCACTTGTTTTTTTAACTAGAGCATGGTTTCTTTGCAACGTTGTGTTGGTTTCGGCTGTACAGTGAAGTGAATCAGCCGTAAGTGTCCATAGATCCTCTCTTTCAGACCTCCTTCCCCCTGCCATCCCACCCCTCTAGGTCATCGCTGAGCTCCCTGTGCTATACAGCAGGTCCCCGCTAGTCATCTGTTTTACACAAGGCAGTGCAGGCACTTTAAAAACCAAAAGGTGAATGTGCAGGCTGTTGCCACCAGAACAGAGCAGGATCTACCATCCGGAAAGTACTACCCACGGTTACTTAAACATAATTAGGATTACAACTCTGACACTGGGGGGCTTCCCTGGTGGTCCAGTGGGTAAGGACACCGCCTTGCAGTGCAAGGGGCGCCAGTTCAATCCCTGGCCTGGGAAGATCCCACGTGCCGCGGAGCGGCTGGACCGATGTGTCCAATTATCGAGCCAGAGCTCTGGAGCGCATGCGCCCAGAGCTGGTGCTCTGTGACAACAGAGGCCACCGCGATGGGAGGCCCACACGGGCCAAAGAACAAAGATGGATGAAAAAAGAGAAATGCAAGACCAATAGAAGTGGCCCGCCTGCTCCGCCCCCACTCCCCCAAAATAAATAAATAAATAAATCTTGAAAAAAAAAAAAAAACTCTGACACTGGGGACTCGGGAGTCCAGGCAGCCACACTGGGGCATTTTGGAGAACAGCAGGTGGCAGAATGAGCCATGATGACAAAACAGGCACGACCAAGAGTGACCAGGGTACCCAAGTGATGCAGGGGCTTTACAAGTATGGGAAGGGATTCCATGGTTATCAGAACCCAGGGGCTAGAGCATCGGAAAGAACTTGACCCCCACGTTCCTGCTCCAAGGATATCCTTGTACATGTGAGATCAAGATGCACATTTCAGGGACTTCCCTGAGGGTTCCAGGGGTGAGGACACCACACTTTCACTGCTGAGGGCCCAGATTCAATCCCTGGTCAGAAATTAAGATTTCACAGGCCACCCTGCATAGCCATCTCCCTCCCCAAAAAATGCACATTCTGTAAAAAAAAAAAAAAAAAAAGACCAAAACTGACACATTAGCTCAGTAGTCAAGTCAGCCTCTTGTTAGGTCCAAAAGAAAGGGGGAAAAATGCATACCTGAATGCCATAATGAGAATAAACCCACAACTCTGAACCTCTCAAACACTGCCCTAAAATCAAGTACATGCTGCATGCTAAGCTGCTTCAGTCGTGTCTGACTTTGCGACCCCATGGACTTTAGCCTGCCAGGTTCCTCTGTCTATGGAATTCTCCAGGCAAGAAGACCCGAGTGGTTGCCAGTTCCTCCTCCAGGGGATCTTCCTGACCCAGGGATAGATCCTGACTCTTCAAGATGTTCCAGCTTGAAATCTTCTTGTGCCCAGTATGTGGACAAGTGCTCTCTGCCCAACACAGGAGAGCCATGTGGGTCAAAAGAAATCTCATCCCTTGGATCTGAGAAACCCTGAGATGGTCAGCCTTTGGGCTGGAATCTCTCTCCCAAAGACCTGGCGGGGGCAGGGCGAAGGGAGGCAAAGCAGACCGCACTCCTGAGGACTCCTCAGCCTCAACCTGCAGACCTCAGGCCCACTTCCTCTGCCGAAAAGCAAGCACTGGGTGGAAATGCCCATCCACTCCATTTTCGTGGTCCTGACAACTCCACAGGAAGGACACCCGGACCATGACTTCCCTGACCTGTGCGGCTGACCTGGTGACTTCCCTGGCTCACTATCCCTCCACCAAGGGCAGAGAACCGGGAGTAGGAACCAGAATGGATCCAAGTTTACGAGGTTAGCATCTCCTGGCCCAGGAAGAGGGCCGTTAGGTGGTCACCCGGAGCCCCCGCCCGGGAGCAAAACAGGCACGACCAAGAGTGACCAGGGTACCCAAGTGATGCAGGGGCTTTACAAGTATGGGAAGGGATTCCATGGTTATCAGAACCCAGGGGCTAGAGCATCGGAAAGAACTTGACCCCCACGTTCCTGCTCCAAGGATATCCTTGTACATGTGAGATCAAGATGCACATTTCAGGGACTTCCCTGAGGGTTCCAGGGGTGAGGACACCACACTTTCACTGCTGAGGGCCCAGATTCAATCCCTGGTCAGAAATTAAGATTTCACAGGCCACCCTGCATAGCCATCTCCCTCCCCAAAAAATGCACATTCTGTAAAAAAAAAAAAAAAAAAGACCAAAACTGACACATTAGCTCAGTAGTCAAGGCAGCCTCTTGTTAGGTCCAAAAGAAAGGGGGAAAAATGCATATCTGAATGCCATAATGAGAATAAACCCACAACTCTGAACCTCTCAAACACTGCCCTAAAATCAAGTACATGCTGCATGCTAAGCTGCTTCAGTCGTGTCTGACTTTGCGACCCCATGGACTTTAGCCTGCCAGGTTCCTCTGTCTATGGAATTCTCCAGGCAAGAAGACCCGAGTGGTTGCCAGTTCCTCCTCCAGGGGATCTTCCTGACCCAGGGATAGATCCTGACTCTTCAAGATGTTCCAGCTTGAAATCTTCTTGTGCCCAGTATGTGGACAAGTGCTCTCTGCCCAACACAGGAGAGCCATGTGGGTCAAAAGAAATCTCATCCCTTGGATCTGAGAAACCCTGAGATGGTCAGCCTTTGGGCTGGAATCTCTCTCCCAAAGACCTGGCGGGGGCAGGGCGAAGGGGAGGCAAAGCAGACCGCACTCCTGAGGACTCCTCAGCCTCAACCTGCAGACCTCAGGCCCACTTCCTCTGCCGAAAAGCAAGCACTGGGTGGAAATGCCCATCCACTCCATTTTCGTGGTCCTGACAACTCCACAGGAAGGACACCCGGACCATGACTTCCCTGACCTGTGCGGCTGACCTGGTGACTTCCCCTGGCTCACTATCCCCTCCACCAAGGGCAGAGGAAACCGGGAGTAGGAACCAGAATGGATCCAAGTTTACGAGGTTAGCATCTCCTGGCCCAGGAAGAGGGCCGTTAGGTGGTCACTGAGCAGCCCCTGCGAAGGCAGGACATCCTACCTTCTTCCAGGCCACAGAGGCCCGTGTCTGGGGTTTTTAAGGACAAGCAACTGAATCTTCTCCACCTAATCCTCCCTCCACTCCTCGCTTACCCAAAGCCACGCTTGGTCCCAGGTTCCCTGTCTCCCTCACCTCCTCACTCATCTGTATATTCATCAATACACTCATCCTTTAATCTTCAATAAAATCCTGCCGTAGATGCTGGAATCAAATCATCCGGAAGGGAGAGTTTTCTTCTTCTTTTTTTTTTAACCAAAGACACTTTGCCCCTCCCTCTCATTTCTTCTCCTTCAGGACTTCAAAGTGGCCCAAGCCAGAACACACGGGGTCCCTTCCAGCTTGGCTGCAAAATGCTACACCCAAGTTTCTCTCTCTTTTTTTTTTTTGTTTTAAAATTCTTTCCTTAGCTACATGGGGTCTTTGTTGCATAGTGTGAGAGCTTTCATTTTGGCACCCAGATTCTCCAGTTGTGGCTTGCAGGCTTTGGAATGTGCAGGCTCACGGGCTTAGTTGCCCTACAGCATGTGGGACCTTAGATCCCCGATCAAGGCTCGAACTCCTGTGCCCTGCATTACACGGTGGATTCTCAACCTCTGGACCACCAGGGAAGTCCTCCAGAGGTTCTCTTTTTAGGAAGAAACTCAAAGACAGCACCGAGGCTGGAAGGGCCTTGGGCCATTCAGAAGCTGAGGAAGTGCTCAACTAAAAGCCCCTTCCTCCCAAAGAGGCCCTCTCTGAAGTGTCACTCTGTTCAGCATCCTTTGGATGCACACAATTGACTGGCACTTACATTGCACCAGGGCTTTGTTCTGTTGTTCTGCTTTGGATTGGGTTTTTGTTGTTGTTATTGTTTTCATTTTTGCCACTATTTCAGTAAACTAGAGACCCCACTTCCAACTGATGCAAGGCTCTAAACTCAGCCTCAGCCCAATGAGGGAAGACTCTCTCCTCCTAACAAGAGCGCCAAAGGTCTTCTAGAAGAATCTCACACGAGTCCAGGAGGACTCTCTCTACATCCACAGCTTAGGCCTTTGTGGATGGCTTAATGAGGTCCCTGGAGACACAGGAACAGAGCGCGTCTCACGGCTGGAGGGGAGTGGAGGCTGGGAAGCGATGGAAGGGAAACAACCCGCCTGCTAATATTTTCTACCTTTTACACTAGAGCATTGTTTTCTTTTCCAAAACCTCTGTTCCCACCTGGGTACTGCTTTATTTTTTGAGGACCCTCTTTATTTAATTTTTAGAAAGTTCTTAAAAGAATTCTCTGTTGTCATTGTAGGCCAAATCACTCATTTAAGAGAAATTATTCCTTATATAAAACTGAATTATTTAGAGACGAAATGTGAGTCGTGAAAAACAGAAGAAATTTGCTGCGGATCTTGTAAATCTTTCTTCTCATCCTACGTGTGGGGGAGAAACAGAGGAAGGACACATTCAGAAACACTCTATCCATTTGCTTAATTTAGAAAATGAATATGTATATATCGGCATGTGTGTAACACATGTACAGCCACATCCCCAGGGAAACACTGCTTTACATGCAGGGGTCCACCCTGACATATATATACATATATATATATATATATATATATATATATACTATTATGTGGAAAACAGACAACTAGTGGGAAGCTGCTGTGAAGCACAGGGAGCCCAGCGTGGCGCTCTGTGATGACCCAGATGGGTGGGATGTGAAAGGGGAGGGAGGTTCAAGAAAGAGGGGATTTATTTATAATTATATTGTATTGTATTTATTTATTTATTATATTTATTATAATTATTGTTGTACGGCATAAACCAACACAACACTGTAAAGCCATTCTCCTCCGATTTAAAACAAAAAAATTTAATAACATAAAAAAAAAGATACAGGAGTCCAAACGAATGGACAGCATGAAAATATGGATCCTTCTCAACCACAAGCCTGAACGTGGTGGGAGTCGGGAATTCCACAGGAGTCTGTACACTGCTCACAAGAATCCAGTTCTCTCTGCTCCCTCATTCTCGTACCTCCTTTACTCAAAGGCAGAAATTCCACACCACCTCTGGCTTCTAGGCAAGACCTGGCCATGATTCCCACCCCCAGCTCTGACCTGCATGTCTCATTTGGGAAAGCACAGGTTTGAACCTCTCATCTGTTAAAGTGCTGTCTCACACCGTACGGAAGCTCCTCGCATTGCAGAAAGGAAGAAAGAAGTGTCAACAGGCACATCTAACAGGCCCTCAGCAAAGTTTTGGGGAGAAATTCCTGTCCAGGGGCTCCAGAAGGCCTGGGGATCCAGCCTGCTAGACTGCAGAACTAGAGGAATTTGGGGGAAAAGCAAGAGACAGACCAGACCAGCCACTTCTTGGAGCCGGGAAAAACCACTGCAGGGGAACAGGAGAGCAAGTCTTTGTCCTGGCTCCCAGGATGCACATTGGAGTGGAGTTAAATTGTCAACTAATGAGATTTCCTAACCACGTGTTCCCTTTAAAGTCTAGGCTCCCCCACTGATTTGATCCCCAGACAGCAGTAGGGGGCAAAGCTGCCTTCAAGCATCCCCAAGGGCCAGAGAATTCCCAGAACAAGTGCAGGGAGGGTCGGAGTCATTTCTGCGACTGGAATTTTAAATAGGTTATCGCATTTATACACTGGCATCTAGCAATAATGCTACTGGTCCTACTTCTACTTGGGGTGATCAAGGCAGGTCCAGGGAAACAGAGGTTGTGGGGAACATTCTGAGGTCTTCTGCCCCCACTGGACAAACTGCAAGTCCCTTGCTTAATTTTTGTGCATTGGTTTGTATGCTCGCTTGTTCAGGCCGGCGAAAGTCCCCGGGATCTATATTCAATGAGGTGTTATGGCACCAGGCTCAATAATTTGCCCCAAAAGGCAAAAGGGTGTTGAAACCAGAAGCAATTTTTCCAATATCTCATTCTATAGCCAAGCCTGAGATTGTCTTTTTCCACCTATCTATTCGTCTGATTATGGACAGGTTTTTCTTGTTTTTCTTTTTCCTGTACACGGTGGCTTTTCTCTTTGCCTGAAGGAAATTAGCAGTGCTCAACTGGTGGAGCAGAGGAAAAACAAGTTAAAACACATTGACAACTTTTCGTACATACTCAATGAAATCAATCCTCCTCTTCCACATTCCCTAGTTTGACAACAGCCTCTTCCTAAGATATATTTCTCTTCCATTCAAAGATAATTACCTAGTAACTTCCGTGTTTACCACTCCAAGACAACCTGGCTGGCAGGGTTGAGCCTGTTCCAGAAACCTGCGATTTACCAAACAACTGCTACAAGCCACAGCTCAAATTTCACTTTTACCAGGAAGTGTTTAGCTCCCTGCCTCCAGGTATCTCTTTGTTCAAACCTCCCTCCATCCGGGTATTACTCACTTTGCACACCAGCCATTGGCTCAGCAGCAAACACTTCCCCCACGGACTAGGCTTCCTCCTCCAAACCCAGGTCTGGGTTTCAGCATAGGCTTAAGGAAGTAGGACGAAGAAACAACTAAAACCTAGTGGAAGAAATAAAACCTAATGGAAATTCAAATACAAAAAAATAATAATAATAATAAGGGGGAGCTGTAAGCGATTAGATAAGTAGAGTGAAACGGAAGGTCAAGTAAAAACAAGCTCTGTTTGAAGCTCCAAACAGTAATTCTACATGCTTTTTAAACTAAAATAGGAGTTGGGAGAGTGGAAACCTGCAGAAAGGGGAAGCCAGGCAGGGCCATCATCTGCAGTCTAGCAGGGGAATATTATTCCAGGCTTTCGAATGTGCCAGTAACAGTGCCAGTTGATTTATATTGTTGTTGAACCCCCACCCCCACAAATGTGTATACTCTTTATTGCCACTTTACAGCCCCGGAAACTGAGACACAAGGAGATCAAGTCGCTCGGCCTGGACCAGATCATCCAGCTCGCGGGTGACGCTGAGCAGGCACTGAAAGCCTGGTTGGGTTTTTTTGTTTGTTTTTTGTTTTAACCTCAGCGGTCGGGCTCTCAATCCCTGCTCCAGTTCAAAGTGGACGCCGGTTCTGCACGCGTGGGTAACGCGATCCGGACCGTTCTGATTCAGGTTTGCCCCGCGGCTGCGCCACGGGGCCGCGTGGGTACCACTTACACCGGCACGGATTGGCCAGCGTCCCCAAGGGCTCGAGCGTCCTTCAAGACTTGCCAAGACGCAGGAAAAGGGAGACTCGGGATCAACCTGGGCGGGCTCGAAGACGACGAGCCCAGAGGATGCTCCTGGAAGGGAGGTGAGCTTGGCTCAGTCAGCGCGCCGACGGAAGCCAAAATGAGAGGGCCTCTAGGTGTAAGGGGCCTGGGAGCGCCGTGCGCAGGGAAGACTCAGCACGAAGGCGCCGTCTGGGCGTCTATTCCCTGCAGCAGCTCGCTAGGAGGCCCGGGGAGGGGGCGTCACCTGACAGCATGCACCAACTTCTCCTAGCTCGGAGGGGGCGCACGGCAGCGGCCGGAGCCGAGGGAGCGCTGCGCGCGGCTCTTGCCCAATGGCGAGGTCTGTAAACAAAAGCGGGCCCCACGCGGGTGCCCCGCTGGGCGATGAGCCGCGCGGAGCAGCAGCACCGGAGCAGCAGAGCCCGCAACTGTGCGAGGTAGGACTGCGATCCGGTGCGGGGACCCAAGGCACAGCACGCAGGATCCCGCGCCCGGATCAGTCATTGTCTGCGCGCGCGCAGGAGGCCGCTTGAAATGTCTCCTCCCAGGTCTGCCGCGGGCTCCCGGCCCTGCGTGACGACCCCCAGACTCTCCGGCCCGTGAGTCGAGTCCCGCGCGTGGCATCGATCGCCAAGGTGAGCGCCCAGCAAGCGTCGCGGAAAACCCAGGCCTGGAGGTGCACAAGTCGGGGACGCAAACACACACACAGAGACACACGCAAGCACACGCACGCCCTCCCTGAAGTTGATAAAAATCAGCCGACAAATACAAAGTGCCGCCGTCGCCGCAGGTCAGCGCTGACCTCCTGCTGCCGGGAAGACCGAATGCCGACGCCTGGACACTGTCACTTCCATTCGGCGCCGGGCACCTGGGCGACACTGCTCGTCTCCCGCCGTACTGCTCCCGCGAGCGATGGATGTCTCCCCTTGCTCGCCCCACCAGCTCCCCGACTCCCAAGTGTGGGAACGTGAAAACAATACGAGCAAAGCCCAATAAGGGGGAGCTAGGACCCGCCGGGAGCCCCAATGTGAGGGAGACCGGGGTCAGGACGTGCCCGTCACGGACAGAGGGGCTCCGGGCGTCCTCCTCGCCGTCCTTTCCGGCAGCTCCCGCCAGCCAGCCAGTGCTCCCCAGGCTTGCGGTACTCACCCCCGACGCTCGTCCCGGATCTCCGCCGCGGGGCCAGGGACAATGCGGGGCCGCCGGGCTCCGGGGGCTGCGGGCTCCGAGGCGTTCTTCGCGCTGCAGAGCTGCGCGCCCGACGGCGGCGGCGCTGCTCAGCCCAGCAGCGCTCCAGCCCCTTCGCCGTCTGCCAATGGGAGCTGTCAGGGTGCCTCGGCCCGCGGCTTCGGGGGCGGAGCCACAGGAGCCCGTGGGAAACCGAGCGCCGATTGGACTGACTGACAATCGCTCCGCCTCCAGCCGGCCAATCAGAGGCGGCAGATAGAGGAGCGGGGCGTTCGGAGTTGGGCTCTAGAGCGACAGCAGGCGCACGCCGGGTACCCGGGCTGCATCCCTGCCCTCCGCGCGGAGCTGGAGAGATGCCCAGACCACCTGCGCGGAGGCTGCCCTCCCACCAGGCTCCGGAGGCGCGACCCGAGGAGAGAAGAAGGCAGCGGAGGCTCGGTGGCTGGGGAACGGCGAGGAAGCCCCTAACAAAGCAGCTCTGGGAGGGCCGAGTGGCCTCCGCCTCCTTCCTCAATAGGTCCGCGATGCTGCCTGTCACTGTGCATAGGTGGAGGTGGCCAATGACGTAGAGAGAAGGATCTCGAGTTGGCGGGCGCGCGCGCGGCTCGGCATCGGTGGGATTGGTCCAAGGTAAAGGTTTTTCCTGCCACCTAAGGCGGAAAGGAAAGAAAAACGGAGAAGGGAAAGAGCCAAAAAAAAAAAAAAAAAATCCGTACCTGCGACAAGTGGTCTGGCTTGGGAGGCGTGCTCCTGACTCTGGAGGGAGACAGGAACTTTTGTAGGAGAAAAAAAACCCTAACGTCATCCTCTCCGGTGGATGCTGGAGGTGTTAGACGCTTACCAAGCTCCCGGTAGGACACGGTGGCCTTACCCGAATCGTTGGGAGTCCAGGATTTACCGGGGTTGACTCCCCTGGCCCAGCAGGTACACTTGAAATCACAGACTCGCAGTCACCTACTCAAGCTAAGTTCACACCTGGGCTCTTCTGTATGATCCGGAAATGATGTTTGCCCTTTAAAAAACTTTTACCCGGCAGCTCCCGCCAGCCAGCCAGTGCTCCCCAGGCTTGCGGTACTCACCCCCGACGCTCGTCCCGGATCTCCGCCGCGGGGCCAGGGACAATGCGGGGCCGCCGGGCTCCGGGGGCTGCGGGCTCCGAGGCGTTCTTCGCGCTGCAGAGCTGCGCGCCCGACGGCGGCGGCGCTGCTCAGCCCAGCAGCGCTCCAGCCCCTTCGCCGTCTGCCAATGGGAGCTGTCAGGGTGCCTCGGCCCGCGGCTTCGGGGGCGGAGCCACAGGAGCCCGTGGGAAACCGAGCGCCGATTGGACTGACTGACAATCGCTCCGCCTCCAGCCGGCCAATCAGAGGCGGCAGATAGAGGCGCGGGGCGACATGAGGTGGGCACTAGAGCGACAGCAGGCGGACGCCGCGTACCCGGGCTGCCTCCCTGCCCTCCGCGCGGAGCTGGAAAATGCCCAGACCACCTGCGCGAGGCTGCCCTCCCACCAGGCTCCGGAGGCGCGACCCGAGGAGAGAAGAAGGCAGCGGAGGCTCGGTGGCTGGGGAACGGCGAGGAAGCCCCTAACAAAGCAGCTCTGGGAGGGCCGAGTGGCCTCCGCCTCCTTCCTCAATAGGTCCGCGATGCTGCCTGTCACTGTGCATAGGTGGAGGTGGCCAATGACGTAGAGAGAAGGATCTCGAGTTGGCGGGCGCGCGCGCGGCTCGGCATCGGTGGGATTGGTCCAAGGTAAAGGTTTTTCCTGCCACCTAAGGCGGAAAGGAAAGAAAAACGGAGAAGGGAAAGAGCCAAAAAAAAAAAAAAAAATCCGTACCTGCGACAAGTGGTCTGGCTTGGGAGGCGTGCTCCTGACTCTGGAGGGAGACAGGAACTTTTGTAGGAGAAAAAAAACCCTAACGTCATCCTCTCCGGTGGATGCTGGAGGTGTTAGACGCTTACCAAGCTCCCGGTAGGACACGGTGGCCTTACCCGAATCGTTGGGAGTCCAGGATTTACCGGGGTTGACTCCCCTGGCCCAGCAGGTACACTTGAAATCACAGACTCGCAGTCACCTACTCAAGCTAAGTTCACACACTCCTGGGCTCTTCTGTATGATCCGGAAATGATGTTTGCCCTTTACCTTTTGCAAGGTTGTAAGGGAAGACGAAATCGGGATGTCTTCCCCACACCCGTCAATGCTTCCTCCTCGTCTTAAGGATTTAGACACTACCGTTAAGAATAAAGGCCCAGGCTGAATATTGCTTACAGCCTGATTCGGTGGACTCATTCGCCCTGAGGGAGCAGCAAGGCCTGGCTCCTGGGTTACCTGGTTGAAAACATAAGGAAACTGAAAAAATAATTGCCGTGCCCTAGAAAGTAAAACTGAACTGAAAGACTGGAAGTCATCCTTGACTTCTCCCTGCTCATTCTTCTATCTGTTCTTTGTGCTCAGTCGTGTTCAACTTTGCGACCCCATGAACTGTAGTCCGCCAGGCTTCTCTGTCTATGGGATTCTTCAGGCAAGAATGCTGGAGTGGGCTGCCATTTCCTCCCCCAGCGGATCTGCCCAAACGAGGGATCACACCTGCATCTCCTGCATTGGCAAGTGGATTCTTTCTTCCCCGCCCAGCCACTTGGGAAACTCTTCTATTCGCACTTACTCCTAAAACCATGACCTCCTTGGATCCTTTCTCCCCTGACCACATCAAAGGCCTCCCATCACTTTCTACCCCAAGCCTCGCCTCCTGAAATCTATTCCCCACTTTGCAGAATCATCCTTTCAAACAGAAAAACAAAAAACAAACAAACAAAAAACCTCATTTTGCCATCTTACCTCTGGGTCTCTTCATTTTGCCCAGAACCCACCCAACTCCCCTCCTCCAGCCCCTTCTTTCCTTTCACACGACTGACTCCCAAACCAGGTCCCAGCAGAGTGGCCAGTGCCTTTGTCCAACAGACTTCAGCCAACTCCAACTTCAGCATGCCGTCTTAGAGACCCTGGAAACCTGCTGTATGCAGGTGAGGTCATGTCCCCGCGACTCCACCCCCAGTGCTCCCACCAACCCCTGTATTAAGAGAGGCTCACGTTGCCAGTTAGTTATGTTCTCCAACACAGCTCCACTGTATCCAGATTCTTAGCTGTCTTGCTCTCTGCTCTCTCTCAGTGCCTTTAATCAATGAATTTTAGAAGAGCAAAAATTTTAAAAAAGGAGGCAAGATCTGTGATGATCCAAAGTGTTTCTAAAACATCAGTTTGGGAAGAATGGTTAGGATATCATGTTGGCCAATAAGTTCATGCAGGTGTTTTTATAGGCTGTTATGGAAATGCTCGAATGCACTTTTTGGTCAGCTCAATAGATCTCAGAATGATATGTTCAGCAGATCCCATAGTGGGTATTGAAGGAATGTTGAGTGAAGTCAGAGATTTCCCAAAAGACATCCTTTCAAAGAGCTACCTCATCTCAGCCAAGAATTTGCCCAGGCTTCTCAATGGAGAGTCATTCCTTTACAAAGCTTTCCATCCAAGGGGAAGAGCAATTTCTTAACCTATGACAAGCCACCATCATGGAAGGGGAACATACACACATGAAAAATATATATATATATGTATGTATTAAAGTGTTAGTTACTCAGTTGTGTCCAACTTTTTGCAACCCCGTGGACTGAAGAATACTAGAGCAGGTAGCCATTCCCTTCTCCGGGGGATCGTCTCGGCCTGGGGATTGAACCCAGGTCTCCTGCATTGCAGGTGGATTCTGAGCTACCAGGCAAGCCCAGCCATATGTACACACACACACACACACACACACACACACTCTTAACACCAAAACCAAGACTTGCATTTCAGAGAAATAAGTTTTTGTTTTATTATGCCTCTGATACTTGGGTCTCTGGTACAGCAGCTGAAATTATATTTAAATAATATAGTGAGTTTCTGTTGCTTGAAATCCCCTATCCCCACAAAACTATGTATTCTCTGCCTCACTGAGGTCTCCTGCCATCGTGGCCCTCCTGTGAAGGAGGTAATGTGGTTGCAAGATGAGCCTCAGATGAATCATCAGAGTGGCCAACAGACTGAAAAGCAAGCGGTGGAGAGGCAGAACCCTGGAGTTAGACTGGCTGGTTTGAATCCAAGTTCCACTACTTTCCAGCTCCTTGTCCAAGTTACTTAATCTTTCATAAGTCTCACTTTTTATTCCATAAAAAGGAGTGTATCCAGATTCTTAGCTGTCTTGCTCTCTGCTCTCTCTCAGTGCCTTTAATCAATGAATTTTAGAAGAGCAAAAATTTTAAAAAAGGAGGCAAGATCTGTGATGATCCAAAGTGTTTCTAAAACATCAGTTTGGGAAGAATGGTTAGGATATCATGTTGGCCAATAAGTTCATGCAGGTGTTTTTATAGGCTGTTATGGAAATGCTCGAATGCACTTTTTGGTCAGCTCAATAGATCTCAGAATGATATGTTCAGCAGATCCCATAGTGGGTATTGAAGGAATGTTGAGTGAAGTCAGAGATTTCCCAAAAGACATCCTTTCAAAGAGCTACCTCATCTCAGCCAAGAATTTGCCCAGGCTTCTCAATGGAGAGTCATTCCTTTACAAAGCTTTCCATCCAAGGGGAAGAGCAATTTCTTAACCTATGACAAGCCACCATCATGGAAGGGGAACATACACACATGAAAAATATATATATATATGTATGTATTAAAGTGTTAGTTACTCAGTTGTGTCCAACTTTTTGCAACCCCGTGGACTGAAGAATACTAGAGCAGGTAGCCATTCCCTTCTCCGGGGGATCGTCTCAGCCTGGGGATTGAACCCAGGTCTCCTGCATTGCAGGTGGATTCTGAGCTACCAGGCAAGCCCAGCCATATGTACACACACACACACACACACACACACACACTCTTAACACCAAAACCAAGACTTGCATTTCAGAGAAATAAGTTTTTGTTTTATTATGCCTCTGATACTTGGGTCTCTGGTACAGCAGCTGAAATTATATTTAAATAATATAGTGAGTTTCTGTTGCTTGAAATCCCCTATCCCCACAAAACTATGTATTCTCTGCCTCACTGAGGTCTCCTGCCATCGTGGCCCTCCTGTGAAGGAGGTAATGTGGTTGCAAGATGAGCCTCAGATGAATCATCAGAGTGGCCAACAGACTGAAAAGCAAACGGTGGAGAGGCAGAACCCTGGAGTTAGACTGGCTGGTTTGAATCCAAGTTCCACTACTTTCCAGCTCCTTGTCCAAGTTACTTAATCTTTCATAAGTCTCACTTTTTATTCCATAAAACAGGAGTAATAGCACCTAATTCACAAGGCTTAAAAAGAGGTCACGCATAGGACCTACTATGCACTCATAAAAGTTAGCTGTTGGGTGTAGCTAAGCTCACTAAGCTTTGAGTCACAGTTCCCTCATTTTGAAAATGGGATAATAACATTTTAAGTGATTGAAAACCCTGAATGAGCCAGTCAAAGAGAAATGCTAGCCCTGCTCATAAAGGGGAGCTGGCTACATAGGAAACCACCACTGGGTCTTCTGTCGATCGTTCTCTCCCTCAGCCCCACCTACATCGACTCATTAGGACACTGCCTCTCGGAACTGGCTTGGGGCTGACTAGGAGATGTTTTGCTTCCATAATCATGGTGCTACCACTGAAGTTAATGGAATTGGCTGACCTAGCCTTTGGGTACCTTTCTTGCCCTTGAAATCCTGAAAAGTTACTACAGGTTTCTGAATGATTTCTTGTCTCTTCTCAGCACAAAATGCTGCTGCTTCATACCACGGCAAAGAGAACGGGGTGTTTTGATTAAAACACAGACAAATGCCATCTGGCGTCCCATCTCCTGAGGGCACAGTTGACATCTAAGAAGAACATAACATTGGCAATAAAGAAAAAAAGAATGGAGTGGTCAAAGGCAGACTTCAGGGTTTAAAATAAAGGGACCCAAAGAAACTGTATTTCTAGTTCACAGCCCTAATTTCAACTACAAGTCAACATTTTCTTCCCCATCGCTTACTGAAAGCCTCATCTAATATAGTCATAGCTAAGTCACAGCAAATGATCCTCTTCGCTATTATTGTTATTGTGTTGTTTAGTCGCTAAGTCATGTTCGACTCCTTGCAACCCCATGGACTGCAGCACACCAGGCTTCCCTGTCCTTCACCATCTCCTGAATTTGCTCAAACTCATGGCCATCCAACAACCTCATCCTCTGTCACCCTCTTCTCCTCTTGCCCTCAATCCTTCCTAGCATCAGTGTATTTTCCAATGAGTTGGCTCTTCACATTGGGTGACAAAGTATTGGAACTTCAGCTTCAGTACCAGTCCTTCCAGTGAATATTCAGGGTTGATTTCCTTTGGGATTGACTAATTTGATCTCCTTGCAGTCCCTTGGAATCTCAAGAGTCTTCTCCAGTGCCACTATCTCCCAACATCTAAACCACAGAGAGGCGCCCACACCCTTGTCTCTAGGCAACCCTGCATAGTCCCTGTTTCTACCTCCTCCTTCCATTCAAACAGCTGCTCCCAGAGGACAAGGCTGAGGTCTATTTTATTTCCTGCTGTAATTCTGGAGTCTAGAACTGTGTCTGCCACAAAGCAATGTCTGCTGAATATGAATGAATGAATGTCGTTCATTTACAGAATGAATGAATTAGCCTCCTGTGTCCCCTACTACGAAGACCTTGGTACTGATTTTCTTTTCTATAATTTATTCGTGAGCAACTGAAGGACAAGGAAGCCTGACATGCAGCAGTCCGTGGGATCGAAAGAGTGGGACACAACTGAGCAACTGAATTGAACTGAACCTCTTTTAAAAAGGATGTGAGGCAGCTTATTAAACACACACATATCTTGGGACTTCTCTGGCAGTCCAGTGGTTAAGACTGTGCTTCCAATACAAGAGGCATGGGTTCAATCCCTGGTCAGGGAACTAAGATCCCTCATGCTACATACTACAGTCAAAAACTAAATAAGTCATAAAAAAATTTTTTTTTAAGAAATATTGGCCACAAAAGGACTTGTTGGTTGAGTCATTTACTTGGGGAGCAACCAGGAGAAAGAGGTGACTAGTTTTCCAAAGAAGTTATTGATGAGTTTGCTCTGAGTCATCCTCCGTCTCTTACCAAGAACTCCCTTTACCTGATGGATTGCCTCAGAGATTAGTAGACAGTCTGAGTTGAAAACTAGAATCAGAAAATTCTAGTGAGTCATATCCTACTGGTGGTGACATCTGTTTTTTATGATGAGCCTCTCTCTAACTAATCAGCCAACGAATACCAAATGAATACCAAGGCCCTGACAATAGGTTCAGAGAAAGCAGCATCGCAGCCTCCTAGTAAGCCATTCTTGGGATGTTTTTCTCTTCTAGAGCTTTGCTGTGTATTCTGAGAAAGAGCGGGAAGATGACTTTAAAACCTACCATGGCCTGGGTGTTGACAAGGACCTCCTACCTTGGGACTTCATTCAGCACCCAGACACAGAGCGGCAGCCTTAGTCAAGAGGATTCTGACTCTAGCCACTGCTGCAACAAGATGTAAAAGTGCCATGAGAAAACAAAAACATTGATTCTTAAAGATATAGGTCTCCCATGTTCATTGCAGCTTTGTTTACACCAGACAAGATATTTAGGAAGAAATCTAAATGTCCGTGGATACATGAACATTTAAAGAAGATGTGGTATCTATATACCATGGAATACTACTCAGTTGTAAAAAAAGAATGAAATCTCACCATTTGCAACAACATGGATGGACCCAGAGGATATTTTACACTTAGTGAAATCAGTCAGACAATGAAAGACAACTACTGTGTGATTTTGCTGATATGTCTAAAAAACAAGACAAGTAAACAAACAAAATAGAAAAAGACTCATAGACAGCAGACAGGTGGTTGCCTTAGGGGAGAGGTTGGGCAAAATAGATGAAGAGGAGCAAGCGGTACAAACTTCCAGTTACAAAATAAATAACTCATGGAGCTATAACATTCAGCACAGGGAATGTAGTCAATGAAATTGTAATGATTTTGTATGGTGACCAAAAGTTACTAGACCTACCATGGTGATCAATTAGTGTGGTATATAGATGCCAAATCACTACGCTGTACACATGAAACTAATATAATAATGTAGGTAAACTATACTTCAATTAAAAGGTAAAAGGAAAACCAAAGTGAAATAGAAATGGGGCTTCCCTGGTGATCCAGTGGGTAAGGACACCGCCTTGCAGTGCAAGGGGCGCCGGTTCGATCCCTGGCCTGGGAAGATCCCACGTGCCGCGGAGCAGCTGGACCGATGTGTCCAATCACCGAGCCAGAGCTCTGGGGCACATGCGTCCAGAGCTAGCGCTCTGCGACAACAGAGGCCATCGCGATGGGAGGCCCACATGGGCCAAAGAACAAAGATGGATGAAAATGGACAAATGAAAGACCAATAGAAGTGGCCCGCCTGCTCCCTTCCTCCCACCCCACCCCCACCAAAATAAATAAAAAAATAAATCTTAAAAAAAAAAAAGAAAGAAATAGAAATGACACAAACTGGTTTAATTTACAGGCATCTGTGGAATGCAGTGGGCGGTGAAAGTGGTGGGTTTGTCAACTGCCTTGTAGGAAGGAAAGAAAGAAACAAAGGGGGTTAAAGGGACGAAAGAAAAGAAGGAAGAAAAAATGAGAGGCACAAGTCAACACCCCAGCATTGCCATCTGAGTCTCCCCCCGCTCTTTCCACCATACTGTTTCCTTGCCCAGCCCCCAGCACCAGCTTCCTGGACATGTGACTGGTGTGCTCCCATGGGGTCCTGCACTTAGAAGGGCCCCATACCTGATTTATTGCTCTGCTACTGCTGTCTTTAAAAATTTTAATTTGGGGGGCTTCCCTGGTAGCTCAGTGGTGAAGCATTCACCTGCCAGTGCAGGACACATGGGTTCAATCCCTGATCCAGGAAGATCCCACATGCTGCAGAGCACCTAAGCCCATAAGCCATAGCTCTTGAGCCTGTGCTCTAGAGCCTCAGAGCCGCAACTATGGAGCCCATGGGCCACAACTACTGAAGCCCATGTGCCCTAGAGCCCGAGTTCCACAACAAGTCACCGCAACAAGAAGCCTGCTCACCTCAACTAGACAGTAGCCCCTACTCCCTGCAGCTAGAGAAGAACCTCTGGCAGCCATGAAAATCCAGAGTAGCCAAAATATAAATAAATAAATAAAAATTTTTGCAAAAATTCTAATTTTTGAACAACTAGACTGAAAATTTCCTTTGGCTCTGGGTCCCACAGATTAAGTACCCTGTCCATTCCACACCCGTGCCACCCCAGGGCGTCTTGTCCTTGATCCTCCTTGACCCTCAGCTTGTACCTTTCCCACAGCAGGCACTCAGTATAACCAAATTAAGAGACTGAACATAAATGTAGAGAAGCATGTGTCCTTTACCTGTCAGGATGGACGGGACATGGCCAGGTATTAATATTGTGTGGAGCGATGCCCTTGAGAATTCCAAGAAGATGAGCCAGGACACCCCAGAGGGTGGATGTCCACCCACTGAGGCCATGAAGACCCTAGAGGAGGACTCACACTTCCATCCTGTGAGGGATCATCTGATGTGTCCACCTGACGAGGCCATGGGGACGCCCAGACATTTGGTCAAACATTATTCTAGGTGTGTCTGTAAGGATGGTTTTTGGATGAGAGTAACATGTGAATCAGTAGACTAAGGAAAGCAAATTGCCCTTGCTAAGGTTGGTGGGCCTCACGCAATCAGCTGAAGGCCTGATGAGAACCAGAAGCCTAACCTGTCTGTGAGCAAAAAGGAATTCGTTTTTGATGAGAGGCACAAGTCAACACCCCAGCATTGCCATCTGAGTCTCCCCCCGCTCTTTCCACCATACTGTTTCCTTGCCCAGCCCCCAGCACCAGCTTCCTGGACATGTGACTGGTGTGCTCCCATGGGGTCCTGCACTTAGAAGGGCCCCATACCTGATTTATTGCTCTGCTACTGCTGTCTTTAAAAATTTTAATTTGGGGGGCTTCCCTGGTAGCTCAGTGGTGAAGCATTCACCTGCCAGTGCAGGACACATGGGTTCAATCCTGATCCAGGAAGATCCCACATGCTGCAGAGCACCTAAGCCCATAAGCCATAGCTCTTGAGCCTGTGCTCTAGAGCCTCAGAGTCAAGAACTATGGAGCCCATGGGCCACAACTACTGAAGCCCATGTGCCCTAGAGCCCGAGTTCCACAACAAGTCACCGCAACAAGAAGCCTGCTCACCTCAACTAGACAGTAGCCCCTACTCCCTGCAGCTAGAGAAGAACCTCTGGCAGCCATGAAAATCCAGAGTAGCCAAAATATAAATAAATAAATAAAAATTTTTGCAAAAATTCTAATTTTTGAACAACTAGACTGAAAATTTCCTTTGGCTCTGGGTCCCACAGATTAAGTACCCTGTCCATTCCACACCCGTGCCACCCCAGGGCGTCTTGTCCTTGATCCTCCTTGACCCTCAGCTTGTACCTTTCCCACAGCAGGCACTCAGTATAACCAAATTAAGAGACTGAACATAAATGTAGAGAAGCATGTGTCCTTTACCTGTCAGGATGGACGGGACATGGCCAGGTATTAATATTGTGTGGAGCGATGCCCTTGAGAATTCCAAGAAGATGAGCCAGGACACCCCAGAGGGTGGATGTCCACCCACTGAGGCCATGAAGACCCTAGAGGAGGACTCACACTTCCATCCTGTGAGGGATCATCTGATGTGTCCACCTGACGAGGCCATGGGGACGCCCAGACATTTGGTCAAACATTATTCTAGGTGTGTCTGTAAGGATGGTTTTTGGATGAGAGTAACATGTGAATCAGTAGACTAAGGAAAGCAAATTGCCCTTGCTAAGGTTGGTGGGCCTCACGCAATCAGCTGAAGGCCTGATGAGAACCAGAAGCCTAACCTGTCTGTGAGCAAAAAGGAATTCGTTGTGTTTCATGTCAGCTGAGACATGGGTCTTTTCCCACCTTTAGACTCAAATTGAAACTGGAAGTCTTCTTGAGTCTAAGCCTGCTGGCTTTCAGACTGAAACTGACGCCATCTACTCTCCCGTGCCTCCACCTTGCCAAACACACATCAGGGAACTTCTCAGCCTCCATGATCACATGAGCTAGTTTCTTATAATTAAGTCTTTTCATATATCTATGGGCCTCCCAGGTGGTGTTAGTGGTAAAGAATCTGCCTGCCAAAGCAGGAGGTGTAAGAGATGCAGTTTTGGCCCCTGGGTTAGGAAGATCCCCTTGAGGAGGAAATGGCAACCCACTCCAGGATTCTTGCCTGGAGAATCCCATGGACAGAGGAGCCTGGAGGGCTACAGTCCATGGGGTCGCAAGGAGTCAGACACAACTGAGCATCTGGGCACATTTCGATATAATTATCTCCTATTGGTATGTTTCTTTGGAGAACCCTGACTAATGCCATTCCAGTAGTGTTCCTTACACCCATTTACCCATTCATTCATTGTCCCCCTACAGCCTGGCTGCTCAGAGTGTGGCCCACCAACCAGCAGTAACATCTCCAGCTGGTGTCAGGGGTCTCGGGGAAACCCCAACCCCAGACACACTGAACCTGAACCTACAGCACAGTAAAAACATCAGGCAATTCATCTGTACACAGTGTTTGGGAAACACATCAGCCCGCTTGGAAGAGGCAAAGTCACCTGGGAGGGATGGACAATATCTAAAATAACTTCTTCGTCAAAGGATTTGTTTAACTGAGGCTCTCCTGCCAGAGGACAGTGTTGGGAGGGGCGTGACAAAGGGTTCAGGGAAAAGGACTAGGATACCGGACATTCTCCAACACTTCCATCCTGTGAGGGATCATCTGATGTGTCCACCTGACGAGGCCATGGGGAAGCCCAGACATTTGGTCAAACATTATTCTAGGTGTGTCTGTAAGGATGGTTTTTGGATGAGAGTAACATGTGAATCAGTAGACTAAGGAAAGCAAATTGCCCTTGCTAAGGTTGGTGGGCCTCACGCAATCAGCTGAAGGCCTGATGAGAACCAGAAGCCTAACCTGTCTGTGAGCAAAAAGGAATTCGTGTTTCATGTCAGCTGAGACATGGGTCTTTTCCCACCTTTAGACTCAAATTGAAACTGGAAGTCTTCTTGAGTCTAAGCCTGCTGGCTTTCAGACTGAAACTGACGCCATCTACTCTCCCGTGCCTCCACCTTGCCAAACACACATCAGGGAACTTCTCAGCCTCCATGATCACATGAGCTAGTTTCTTATAATTAAGTCTTTTCATATATCTATGGGCCTCCCAGGTGGTGTTAGTGGTAAAGAATCTGCCTGCCAAAGCAGGAGGTGTAAGAGATGCAGTTTTGGCCCCTGGGTTAGGAAGATCCCCTTGAGGAGGAAATGGCAACCCACTCCAGGATTCTTGCCTGGAGAATCCCATGGACAGAGGAGCCTGGAGGGCTACAGTCCATGGGGTCGCAAGGAGTCAGACACAACTGAGCATCTGGGCACATTTCGATATAATTATCTCCTATTGGTATGTTTCTTTGGAGAACCCTGACTAATGCCATTCCAGTAGTGTTCCTTACACCCATTTACCCATTCATTCATTGTCCCCCTACAGCCTGGCTGCTCAGAGTGTGGCCCACCAACCAGCAGTAACATCTCCAGCTGGTGTCAGGGGTCTCGGGGAAACCCCAACCCCAGACACACTGAACCTGAACCTACAGCACAGTAAAAACATCAGGCAATTCATCTGTACACAGTGTTTGGGAAACACATCAGCCCGCTTGGAAGAGGCAAAGTCACCTGGGAGGGATGGACAATATCTAAAATAACTTCTTCGTCAAAGGATTTGTTTAACTGAGGCTCTCCTGCCAGAGGACAGTGTTGGGAGGGGCGTGACAAAGGGTTCAGAAGAGGACTGAGGAAGCCAGGACATTTTCTCAGGCATGTCAAGCCTTCAGTCACAGAGACGAGACCAAGGAGGCCTCAACAGGCCGACAAACCAGCCCAACCAAGACAAAGAAACTCAAGGTCAGAGAGGCAGGGCCAGGCAAACCCGGCCTCATCACAGCCTCCTTTTTGAATGTGCTTGATTGCATTTTATTTTCTCTGTTTTCACTGAAATGGCAGTTTGTGGAGAAACTCTCCCACTTGGCTGTGAACAAGCTCTGAGCAACAACAACACGTCTGCAAAATTGGCAGGGAGGGACAGGGCTGTGGAATAACAGAAACTTTAAGGCAAGGGGACAATTGAAGGAGGGGGGAACCCCCACAAACTGAGGGGCAAGAGCTGAGGAATCAAAAACAATTACCAGCCCAGAAACAGAGCCATGGACATAGAGAACACACTGGTAGTTGCCAAGGGGGAGGGAGTTAGGGGAGAAATGGAATGGGAGGTTGGGTTAGCTTCTCTATATAGAATGGATAAACAACAAGGTCTTTCTGAAGCACAGGAAGCTATATTCAATATCCTAGGACAAACAATAATGAAAACAAAATTTTTTTACAATTTTTTAAAAAAGAATATATGTATATATACATATATGTATGTACATATATATAAGCAAATCACTTTGTTGTATGCCAGAAATTACCACAACATTGTAAATCACCTATACGTCAAATGGCAGCCTACGCCACTATTCTTGCTTGGCGAATCCCATGGACAGAGGAGCCTGGCGGGCTCCACGGCAGGCTACAATCCATGGGGTCACAAGAGTCAGACACGACTTAGTGACTAAACCATACTTCAAATAAATAAATAAAACAATTACCAGTGATGCATCCTCAGTTCTCCAAATGAAAACCAATTTGATTTTTTCCACCTCCACCTTCCCCAGCCTGGTCTTTTTTTGGCCACACATGATGTGGGATCTTAGTTCCCCAGCCAGGGATTGAACCCGTGCCTCTTACAGTGGAAGCCCAGAGTCTTTACCACTGGACCCCCAGGGAAGTTCCCCCAACCTGATCTTTAATTCATCTCTTGAATAAGATGTTATGAAAAAAAAAACTAAGGAACTTTTGGGGCAGCCCAACACATGGGAAAGAACAAAGGCACTTCTTGGAACAGACTACACCTACTGCGTGGTGGTGGGCCTCAGGTGGTAGCCTGTTGGATTCGCTCTTCACTTCCCCAAAATATTCACAGTTGCTTCTGTCCAGGTGAGGGTGGGGGCGGGCTTGGGGACCAAGGCAGAGCCTTTCCCACGCCTCCAGCACCTAAGCAGCGTGTAATAGACAGAACATGCCAGAGTGCGGGGCTGCAGCTCCACCTGCCTCAGACCGCACGTTTACTCTCCGTCCTGCAGAAGGCTCGCTGAAGGGTATGGAGAGAAGCCTGGAACTCGGCCATGCCGCCTCAGCACAGCAGTCACTAGGCCTCGTGGGATGACTCTGCGGTGCAGCAGGGCCCCAGAAATCAACCTCTCCACTAAGAATAAGGTGTCTCTATCCACATAAATGGGACTGGAGACACACACACACACACACACACACACACTCACGCACAGACTAGAGAGGCACTGCTTCAAGAAGGCAGAGTCTAGTGGTTAAAAGCAAAGATTCTGCCCTAAGTCAAATCTTGTCTCTATTCCTTCCCAGCTGTGTGACCTTGGGCAAGTTACTTAGTGTCTCTGTGCTTAACTGCCCTTGTATTAGTCATCCTGGGCTGCCATAACAGAACACTGTCGACTGGACAATGTAAACATTTATTTCAATATAAGATAGATTAAAGAAATTCACTTTCTTACCAGTTCTGGAGACTAGAAGTTCAAGGTGTTCTCAGGGTTGGCTTCTGATGAGAATGCTCTTGCTGACTTGCTAGACAGGTGCTTTCTCGCTATGACCTCACGTGGCCTTTCCTCTCTGTGTATGCTGACAGAGATCTGTGAGGTCTCTTCCTCTTTTTTTTTTCCTTCATCTTTTTTCTTCTTTTGATCTTAGTTCCCTCATCAGGGATCGAACCTACGCCCCCAACTCTGGGAGTGTCGAGTCTTAACTGCTGGGGGCATAGGTTCGATCCTTGGTCAGGAATGAAGATCCCCACAAGCCATGCTGCATGAGCGAAAAAAAAGAAAAAGAAAAGGACTATTTTTTCGACCCGTTCTGCCTTCCTGAGTTCCTGAAATACTCCTAACATCTTCATGGGGTGACCCAGGACTCCCCAAACAGCACCTTTTTTCTCCTTGGCCCTCTGCCTGAGACACCTCTTCCCATCTAAGGTCTCTGTCCCATGTACTCCTGCTCACCGCTCAAGCTCGGGCTGGGCCATACACCTACTTACGAAGGCTCTCTTCTTCCTACTGATCACCGACAACGGGTGAGGCATGACATTCTGCAGCTTCTAATTCAATTTTTTTTAAATATTTATTTCTTTGGCTACACAGGCTATTAGTGGCGACATGCCAGATTTTTTGTTGTTGTTGCCAGATGCTGGGTGGTTTTTAGCTGCAGCATGTGACATCTTGGTTGCGGCATGTGGGGTCTAGTGTCCTGACCAGGGTTGAACCCGGGCCCCCTGCACTGGGAGCATGGCATCTTAACCACTGGACCACCAGGGAAGTCCCCTAAAATTCAATTTTTATTTAATATTTACATCAACTTTCCAAAGTACGTATAATCTCCATCTAAGCCATAGAGAGAGACTTCCCTGGTGATCCAGTGGCTAAGATGCCATGCTCCCAATGCAGGGAGCTTGGGTTCGGTCCCTGGTCAGAGAACTAGATCCCACATACCACAACTAAGAGTTTTCATGCCACATCTAAAAGAAATCCTGCAGGCCACAACTAAGACCTGGTACAGCCGAATAAATAAATAAACAAGTAAAATATGATAAAAAATAAATAAATAAACCGTAAAAAGATTGAGTAATTTGCCAAGGTCAAAGAGCCAATGCAGCATACTCTTAGAATGGATTTCTAAGTCATGGATGCCCTGGCCTCCCTAACCAAATCTGTCACTTCATCCTTAGAGCGTGGCCCACGTGTGTGATGCTTATCACGTTGTATTTGAGGGAAGTAGGTATGGATCTACCTGCTCCTCGAGGGGTCAGCTCCTTCTCTCCTCACGTTCCCATGGCCCAGTCCTGGGTCTGCCCAGAGGTGGAAGATCAGTCAGTTCTGGGGGAATCCAAAGTGGGGCAGAATGTCTGCAGGACTCCCGGATGGAAGACCACACGTCCTGTCCTGACCCGTCATCCCACCTTTCCAGAGAGTCCATCAGCTCCTTTAGTGGAACAAAGACGGTCATCATCACCATACTTGTGCAGGGCAGATAAGGAATGCATACGGATTAGAGGCAAGTCCTGATTTAACTGGGCTTCCGTGGTGGCTCAGCAGCAAAGAATCCGCCTGCAATGCAGGAGACGCAGGTTCCAGCCTTGGGTCAGGAAGATCCCCTGGAGAAGGACATGGGAACTCACTCCGGTATTCTTGCCTGGAGAATCCTATGGACAGATAAGCCTGGTGGGCTATGAAGTCACAAACAGTGAGATACAACTTAGGGAGTAAACAGCAATAAGCCTGTGGCAGGAGCCAGCATCCGGCTTCCACACTGGAACTCAAAAATTTCTGTTTGGGGGCTGCTGCTAAGTCACAACAGTGGTGTCTCTGATGGAGCTTTGGGGTCTGTCTTTGTAAGCACGCCCTGTATTCATTCTATATTCATTTCTGGAGCTGAACTAACCAGGCACCACAGACTGGCTGGCTGACACAGTGGACATGGATTCTCTCGCTGCTCTGGAGACTGGACCTCTGAGATCGAGGTGAGGGCAGGATACTGTCCTGGAGACCTCTCTTTTTGGCTTGCAGGTGGCTGCCTTCTCACTGTGTGCTCGCGTGGTCTTCCCTCTGTGCGTGAGCATCCCTGATGTTTCGTACTCCGTGCTAATCTCCTCTTCTTATAAGGACATTGGTCCTATGGGATTAGGGCCCACCCTAAGGAGTCCCTTTAGGGGGAAACACCTCTTTAAAGGCCCCATCTCCAAACGGAGTCACATTCTGAGGTCCTGAGTGTTTGGACTTCAGCAGGGAAGGTTGGCAGGAATGGGGGGAGGGGTGCACACTATTCAGTCTGCAGCGAGTACCAGCTCCAATTCACCTCTTCTGACCGGGAAGCCTAAACAGCACAACAGCTGTGGGATTTGAAATCATCACCCGATACCCTTTCCCCATTGCGTTTGGGTCCTTAGCTAGCAACCCTCTGTTGAACTGAATTGAATTCTTTGGTTGGTTACAAGGGTCCGGGAAGATCAGTCATTGGAAATCTGCAGGACTCCCGGATGGAAGACCACGTCCTGTCCTGACCCGTCATCCCACCTTTCCAGAGAGTCCATCAGCTCCTTTAGTGGAACAAAGACGGTCATCATCACCATACTTGTGCAGGGCAGATAAGGAATGCATACGGATTAGAGGCAAGTCCTGATTTAACTGGGCTTCCGTGGTGGCTCAGCAGCAAAGAATCCGCCTGCAATGCAGGAGACGCAGGTTCCAGCCTTGGGTCAGGAAGATCCCCTGGAGAAGGACATGGGAACTCACTCCGGTATTCTTGCCTGGAGAATCCTATGGACAGATAAGCCTGGTGGGCTATGAAGTCACAAACAGTGAGATACAACTTAGGGAGTAAACAGCAATAAGCCTGTGGCAGGAGCCAGCATCCGGCTTCCACACTGGAACTCAAAAATTTCTGTTTGGGGGCTGCTGCTAAGTCACAACAGTGGTGTCTCTGATGGAGCTTTGGGGTCTGTCTTTGTAAGCACGCCCTGTATTCATTCTATATTCATTTCTGGAGCTGAACTAACCAGGCACCACAGACTGGCTGGCTGACACAGTGGACATGGATTCTCTCGCTGCTCTGGAGACTGGACCTCTGAGATCGAGGTGAGGGCAGGATACTGTCCTGGAGACCTCTCTTTTTGGCTTGCAGGTGGCTGCCTTCTCACTGTGTGCTCGCGTGGTCTTCCCTCTGTGCGTGAGCATCCCTGATGTTTCGTACTCCGTGCTAATCTCCTCTTCTTATAAGGACATTGGTCCTATGGGATTAGGGCCCACCCTAAGGAGTCCCTTTAGGGGAATCACCTCTTTAAAGGCCCCATCTCCAAACGGAGTCACATTCTGAGGTCCTGAGTGTTTGGACTTCAGCAGGGAAGGTTGGCAGGAATGGGGGGAGGGGTGCACACTATTCAGTCTGCAGCGAGTACCAGCTCCAATTCACCTCTTCTGACCGGGAAGCCTAAACAGCACAACAGCTGTGGGATTTGAAATCATCACCCGATACCCTTTCCCCATTGCGTTTGGGTCAGTCTTTTTAGCTGAGCAACCCTCTGTTGAACTGAATTGAATTCTTTGGTTGGTTACAAGGGTCACTGCAAAGGTGTCTTCTCTCCTCAGAAGCCTTTCCTTTCTTCTTTTTGAAAAGAAAGGGGAAAACGTGTTATGGAGACGTCTCAAAGTGTTTCTTTTAAAAGCCTGAAAGCGAAGGCAATCATGATGATGGGGCTTTAGAATCAAGAATATGTAGGAGCCCCAGGAAGGGTGGGGGAGCCCGGGGTGCAGGGCAGGAGGCTGAGATGCCCCAGCTTGGGAAAAAACCCCTTTCCTCACAATGTTCTGAATATTCCAAATTATTCTATGTCTGTGACTCAACTCTGTCTATAAGTTCCTTTCAATAGCTGCATTATTCATTCCTCTCAGAATTTACTTTTTCTTTTTTTTCTTTCCCTTCAAAAACCAGGGTTCCTTAGATCATGTTAAAACTTGTGGTATGTAAAAAGGAACGTTCCAGACTCTTGGAATCCCTGATATTGCAAATGATTCTCTCAGACGTTTTCCCCCATGGATTTATTTATAACACTTATATTATTTCTTTGGACAGCTGATGGAAATTTTGTAGTTCACAACTATTTTTCTCCTAGTCACCACTCTAACATAATTCCTAATTGGAAATGAAAAGCTTGCACATTATTGTAAGTCATTTCTTTTTTTCTTTAACTTCACTGTGAATGATTTTATTTTTAATTAGAGGATAACTGCTTTAAAATGTTGGGTTGGTTTCTGCTGTACAACAGCATGAATCAGCTATAAATATACATATGTCCCCTCCCTCTGGGGCCTCCCTCCCACCCCTGGCCTGTAAGTAATTTCTCATAGCCATCTAATAAAGGACAAAACAATCCCTTTTGCTCAAAAAAAGAAAAATCGTTTCATGTAATAAACACTGGCTCTTATCCCAAAGAGAAAATGTGTACAAAACACACCCACTTTGCAGAAGTGGGTCATGTGGAACAAAATATACGAGCGTAAAACAGTATGCCTACCATGATGGTACCAATATTTTTAAAACTAAATAAGAAGTTGTTTTAGCATCAACATATATATATATATATACACTATCAGATATAAGGTGGATAGCTGATGAGAAGTCACTTCATAGCACAGGGAGCTCAGTCTGGTGCTCTGTGATGACCTAGAGGGGTGGGATAGGAATGGGGAGGGGAGGGAGCCTGGGCGGGGGGCGTATATGTAATTATGGCTGATTTGCATTGTTGTATGGCAGAAACCATCACAACACTGTAAAAATTAAAAACATTTAAAGGAAATTGCTCTCTTTCCAGCAAAAGTGCAGGGACTGGGGGCTACTCTTTAGTTGAGGTGAGCAGTAGCGGTGACTTCTCTTGTTGTGGAGCTTGGGCTCTAGGGCACACGGGCTTCACAAATTGCGGCACATGGTCTCCATAGTTGTGGCTCACGGGCTCTGCAGCATGGGGAATCTTCCTGGATCAGGGATCGAACCTGTGACTCCTGCATTGGCAGGCAACCTCTTCACCACTGAGCTACCAGGGAAACCCTTCCCTGTTAATCTCAAAACTCAGCTTCATCAAGTAACTGAGTTAAACATCAGGAATAACAACTCTTTCCTAGGCTTGAATCCTTTTAGAAAGGAGATAGATTTTATCAAATATCATGGTTTCAGGATGTTTCCACCCCAGCACTCTAAGCCAGTTATAGAATCATATCTTAGGTCTTAACAGGAATCAAACAATCTAGATACATGTACCATAATCAAAATAGTATATACCATTTCTTTCTTTCCCTTGCCAAATGCACCCACTTTTCCCTCAAGGTCTTGTTACTAAAAGACATTTGAGTGTCATCTTTTCCAAGAAATGTGTCTACCAGTTCCAAGTATTCACTCAGAACAAGGAAAGAATTATTAAATATTTGGAGCTAATTCTTCTCAGCTTTGGACAGACTGAATTTGTTTTACTCTACACCTGACTTAGCTGTGCTTTCATCCATACATCCTGTTTGCCAAAGTCAAACTCCGTCATTAAAACTATATCATGACTTGGAGAAGCTGAGGGGCTGAGGGGGCTGGGCCAGAGAGTTGGCTTGTTCTGTAGTGCGAGATTCTGGAAAGGGCAGATGTTTACTTGTGAGGCCATGAAGTGAGGAGCTGGCAAATGTGCTTATTCTGATCATGAAAAAAGTGCAGGCCAATACCAGCAAACTCTGATACTGAAATGATACTGTATTACAAGGTTGTTTTAAGACATTCAGAGTTCATGTGACTCTTTAATTTTTCCCTGAATTTGAGTTCACAGTTAAGTAGGGACTCTATAAAACAGGTAATGGGTGGACGTAAGGAGGAAACAATATCCATTTAATATTTAATCATAAACAAACATTTAATATGTGAATTTACTGTTCCTGTTGTAGTCAGTCATGTCCAAGTCTTTGTGGCCTCCATGGACTGTAGCCCTCCAGGCTCCTCTAATCATGGAATTTTCCAGGCAAGAGTACTCGAGTGGGTTTTCATTTCTTACTCCAGGGGATCTTCCCAATGTGGGGATCAAGCCCACTTTCCTTGTGTCTCCTGCATTGGCAGGCAGATTCTTTACCACTGAGCCACCTGGGAAGCTAAGCAAATAAATATATTTAATACTTTTATTATTTATTCATTAAATATATAAATTAAATTATTAATTAAATTAGTGTATATAAGTATGTTAATGTTTTACAAAATAAAGGCATAAATAAAGGCATAAATAAATATTTATTTAATAGTTGAGACTGGTTAAGTTATGTCCAACTCATTGAGACCCAATGGACTGTAATCCACCTGGCTCCTCTGTCCATGGATTTCCCAGGCAAGAATACTTGAGTGGGCAGCCATTTTCCTCCTTGCTCAGGGTTTTAAAATCTTGAGATTTTGTGGCCAATATTCCAAAAATTGAAAGACTCCTTCAAAATTCAGGCTTCTGGGCTTTTTTTTCTTTTTTTTTTAAGCAGAAGACCTGTCCATACTCAGCCTAAATCCCTTCAAGGCCACAGTCATTGGGCATGTCACAAGGCCTCCAGTGCGCCAAGATCCTCACCAGGTCTCCAGTTCCTGGGATCCTGTGCTTGGGCAATTGCTAGATTTTGAAACCTATTCAATCATTTGAACATGACTCCTACGTTACCTCTCTTTTGTTTTTAATGTCAGTGAATCAGCTAACCTTTTATGAAATCTGAAATGGACACATTTCTCAATTACCCCTTCTTTCCTAAGTAGTAAATATGAACTTGAGAATGAGGAGGAAAGAAATCAAGCCCAATGAAGCTTACTTCGTCCAGAACAATCCACCAGCAAATGGTATTCATGGGTATGAGTAACACTTCCATTCTTAAAGAACCCTACATAGGTGACATTTGTGACATCTGACAGAGTAATTGCATAATCGTCGGATCAAAACCCTCGATGAATCAAGAGTAAGGGGTATCCATTTAATATTTAATCATAAACAAACATTTAATATGTGAATTTACTGTTCCTGTTGTAGTCAGTCATGTCCAAGTCTTTGTGGCCTCCATGGACTGTAGCCCTCCAGGCTCCTCTAATCATGGAATTTTCCAGGCAAGAGTACTCGAGTGGGTTTTCATTTCTTACTCCAGGGGATCTTCCCAATGTGGGGATCAAGCCCACTTTCCTTGTGTCTCCTGCATTGGCAGGCAGATTCTTTACCACTGAGCCACCTGGGAAGCTAAGCAAATAAATATATTTAATACTTTTATTATTTATTCATTAAATATATAAATTAAATTATTAATTAAATTAGTGTATATAAGTATGTTAATGTTTTACAAAATAAAGGCATAAATAAAGGCATAAATAAATATTTATTTAATAGTTGAGACTGGTTAAGTTATGTCCAACTCATTGAGACCCAATGGACTGTAATCCACCTGGCTCCTCTGTCCATGGATTTCCCAGGCAAGAATACTTGAGTGGGCAGCCATTTTCCTCCTTGCTCAGGGTTTTAAAATCTTGAGATTTTGTGGCCAATATTCCAAAAATTGAAAGACTCCTTCAAAATTCAGGCTTCTGGGCTTTTTTTTCTTTTTTTTTTTTTAAGCAGAAGACCTGTCCATACTCAGCCTAAATCCCTTCAAGGCCACAGTCATTGGGCATGTCACAAGGCCTCCAGTGCGCCAAGATCCTCACCAGGTCTCCAGTTCCTGGGATCCTGTGCTTGGGCAATTGCTAGATTTTGAAACCTATTCAATCATTTGAACATGACTCCTACGTTACCTCTCTTTTGTTTTTAATGTCAGTGAATCAGCTAACCTTTTATGAAATCTGAAATGGACACATTTCTCAATTACCCCTTCTTTCCTAAGTAGTAAATATGAACTTGAGAATGAGGAGGAAAGAAATCAAGCCCAATGAAGCTTACTTCGTCCAGAACAATCCACCAGCAAATGGTATTCATGGGTATGAGTAACACTTCCATTCTTAAAGAACCCTACATAGGTGACATTTGTGACATCTGACAGAGTAATTGCATAATCGTTACGGATCAAAACCCTCAGTATGAATCAAGAGTAAGACACAACATTTAAAAACTACTCTCTGACTAGAGAGCACTCTATCTGCAAAGCTAAGTTCCTAGGTAAGTGGCAAGTAGGAGTTCTGATGTCTTCCCTGGAAATTTGTGTTGAGATGTGACTTATTCCAAAGCTGAGTCATCTTGACTCAGCACATAAGCTACCACTGGTGCAAAGCCTTCAGCATTACCTGTCTCAACTGCGAGAAGACCTACTAGGAAAGTGGTTTCACTAGCAGGGAGGACAGGGATTCTTGATGGCCTTCATGCTTCCCTGCTTGTTACTGAAACACAGACTGTGCTCAGGTGGACTGCATCCAACCCTGGCTCATCCTAGGGGTTGGATCACGACGTAGCTAAACATGGCGAGGATACCAATCCAACACGTCTTGCACCAACACCGGCCAAGTTTTCCTAGCTTCTTTACGGACACTTTAGGAAAGTTGCTGGCATACTTTGGAAAAAGATAATTTGTTTCCTGATCAAAAAAAGACAAATGCAGGAAGACAGCCTGCTGGTGCCTCTCTTCTTTCTTTCGGAGTTGTGGCAGCCATCTTGTGACCATGAGGTGACTGTTACACACATGAAAAACCAACCATGGTGAAGTGAAAAATAAAGGTCTGAATACTGGATGACACAGATGATCCCCTGAGCCATCTCTGTACATGCCTCTGCCCAGCCTTTTTGGTTGAGCCAGAGGCATATTATCTAGTTTATTACATTTATATTTTCAATATCTATTTAGATTTTCTACTATGAGCAGCTAAGAATACTCCTCATTGATGAAGAATCCGGGAAAGCAAAATGCATTTAGTATCACAAAAAAGTAGGGTAATTCTCTATAACTTAAAAAAAGGCCTTGCCTGGTTTAACAATCCTGTGTGAATAACGAACTTTGTTAAACCCAAATCCTACTGACCACATACTTCCTGGTTTCTCTGAAGTATGCCAGAGACTTAGGACTCCATCTTTACCTAGGTCCCACGTTGAGGACTTCCCTCCACTCATTTTACACGTAGTGACTGGACAGGGCACTACTGGAAATTTCTATCACACAGTAGAACAGACAGCAAAGTCCACAGCACCAGAACACGAACCAAGGCTTCACCACTTACTTTTCTTCATTCATGTCTCCCTTTTATTCCTTCTCCTTCCATCCTTTTTTCATCTCCCCCTTAATTCCATCATGTTTCCAACACCCCATGAGCCTGCTTCCCTGAAGATCACCAAGGCCCTCCCAGTCCAAACCCCGGGGCTTCCTGCCTCTCCACTCCGGGGACCATGCTCAGTGCTCACTGGGGTTCCACTGAAGTCCAGTCTTTTGCCTGGACCCTTTGCCACAGTCCGGCGGCCTCAGAGCTCTGGGCATCCTTTCTTCATTAGAAATGACCAAAAAAGCAGCAGTTCGACCCCTGGGTCACCTCTCCCTGACTGGGCGGCCTTGCATGAGCCATTTACCTTGTCTCGGCTTTAAAGGGATTAGCCTGTGAAGCAGCTGCTCCACATCTCCACAGAGGCAAGCCTGGAGCACCTGCTCAGAGACCCGCTCCCATCACAGGCCGTACAACTGTGGGTGTGCTATGTGAGCCCAGGGAACAGCTTACAGGGTCGGCGGGGTTGCCCGAGGATGGCCAAGACTTCGGCTGCTCAGTGACCAAACGTGTCTTTTTTCTAGAAACCCTAGCAAAGAGGCCCAGAGAACATGGTTTAACGGTGGGCGTGGGAACTGAAATGTGCGGATGCCAAGGTGGGCAACCGCCCTTCCCACAGAGCAGGGCAATGAGCTATCCGTCACTGGCAGTGGCTGAGGGAAGCAGGTGCAGGGAGCAGCGGGGACAGACCGGAAGACTGAGACC
The DNA here is from genome assembly GCA_022376925.1 of Tragulus kanchil. Classification (NCBI taxonomy): domain Eukaryota; kingdom Metazoa; phylum Chordata; class Mammalia; order Artiodactyla; family Tragulidae; genus Tragulus; species Tragulus kanchil. The sequence continues at coordinate 231,836,281 of JAIOJX010000028.1, forward strand.
CCGACCCATTTTTCGTCGCTCCGCCAGTTCAGCTGTTCTTTGGGTCTGAGAGACGTTCCCTTCTCGTTCGGGCCCACCCTCTTGTCGTTGGTTAAGAATACTCCTCATTGATGAAGAATCCGGGAAAGCAAAATGCATTTAGTATCACAAAAAAGTAGGGTAATTCTCTATAACTTAAAAAAAGGCCTTGCCTGGTTTAACAATCCTGTGTGAATAACGAACTTTGTTAAACCCAAATCCTACTGACCACATACTTCCTGGTTTCTCTGAAGTATGCCAGAGACTTAGGACTCCATCTTTACCTAGGTCCCACGTTGAGGACTTCCCTCCACTCATTTTACACGTAGTGACTGGACAGGGCACTACTGGAAATTTCTATCACACAGTAGAACAGACAGCAAAGTCCACAGCACCAGAACACGAACCAAGGCTTCACCACTTACTTTTCTTCATTCATGTCTCCCTTTTATTCCTTCTCCTTCCATCCTTTTTTCATCTCCCCCTTAATTCCATCATGTTTCCAACACCCCATGAGCCTGCTTCCCTGAAGATCACCAAGGCCCTCCCAGTCCAAACCCCGGGGCTTCCTGCCTCTCCACTCCGGGGACCATGCTCAGTGCTCACTGGGGTTCCACTGAAGTCCAGTCTTTTGCCTGGACCCTTTGCCACAGTCCGGCGGCCTCAGAGCTCTGGGCATCCTTTCTTCATTAGAAATGACCAAAAAAGCAGCAGTTCGACCCCTGGGTCACCTCTCCCTGACTGGGCGGCCTTGCATGAGCCATTTACCTTGTCTCGGCTTTAAAGGGATTAGCCTGTGAAGCAGCTGCTCCACATCTCCACAGAGGCAAGCCTGGAGCACCTGCTCAGAGAACCGCTCCCATCACAGGCCGTACAACTGTGGGTGTGCTATGTGAGCCCAGGGAACAGCTTACAGGGTCGGCGGGGTTGCCCGAGGATGGCCAAGACTTCGGCTGCTCAGTGACCAAACGTGTCTTTTTTCTAGAAACCCTAGCAAAGAGGCCCAGAGAACATGGTTTAACGGTGGGCGTGGGAACTGAAATGTGCGGATGCCAAGGTGGGCAACCGCCCTTCCCACAGAGCAGGGCAATGAGCTATCCGTCACTGGCAGTGGCTGAGGGAAGCAGGTGCAGGGAGCAGACGGGGGACAGACCGGAAGACTGGAGACCATCTCTCCTCCGAGCGCCTGCAGGATTGGTCTCCTCTCCGTGCGCATGGCTTCCAGAGTCCCCTTAGTTCAGCTGTTCTTTGGGTCTGAGAGACGTTCCCTTCTCGTTCGGGCCCACCCTCTTGTCGTTGGTACTAACTCAGGCGTCTTTCTGATCCTTTCAACTAAAAAGCCTTGACCAGCACAGAGTATCAGGTAAGCGTGATGCAGATAGGTAGCTAGGATACCTACTTTCACTTCAACAAAAGATCTGCCGCCCTTGTGAAACCTCTTCAGGGTCTCACTGGCTCCAGGAAGAACCCATAAAGCACGTTCTGAGTGGTCATTATAGGTTCAGCCTTGACGGCCTGGTTAGGATTTTAAAAGTGCAGGAAGCGGGTAATGACAGCCACACAAAGGCCCCGAGGCGGGCATAAAGTGCAAGGAGAGGCAAAGACTGAGAAGAGAGAGCCACCTGAGCCGTCATTTTGGAGACACAATTCCTATCCTTCCAGGAGTAGGAACCCTCTTTCTTAAACACAACACACCGCGCCTTAAAGAGCAAGAGTTCATTCTTACCTTACTACCGTCGTCAGCAGGTGGGTAAGCACGTGACTCTCATTGGCCAATCCTAGGCCCCTGTGTTCTCCACGTCACTGTGATTGGCTGAGGGCCGGACTCATCAGCCATGACTTAACCTGGCTGGGCCAGTCAGAATCTTGTCTCCAGTTTCACTAGTCGACTCTTGGGGGAACGAGGTGTTTCCCTGGGTCATAAGCCGTGAAGAGTGTAAACTGAGAGCCATTAGGGGCAATCTCGGCCTCCATGTGGGGAGATCTGGACAAAGAATACATCCCAGAGGAAAGGAGGGATCACAGAGAAGGAGGAGGCAAGGAGTCTAGATGACATCAACTGGGCTCCTAAATCCAGCTTTACCTGAAGCTGTTCCCAACCCTTACTTACATTGCTCAGTTATAAGGAACCAACTTACCTCCTTTTCTTTCCTTATAGTGGCTTAAATTTATATTATTCGCAAAACAAAACACTTTGACCACAATGGAAGGGAGAGGTGGAGCAAGCTGGGACACGATGAGTGGTCTTCGAGGGCTCTGAAAGTCTACAGGGAAATTGGTCTTGTTATGGTAAGTAGGTCCTTCTAATCCTCAGTGAGAGAAGCTGTAACCCACCTTGGGTTCGCCCTGCACTCATCCTTTCCTTTAACTGTAGAAAGATGCTAACAACACTTCATGTCCAACTGTTAATGTAATCCTTTTAGACAAAAGAGGCTACTTGTCTTGAAAAGGGCTGCTTCCATTATCATCAAAATGTGTTCTCTTCCTGCTTTCTTCTCCGTTCTCTGCGCCTCTTCCTCAATTCCCAGATACACACTAGAGTGCCGTAGCAGAGTGGTGACATCCAGGATTATTTCAACAGCACAATTCAGCATAACCAACCACCTTCCAGAGCGTGCTCCTTTGCTAGAGTATCAGATGCATTCCAACAGGAGAAGCGTAAAGAGAGCTAAGGACCTCTTAGCTTAGCTCCAGTGGTTAAGAATCTGCCTTCCAATGCAGGGGATGTGGGTTTGATCCCTGGTTGGGGAACTAAGACCCCATATGCCTAAGGGCAACTAAGCCCAAGGGCTGCAACACACAGCCAAAATGAATACATTTCAAAAATAATAATAAAACTGAACTTGAGAAAAGATCATATGTCCATGGGTAGAAGACAAGAGAGTAAAGAGGAGGGCAGGAGGGGGCAAGGAGAAGGAGGGCAGAATTTACTAAGAATTTCAAGATGGTGACGACAAAGCATTAAAGCAATCTTGGGTCCTGTGACTGCGCAGATTGCTTGCCAGGAGGCTGGGACTGTCTGCAGGGCAAGGTGAACTCAATCGGGATTTTCACAGGGTGTTCTGTAAGGCTCAGATGTTCCAGGAACAAAAGATTCCTTCATCTCCTCACTGGGATGCAGAGCATAAACCTCATTCTTTTTTTTTTTTTTTAATCATAGATGATTCTTTTTAATTGGGTTATAGATCGTTTACAATGTTGTGTTAGTTAACTCTATATCTACATATATCCCCTGCCTGAGAGGGAGTGGCGAAAGACAGCCCTCCTGTGCTGTTGGCGGAAGGGTAAATGGGCGCAGCTCCTATGGAGAACCTTATGGGGGCTCCTTAAAACACTAAAAACAAAGCTACCATGTGATCCAGCGATCCCACTCCTGGACATATATTCTGAGAAATCTATAATTCAAGAAGACACGTGCAGGCTTTCCTGGTGGTCTAGTGGTTAAGAATTTGCCTGCCAGGCTGGTTCTCCCTGTGCCGGCCTGCTGGTCTAGCAGCGTCTCCCACTTTCTCCCTTAAGCCGACCCACTGTACTGGCAGTGACTCTCCCTTCCCCCACTCTAATAAACTACTTTCCTCTCAAAAAAAAAAAAAATTTGCCTGCCAATGCAGGGGACATGGGTTCGAACCCTGGTTAGGGAAGATCCCATCTGCCTCAGAGCAACTAAGCCCATGTGCCACAACTACTGAAGCCCGTGCACCCTAGAGCCTTTACTCCACAGCAAGAGAAAGCACAGCAATGAGAAGTCCACATACCACAATGAAGAGTAGCCTTGCTCTATACAACTGAAGAAACCCCAAGTACAGAAAGGAAGACCCAGTGCAACCCAAAACAAATAAATATCTTAAAAAAAATAAACATGCACCCCAGTGTTCATTGCAGCACAGTTTACAATGACCAGGACACGGAAGCAACCTAGAGCCCATAGACAGACGAGTGGACAAATTCCATTCTTAAAGATCTCCCAAGCACACAAACACCTTCAAGAAACCCTGTGGAGAAGAAACTTCTGTGACTTCATTTAAACTACTATATCTTGGGGCTCCCCTGGTGGTCCAGTGGGTAAGGACACTGCCTTGCAGTGCAAGGGGCGCCGGTTCAAGCCCTGGCCTGGGAAGATCCCACGTGCCGCGGAGCGGCTGGACCCATGTGTCCAATTACCAAGCCGGAGTTCTGGAGCGCATGCGCCCAGAGCCGGTGCTCTGCAACAACAGAGGCCACCGCGATGGGAGGCCCACACGGGCCAAAGAACAAAGATGGATGAAAATAGAGAAATGAAAGACCAATAGAAGTGGCCCGCCTGCTCCTCTCCCTCCCCACACCCCCAAAATAAGTAAATCTTAAAAAAAAAAAGAGCTTCCCCTGGTGGTCCAGTGGGTAAAGACACCGCCTTGCAGTGCAAGGGGCGCCAGTTCGAACCCTGGCCTGGGAAGATCCCACGTGCCGTGGAGCGACTGGACCAATGTGTCCAATTACCGAGCCGGAGCTCTGGCGTGCGTGTGCCCAGAGTCGATGCTCTGCGACGACAGTGGCCACCGCGATGCAAGGCCCACAGGAGCCAAAGAACAAAGACGGATGAAAATAGAAAAATGAAAGGCCAATAGAAGTGGCCCGCCTGCTCCTCTCCTCCCACACCCCAAAATAAGTAAATCTTAAAAAAATAAGAGCTTCCCCTGGTGGTCCAGTGGGTAAAGACACCGCCTTGCAGTGCAAGGGGCGCCAGTTCGAACCCTGGCCTGGGAAGATCCCACGTGCCGTGGAGCGACTGGACCAATGTGTCCAATTACCGAGCCGGAGCTCTGGCGTGCGTGTGCCCAGAGTCGATGCTCTGCGACGACAGTGGCCACCGCGATGCAAGGCCCACAGGAGCCAAAGAACAAAGACGGATGAAAACGGAGAAATGAAAGACCAGTGGAAGTGGCCCACCCATCCCCCTCCCTCCCCACCCCACCCTCCAAAAGCTAAATAAATTAATTAAAAAAAAAAAAAAACTAGTATATCTTAAATTGGCTTGATCACAGAAATACCGTTCTCCTAATACACTGTGGTAACATCCCACAGAACCCATTTTGCAAAATGCCGAAAGTGGCACATGACCGTGAGGTTTCTCAGGATCACCCAGAGCAGCCCTTCCCATCCTGAGATTTAATGCTCTAGAACTTGCTCTTCTTGGCCCTGAGGTGACAATAGCTTTCCTGTGCTAGACTGGATAGTGGAGGGAGGGGTGAAGAAGAGGACAGAAAGAGCCCCCGGAGTTGACCATGGCTGCAGACTCGTAGGAGGTTCTCCAAGATGAGACATCGACTCCCCTTGATTCCCCTCCATGTGGACACAAAAAGCCTCTGCTCTAATCTAAATGTACTCAGAATGTTCCCTCTTTATGAATGCCAAATGTCCCCAGACTTTTTTTTTTTTTTGGCCACTTCTATTGATCTTTCATTTATTTATCTTTGTTCTTTGGCCCATGTGGGCCTCCCATCGCAGTGGCCTCTTTCCTCTCACAGCACTGGCTCTGGGCACATGGGCTCCAGAGCTCCAGCTCAGTAGTTGGACAAGTCGGTCCAGCTGCTCCGCAGCACGTGGGATCTTCCCAGGCCAGGGCTCGAACCGGTGCCCCTTGCACTGCAAGGCGGTGTCCTTACCCACTGGACCAACAGGGGAAGCCCTCAGTTGTGTCTTTGTGGACCACCTCCCCTCCCCCCGCCCTCGCCCCGGCCCAAAGACTGTATGGCCTACTAAGGGATTTTTCAGGTAAGAACGCTGGGGTGGGTTGCCATTCCTCCTCCAGGGGATCTTCCCAACCCAGGGATCTGAACCTGCATTTGCAGGCACATTCTTTACCACTAAACCACATGGGAAGCCCCGGGAAGCCCCGCCCCCGGGAAGCCCCGCCCCGCCCCCAACTTCCTTTATGTGAATCCTTATGAAATACATCAACTGGTTCTTAGCAAGGAATCCATTCAGCAGGGACTCTCAGAGGGCGCTGGTGCCACCTGCCGGGCTGGAGTGGTATGACAAGGGAGGGAGACAAAAGGGGGCAGGCTGAAACCCCTAAACAGAGCATCACAGAAACCAGGGCTGAAGTGAAATCTTCCGACCTGGAGCTTCACTGATCAGACTGTGGTGTTCTGGCCAGCAAGCAGTGTTGACATCACTAGAAGCCTGATGGTACTGTAGGATCAGAGTGTTGGGTCCTCCACATGACCGTGAGGTTTCTCAGGATCACCCAGAGCAGCCCTTCCCATCCTGAGATTTAATGCTCTAGAACTTGCTCTTCTTGGCCCTGAGGTGACAATAGCTTTCCTGTGCTAGACTGGATAGTGGAGGGAGGGGTGAAGAAGAGGACAGAAAGAGCCCCCGGAGTTGACCATGGCTGCAGACTCGTAGGAGGTTCTCCAAGATGAGACATCGACTCCCCTTGATTCCCCTCCATGTGGACACAAAAAGCCTCTGCTCTAATCTAAATGTACTCAGAATGTTCCCTCTTTATGAATGCCAAATGTCCCCAGACTTTTTTTTTTTTTTGGCCACTTCTATTGATCTTTCATTTATTTATCTTTGTTCTTTGGCCCATGTGGGCCTCCCATCGCAGTGGCCTCTTTCCTCTCACAGCACTGGCTCTGGGCACATGGGCTCCAGAGCTCCAGCTCAGTAGTTGGACAAGTCGGTCCAGCTGCTCCGCAGCACGTGGGATCTTCCCAGGCCAGGGCTCGAACCGGTGCCCCTTGCACTGCAAGGCGGTGTCCTTACCCACTGGACCAACAGGGGAAGCCCTCAGTTGTGTCTTTGTGGACCACCTCCCCTCCCCCCGCCCTCGCCCCGGCCCAAAGACTGTATGGCCTACTAAGGGATTTTTCAGGTAAGAACGCTGGGGTGGGTTGCCATTCCTCCTCCAGGGGATCTTCCCAACCCAGGGATCTGAACCTGCATTTGCAGGCACATTCTTTACCACTAAACCACATGGGAAGCCCCGGGAAGCCCCGCCCCCGGGAAGCCCCGCCCGCCCCCAACTTCCTTTATGTGAATCCTTATGAAATACATCAACTGGTTCTTAGCAAGGAATCCATTCAGCAGGGACTCTCAGAGGGCGCTGGTGCCACCTGCCGGGCTGGAGTGGTATGACAAGGGAGGGAGACAAAAGGGGGCAGGCTGAAACCCCTAAACAGAGCATCACAGAAACCAGGGCTGAAGTGAAATCTTCCGACCTGGAGCTTCACTGTTCAGACTGTGGTTTTCTGGCCAGCAAGCAGTGTTGACATCACTAGAAGCCTGATGGTACTGTAGGATCAGAGTGCATTTTAAGAAGCTCCTCCACCACAGACACAGAAAACAAACTTATGGTTACCACAGGGAAGGCAGAAGGGTAAACTAGGAGTTTGGGATCAGCATACATATACTAAAACAGAATAACAAACAAGGAGTTACTATAGAGTGCAGGGGACTATACTCTATATTTTGTAATAACCTATAAGGGAAACTGAAAGTGTTAGTTGCTCAGGTAAGAATACTGGAGTGGGTTGTCATTCCCTTCTCCAGGGGATCTTCCAGACCCAGGGATCAAACACTGATCTCCTGCATTCCAGGCAGATTCTTTAGTGTCTGAGCCACCAGGGAAGCCCATAAGAAAAAACGATCTAATATGTATATTTGATTGAATTACTTTGCTATATACCTGAAATTAACACATTATAAATCAAGTAATGCTTCAATTCAAGAAAAATGATATGAAGAATATACCCAGCTCTCAACACATAAATATTGGATTTTAAAAATTTTCTACATGCATTAGAGTTGAAGAAACATTTTCTGGAGGATTTAATCTAGCGACTAAAGGTCAAAGGAGAAGTCTAAATACAAGATGGCACTTTAGATAAATTTTAAAAATTTAAAAAACCGAGTAGGGATAGGAACTCACAGAAAGTTTACCACTTCTGCTATATTTAGTTCAAACCCTTTGTCACACCGATGAGTAAACCGAAGCTTTGACCCACAACTCTGCTTTTCTTAATTTTATTTTCATCGTATTTTCACCTTATTCTTGGGAGGCTTTCTTTTCCTTCCAAAGATTTCTATAATTTTCTAATAACGTTACCCAAGAAAGCAGGACTCCTGCCCATTACAGAAACATTATTTGACTGTCTTATTTTTGGCATTCCTGTCTTAGAGAGTCTCGGTTGCAAGCAACAGAAATTAACTCTGGGGAACAGAAACAAAAAAGCATGCTTGATGACTATGATGGTAGCTTATGGCATCAAAGAAAAAGCTAAGCAGTGAAGTATGAGAAAGGAGCTTCACTGTTCAGACTGTGGTTTTCTGGCCAGCAAGCAGTGTTGACATCACTAGAAGCCTGATGGTACTGTAGGATCAGAGTGCATTTTAAGAAGCTCCTCCACCACAGACACAGAAAACAAACTTATGGTTACCACAGGGAAGGCAGAAGGGTAAACTAGGAGTTTGGGATCAGCATACATATACTAAAACAGAATAACAAACAAGGAGTTACTATAGAGTGCAGGGGACTATACTCTATATTTTGTAATAACCTATAAGGGAAACTGAAAGTGTTAGTTGCTCAGGTAAGAATACTGGAGTGGGTTGTCATTCCCTTCTCCAGGGGATCTTCCAGACCCAGGGATCAAACACTGATCTCCTGCATTCCAGGCAGATTCTTTAGTGTCTGAGCCACCAGGGAAGCCCATAAGAAAAAACGATCTAATATGTATATTTGATTGAATTACTTTGCTATATACCTGAAATTAACACATTATAAATCAAGTAATGCTTCAATTCAAGAAAAATGATATGAAGAATATACCCAGCTCTCAACACATAAATATTGGATTTTAAAAATTTTCTACATGCATTAGAGTTGAAGAAACATTTTCTGGAGGATTTAATCTAGCGACTAAAGGTCAAAGGAGAAGTCTAAATACAAGATGGCACTTTAGATAAATTTTAAAAATTTAAAAAACCGAGTAGGGATAGGAACTCACAGAAAGTTTACCACTTCTGCTATATTTAGTTCAAACCCTTTGTCACACCGATGAGTAAACCGAAGCTTTGACCCACAACTCTGCTTTTCTTAATTTTATTTTCATCGTATTTTCACCTTATTCTTGGGAGGCTTTCTTTTCCTTCCAAAGATTTCTATAATTTTCTAATAACGTTACCCAAGAAAGCAGGACTCCTGCCCATTACAGAAACATTATTTGACTGTCTTATTTTTGGCATTCCTGTCTTAGAGAGTCTCGGTTGCAAGCAACAGAAATTAACTCTGGGGAACAGAAACAAAAAAGCATGCTTGATGACTATGATGGTAGCTTATGGCATCAAAGAAAAAGCTAAGCAGTGAAGTATGAGAAAGGACAGGCTGCTGGCATTTCCAGGGCAGACACCTTCAGGACACACCTGTGCCAGCTGTTCTCAGCCCTGGAGATGTTGCTGATCCATACGCAAATTCTCAGGACAGAGAATCTGTCTGACCTTGCTTGGCGCATGCCTGGCCCTTGGAGAAGGAACGCCAGGGTGTGCTGATTTCAAGACTTACTGAACATGTGTCTAATGAGGAAGGCTGTACTCACAGGCTGTTAAGAGTTCAACATCCACCCTGATTGCTCAGGCGTAGTAATACCCATTCATTCTGGTTGTTACCTATTTTGACTATCACCCCTGTAAAAGGGGGCTTCCCCGATGGCACTAGTGGTAAAGAGCCCACCTGCCAATGCAGGAGACCTAAGAGACATGGGTTCGATCTCTGGGTCGGGAAGATACCTTGGAGAACGGTGTGGCAACCCACTCCAGTATTCCTGGTGAGAGGAGCTTGGCGGGCTACCATCCAGGGGGCCTCAAAGAGTCGGACATGACTGAAGTGACAGCATGCACGCCTGTTACGGGGTGGGTCCCCAAAGAAAACTGAGGTGTTTGAGCTGAACAAGAAGGAATGGATAAAATTATAGCAGTTCTCTATAGACATCTCTATTGTGAAACAGACATGTGCCCATTAAGGTATTGCTCGAAGGGCTTCCCTGGTGGTCCAGTGGGTAAGGACACCACCTTGCAGTGCGAGGGGCACTGGTTTGATCCCCGGCCTGGGAAGATCGCATGTGCTGCGGCAGCTGGACAGGTCTGTACAACTACTGAGCCGGAGCTCTGAGCGCATATGCCCAGAGCCAGCGCTCTGCAACAAGAGAGGCCACTCAGGTCAAAGAACAAAAATGGATGAAAATAAATAAATGAAAGACCAATAGAAGTGGTCAAAAAAAAAAAAGTACTGATCGAAGAAGATACTGGTAACATATTTACTCTAAAGACCATGGATCTGTATCTATTATCCCAAAAGTTATCCAGAGGTTAAGAGGAGGAGGGATATTTTTCACCCTTTATACACACATTAGGAGTGTTCAGTGAAATCTGAATCTATACTCTGATGGTAGCTTATGGCATCAAAGAAAAAGCTAAGCAGTGAAGTATGAGAAAGGACAGGCTGCTGGCATTTCCAGGGCAGACACCTTCAGGACACACCTGTGCCAGCTGTTCTCAGCCCTGGAGATGTTGCTGATCCATACGCAAATTCTCAGGACAGAGAATCTGTCTGACCTTGCTTGGCGCATGCCTGGCCCTTGGAGAAGGAACGCCAGGGTGTGCTGATTTCAAGACTTACTGAACATGTGTCTAATGAGGAAGGCTGTACTCACAGGCTGTTAAGAGTTCAACATCCACCCTGATTGCTCAGGCGTAGTAATACCCATTCATTCTGGTTGTTACCTATTTTGACTATCACCCCTGTAAAAGGGGGCTTCCCCGATGGCACTAGTGGTAAAGAGCCCACCTGCCAATGCAGGAGACCTAAGAGACATGGGTTCGATCTCTGGGTCGGGAAGATACCTTGGAGAACGGTGTGGCAACCCACTCCAGTATTCCTGGTGAGAGGAGCTTGGCGGGCTACCATCCAGGGGGCCTCAAAGAGTCGGACATGACTGAAGTGACAGCATGCACGCCTGTTACGGGGTGGGTCCCCAAAGAAAACTGAGGTGTTTGAGCTGAACAAGAAGGAATGGATAAAATTATAGCAGTTCTCTATAGACATCTCTATTGTGAAACAGACATGTGCCCATTAAGGTATTGCTCGAAGGGCTTCCCTGGTGGTCCAGTGGGTAAGGACACCACCTTGCAGTGCGAGGGGCACTGGTTTGATCCCCGGCCTGGGAAGATCGCATGTGCTGCGGCAGCTGGACAGGTCTGTACAACTACTGAGCCGGAGCTCTGGAGCGCATGTGCCCAGAGCCAGCGCTCTGCAACAAGAGAGGCCACTCAGGTCAAAGAACAAAAATGGATGAAAATAAATAAATGAAAGACCAATAGAAGTGGTCAAAAAAAAAAAAGTACTGATCGAAGAAGATACTGGTAACATATTTACTCTAAAGACCATGGATCTGTATCTATTATCCCAAAAGTTATCCAGAGGTTAAGAGGAGGAGGGATATTTTTCACCCTTTATACACACATTAGGAGAGTTCAGTGAAACCCTGAAGATCTGTAGCTCTTGAAGGCAAATCTACTTCTACTACATCATCCGATTAAAACAGAAATTAAGCCATGGAAAGGCCTCCTGCCTGCCAAGACTTCTGGCATGTATCACCCCTCTAACATTCTAATGTATTCACAGGAAATGTCATACAAATGGTAGGGACTTTTTTTTCATTTTTAAAGAAGAGAAAATAAAAATGATTGTGTAGCCATGAAAAATACATTCTGTTACCCGAGTCCCATCACAGTTCTTTCGGAAAACATCTCCGGGGAATAAATAGCTGCAGTCTCATAGCAACATTCAGCTCAACAACGCTCAGAGCTGGGAGATATTCTGGGGTTAGAAATTCACGCCTACAAAGGAACAGTACCCAGAGTTACTCACCCTTAATTGTGGATAATAAAGTCGGTCCACGGCCAGGGGAGAGGAGCCTCAATCTAATAGTCCTTCTGCTTCCTTGCTATTTGGAAGGACTGACCAAGGTCCTCATAAAGCTAACTGAATGAACCTGTATGTCATAGAGAGAACTCCATGACACACCAGTAAACTGACAAAGGCTTCTCAGCAGATCACAGTCTGCAAATAGCTAACGATGATGATGATAATAGCATGAAGGAAAAATTGAGAGAACTTCCTCCCCATACACACTTCTTATCGATATAGCTCTACAAGCAGTGCTAGAACATTCATTCAGTCAATTTCTCTGCTTTAAAATTGTTCCGTGAGGTTAAATAATCTATTTTTGTTGGAGGGATCTGGCACCCATGGCACAAGTAATTGGTAAATGCACATTTCTTTGATCTTCTTGTTTCATCTTTACAATTCAAGTGGTTTTTGCATTCTATGCCATAATCTATCCTTGTATATTTTTATTTTATTTTGTCTTACCACATGTGGGGTCTTAGTTCTCCAACCAGGGATCAAACCCATGCAGCGGAATCATGGACCATCAGGGAACCCCCCCCCCCTTTCTTGTATATTTTAATAAGAAACTAATATTTTGAGAAACAGACTCACAGATCTGGAGAGCAAACCAGTGGGGAGAAAGAAGCAGGGAGGGGCAAGAAAGGGATAGAGGATTAAAAGGTAGAAACACTATGCATAAGATAGATAAGCAACAAGGATATACAATACAACAGAAGGAATGTAACCAACATTTAATCATAACTCTAAGTGGAATATAACTTTAAAAATAATGAGTCACTATATTGCACACCTACAAGTTATGTAATATTGTACGTCAACTACACCTCATTAAAAACAAATAACAAAAATTATGGCAGCTTATAATATTACTCATATGTGGAATCTAAAAAATTATACAAATGAACTCATTTACAAAAACAGAAAGACTCACAGACATAGAAAACAGACATCCAGTTACCACAGGGGAAAGTAGAGGAGGAAGAGATAAATTAGGGATTTGGGATGAACACATAAACACTAGTATACATAAAACAAGCAAGCAAAACTATACTACTGTATAGTACAGGGAACTATAGTCAGTAACTTATAATAGCCTATAATGGGAAACAATCTGAAAAAAAGAATATATGTATATTTGAATCACTACTATACACCAGAAACTAATACAACATTGTAAACCAACTATACTTCAATAAAAATTGTATTTAAACAGTAAATAAATAAATCAATAAATAATTTTAAAAGTTTAAAAAATTAAGTACCAGAAAAATAAAAAAAGAAACAAATGCTTTCCCCTAAACTCTGGAGACACACTGGCTCTCTAGGAGGAGAGGCAGGCAGGAGCCAGGTCACCTGATTGAGACGGTTCAGTTTGGAGCGAAGGGACTGAACTTCCAGTCCTGGCTGCATCATCCAGGAGTCAGGCTAGCTCCAGGTAAGGACCTTAAGCTTACTGCCCCTGTTCCCCCATCTGGGCACTTAGGTGACTGATTTCCGTACATTGACTAATCCAGCGTCTGGTCATCTTCACTGTGGATTCCCAAGGTAGAAAAAGGAAGCCAATAAAATGGCCAGAGGGATTTCTCTGGTTGTCTACTGGTTAAAAATCCGCCTTGCAATGCAGGGAATGTGGGCTTGATCTCTGGTCGGAGAACTAAGATCCCACCCGCCACAGAGCAACTGAGCCCACCCGCCCCAACTAGACAGCAGAGCATCCCAACAAAAGATCCTGCCTGCTGCAGCGAAGATGCCCACTGCTGCCACTGAGACCCAACACAGCCAAATAAATAAATATTAAAAGAAGAAAAAGAAAGGTGACCAGAAAGCCACCTCTTTCCTCGGCTATAACCAGGTTCTCGGGATACTGTTTGAAACTTGCCTTTACAACCCCCCGTCTCTCTTCCAAAGCCTTTGGGGAGCAGGTCCAAGGAATTGAGTTATTGAACTGGAAGCCAGAAATGTAAGGAAAAAAGGATCCAAGAATCTGTCCTTTATAGACCAAATCCTTGATTGGGCCGCAGTCCCTCATCGGCTGGGGCTTTATCTGTACGGCGCAGCCGCGCTGGGCGCCCAGGCGTCAACCACAGCGCTTGTCCCACTCCGGCGGGCATTGTCATCGCTGAATGCTGAGATGGAGGCTTATCGGGAGCTTGGAGGGATAAACGCGATCCCAGGCGACTGAATTAAGATTGGAAAAGATCTTGACAGGCTGGAAGAATGGATGAAATCTAACGTTTGAAATGTAATCAGGATAAATGGAAAGTCTGGCCCAAGGGTTCAGAATACTAAGTGCAGTGAAATAGCTGAGCTTGTGAGAGAGGGGGGAAAAAAAGACCTAGAATGTTCCATTGACTATAATCTCAGGCTCAACCGGTTGGCTTGGCACGACCACCACCACCACCTCCCCAACTTCAAAGCAAACATGGCGTGGGCTTTGCTGAAAAAAGTTAATCAGAGCAAAGAAGTAAAATGTAAACTATTCTCCTATCAGGCCACATCTGTGTCCTCAGCATAGGAAGGAAACTAGACAAGCTCAGGCAAGAAAGATAGGGGCTTCCTTGGTGGTCCGGGGGCTAAGCCTCCATATTCTCAATGCAGGGGACCTGGCTTCAATCCCTGATCAGGGAACTAGATCCCACATGCCATGATGAAGACCCAGAACAGTCAAAAAAATAAATGTTTTTAAAGAGAGAGAGAGAGAGAGAAAGACAAAGTTCAGCCTAATGAGCTGTAGCCTGGAGGCCAGGAAGACTATGAGAAGATCCAGAATTTAACCAGGGCTTAAAAAGATGAGGAAGCAATGCAAAATACCAAGCATCCAAGGCAGGTGATGAAATTTTAAAAAGCTAAAGGAAAGGCACCCAAACAGAAAAGGAAACTCTGTACTGCAGGAATGGGGCTTCCCAGATGGCGCTAGTGGTAAAAAATCTGCCTGCCAATGCAGCAGACCCAAGAGGCACAGGTTCGATCCCTGGGTCATGAAGATCCCCTGGAGGAGGAAATGACAACCTACTCCAGTACTCTTGCCTGGAGAATCCCATGGACAGAGGAGCCTGGCGGGTTGCAGTCCATACAGGTGCACAGAGTCAGACATGGCTGAAGTCCCTTAGCACGCATGCAGCAGACATGGGGACCGTGAGGCAAATCGGGGTGGGGTGAGAATGGGGGTGTGGAGTGACCCAAGAGATGATATAACCCATTACATCTAGAGCATGGACTTAAAAGAACCTTGTTCTGATGACAATAAAAAAGGTTCAGTGTGTGAGGAAGTAAAAAAAAAAAAGAAAAAAAAAGTTCAGTGGATTCTTCGGAAACATGAGCAGGTGTGCTCAGAATGTGTATAGTCTGGGTCCCTGCCTCAGCAAAAACCTGAGTCTCATGTGGATTATTATTGCCCTTAAGCAGGTAACCTACTTTCCCTGGGATGATAAAATTACTCCTGCCCACCCAAGTTTAAAAAACAATAAGTATTTACTAATATATAATATTGGAGGGACTGATGCTGAAGCTGACGCTCCAATACTTTGGCCACCTGATGCCAAGAGACGACTTATTGGAAAGGGCCCTAATGCAGGCAAAGATTGAAGGCAGAAGGAGAAGAGGGTGGCAGCGGATGAGGTGGTTGGAAGGCATCATTGACTCAGTGGACATGAGTTTGAACAAACTCTGGGCAATGGTGAAGGACAGGGAAGCCCAGGGTGCTGAAGTCCAGGGGGTCCCAAAAGGTTGGACATGACTTAGCAACACATACCCTATAAACAACAATTCCACTCCTAGAAAAATTCCTAATTAAATACAGAGTTGAAATCAGCTTCCCTTGTAGCTCAGCTGGTAAAGAATCTACCTGTAATGCAAGAGACACCAGTTCAATTCCTGGATCAGAAAGTTCCCCTGGAAAAGGGAAGACTACCCTGTTCCAGTATTCTTGGGCTTCCCTGGTGGCTCAGACAGCAAAGAATCTGCCTGCAATGCAAGAGACCTGGGTTTGATCTCTGGGTTGGAAAGATCCCCTGGAGGAGGGAAAGGCTACCCCATTTCAGCATTCTTGCCATGGCTTGTCCATCGAGTTGCAAACAGTCAGACTCTCTAGAAAGATTTCTAATTAAACACAGAGATGAAATAAATCAAATTATTAGTGATGATACATATTTATTAGTCAAGAAAAGAAAGGATTTTGTATTCATTGAGACGAAGTGTGATTTGAATGTGATTAAGTATTCAAAACTTTGTGCTGTTTAGGAGTATTTGCATATTAGAGTATAACAGAATAGGCTACAACTCCAAATGGGGATGTATAATTTGGTGATTTTACATTTTGATTTTGAGTAGAAAGTTACTAGAGAACTGGGTTAAATTGGCAAACAATATTCATTTCTATGAGAATTCACTAATAGAAGTTTGATTTATTAGATTTTTGAGAGTTGTTTGAATATCTGGGGAGGTTTTATTTATAGTTTTGAAAATCTAATCTAGTAATTTTACAAATTCAGTTTAAACTTCTTAAGAGAATTTAACTAAGTAAATTCATCAATCAGACTGACTGTTCAAAGTACTTAAATATCCTCAATTGGAGCTGATAAAAAACATATACATAGAAAAACAAACAACCCAATCAAAAAATGAGCAGAAGAAACGTCTAAACAGACATTTCTCCAAAGAAGACATACAGATGGGCAACAAGCACACGAGAAAATGCTCAACATCACTCATCATTAGAGAAATGCAAATTAAAACTACAATGAGGTATCACCTCACTCTGGTCAAAATGGTCATCATCAAAAAATTTACAAATAATAAATACCAGAGAGGATGTAGAGAAAAGGGAACTCTCAGGGGCTTCCTTGGTGACTCAGTGGTAAAGAATCTGACTGCCAATGCAGGAGACATGGGTTCAATTCCTGATCCAGGAAAATCCCACATGCTGAGGAGCAACTAAAACAGAAAGAAAAAAAAGAGAAAAGGGAACTCTCTCGCACAGTTGGTAGGAATGTAAACTGCTACAACCACTATGGATAATAGTATGGGGGATTTCTTAAAATACTAGGAGATGATGCCAGTGGTAAAGAACCTGCTTGCCAATTCAGGAGACATAAGAGACGAAAGTTCCATCACTGGGTTGGGAAGATCCCCTGGAGCAAGGCATGGCAACTCACTCCAGTATTCTTGCCTGGAGAATCCCATGGACAGAGGGGCCTGGAGAGCTACAGTCCATAGAGTCACAAAGAGTTGGACACACATGACCCAGCAACCCCACTACTGGGTATATACCCTGAGAAACCATAATTGAAAAAGACACACATACTTCAAAGTCCACTGCAATACTACTTACAATAGCTAGGACATAGAAGCCACCTAGATGTCCACTGCCCAATGAATGGATAAAGAAGTTGTGGTACATATATACAATGGAATATTATTCAGCCATAAAAAGGAATAAATTTGAGTCAGTTGTAGTGAGGTGGATGAACCAATAGCCTGTTATATAGTTAAAGTCAGAAAGAGGAAAACAAATACCATACAATAACACATGTATATGGAACCTAGAAAAATGGTACTGATGAACCTACATAGCACTGTAAATCAATTATACTTCCATAAAATACACTTCTTGATTAAAAAAGTAATATTTTAGGGGTTTCCTTCATGGTCCTTTCATTAAGACTCTGAGTCTCCAATGCAGAGAACATAGGTTCAATTCTTGATCAGTAAACACAGATCCTCTTGATGAGGGCGAAAGAGGGGAGTGAAAAGCTGGTTCAACATTAAAAAAACTAAGGTCATTGCACCTGGCCCATCACTTTATGACAAACAGAACACAAAATAGTGGAAGCAGGGACAGATTTTATTTTCTTGGCTCCAAAATCACTGTGACGGGTGACTGCAGTCATGAAATCAAAAGAAGCTACCTCCTTGGAAAGAAAGCTATGACAAACCTAGACAGCATATTAAAAAACAGAGACATCACTATATGTACCTTTGCCAACAAAGGTCCATATAGTCAAAGCTATGATTTCTCTGTTAGTCACGTGTGGATGTGAGAGTTGGATCATAAAGAAGGCTCAGTGCTGAAAAACTGATGCTTTCAAATTGTGGTGCTAGAGAAAGACTCTTGAGAGTCCCTTGGACTGCAGGAGATCAAACCAGCTAATCCTAAAGGAAATCAATTCTGAATATCACTAAACTTAGAACCTGCTTGCCAATTCAGGAGACATAAGAGACGAAAGTTCCATCACTGGGTTGGGAAGATCCCCTGGAGCAAGGCATGGCAACTCACTCCAGTATTCTTGCCTGGAGAATCCCATGGACAGAGGGGCCTGGAGAGCTACAGTCCATAGAGTCACAAAGAGTTGGACACACATGACCCAGCAACCCCACTACTGGGTATATACCCTGAGAAACCATAATTGAAAAAGACACACATACTTCAAAGTCCACTGCAATACTACTTACAATAGCTAGGACATAGAAGCCACCTAGATGTCCACTGCCCAATGAATGGATAAAGAAGTTGTGGTACATATATACAATGGAATATTATTCAGCCATAAAAAGGAATAAATTTGAGTCAGTTGTAGTGAGGTGGATGAACCAATAGCCTGTTATATAGTTAAAGTCAGAAAGAGGAAAACAAATACCATACAATAACACATGTATATGGAACCTAGAAAAATGGTACTGATGAACCTACATAGCACTGTAAATCAATTATACTTCCATAAAATACACTTCTTGATTAAAAAAGTAATATTTTAGGGGTTTCCTTCATGGTCCTTTCATTAAGACTCTGAGTCTCCAATGCAGAGAACATAGGTTCAATTCTTGATCAGTAAACACAGATCCTCTTGATGAGGGCGAAAGAGGGGAGTGAAAAGCTGGTTCAACATTAAAAAAACTAAGGTCGTTGCACCTGGCCCATCACTTTATGACAAACAGAACACAAAATAGTGGAAGCAGGGACAGATTTTATTTTCTTGGCTCCAAAATCACTGTGACGGGTGACTGCAGTCATGAAATCAAAAGAAGCTACCTCCTTGGAAAGAAAGCTATGACAAACCTAGACAGCATATTAAAAAACAGAGACATCACTATATGTACCTTTGCCAACAAAGGTCCATATAGTCAAAGCTATGATTTCTCTGTTAGTCATGTGTGGATGTGAGAGTTGGACCATAAAGAAGGCTATGCACTGAAAAACTGATGCTTTCAAATTGTGGTGCTAGAGAAGCCTCTTGAGAGTCCCTTGGACTGCAGGGAGATCAAACCAGCTAATCCTAAAGGAAATCAATTCTGAATATACACTAGAAGGACTGATGCTGAAGCTGAAGCTCCAATACTTTGCCCACTTGATGGGAAGAGTTGATTCACTGGAGAAGACCCTGATGTCGGTAAAGACTGAAGACAGGAGGAGAAGGGGATGACAGAGGATGAAATGGTTGGATGGCATCACCAACTCAATGGACAAGAGTTTGAGCAAACTCCGGGAGATGATGAGGGACAGGGAGGACTAACCTGCAGAAGTCCATGGGATCACAAAGAGTTGGACATAACTTGGTGACCGAAGAACTACAACAGTTTTATTTACAGCAAAGTTTATACTCAAAACAGCAATTCCCTGGTCCATTCCTGAGCATGTCTTTCTAAGTTCTTAGCTCTTTCTCCTGGTAGATACTTCATGCCACTGTTTCTTTTTTCATCACTATTTATTTATCTGTTTTTAATTGAAGGATAATTGCTTTGCAGTGTTTTGTTGGTGTGTGTGTGTGTATTTATATGTGTGTGTGTATATAGATGTATATATCTGCCATACGTCAACATGAATCAGCCATAGGTTTACGTATGTCTCATCCTCTTGAACCTCCCTCCCACCCCATCCCAGCCCTCTAGGCTATCATAGAGCACCAGACTTGAGCTCCCTGCATTTCCACTGACTATCTAAGGTCACACATGGTGATGTATATGTTTTGGTGCCACTCTCTCAATTCATCTCGCTTTCGCCTTCTCCACCTGTGTCCACAAGTCTGTCCTCTATGTCTACGCCTTCATGGCTGCCCAGCAAACAGGTTCATTGGCTTATGAAAGTAGGGAGAACATTATAATAAGCCACATGTATTTCTCAACCAGTTTCAACCAGCATCAATTCATGAACGATCTTCCTTCACCTTTACTTCCATACCCTGTCCTTCCCCTGCCTCCCCCTGCTGGCCCTAGGACACTGTAGCATTGCATCTGTGAAGCCTTCAAATACAGCTGCTTCTTTATCTAGCACTTTGGACTTTGTCTGCTGAGTCTGTCTTAGTCCCTTAGGGCTGCTATAACAATATGACACAGACTGGTGGCTTATAAACAGAAGAAATTTATCTTTCAAAATTCTGGAAGCTGGAAAGTCCAGTCCTTCCAATGAGTTTTCAGGGCTGATATCCTTTAGAGTCGACTGGTTTGATCTCCTTGTTGTCCATATTTTTACAAAATTATTAAAGAATAACTATTAAATTATAATATAGTAATATAATATAATAATATAAATATTAAAGACATTTTTCAACTCTAGAATAACACTGGATGAAAAACACGGAAATCAGACTTTGCCTTGCTAGAACAAAGCACTTTCTAATAATGAAAAGATCCAGAATTATACAGACTGGCTTGTAGGATGATGTAAGGAAGACAAGAGGATCACACTTCAGTGATGTTTTCAAAGGTGATCTTGTCCTGGAGAGAGATTAAGAGAGATGATTTCTAAGCAGGATGGCCAGGTTTAGCAAGTAAAAATAAAGGACATCAGTTACACTGGAATTTCAGATAAACTGTAAAGTCATTTTAAGTGTTAGTAGGTCCCATGGAAGTCGTTTGAATGTTAGTAGGTCCCGTGGAGAGAATCTTACACATTAGGACATAGTATGTTGGGTTGGCCAAAAAGTTCATTTGGGTTTTTTCATAAGACCTCACTTACTACCATGCTAGGAAGTTTATTTGTCATTTATCTGAAATTCAAATCTTCCTGGCTTTTTGTAGTCTTATCTGGCAATCCTATCTTTAAGACCCCTAACTAAACTCCTATCTTATTTTTTATATAAATGGGGGAGGACTTATCCATGTTCCAATATGTATTAATAAATTCAAAAGAGGGCTTCCCTGGTGGTCCAGTGGGTAAAGAGTTCACCTTGCAGTGCAAGGGGCACCGGTTCAATCCCTGGCCTGGGAAGATCCCACATGCTTAGGTGTGTGCTGGGCTGGTGTGTCCAATTAGGAGCTAGCGCTCTGGAGCGCAAGTGCCCAGAGCCAGTGCTCGGGTAACAGGAGAGGCCACTGTGATGGTAGGCCCACACAGGCCAAAGAACAAAGATGCAAAATCAATAAATAAAAACCAACAAAAGAGGCCAAAATTTAAATAGATAGATAGATAGATAGATAGATTTATTGTTAAAATAAATAGATTCAAAAGAAATGTTAGCATTCCTGTCTTACTAAAACTAACTGATAGAGTGGGTGATTAAGCTGAAGGACACGGCAGTTTGAATAAAATGGCAGCTTGAAGCATACTTTCTGGGTTGTATTCTCAAAACTCAAAGAGACCTTGAGACGGGTCTGCTGTCTGTAGAGAGGTGGACGAAGATGACCCCAGGTACCAATCTGTTCTCTTTTCAGCTGTTTTCCCAAGGATGGCCACTTATTCTTAAAACAGTGAATACAGAAGAACTTCCTTGGTGGTCCATGGCTAAGACTGAGCTCCCAATGCAGAGGGCCCGGGTTCAGTTCCTGGTCAAGGAACTAGATTGCTGCAACTAAGAGTTCCCAAGCCACAACTAAAACTCCCACATGCTGCAACTAAAAGATTCTGCGTGCTGCACAGAAGACTAAAGATTCCTGTGCCACAACTAAGCCACATAAACAAATGATGAATATTTTAAAGAACGAACACACAGAGTTGGAGGGTACTAGAGTGGGAAGAAACCTTTAAAATCCCAATTAATTCAATGAAGAAATGGTCCCAGAGAGAAGTCATAAAACTAGTTATCGCTGGAGTTGAGAGGAGCCAGATCTCTTGACTCCTTTTGCAAAGTGCTTCCTCAGATAGGGATGCAGACTCTACATGTAGGGAAGGGAGCACCTTCCTCATTGTGTTCCTAGAAGACAGGCAGTCTAGGAGTACCAACCTCTATAAAATGCAATGGACATGGGACCTCCTGCAGCTGGGCAGTGGCCCTGGGCCCAGTACAGTGTTCAGGCTATCCCCCAGGCTTAATTGTAAGAACATGGTTCTGAGAGTCAGACTCAGGTGGGGATGAAGGCTGTGACGGTGAAAACACATTTATCCATAGGCAGCCAGGTGACTCAAGAGTCACTCAACCCCCAAATCCTGGCCTCATGAACTCTGCTCTCCAGCCTTCATTCCCCTAATAAAAGCTCTGATGGGGAGTGGCTAACAAGCCACCAAGTTTGCAAAGCACTGCTTTCTCCTGGTGGCCCAGCTACCATTTCGCTCACCGTGACCAACTCCTTTTTCCCACTTCTCAGCTCAGCCTTGTGGAAACCGAACACAGCTGTCAGCTCCAGGAGCCTCACAGTTGCCATGGGTTACATGCATTCAAAACTGAGGATGGAACCACAATAGGCCTTTAAATATCAGCCCTTCACCAGGAGCAACAAGCAGCGCTCTAACACCTTAAAAGAAATCAGGCAACGCATGACGAGGATGCTGCTGTCATCCTGAGCTGGATAGTTGCTACCTGGAGCCTCAAGTGGCCACTTATTCTTAAAACAGTGAATACAGAAGAACTTCCTTGGTGGTCCATGGCTAAGACTGAGCTCCCAATGCAGAGGGCCCGGGTTCAGTTCCTGGTCAAGGAACTAGATTGCTGCAACTAAGAGTTCCCAAGCCACAACTAAAACTCCCACATGCTGCAACTAAAAGATTCTGCGTGCTGCACAGAAGACTAAAGATTCCTGTGCCACAACTAAGCCACATAAACAAATGATGAATATTTTAAAGAACGAACACACAGAGTTGGAGGGTACTAGAGTGGGAAGAAACCTTTAAAATCCCAATTAATTCAATGAAGAAATGGTCCCAGAGAGAAGTCATAAAACTAGTTATCGCTGGAGTTGAGAGGAGCCAGATCTCTTGACTCCTTTTGCAAAGTGCTTCCTCAGATAGGGATGCAGACTCTACATGTAGGGAAGGGAGCACCTTCCTCATTGTGTTCCTAGAAGACAGGCAGTCTAGGAGTACCAACCTCTATAAAATGCAATGGACATGGGACCTCCTGCAGCTGGGCAGTGGCCCTGGGCCCAGTACAGTGTTCAGGCTATCCCCCAGGCTTAATTGTAAGAACATGGTTCTGAGAGTCAGACTCAGGTGGGGATGAAGGCTGTGACGGTGAAAACACATTTATCCATAGGCAGCCAGGTGACTCAAGAGTCACTCAACCCCCAAATCCTGGCCTCATGAACTCTGCTCTCCAGCCTTCATTCCCCTAATAAAAGCTCTGATGGGGAGTGGCTAACAAGCCACCAAGTTTGCAAAGCACTGCTTTCTCCTGGTGGCCCAGCTACCATTTCGCTCACCGTGACCAACTCCTTTTTCCCACTTCTCAGCTCAGCCTTGTGGAAACCGAACACAGCTGTCAGCTCCAGGAGCCTCACAGTTGCCATGGGTTACATGCATTCAAAACTGAGGATGGAACCACAATAGGCCTTTAAATATCAGCCCTTCACCAGGAGCAACAAGCAGCGCTCTAACACCTTAAAAGAAATCAGGCAACGTCATGACGAGGATGCTGCTGTCATCCTGAGCTGGATAGTTGCTACCTGGAGCCTCGAAGTGTCCACCGCTGCTAAAAATACCCTCTCTCCATGGTGTTTGCAAGTCCTACTCAGGAACAGGACAGTGAAGGTCTGAAACTCCAGCCCCATCTCGCCAACCCAGTCCCCGCCGGCAGCCTGCAGGCTCCAGCACTTGAAATCGGACAGGTCGGAGGGAAGACCTGCTGCTAGGGAACTGGCTAGAAGGGGTGGGGAGAGGAACAAACGTCGATACCTCACCTCATCTATCAAAATTAATTCCTGAAAGATGAAACAATGAAATGCAAGAGCAAATATGACCTTCTGATGACTCCCAAGTGTCACAGAATATCAACAGGAGAAATCACAAAGAAAATGAGAGCTTTTATTAAAAAAAAAATTAAAAGCCTTAGATTTTTTTCTGACAAATATTAAATCCAAAAAGGAAAAGAAATTATATTCATGCCAGAGATTCTACTAGGTACTTCTACAAGAGTGTTTTTTTTTTTTTTTTTGAGAAATGTATTTTTATTTAGATATAATTGGGAATTTCCTGGTGAGTGATTAGGACTTGGCACGTTCGTTGCCTGAGTTCGATTTCTGATGGGGGAACTAAGATCCTGAAAGCCATGTTGTGTGGCCAAAAAAAAAAAGAGAGAAAGAAAGATAATTGTAGATTTGAGGTAAAGTGGTGATTTGATATTTTGCAATATTACTCCCATCATAGTGTTAGCTAACATCTCTATCATGCCTCCCCTTTTTTGTGGTGGGAATAATTAATATTTACTTTCTTAGCCACTTTGAAGCTTATAATACAGCATTGTGAGCTCTGTTCATTGTGCTGTGGATTAGTGCTTCGGGATGTATTTATCCAGTAGTTGCAAGTTTATAAAAAGCTTTCTTTTTTCATAATCCTCAGCCTTGTGGAAACCGAACACAGCTGTCAGCTCCAGGAGCCTCACAGTTGCCATGGGTTACATGCATTCAAAACTGAGGATGGAACCACAATAGGCCTTTAAATATCAGCCCTTCACCAGGAGCAACAAGCAGCGCTCTAACACCTTAAAAGAAATCAGGCAACGTCATGACGAGGATGCTGCTGTCATCCTGAGCTGGATAGTTGCTACCTGGAGCCTCGAAGTGTCCACCGCTGCTAAAAATACCCTCTCTCCATGGTGTTTGCAAGTCCTACTCAGAAACAGGACAGTGAAGGTCTGAAACTCCAGCCCCATCTCGCCAACCCAGTCCCCGCCGGCAGCCTGCAGGCTCCAGCACTTGAAATCGGACAGGTCGGAGGGAAGACCTGCTGCTAGGGAACTGGCTAGAAGGGGTGGGGAGAGGAACAAACGTCGATACCTCACCTCATCTATCAAAATTAATTCCTGAAAGATGAAACAATGAAATGCAAGAGCAAATATGACCTTCTGATGACTCCCAAGTGTCACAGAATATCAACAGGAGAAATCACAAAGAAAATGAGAGCTTTTATTAAAAAAAAAATTAAAAGCCTTAGATTTTTTTCTGACAAATATTAAATCCAAAAAGGAAAAGAAATTATATTCATGCCAGAGATTCTACTAGGTACTTCTACAAGAGTGGTTTTTTTTTTTTTTTTTTGAGAAATGTATTTTTATTTAGATATAATTGGGAATTTCCTGGTGAGTGATTAGGACTTGGCACGTTCGTTGCCTGAGTTCGATTTCTGATGGGGGAACTAAGATCCTGAAAGCCATGTTGTGTGGCCAAAAAAAAAAAGAGAGAAAGAAAGATAATTGTAGATTTGAGGTAAAGTGGTGATTTGATATTTTGCAATATTACTCCCATCATAGTGTTAGCTAACATCTCTATCATGCCTCCCCTTTTTTGTGGTGGGAATAATTAATATTTACTTTCTTAGCCACTTTGAAGCTTATAATACAGCATTGTGAGCTCTGTTCATTGTGCTGTGGATTAGTGCTTCGGGATGTATTTATCCAGTAGTTGCAAGTTTATAAAAAGCTTTCTTTTTTTTTTTCATAATCCACAAGCTTTTTAATTTTGCTTTTTGATTTTACAGGGTTTTGTTGTTTACAGATACGTATAGTTTCAGATTAGTCACATGTGTATCCCATCCCCTCCCCCATCCCACCCCTCCAAGCTGTCGCATAGCCCCCGTGCACGATCCCTTCATCCCACAGCGCATTGACAATAGTTATCTCTTTTTTGTAAAAAAGCTTTAGTTTTTAAAAAATCATAGGGACTTCCCTAGTGGTCCAATGGTTAAGAATCCGCCTGCCAATTCACAGAACACAGGTTCGATCCCTGGTTCAGGAAGATTCCACATTCCATAAGCCACAACTATTGAGCCACCATTCTGCAACAAAGAGCCAGTGCAGTAGCTTTTATTTTTTGTCATAAACAAAAATGACTTTAAAAAGCATAGACATAGGGCTTCCTTGGTAGCTCAGTGGTAAAGAGTTCGCCTGCCAGTGCAAGAGACATGGGCTCAATCCTGATCCAGGAAGATCCAGCATGCTGTGGAGCAACTAAACCCATGAGCCACAACTATGGAGCCTGTGCTCTAGAGCCTCGGAGCCGCAACTAGGGAGACCATGGGCCATGACTACAGAGGCCTGTGTGCCCTAGAGCCCGAGTTCCACAACAAGAAAAGTCACCACAACAAGAAGCCTGCTCACCTCAACTGGAGAGTAGCCCCCACTCCCTGCAACTAGAGAAGAGCCTATGGCAGCAGTGAAAAACCCAGAACAGTCAAAAATAAATAAAGAAATTTTAAACAAAAATTATTAAAAAATAAATAAATAAAAATAAAAAACCATAGATATAAATAAAAGTTAAAGCCACATTAACTGGAAATTATTTTCCATAATGATTACATTTAAAATGCACCAAAAATTGACAATATTGATAATACGCTAATACTCCCATCATAGTGTTAGCTAACATCTCTATCATGCCTCCCTTTTGTGGTGGGAATAATTAATATTTACTTTCTTAGCCACTTTGAAGCTTATAATACAGCATTGTGAGCTCTGTTCATTGTGCTGTGGATTAGTGCTTCGGGATGTATTTATCCAGTAGTTGCAAGTTTATAAAAAGCTTTCTTTTTTTTTTTCATAATCCACAAGCTTTTTAATTTTGCTTTTTGATTTTACAGGGTTTTGTTGTTTACAGATACGTATAGTTTCAGATTAGTCACATGTGTATCCCATCCCCTCCCCCATCCCACCCCTCCAAGCTGTCGCATAGCCCCCGTGCACGATCCCTTCATCCCACAGCGCATTGACAATAGTTATCTCTTTTTTGTAAAAAAGCTTTAGTTTTTAAAAAATCATAGGGACTTCCCTAGTGGTCCAATGGTTAAGAATCCGCCTGCCAATTCACAGAACACAGGTTCGATCCCTGGTTCAGGAAGATTCCACATTCCATAAGCCACAACTATTGAGCCACCATTCTGCAACAAAGAGCCAGTGCAGTAGCTTTTATTTTTTGTCATAAACAAAAATGACTTTAAAAAGCATAGACATAGGGCTTCCTTGGTAGCTCAGTGGTAAAGAGTTCGCCTGCCAGTGCAAGAGACATGGGCTCAATCCTGATCCAGGAAGATCCAGCATGCTGTGGAGCAACTAAACCCATGAGCCACAACTATGGAGCCTGTGCTCTAGAGCCTCGGAGCCGCAACTAGGGAGACCATGGGCCATGACTACAGAGGCCTGTGTGCCCTAGAGCCCGAGTTCCACAACAAGAAAAGTCACCACAACAAGAAGCCTGCTCACCTCAACTGGAGAGTAGCCCCCACTCCCTGCAACTAGAGAAGAGCCTATGGCAGCAGTGAAAAACCCAGAACAGTCAAAAATAAATAAAGAAATTTTAAACAAAAATTATTAAAAAATAAATAAATAAAAATAAAAAACCATAGATATAAATAAAAGTTAAAGCCACATTAACTGGAAATTATTTTCCATAATGATTACATTTAAAATGCACCAAAAATTGACAATATTGATAATACGCTAATACTCCAATAATAGAATGGCATTTTCCAGAAGAAATACAGATGGCTAATAGACATGAAAGTGTTCATTCTCTCTAGTCATCAAAGAAAAGCAAATTAAAACTAACCATTAGAAGTTATTAAATTAAATTACATTATGGCAATTTGTAGGACTTCTTAGCTAACACTAATGGTGAAGAACCCACCTGCCAATGCAGGAGAAGTAAGAGATGTGGGTTCGATTCCTGGGTGGGGAAATACCCTGGAGGAGGAAACGGCAACCCGTTTTAGAATTCTTGCCTGGTGAATCCCTGGAGGGCTACCGCCCATGGGTTGGCAAAGAATCAGACACTACTGAAGTGAGACGTAGCACACAGCACAAAAGGCAAACTTTAAGAACTGTTTACTACAATTCAAGTAAGGAAGATAAATGGAAAAAGTTTCTGGAAAGCAACTTACAAAATACATAGAGTCTAAAAGATTCCAAAAATGTTGTACTCTTTGACCTGGGAATTCCACCTTTATGGAAATTAGTAGACCAATTTATGTACAAGAAGGTCCATATGTTTGCCACTCATAATGGCAAAATAACTGAAGCAGCTGAAAATATGCAAATACTCTACGGTACAATCATGGTTAAAAAAAAAAAATGTAATCTAAGCATAAAATACAGCCTGGACTTCAAAGATAACATGAATAAAGAACTGCCCCCGGGAGCACTTAGATGGATTTCATACAGCAGTCAACATATTATGTTAAATATTATGTTGAATAAAGTATATTATTATTGTATTGGGCTTCCCTGGTAGCTCAGTGTTGCAGGAGACATGGGTTTGATCCCTGATCCGGGAAGATCTCACATGCTGCAGAGCAACTAAGCTCATGAGCCACAACTATTGAGACTGTACTTTAGAGCCTCAGAGCTGAAACTCGGAGCTGAGTTGAGCCCATGGCCCTCAACTTCTGAAGCCCATGAGCCCTAAAGCCCAAGTTTCACAACAAGAGAAATCACCACAACAAGAAGCCTGCTCATCTCAACTAGAGAGTAGCCCCCACTCCCTACAACTAGAGAAGAGCCGGCAGTAGCGGTGAAAACCCAGAATAGCCAAAAATAAACAAAGAAATACGACAATGAAAGTGTTCATTCTCTCTAGTCATCAAAGAAAAGCAAATTAAAACTAACCATTAGAAGTTATTAAATTAAATTACATTATGGCAATTTGTAGGACTTCTTAGCTAACACTAATGGTGAAGAACCCACCTGCCAATGCAGGAGAAGTAAGAGATGTGGGTTCGATTCCTGGGTGGGGAAATACCCTGGAGGAGGAAACGGCAACCCGTTTTAGAATTCTTGCCTGGTGAATCCCTGGAGGGCTACCGCCCATGGGTTGGCAAAGAATCAGACACTACTGAAGTGAGACGTAGCACACAGCACAAAAGGCAAACTTTAAGAACTGTTTACTACAATTCAAGTAAGGAAGATAAATGGAAAAAGTTTCTGGAAAGCAACTTACAAAATACATAGAGTCTAAAAGATTCCAAAAATGTTGTACTCTTTGACCTGGGAATTCCACCTTTATGGAAATTAGTAGACCAATTTATGTACAAGAAGGTCCATATGTTTGCCACTCATAATGGCAAAATAACTGAAGCAGCTGAAAATATGCAAATACTCTACGGTACAATCATGGTTAAAAAAAAAAAATGTAATCTAAGCATAAAATACAGCCTGGACTTCAAAGATAACATGAATAAAGAACTGCCCCCGGGAGCACTTAGATGGATTTCATACAGCAGTCAACATATTATGTTAAATATTATGTTGAATAAAGTATATTATTATTGTATTGGGCTTCCCTGGTAGCTCAGTGTTGCAGGAGACATGGGTTTGATCCCTGATCCGGGAAGATCTCACATGCTGCAGAGCAACTAAGCTCATGAGCCACAACTATTGAGACTGTACTTTAGAGCCTCAGAGCTGAAACTCGGAGCTGAGTTGAGCCCATGGCCCTCAACTTCTGAAGCCCATGAGCCCTAAAGCCCAAGTTTCACAACAAGAGAAATCACCACAACAAGAAGCCTGCTCATCTCAACTAGAGAGTAGCCCCCACTCCCTACAACTAGAGAAGAGCCGGCAGTAGCGGTGAAAACCCAGAATAGCCAAAAATAAACAAATAAATACAATGCATTTCTTTTAAAAAAATTTGCATGTGAGTATATAGAAGCACTACAAAATATATATATATTATTATACTGTATATTGTATTACATTATTTATGTTATATATTTGGTTATACAAATTGGATTTAATAAGAGATACTAAAATTGATTTCACCCATCTGTTTTTACATTTTTTAAAAAACATTTATTTTATTTATTTATCTTTTGGGGGTGAGGTGGGGAGGGAGGGGAACGGGCGGGCCACTTCTATTGGTATTTCATTTCTCTGTTTTCATCCGTCTTTGTTCTTTGGCTCCTGTGGGCCTCCCATCGCGGTGGCCTCTGTTGTTGCAGAGCACCGGCTTTGGGCACGTGTGCCCCAGAGCTCCGGCTCGGTAGTTGGACACATCAGTCCAGCCGCTCCGTGGCACGTGGGATCTTCCCAGGCCAGGGCTCGAACTGGTGCCCCTTGCACTGCAAGGCGGTGTCCTTACCCACTGGACCACCAGGGGAAGCCCTGTTTTTACATTTTTTTTAATTGTTGTTTTTTGTTTGTTTGGCCATACCATGTGGCTTGTGGGATCTTAGTTCCCTGACCAGAGATTGAACCTGGGCCCCAATATTGAAAGTGCTGAGTCCTAATTACTGGGCCACCAGCAAATTCTCTCTTTTTTACTTTTTTAATGTGACCACTAGAAAAATTAAAATGATTTTACATGTGTGTTTGGATTCATGCTCACATGTGTGGTTACATTATATTCCTATTAGACAGCAGCACCGCATGGCAGTGGCAAATCTTTCCAGGGGCTTCTCCTAACCCTCCTCCACCCCAGTTTTTCCTTCCCACTTTCATTTTTCCCTTTCTCTTTCCTTTTCTAGATTTTTACTCTTTCAACAAGGGACTATGATTTTACACTTTTTCAACAAGCTTACTTCTTTTTTTTTTTTAAATGGTATATGTGTATGTGTGTGTTTTGGTTTTATTAGGTGATCTGGATTTTTTAAAAATTTTTTGGCCTTTTTTATTGTTTTTTAAAATTTATTTTTATTTTTCATCCATCTTTATTCTTTTTGGCTTGTGTGGGCCTCCCAGTGCAGTGGCCTCTCTCGCTGTAGAGCACCGGCTCTGGGCGCATGTGCTCCAGACCGCTGGCTCGTAATTGGACACACCAGTCCAGCAGCTCCGCAGCACGTGGGCTCTTCCTGGGCCAGGGATCGAACCGGTACCCCTTGCATTGCAAGGCGAACTCTTTACCCACTGGACCACCAGGGAAACCCCAAAGTTACTGCTACTATTAGATGGGAAGAATAATAGTTAACAGTTTTTAAAAACCCACTACGGGCCCAGCACTTTACCTTCTTATGTCATATAATGACCCTCCATCCTCCCAATATAAGGTAGGCATCGTTATTGGCACAGACAGGTTAACTACACATGTAAAGTCACACAGCTAGTAAATAGAGAAACCAAGATTCAAACTCCCAAGTAGCCTATCTTTCAAGTCCTTCTGTTCATTGTATAAGAGAAACGGGAAATTGAGAAAACTGAATGGAAAGTTCTCTGGAAGAATTGATTGTGTTTCCCTGTTTGCACTGCCTGTTCGCCCTTGGGAGAAGTTGATCAAGCTTAAAAGCTCAGTCAGCTTCTAAGAGGCATCTGTCAGTACTATGGACGCCATTGTGCCTTCCCCAAATTTGTATACGAAGCCCTGACTCCCAATGTGGTGGTATTTGGAGGTGGAGCCTTGGGAACTGATGAGATTTAGATGAGGTCAAGAGAGGGCAGAGGAGGAAATGGTTAGATGGCATCACCAACTCAATGGACGTGAATTTCAGCAAACTGCAGGAGACAGTGAAGGACAGAGAAGCGTGGCGTGCTGCAGTTCATGGGGGAGAAAAAAGTTAGACACGACTCCGCGACTAAACATCAGCAGGGGTGGGGTGGGGCCCCATGATGGGGTTAGTGTCCTCACAAGAAATACAGGCGAGCTGCGCTCTCTCCCCCACGGGAGCACGCAGCAAGAAAGCAGCCGTCTGCAAGCCAGGAAGACAGCCCTCGCCAAGAATCCAGACAGGCTTCCAGCCTCCAGAGCCGTGAGAAAGTTAGTTTCTGTTGTTGAAGCCGCGCTGTCTGTGGTATTCTGTAACAGTGGCCCTAGAAGACGAGGACAGGTAGACTCCTGAGTTGAGTCTCTGCTGCTGGGAGCCCATCCTGTGAACTAATTCCTCATTAGGAGCCTCCTGAAGAGGCGTTTAGTTTTGGGAAATGTGAACAAGAGGGGAAGAACTGGTGAAAGAGGACGAAGAGGTTTCAAGTGGAAGAAGACAGGGGAATGACCTAGCTGGGAGCGGATGGGAATGCCGGTCTGAGAACTGTTGAAGAGGGGGAGCCCCCTGCTGGTCCAGTGATTAGGACTCAACTTGGTGCTTTCTCTGCTGTGGCCCGAGTTCAATTCCTGGTCAGAGAACAAAGATCCCACAAGCCACGCAGAGAGGTCAAAAAAAAAAGAACGACTGTCTAACACAAAACCAGTACTAATAGCTGCGGGCATACACAGGAGTAAAATGCAGAACAACAATGATCACAGGGATTGGGGAAAACACAGATAGGTTAAAAGTAAAAGGGTGAAGACTATGTGTCATGAAAATATTAATGAGAAATGAGAAACATAGAGGGTCTGTATCATCCAGTCAGAATAGATCTCAGTCTCCAAAAAAATGTATAGGATTGAAATGATATAAAGGATGACCTCTGAGCTTGATGAGATGACATTATAAACTGGTACCAAATATATATGAGAAATTCCAAAATATTTAGAATTTAAACATTACACTCCTCAACAGCTCACGGAGAAAAGACGTTCTCTGGTCTGGGAACTGAGGTCCCAAGTGCCACACAAGGTAGCCAAAAAGTAAATAAATAAAGTAACAAAATGCTTACCCAAATGATCAAGCCTGTGAGGGCTGAGGGAAGCCCCACACGTGTAGCTGGCTGAACAGACGTGCAAGCAGCTTTTCAATGGGCGCCTGATGACGTGGGGACACTCCTGCGAAGGACTCTGGTCTTACTTCGTGGGGTCTGCGCTCACCCTAGGTGGTCAGCCTCAGAACTGAATTGTATTTAAGGACCCCAGTTGTTCATCAGAGAGCCAGCGTTGGAACATGTTGGCTAAGGCCCCAGACATCACAGGGCAACGACAAGCAGTCCCCAGGCTGCTTTTTCCAAATTCTGACCCAAAGACTGTGAGCATAATAACGTGACTTTGGTTTTCTGTCACGTCCTTTGGGTTGGTTTATTTCACAATCACTGATAAACAGACCCATGCGGCCCACCTTGAGAGTTGTACGGGGCAGAGGTCACATATGGAAATCATCTCATCTGGGGCCTGACATACAGCAACAATCAGGAATGCTCTTACCTTGATAATTCTAAAAAGCGAGGGGACTGTGGGAATTCCCTGATGGTCCAGTGATTGGGACGCAGCACCTTCATTGCCAGGGGCCCAAGTTCGATTCCAGGTCAGGGAACTAGGATCCTGTGGCCAAAAAATAAACAAATAAAGTGAGAGGATTGTCATACTAGCTGC
This sequence comes from Tragulus kanchil, assembly GCA_022376925.1. Taxonomy (NCBI): domain Eukaryota; kingdom Metazoa; phylum Chordata; class Mammalia; order Artiodactyla; family Tragulidae; genus Tragulus; species Tragulus kanchil. The sequence goes on from JAIOJX010000028.1 coordinate 231,869,771, forward strand.
ATTTGGGTGACTCGATTCTTGGTAAAGAGTCTGCCTGCTTCACTGTTCACCTGTTACACTGTGAACAGCCAAGGGTGTAATTAACACTGTTTGTTAACCAGTTACACCCCAATACAAAATAAAAAGTATTTTGAATAATAATGAAAAGAAGAATCCACCTGCCAATGCAGGACACGCAGGTTTGATCCCTGGGTTAGGAAGATCCCCTGGAGAAGAAAATGGCAATCCACTCCAGTATTCTTGCCTGGGAAATCCCATGGACAGAGAAGCCTTGTGGGCTGCTGTTCACAGGGTCACAAAAAATCTGATATGACCTAGCGACTAAACACCAAATCTTTACCCCATCAATCTTTACCCCTCTCCCCACTGCCCCCTGCACTTCTAGGAAACCTGAGGGGCGACCCCCTGTGTAGCAAAGATCCTCCACAGGTTCCAATCGCGTTCTTCTACTTGGAGGTGACGAGCACGCCAGTCTGGGCTCTGGAACTATCACCTTTCTGCGTGACTCTTTCATCTTTTGCCTTTCAGAGTCAAGCTCCATTTTGATCCGAGGTTCGCCCTATAATTATTCTGCAGGATCATTCTGCCCCTGGGATCCTCAGAGTCCTGCAAAGTGAGGGGGGACGGGGCAGGTGCAGGTCCACTCAGCCTGTTGGGATTGTAATGGCTTATCTGTTCATGCCCTGTCCCCTTGTTGGGCTATTGTCAGCTAGCAAGCAAGCAGCCCAGGCGACAAGCAGTCCCCAGCTGCCCAAATTCGCCCATGTGAGCATAATAACGTGACTTTGGTTTTCTGTCACGTCCTTTGGGTTGGTTTATTTCACAATCACTGATAAACAGACCCATGCGGCCCACCTTGAGAGTTGTACGGGGCAGAGGTCACATATGGAAATCATCTCATCTGGGGCCTGACATACAGCAACAATCAGGAATGCTCTTACCTTGATAATTCTAAAAAGCGAGGGGACTGTGGGAATTCCCTGATGGTCCAGTGATTGGGACGCAGCACCTTCATTGCCAGGGGCCCAAGTTCGATTCCAGGTCAGGGAACTAGGATCCTGTGGCCAAAAAATAAACAAATAAAGTGAGAGGATTGTCATACTAGCTGCATTTGGGTGACTCGATTCTTGGTAAAGAGTCTGCCTGCTTCACTGTTCACCTGTTACACTGTGAACAGCCAAGGGTGTAATTAACACTGTTTGTTAACCAGTTACACCCCAATACAAAATAAAAAGTATTTTGAATAATAATGAAAAGAAGAATCCACCTGCCAATGCAGGACACGCAGGTTTGATCCCTGGGTTAGGAAGATCCCCTGGAGAAGAAAATGGCAATCCACTCCAGTATTCTTGCCTGGGAAATCCCATGGACAGAGAAGCCTTGTGGGCTGCTGTTCACAGGGTCACAAAAAATCTGATATGACCTAGCGACTAAACACCAAATCTTTACCCCATCAATCTTTACCCCTCTCCCCACTGCCCCCTGCACTTCTAGGAAACCTGAGGGGCGACCCCCTGTGTAGCAAAGATCCTCCACAGGTTCCAATCGCGTTCTTCTACTTGGAGGTGACGAGCACGCCAGTCTGGGCTCTGGAACTATCACCTTTCTGCGTGACTCTTTCATCTTTTGCCTTTCAGAGTCAAGCTCCATTTTGATCCGAGGTTCGCCCTATAATTATTCTGCAGGATCATTCTGCCCCTGGGATCCTCAGAGTCCTGCAAAGTGAGGGGGGACGGGGCAGGTGCGGGTCCACTCAGCCTGTTGGGATTGTAAGTGGCTTATCTGTTCATGCCCTGTCCCCTTGGTTTGCCACAGCCAGTGGAGTCCTGCCATGCAACCACATCACTCCTCGGTGTTCTGACTTGCCCCAGGTGCAGAACAAAGGCTCTCCACCCTCTCGTTGGGGATGTTAGGTAGACAAAATCTCACCCACTCACTCGCCCTGGGTGTCTCCTGCCAAGCAGCTCCCCTCCCTCCCTCTGATTTTTTTGTTTTCTCCTCTTTAAATTGAATTGTGAAACAGTTGCCATCACAAAGACCTGGATTCCAAGATCAAACAAATCAAGGGTCATAACCATGGAAATGAACTATTGCATGAGAGGATCATTGCCTTAGATGAATCAAGCTGGGAGCTTCCTCTGATGTGCAAGTTCACAGTCATCGTGGGAAAGCTGGCTAGCGTGCCTTAGGGCTAGGCAAGTCGTGTAGGGCTGGACTTGGGCGGAGGAAAAGCTAGGCGTTGCCCCATGCTGCCGGTGCGAAGTTGCTTAGTCATGTCCAACCCTGTATTGCAACTGTAGCCTGTCAGGCTTCCCTGCCTGTGAGATTCTCCAGGCAAGAATTCTGGAGTGGGTGGCCGTTCCCTTCTCCAGGGGATCTTCCCAATCCAGGGATGGAGCCTGGGTCTCTTATTTCTCCTGAATTGGCAGGAAGATTCTTTACCATGTTTCATGATCTGCACTGAAAAGCTGCAAGGGCCTCGCTGCTGGCTCAGATGGTAAAGAATCTGCCTGCAGTGTGGCAGACCTGGTTCAATGCCTGGGCTGGGAAGATCTCCTAGAGAAGGGAATGGCTACCCATGCCGGTATTCTTGCCTGAAGAATTCCATGGACAGAGGAGCTTGGCGGGCTACAGTCCCTGGGATCGCAAAGACTGAGATACGACTGAGCAACTAATACTTTCAAACACGGTTCTGAATTGAGGACACTTTCACGTGTGTCCACCAGGGGTCGCACTGAGTAAGCACTTGCCAAGAGCCAGGCAAGGTACTGAGCCTTATCTGCACTAGGTAGTTTCGTTTGTTTGTTTTTGGACAGGGTTTTCTTGTTTACGGCCACACGTAACCTTTGGGATCCTCAGAGTCCTGCAAAGTGAGGGGGGACGGGGCAGGTGCAGGTCCACTCAGCCTGTTGGGATTGTAAATGGCTTATCTGTTCATGCCCTGTCCCCTTGGTTTGCCACAGCCAGTGGAGTCCTGCCATGCAACCACATCACTCCTCGGTGTTCTGACTTGCCCCAGGTGCAGAACAAAGGCTCTCCACCCTCTCGTTGGGGATGTTAGGTAGACAAAATCTCACCCACTCACTCGCCCTGGGTGTCTCCTGCCAAGCAGCTCCCCTCCCTCCCTCTGATTTTTTTGTTTTCTCCTCTTTAAATTGAATTGTGAAACAGTTGCCATCACAAAGACCTGGATTCCAAGATCAAACAAATCAAGGGTCATAACCATGGAAATGAACTATTGCATGAGAGGATCATTGCCTTAGATGAATCAAGCTGGGAGCTTCCTCTGATGTGCAAGTTCACAGTCATCGTGGGAAAGCTGGCTAGCGTGCCTTAGGGCTAGGCAAGTCGTGTAGGGCTGGACTTGGGCGGAGGAAAAGCTAGGCGTTGCCCCATGCTGCCGGTGCGAAGTTGCTTAGTCATGTCCAACCCTGTATTGCAACTGTAGCCTGTCAGGCTTCCCTGCCTGTGAGATTCTCCAGGCAAGAATTCTGGAGTGGGTGGCCGTTCCCTTCTCCAGGGGATCTTCCCAATCCAGGGATGGAGCCTGGGTCTCTTATTTCTCCTGAATTGGCAGGAAGATTCTTTACCATGTTTCATGATCTGCACTGAAAAGCTGCAAGGGCCTCGCTGCTGGCTCAGATGGTAAAGAATCTGCCTGCAGTGTGGCAGACCTGGTTCAATGCCTGGGCTGGGAAGATCTCCTAGAGAAGGGAATGGCTACCCATGCCGGTATTCTTGCCTGAAGAATTCCATGGACAGAGGAGCTTGGCGGGCTACAGTCCCTGGGATCGCAAAGACTGAGATACGACTGAGCAACTAATACTTTCAAACACGGTTCTGAATTGAGGACACTTTCACGTGTGTCCACCAGGGGTCGCACTGAGTAAGCACTTGCCAAGAGCCAGGCAAGGTACTGAGCCTTATCTGCACTAGGTAGTTTCGTTTGTTTGTTTTTGGACAGGGTTTTCTTGTTTACGGCCACACGTAACCTGAATCCGCCATAGGTACACATACGTTCCCCCCCTCCCCGGCCTACCCTTCATTCCCCTCCCTACCCCACCCCTCCAGGTCACCGCAGAGCCCCTGTTTGAGATCCCCTAGTCCCACAGCGTCTTCCCCTCCCTCACCCCAGGGTCGGTAAGACTGTTCTCCATGTCCACCTCTCCACTGCTGCTCTGCATATTTATGTATCAGCTCTATCTTTCTATATTCCATATATATGTGTCAGTATACAATACTTACCTTTCTTTTTCTGATATACTTCACTCTGTATAATAGATTCATCTACCTCGTAAGAACTGCTTGAAATTTCTTTTTATGGCTGAGTAATATTCCATTGTATATATGTATCACAGCTTCTTTATCTCTCCAAGGACATCTAGGTGGCTTCCATGTTCCAGCTATTGTAAATAGTCCTGCAATGAACAATTTTGATTTTCTCAGGGTATATGCTTAGTAGTGGAATTGCTGGGTCATATTGAAAGGGTTTTACCTCGATTTGAGACTTAAACCCAGGGCCCAGACCTGATCGAACCCTGCTTGGGACTTGAACCCAGCCAAAATCCAGTTTGGGACTCGAACCCACATGGCTGGGACTTAATCCAGCACTCACCCAACGTCTGGACCCACCGACTCTCAGGTTCTTCCTGCCTCAATGCAGAAATAATTCAGCGAGAAGCAGAGTGATAGACAAGAAAAGGATTTATTAGGATAGGGAACCTGTAAACGGTGCAAGCGGGCAGGCAGGAAAGCTCTGCTCTGCTCTCCCTTCAACTGAGTGGGCAGCCATATATATAGGAAGGTAGAAGACCGCCCCCCTCAAGTAGACACAGATGCAAGGCATACAGCATTAGTTCCTTCTTCGCCAGCTCCTCCTTCATCAGCTGTTCATACCCAGGCAAGCCTGCTTTACTGAACAAGGAGCAGCTCTCCTGAGTTCTCGTCAACTCACTGGCCTCCCAACCTTTCTCAGGTTTCATCCTTCTACCTACCGTCCCCTACTAGCACTCTACCACCACCTACCTGTTCTACTCTCTCCCTATCAATATAGTGGCTTCATTTGCACTAGGTAATTTTTTACTCAGAACAACCACATGGGGTAAATACCCTTATGGTTCCCATTCTATGGATGAACAAAGAGAGGCTTAGGGGCTACCGAGTCAGAACAAGATCAAGCTGGGCTTTGTACCTAGTCTAGTCTGTCCAATATGAAAATCTAGGGACTTCCCTGGTGGCCCAGTGGCTACGACTTGGTGCTCCCAATGCAGGAGGTCCAGGTCCATGTGGAACTAGATTCCACATGCCACAATTGAGAGTTCACATGGATCTGCCGCAACTAAAACCTGGCACAGGCAGATAAGCACATATTAAAAAAGAAAGTCTAACCTCCCAGTTGTTAAAGCTGTCCAGCCCGTGGCACCCTCAGCAAACCAACAAGACGTGGACTACAGGGTAGGAATGTGTCCAACATGGGGGAGCGAGGAGGGGCCGTTTCCCCATGCTGGTTCACTCTGTTGCCTCACACAGGGGTGTCCTCGCTTCCCCACCAGCCAGGCTCAGTCAGGTCCCCTCAAGCCCGCAGGTCACACTATTCGCCTTGTGGTTGTTTAGTCACTAAGGCGTGTCCGACTCTTTGCCACCCCATGGACTGCAGCACAGCAGGCTGCCCCTCACCATTGCCCTGAGTCTGCTCAAACTCATGTCCATTGAGTCAGGGATGCCATTCAACCTTCTCGTCCTCTGTCATCCTCTTCTCCTTTTGCATTCAATCTTCCCCACCATCAAGGTCTTTTCCCAAGAGTCCTCTCTTCACATCAGGTGGCCAAAGTATTGGAGCCTCAGCTTCAGCATCAGTCTCTCCAACGCCTGTTCAAGGTTGATTTCCTGCTAAAGACCTCAGTCTCCCTGGGACTCATATTTTAGGGCAGAAGGATGTCCCACCCTTCTGTGACCCGCTTGTTCAGACACACAGCTGTTTGGAGGGAGAGGGGTGTACTGTTTCTCCTTTTACTATGGGACGAGTTATCTCCTTGTGTCCTCGTGCCGTCCTTTTTCATCCTCGGGGCACCTGCACCTCGTGCCTCCTACAGAGCAGAGCCTCCGTAAAGGTCTGGGGAGTTCAACAGAATAAAGTGAGGTGGGGAACCTAGTGAAGGCAGAAGATGTTGTAGGGTCGCCCATGGCTTTGTGATGAAGTAGAAGCTCCATCTCTGAGGGGCTCCTAAGAGAGCTGAGGTACCCCACATCCCTCACCTCTCTATGCAGGATGTTTATCTAGAGAGTGGGCAAGGGGTGTGTGTGTGCACCCTTGTGTGTCTAATGAGGCTGTAAATTGAGATGTGGGTGGATAGATGGCCTGCGGCTGATGTCTCTCCCTATTCTTTTTTTTTTTTTATCTTTTTTTTTTTTGGAGGGTGGGGTGCGGAGGGCGGGGGATGGGCGGGCCACTTCTATTGGTCTTTCATTTCTCTATTTTCATCCGTCTTTGTTCTTTGGCCCGTGTGGGCCTCCCATCGCTGTGGCCACTGTCGTCACAGAGCACCGGCTCCAGGCGCATGTGCGCCAGAGCTCTGGCTCAGTAATTGGACATGTCGGTCCAGCCGTTCCGCGGCACGTGGGATCTTCCCAGGCCAGGGATCGAACCAGCACCCCTTGCACTGCAAGGCAGTGTCCTTACCCACTGGACCACCAGGGGAAGCCCTCTCTCCCTATTCTTTAGGGACCTTGAGGGTTTCCAGGTAGGAAACTGGTAAGATAGGCTGAGAAACATTAGGATTTAAATTTTAAAAAAAAACACCAACTTTTTAAAAATTTGTTTTTAATTGGAGGATAATTGCTTTACAATATTGTATTGATTTCTGCTGTACAGTGAAGTGTCTCAGTTATATGGATACATACGTTCCCTCCCTCTTGAGCCTGCCTCCCCATCCACCCCTCTAGGTCTTCGCAGCACACCAAGCTGAGCTCCCTGCCGTGGACAGCAGCTTCCCACCTGCTAGCTGTTTTCATCGTGTATATACGTCAGTCCTACTCTCTCTATTCACCCACCCTCTCGTTCCCCCCGCTGGACCTCCAAGTCCATTCTCCACCTGTTGAGCCTATTCCTGCCCTGCGAATAGGTTCATCGGTATCATTTTTCTAGATTCCATATATATGTATTAAGAAAGGAGGTTCGTTTTTCTCCTTCGGACTTGCTTCTCTCTGTATGACAGACTCTAGGTTCATCCACGTCTCCGCAACTGACTCGGTTTCATTTAAAAGACTAAAGTTAAGCAGTCAGTGCACCTTGAGAAGCCTGAAGAAGAAAAATTGGGATTTCAGGGCTTGAGTAAGAAGAGAGGAGCAGAGATGAGCCAACGGCAGCGATGATGCCTGGATTTAAGAAGGTTTAAAGGAAAAATTATTCCCATGAGGACGACTTCATTCAAGACCATCACCACGGGGGAGAGAGAGATGGAATTCAGCTCCACCTACAACAAGGACAAAGGGGATTTATAGCCAAGGAGCAGGGTGACCAGGCCAGAGAGTGGGAAATTACTAGGAGGAAACAGCTGAGTGGGGCTACATGGACCAAATAGGATTCTTCCTAAAGGCAGACCAAGGACTCACACATCCAAGTTTGGAGATGAGGAACTTGATCAGTTATGAAGGGTAAGGGATTCTCTTTAGAGCGACCTAGCAGAAGTGAAGTAGTCAGAAAGAGAAAGACAAACACCACATGATATCATTTCTATGTGGACTCTAAAATACGACACAGTAAAACCTAACTATGAAGCAGAAATAGATTTATGGACATAGAGAACAGGCTGGTGGTTGCCAAGGGGGAGGGATTTGGAAGAGGGATGGAGGGAGCGGTAGGGTTTAGCAGATGGAAGCGTTTATATATAGCACGGACAAACAGCAAGGTTCTGCTGTATAGCACAGAGAACTCTATTCAATATCCTATGATCAGGGCTTCCCTGGTGGTCCAGTGGGTGAGGACACTGCCTTGCAGTGCAAGGGGCGCCGGTTCGACCCCTGGCCTGGGAAGATCCCACGTGCCACGGAGCGGCTGAACCGACGTGTCCAATTACTGAGCCGGAGCTCTGGAGCGCATGCGCCCAGAGCCGGGGCTCTGCGACAACAGAGGCCACTGCGATGGGAGGCCCACACGGGCCAAAGAACAGAGATGGATGAAAAAAGAGAAATGAAGGACCAATAGAAGTGGCCTGCCCACCCCCGCTCCCTCCCCAACATGCCGCATCCCCTCCAAAAAAAAATTAAAAAGAAAAATCCTATGATCAAACCATAATGGAAAAGATATTCTTAAAATAATATATACATACATTATAAATATATATGCACGTGTATATATATATATATATGTATATATATATATAGCTAGATCACTTTGCTGCACAGCAGAAAGTAACACAACATTGTTAATCAACTATAGTCCATTTAAATAAATGAAGTGGCTTATTTGGATTCTTGCTAAAACTGAGGAGCTGGAGGGGCCCAAGGTGAATGCCCCATCGAGCAGAGGGTTCAGAGGGCTCAGAGGAACTGTGGCTGACGTTCAGTGAAGGACAGTGTTCTTTCAACACAGCCCTCCTGAGGAGCCCCTAGCACCAGCGGTCCAAGGGCTGAGACTCTGCCCTCCAGCGCAGGGGCACAGGGGAGACCCCTGGCCAGGGAACTAAGGCCCCACGTGCTGCGGCCAACAATTAAGAAGGAGGATGCAGGGTGGGAACTGGACAATGAAGTGTAGGCAGAATCCACATATAAGAAATGCTGTGTCACATCTGTAATTTTGTATATTTTAAGTATTATTTATAGATAATGTTATACATATATTAGAATACTTATAAAAATTAATTTTCTTTTGCCTAAGTAGGTTTGATGCATGATTAAGAAACCCAAGACTCAACTCAGCAGAAACCATTATTTACAATTTCCATCTCATATTTCCTGAGATGTTGACGTTTTCATGAATCTTGATGAAATCTGATGACAACACATCCATGATTTAGACAGTTTGGGCCTAAAATTTTCTGAAGGATTATACAACTATCGTGAAATCACTGATTTCACAGTTAATCTTTGATAGGCTGTGGAGAAAGACAGAAGCACTGAAAGGTCAGATTTGGGCAAAGTCTGTCCCAACCATCCATCAGTCTGGTTCCAGTCATAGGGCATCCAATAGTTCAACTACAGGCCTTAGGAATACACAGATACTTGTGTTCAGATATATATTTTTTAATCCGCCAGGTTAGAGCTGCACATGTGGAAGGGACAAGGAATCAGGCTGCCGCCGCATGTCCTGGCTCAGCACTAAAGAATCTGTCTGCCAATGCAGGAGACGAGGGTTCAGTCCCTGAGCCGGAAAGATCCCCTGGAGGAGGAAATGGCAACCTGCTCCAATATTCTTGCCTGGAAAATTCCCTGGACAGAGGAGCCTTGCGGCTACAGTCCATGGACTTGGAAAAGACTTAGCAACAACTTAGCAACTGAACAACAACAACTCTGTGTCTTATGTAAAGTATTACTTTTTTTTTTTTGTCTTTCTGGGCTGGGCCATTCAGCATATGGGATCTTCGTTCTCTGATCAGGGTTTCACCCTATGCTCCCTGCATTGGGAACCCAGAGTCCACCAGAGAAGTCCCAAATCACCACTTCTTTGGATCACGATGTCTTCATCGAAATAGTAAGGGGTTTAGCTGGTGTAATATCAGGTTAATCTAATTATTGGGTTTGCTCGTCTTTTGCCATATAGTGATATTTGGTAATGACATGGCTGTGTGCACACACATCTTCTTAAGCCTGGAGCTGATGGCATGAGGGGAGCCAGGGGACGAGGACCTGCTGGCCTTGCCTACAGTGTATACCACACGCACACGGAGATATTTATCTCATAAATATTATATGTGTGCATAGCGCTTTTAAACGAAAATATTGATTTTCATCCCACTTTATTACAGTCACCCAGAATAGACCGCATTATCCAATAAAGCCTTGTAAATAATAAACTTCCAGCGAGAAAACCTGATCATGTAACATTTTATGAACATTTCCCAACACACGCTGGTTAGTTATTTAAAAGAGTAAAACAATAAAACAGGATCCAGGTGCCCCAGGCCTGAACCCCCATTATCAAAACAGATCTCTCCTCCTTGCCTTACCGGGACAATTAAATGAGTTGATCCTGGCTCTGTGTTCAGTGCTTGGTACGCGTGAGCCATCAGCGAGTTTTCACTGTACTCTATTGAGTTCTCAGCTAAAACTATCGTGAAATCACTGATTTCACAGTTAATCTTTGATAGGCTGTGGAGAAAGAAAAAGCATGGTCAGATTTGGGCAAAGTCTGTCCCAACCATCCATCAGTCTGGTTCCAGTCATAGGGCATCCAATAGTTCAACTACAGGCCTTAGGAATACACAGATACTTGTGTTCAGATATATATTTTTTAATCCGCCAGGTTAGAGCTGCACATGTGGAAGGGACAAGGAATCAGGCTGCCGCTGCATGTCCTGGCTCAGCACTAAAGAATCTGTCTGCCAATGCAGGAGACGAGGGTTCAGTCCCTGAGCCGGAAAGATCCCCTGGAGGAGGAAATGGCAACCTGCTCCAGTATTCTTGCCTGGAAAATTCCCTGGACAGAGGAGCCTTGCGGCTACAGTCCATGGACTTGGAAAAGACTTAGCAACAACTTAGCAACTGAACAACAACAACTCTGTGTCTTACGTAAATTATTACTTTTTTTTGTCTTTCTGGGCTGGGCCATTCAGCATATGGGATCTTCGTTCTCTGATCAGGGTTTCACCCTATGCGCCCTGCATTGGGAACCCAGAGTCCACCAGAGAAGTCCCAAATCACCACTTCTTTGGATCACGATGTCTTCATCGAAATAGTAAGGGGTTTAGCTGGTGTAATATCAGGTTAATCTAATTATTGGGTTTGCTCGTCTTTTGCCATATAGTGATATTTGGTAATGACATGGCTGTGTGCACACACATCTTCTTAAGCC